>OX465290.1:148704815-149304815 GCA_949987695.1 Merzomyia westermanni
AAGTTACCTTCAAATGGTCATAACTTCCACAGTTTTGCTCGGATTTTCATGGTTTATGTACCATTGGATAGCTAAAGCAATGCGCTTTCCAAAAATGTATAGTTTTACTGGTGTATCTCAATTTTAAAAAATGCAAAGTTTGATAGGTCTACAACGCTCCGTTTGGCTGAAAATCGCGTTTAAAGAAAATTTACCTTCAAATGGTCATAACTTCCACAGTTTTGCTCGGATTTTCATGGTTTATGTACCATTGGATAGCTAAAGCAATGCGCTTTCCAAAAATGTATAGTTTTACTGGTATATCTCAATTTTAAAAAATGCAAAGTTTGATAGGTCTACAACGCTCCGTTTGGCTGAAAATCGCGTTTAAAGAAAATTTACCTTCAAATGGTCATAACTTCAACAGTTTTGCTCGGATTTTCATGGTTTATGTACCATTGGATAGCTAAAGCAATGCCCTTTCCAAAAATGTATAGTTTTACTGGTATATCTCAATTTTAAAAAATGCAAAGTTTGATAGGTCTACAACGCTCCGTTTGGCTGGAAATCGCGTTTAAAGAAAAGTTACCTTCAAATGGTCATAACTTCCACAGTTTTGCTCGGATTTTCATGGTTTATGTACCATTGGATAGCTAAAGCAATGCCCTTTCCAAAAATGTATAGTTTTACTGGTATATCTCAATTTTAAAAAATGCAAAGTTTGATAGGTCTACAACGCTCCGTTTGGCTGGAAATCGCGTTTAAAGAAAAGTTACCTTCAAATGGTCATAACTTCCACAGTTTTGCTCGGATTTTCATGGTTTATGTACCATTGGATAGCTAAAGCAATGCGCTTTCCAAAAATGTATAGTTTTACTGGTATATCTCAATTTTAAAAAATGCAAAGTTTGATAGGTCTACAACGCTCCGTTTGGCTGGAAATCGCGTTTAAAGAAAAGTTACCTTCAAATGGTCATAACTTCAACAGTTTTGCTCGGATTTTCATGGTTTATGTACCATTGGATAGCTAAAGCAATGCGCTTTCCAAAAATGTATAGTTTTACTGGTATATCTCAATTTTAAAAAATGCAAAGTTTGATAGGTCTACAACGCTCCGTTTGGCTGGAAATCGCGTTTAAAGAAAAGTTACCTTCAAATGGTCATAACTTCCACAGTTTTGCTCGGATTTTCATGGTTTATGTACCATTGGATAGCTAAAGCAATGCGCTTTCCAAAAATGTATAGTTTTACTGGTATATCTCAATTTTAAAAAATGCAAAGTTTGATAGGTCTACAACGCTCCGTTTGGCTGGAGATCGCGTTTAAAGAAAAGTTACCTTCAAATGGTCATAACTTCAACAGTTTTGCTCGGATTTTCATGGTTTATGTACCATTGGATAGCTAAAGCAATGCCCTTTCCAAAAATGTATAGTTTTACTGGTATATCTCAATTTTAAAAAATGCAAAGTTTGATAGGTCTACAACGCTCCGTTTGGCTGGAAATCGCGTTTAAAGAAAAGTTACCTTCAAATGGTCATAACTTCCACAGTTTTGCTCGGATTTTCATGGTTTATGTACCATTGGATAGCTAAAGCAATGCGCTTTCCAAAAATGTATAGTTTTACTGGTATATCTCAATTTTAAAAAATGCAAAGTTTGATAGGTCTACAACGCTCCGTTTGGCTGGAGATCGCGTTTAAAGAAAAGTTACCTTCAAATGGTCATAACTTCAACAGTTTTGCTCGGATTTTCATGGTTTATGTACCATTGGATAGCTAAAGCAATGCGCTTTCCAAAAATGTATAGTTTTACTGGTATATCTCAATTTTAAAAAATGCAAAGTTTGATAGGTCTACAACGCTCCGTTTGGCTGGAGATCGCGTTTAAAGAAAAGTTACCTTCAAATGGTCATAACTTCCACAGTTTTGCTCGGATTTTCATGGTTTATGTACCATTGGATAGCTAAAGCAATGCGCTTTCCAAAAATGTATAGTTTTACTGGTATATCTCAATTTTAAAAAATGCAAAGTTTGATAGGTCTACAACGCTCCGTTTGGCTGAAAATCGCGTTTAAAGAAAATTTACCTTCAAATGGTCATAACTTCAACAGTTTTGCTCGGATTTTCATGGTTTATGTACCATTGGATAGCTAAAGCAATGCCCTTTCCAAAAATGTATAGTTTTACTGGTATATCTCAATTTTAAAAAATGCAAAGTTTGATAGGTCTACAACGCTCCGTTTGGCTGGAGATCGCGTTTAAAGAAAAGTTACCTTCAAATGGTCATAACTTCCACAGTTTTGCTCGGATTTTCATGGTTTATGTACCATTGGATAGCTAAAGCAATGCGCTTTCCAAAAATGTATAGTTTTACTGGTATATCTCAATTTTAAAAAATGCAAAGTTTGATAGGTCTACAACGCTCCGTTTGGCTGGAGATCGCGTTTAAAGAAAAGTTACCTTCAAATGGTCATAACTTCCACAGTTTTGCTCGGATTTTCATGGTTTATGTACCATTGGATAGCTAAAGCAATGCCCTTTCCAAAAATGTATAGTTTTACTGGTATATCTCAATTTTAAAAAATGCAAAGTTTGATAGGTCTACAACGCTCCGTTTGGCTGGAAATCGCGTTTAAAGAAAAGTTACCTTCAAATGGTCATAACTTCCACAGTTTTGCTCGGATTTTCATGGTTTATGTACCATTGGATAGCTAAAGCAATGCGCTTTCCAAAAATGTATAGTTTTACTGGTATATCTCAATTTTAAAAAATGCAAAGTTTGATAGGTCTACAACGCTCCGTTTGGCTGGAGATCGCGTTTAAAGAAAAGTTACCTTCAAATGGTCATAACTTCCACAGTTTTGCTCGGATTTTCATGGTTTATGTACCATTGGATAGCTAAAGCAATGCGCTTTCCAAAAATGTATAGTTTTACTGGTATATCTCAATTTTAAAAAATGCAAAGTTTGATAGGTCTACAACGCTCCGTTTGGCTGGAGATCGCGTTTAAAGAAAAGTTACCTTCAAATGGTCATAACTTCCACAGTTTTGCTCGGATTTTCATGGTTTATGTACCATTGGATAGCTAAAGCAATGCGCTTTCCAAAAATGTATAGTTTTACTGGTGTATCTCAATTTTAAAAAATGCAAAGTTTGATAGGTCTACAACGCTCCGTTTGGCTGAAAATCGCGTTTAAAGAAAATTTACCTTCAAATGGTCATAACTTCCACAGTTTTGCTCGGATTTTCATGGTTTATGTACCATTGGATAGCTAAAGCAATGCGCTTTCCAAAAATGTATAGTTTTACTGGTATATCTCAATTTTAAAAAATGCAAAGTTTGATAGGTCTACAACGCTCCGTTTGGCTGAAAATCGCGTTTAAAGAAAATTTACCTTCAAATGGTCATAACTTCAACAGTTTTGCTCGGATTTTCATGGTTTATGTACCATTGGATAGCTAAAGCAATGCCCTTTCCAAAAATGTATAGTTTTACTGGTATATCTCAATTTTAAAAAATGCAAAGTTTGATAGGTCTACAACGCTCCGTTTGGCTGGAAATCGCGTTTAAAGAAAAGTTACCTTCAAATGGTCATAACTTCCACAGTTTTGCTCGGATTTTCATGGTTTATGTACCATTGGATAGCTAAAGCAATGCGCTTTCCAAAAATGTATAGTTTTACTGGTATATCTCAATTTTAAAAAATGCAAAGTTTGATAGGTCTAGGACGCTCCGTTTGGCTGGAAATCGCGTTTAAAGAAAAGTTAACTTCAAATGGTCATAACTTCCACAGTTTTGCTCGGATTTTCATGGTTTATGTACCATTGGATAGCTAAAGCAATGCCCTTTCCAAAAATGTATAGTTTTACTGGTATATCTCAATTTTAAAAAATGCAAAGTTTGATAGGTCTAGGACGCTCCGTTTGGCTGGAAATCGCGTTTAAAGAAAAGTTAACTTCAAATGGTCATAACTTCCACAGTTTTGCTCGGATTTTCATGGTTTATGTACCATTGGATAGCTAAAGCAATGCCCTTTCCAAAAATGTATAGTTTTACTGGTATATCTCAATTTTAAAAAATGCAAAGTTTGATAGGTCTAGGACGCTCCGTTTGGCTGTAAATCGCGTTTAAAGAAAAGTTACCTTCAAATGGCCATAACTTCCACAGTTTTGCTCGGATTTTCATGGTTTATGTACCATTGGATAGCTAAAGCAATGCCCTTTCCAAAAATGTATAGTTTTACTGGTATATCTCAATTTTAAAAAATGCAAAGTTTGATAGGTCCAGGACGCTCCGTTTGGCTGTAAATCGCGTTTAAAGAAAAGTTAACTTCAAATGGCCATAACTTCCACAGTTTTGCTCGGATTTTCATGGTTTATGTACCATTGGATAGCTAAAGCAATGCGCTTTCCAAAAATGTATAGTTTTACTGGTATATCTCAATTTTAAAAAATGCAAAGTTTGATAGGTCTAGGACGCTCCGTTTGGCTGGAGATCGCGTTTAAAGAAAAGTTACCTTCAAATGGTCATAACTTCCACAGTTTTGCTCGGATTTTCATGGTTTATGTACCATTGGATAGCTAAAGCAATGCGCTTTCCAAAAATGTATAGTTTTACTGGTATATCTCAATTTTAAAAAATGCAAAGTTTGATAGGTCTACAACGCTCCGTTTGGCTGAAAATCGCGTTTAAAGAAAATTTACCTTCAAATGGTCATAACTTCAACAGTTTTGCTCGGATTTTCATGGTTTATGTACCATTGGATAGCTAAAGCAATGCGCTTTCCAAAAATGTATAGTTTTACTGGTATATCTCAATTTTAAAAAATGCAAAGTTTGATAGGTCTACAACGCTCCGTTTGGCTGAAAATCGCGTTTAAAGAAAATTTACCTTCAAATGGTCATAACTTCAACAGTTTTGCTCGGATTTTCATGGTTTATGTACCATTGGATAGCTAAAGCAATGCCCTTTCCAAAAATGTATAGTTTTACTGGTATATCTCAATTTTAAAAAATGCAAAGTTTGATAGGTCTACAACGCTCCGTTTGGCTGGAAATCGCGTTTAAAGAAAAGTTACCTTCAAATGGTCATAACTTACACAGTTTTGCTCGGATTTTCATGGTTTATGTACCATTGGATAGCTAAAGCAATGCGCTTTCCAAAAATGTATAGTTTTACTGGTATATCTCAATTTTAAAAAATGCAAAGTTTGATAGGTCTAGGACGCTCCGTTTGGCTGGAAATCGCGTTTAAAGAAAAGTTACCTTCAAATGGCCATAACTGTCACAGTTTTGCTCGGATTTTCATGGTTTATGTACCATTGGATAGCTAAAGCAATGCCCTTTCCAAAAATGTATAGTTTTATTGGTATATCTCAATTTTAAAAAATGCAAAGTTTGATAGGTCTACAACGCTCCGTTTGGCTGGAGATCGCGTTTAAAGAAAAGTTACCTTCAAATGGTCATAACTTCAACAGTTTTGCTCGGATTTTCATGGTTTATGTACCATTGGATAGCTAAAGCAATGCGCTTTCCAAAAATGTATAGTTTTACTGGTATATCTCAATTTTAAAAAATGCAAAGTTTGATAGGTCTACAACGCTCCGTTTGGCTGGAGATCGCGTTTAAAGAAAAGTTACCTTCAAATGGTCATAACTTCCACAGTTTTGCTCGGATTTTCATGGTTTATGTACCATTGGATAGCTAAAGCAATGCGCTTTCCAAAAATGTATAGTTTTACTGGTATATCTCAATTTTAAAAAATGCAAAGTTTGATAGGTCTACAACGCTCCGTTTGGCTGAAAATCGCGTTTAAAGAAAATTTACCTTCAAATGGTCATAACTTCAACAGTTTTGCTCGGATTTTCATGGTTTATGTACCATTGGATAGCTAAAGCAATGCCCTTTCCAAAAATGTATAGTTTTACTGGTATATCTCAATTTTAAAAAATGCAAAGTTTGATAGGTCTACAACGCTCCGTTTGGCTGGAGATCGCGTTTAAAGAAAAGTTACCTTCAAATGGTCATAACTTCCACAGTTTTGCTCGGATTTTCATGGTTTATGTACCATTGGATAGCTAAAGCAATGCGCTTTCCAAAAATGTATAGTTTTACTGGTATATCTCAATTTTAAAAAATGCAAAGTTTGATAGGTCTACAACGCTCCGTTTGGCTGGAGATCGCGTTTAAAGAAAAGTTACCTTCAAATGGTCATAACTTCCACAGTTTTGCTCGGATTTTCATGGTTTATGTACCATTGGATAGCTAAAGCAATGCGCTTTCCAAAAATGTATAGTTTTACTGGTATATCTCAATTTTAAAAAATGCAAAGTTTGATAGGTCTACAACGCTCCGTTTGGCTGGAGATCGCGTTTAAAGAAAAGTTACCTTCAAATGGTCATAACTTCCACAGTTTTGCTCGGATTTTCATGGTTTATGTACCATTGGATAGCTAAAGCAATGCGCTTTCCAAAAATGTATAGTTTTACTGGTATATCTCAATTTTAAAAAATGCAAAGTTTGATAGGTCTACAACGCTCCGTTTGGCTGGAGATCGCGTTTAAAGAAAAGTTACCTTCAAATGGTCATAACTTCCACAGTTTTGCTCGGATTTTCATGGTTTATGTACCATTGGATAGCTAAAGCAATGCGCTTTCCAAAAATGTATAGTTTTACTGGTATATCTCAATTTTAAAAAATGCAAAGTTTGATAGGTCTACAACGCTCCGTTTGGCTGGAGATCGCGTTTAAAGAAAAGTTACCTTCAAATGGTCATAACTTCCACAGTTTTGCTCGGATTTTCATGGTTTATGTACCATTGGATAGCTAAAGCAATGCGCTTTCCAAAAATGTATAGTTTTACTGGTATATCTCAATTTTAAAAAATGCAAAGTTTGATAGGTCTACAACGCTCCGTTTGGCTGGAGATCGCGTTTAAAGAAAAGTTACCTTCAAATGGTCATAACTTCCACAGTTTTGCTCGGATTTTCATGGTTTATGTACCATTGGATAGCTAAAGCAATGCGCTTTCCAAAAATGTATAGTTTTACTGGTATATCTCAATTTTAAAAAATGCAAGGTTTGATAGGTCTAGGACGCTCCGTTTGGCTGTAAATCGCGTTTAAAGAAAAGTTACCTTCAAATGGCCATAACTTCCGCAGTTTTGCTCGGATTTTCATGGTTTATGTACCATTGGATAGCTAAAGCAATGCCCTTTCCAAAAATGTATAGTTTTACTGGTATATCTCAATTTTAAAAAATGCAAGGTTTGATAGGTCTACAACGCTCCGTTTGGCTGGAGATCGCGTTTAAAGAAAAGTTACCTTCAAATGGTCATAACTTCCACAGTTTTGCTCGGATTTTCATGGTTTATGTACCATTGGATAGCTAAAGCAATGCGCTTTCCAAAAATGTATAGTTTTACTGGTATATCTCAATTTTAAAAAATGCAAAGTTTGATAGGTCTACAACGCTCCGTTTGGCTGGAGATCGCGTTTAAAGAAAAGTTACCTTCAAATGGTCATAACTTCCACAGTTTTGCTCGGATTTTCATGGTTTATGTACCATTGGATAGCTAAAGCAATGCGCTTTCCAAAAATGTATAGTTTTACTGGTATATCTCAATTTTAAAAAATGCAAGGTTTGATAGGTCTACAACGCTCCGTTTGGCTGGAGATCGCGTTTAAAGAAAAGTTACCTTCAAATGGTCATAACTTCCACAGTTTTGCTCGGATTTTCATGGTTTATGTACCATTGGATAGCTAAAGCAATGCCCTTTCCAAAAATGTATAGTTTTACTGGTATATCTCAATTTTAAAAAATGCAAGGTTTGATAGGTCTACAACGCTCCGTTTGGCTGGAGATCGCGTTTAAAGAAAAGTTACCTTCAAATGGTCATAACTTCCACAGTTTTGCTCGGATTTTCATGGTTTATGTACCATTGGATAGCTAAAGCAATGCGCTTTCCAAAAATGTATAGTTTTACTGGTATATCTCAATTTTAAAAAATGCAAAGTTTGATAGGTCTACAACGCTCCGTTTGGCTGGAGATCGCGTTTAAAGAAAAGTTACCTTCAAATGGTCATAACTTCCACAGTTTTGCTCGGATTTTCATGGTTTATGTACCATTGGATAGCTAAAGCAATGCGCTTTCCAAAAATGTATAGTTTTACTGGTATATCTCAATTTTAAAAAATGCAAAGTTTGATAGGTCTACAACGCTCCGTTTGGCTGGAAATCGCGTTTAAAGAAAAGTTACCTTCAAATGGTCATAACTTCCACAGTTTTGCTCGGATTTTCATGGTTTATGTACCATTGGATAGCTAAAGCAATGCGCTTTCCAAAAATGTATAGTTTTACTGGTATATCTCAATTTTAAAAAATGCAAAGTTTGATAGGTCTACAACGCTCCGTTTGGCTGGAGATCGCGTTTAAAGAAAAGTTACCTTCAAATGGTCATAACTTCCACAGTTTTGCTCGGATTTTCATGGTTTATGTACCATTGGATAGCTAAAGCAATGCGCTTTCCAAAAATGTATAGTTTTACTGGTATATCTCAATTTTTAAAAATGCAAAGTTTGATAGGTCTACAACGCTCCGTTTGGCTGGAGATCGCGTTTAAAGAAAAGTTACCTTCAAATGGTCATAACTTCCACAGCTTTGCTCGGATTTTCATGGTTTATGTACCATTGGATAGCTAAAGCAATGCGCTTTCCAAAAATGTATAGTTTTACTGGTATATCTCAATTTTAAAAAATGCAAAGTTTGATAGGTCTACAACGCTCCGTTTGGCTGGAGATCGCGTTTAAAGAAAAGTTACCTTCAAATGGTCATAACTTCCACAGTTTTGCTCGGATTTTCATGGTTTATGTACCATTGGATAGCTAAAGCAATGCGCTTTCCAAAAATGTATAGTTTTACTGGTATATCTCAATTTTAAAAAATGCAAAGTTTGATAGGTCTACAACGCTCCGTTTGGCTGGAGATCGCGTTTAAAGAAAAGTTACCTTCAAATGGTCATAACTTCCACAGTTTTGCTCGGATTTTCATGGTTTATGTACCATTAGATAGCTAAAGCAATGCCCTTTCCAAAAATGTATAGTTTTACTGGTATATCTCAATTTTAAAAAATGCAAAGTTTGATAGGTCTACAACGCTCCGTTTGGCTTAAAATCGCGTTTAAAGAAAAGTTACCTTCAAATGGTCATAACTTCAACAGTTTTGCTCGGATTTTCATGGTTTATGTACCATTGGATAGCTAAAGCAATGCCCTTTCCAAAAATGTATAGTTTCACTGGTGTATCTCAATTTAAAAAAATGCAAAGTTTGATAGGTCTAAGACGCTCCGTTTGGCTGTAAATCGCGTTTAAAGAAAAGTTACCTTCAAATGGTCATAACTTCCACAGTTTTGCTCGGATTTTCATGGTTTATGTACCATTGGATAGCTAAAGCAATGCCCTTTCCAAAAATGTATAGTTTTACTGGTATATCTCAATTTTAAAAAATGCAAAGTTTGATAGGTCTACAACGCTCCGTTTGGCTGGAAATCGCGTTTAAAGAAAAGTTACCTTCAAATGGCCATAACTTCTACAGTTTTGCTCGGATTTTCATGGTTTATGTAACGTTGGATAGCTAAAGCAATGCCCTTTCCAAAAATGTATAGTTTCACTGGTGTATCTCAATTTTAAAAAATGCAAAGTTTGATAGGTCTAAGACGCTCCGTTTGGCTGGAAATCGCGTTTAAAGAAAAGTTACCTTCAAATGGCCATAACTTCCACAGTTTTGCTCGGATTTTCATGGTTTATGTACCATTGGATAGCTAAAGCAATGCCCTTTCCAAAAATGTATAGTTTCACTGGTATATCTCAATTTTAAAAAATGCAAAGTTTGATAGGTCTACAACGCTCCGTTTGGCTGGAAATCGCGTTTAAAGATAAGATAACTTCAAATGGCCATAACTTCTACAGTTTTGCTCGGATTTTCATGGTTTATGTACCATTGGATAGCTAAAGCAATGCCCTTTCCAAAAATGTATAGTTTCACTGGTGTATCTCAATTTTAAAAAATGCAAAGTTTGATAGGTCTAAGACGCTCCGTTTGGCTGTAAATCGCGTTTAAAGAAAAGTTACCTTCAAATGGCCATAACTTCTACAGTTTTGCTCGGATTTTCATGGTTTATGTAACGTTGGATAGCTAAAGCAATGCCCTTTCCAAAAATGTATAGTTTCACTGGTGTATCTCAATTTTAAAAAATGCAAAGTTTGATAGGTCTAAGACGCTCCGTTTGGCTGGAAATCGCGTTTAAAGAAAAGTTACCTTCAAATGGCCATAACTTCTACAGTTTTGCTCGGATTTTCATGGTTTATGTACCATTGGATAGCTAAAGCAATGCCCTTTCCAAAAATGTATAGTTTCACTGGTGTATCTCAATTTTAAAAAATGCAAAGTTTGATAGGTCTAAGACGCTCCGTTTGGCTGTAAATCGCGTTTAAAGAAAAGTTACCTTCAAATGGCCATAACTTCTACAGTTTTGCTCGGATTTTCATGGTTTATGTAACTTTGGATAGCTAAAGCAATGCCCTTTCCAAAAATGTATAGTTTCACTGGTGTATCTCAATTTTAAAAAATGCAAAGTTTGATAGGTCTAAGACGCTCCGTTTGGCTGTAAATCGCGTTTAAAGAAAAGTTACCTTCAAATGGCCATAACTTCTACAGTTTTGCTCGGATTTTCATGGTTTATGTAACGTTGGATAGCTAAAGCAATGCCCTTTCCAAAAATGTATAGTTTTACTGGTATATCTCAATTTTAAAAAATGCAAAGTTTGATAGGTCTACAACGCTCCGTTTGGCTGGAAATCGAGTTTAAAGAAAAGTTAACTTCAAATGGCCATAACTTCTACAGTTTTGCTCGGATTTTCATGGTTTATGTACCATTGGATAGCTAAAGCAATGCCCTTTCCAAAAATGTATAGTTTCACTGGTGTATCTCAATTTTAAAAAATGCAAAGTTTGATAGGTCTAAGACGCTCCGTTTAGCTGTAAATCGCGTTTAAAGAAAAGTTACCTTCAAATGGCCATAACTTCCACAGTTCTGCTCGGATTTTCATGGTTTATGTACCATTGGATAGCTAAAGCAATGCCCTTTCCAAAAATGTATAGTTTCACTGGTGTATCTCAATTTTAAAAAATGCAAAGTTTGATAGGTCTAAGACGCTCCGTTTGGCTGTAAATCGCGTTTAAAGAAAAGTTACCTTCAAATGGCCATAACTTCCACAGTTCTGCTCGGATTTTCATGGTTTATGTACCATTGGATAGCTAAAGCAATGCCCTTTCCAAAAATGTATAGTTTCACTGGTGTATCTCAATTTTAAAAAATGCAAAGTTTGATAGGTCTAAGACGCTCCGTTTGGCTGTAAATCGCGTTTAAAGAAAAGTTACCTTCAAATGGCCATAACTTCCACAGTTTTGCTCGGATTTTCATGGTTTATGTAACGTTGGATAGCTAAAGCAATGCCCTTTCCAAAAATGTATAGTTTCACTGGTGTATCTCAATTTTAAAAAATGCAAAGTTTGATAGGTCTAAGACGCTCCGTTTAGCTGTAAATCGCGTTTAAAGAAAAGTTACCTTCAAATGGCCATAACTTCCACAGTTCTGCTCGGATTTTCATGGTTTATGTACCATTGGATAGCTAAAGCAATGCCCTTTCCAAAAATGTATAGTTTCACTGGTGTATCTCAATTTTAAAAAATGCAAAGTTTGATAGGTCTAAGACGCTCCGTTTGGCTGTAAATCGCGTTTAAAGAAAGGTTACCTTCAAATGGCCATAACTTCCACAGTTCTGCTCGGATTTTCATGGTTTATGTACCATTGGATAGCTAAAGCAATGCCCTTTCCAAAAATGTATAGTTTCACTGGTGTATCTCAATTTTAAAAAATGCAAAGTTTGATAGGTCTAAGACGCTCCGTTTGGCTGTAAATCGCGTTTAAAGAAAAGTTACCTTCAAATGGCCATAACTTCCACAGTTTTGCTCGGATTTTCATGGTTTATGTAACGTTGGATAGCTAAAGCAATGCCCTTTCCAAAAATGTATAGTTTTACTGGTATATCTCAATTTTAAAAAATGCAAAGTTTGATAGGTCTACAACGCTCCGTTTGGCTGGAAATCGCGTTTAAAGATAAGTTAACTTCAAATGGCCATAACTTCTACAGTTTTTCTCGGATTTTCATGGTTTATGTACCATTGGATAGCTAAAGCAATGCCCTTTCCAAAAATGTATAGTTTCACTGGTATATCTCAATTTTAAAAAATGCAAAGTTTGATAGGTCTAAGACGCTCCGTTTAGCTGTAAATCGCGTTTAAAGAAAAGTTACCTTCAAATGGCCATAACTTCCACAGTTCTGCTCGGATTTTCATGGTTTATGTACCATTGGATAGCTAAAGCAATGCCCTTTCCAAAAATGTATAGTTTCACTGGTGTATCTCAATTTTAAAAAATGCAAAGTTTGATAGGTCTAAGACGCTCCGTTTGGCTGTAAATCGCGTTTAAAGAAAAGTTACCTTCAAATGGCCATAACTTCCACAGTTCTGCTCGGATTTTCATGGTTTATGTACCATTGGATAGCTAAAGCAATGCCCTTTCCAAAAATGTATAGTTTCACTGGTGTATCTCAATTTTAAAAAATGCAAAGTTTGATAGGTCTAAGACGCTCCGTTTGGCTGTAAATCGCGTTTAAAGAAAAGTTACCTTCAAATGGCCATAACTTCCACAGTTTTGCTCGGATTTTCATGGTTTATGTAACGTTGGATAGCTAAAGCAATGCCCTTTCCAAAAATGTATAGTTTCACTGGTGTATCTCAATTTTAAAAAATGCAAAGTTTGATAGGTCTAAGACGCTCCGTTTAGCTGTAAATCGCGTTTAAAGAAAAGTTACCTTCAAATGGCCATAACTTCCACAGTTCTGCTCGGATTTTCATGGTTTATGTACCATTGGATAGCTAAAGCAATGCCCTTTCCAAAAATGTATAGTTTCACTGGTGTATCTCAATTTTAAAAAATGCAAAGTTTGATAGGTCTAAGACGCTCCGTTTGGCTGTAAATCGCGTTTAAAGAAAGGTTACCTTCAAATGGCCATAACTTCCACAGTTCTGCTCGGATTTTCATGGTTTATGTACCATTGGATAGCTAAAGCAATGCCCTTTCCAAAAATGTATAGTTTCACTGGTGTATCTCAATTTTAAAAAATGCAAAGTTTGATAGGTCTAAGACGCTCCGTTTGGCTGTAAATCGCGTTTAAAGAAAAGTTACCTTCAAATGGCCATAACTTCCACAGTTCTGCTCGGATTTTCATGGTTTATGTACCATTGGATAGCTAAAGCAATGCCCTTTCCAAAAATGTATAGTTTCACTGGTGTATCTCAATTTTAAAAAATGCAAAGTTTGATAGGTCTAAGACGCTCCGTTTGGCTGTAAATCGCGTTTAAAGAAAAGTTACCTTCAAATGGCCATAACTTCTACAGTTTTGCTCGGATTTTCATGGTTTATGTACCATTGGATAGCTAAAGCAATGCCCTTTCCAAAAATGTATAGTTTCACTGGTGTATCTCAATTTTAAAAAATGCAAAGTTTGATAGGTCTAAGACGCTCCGTTTAGCTGTAAATCGCGTTTAAAGAAAAGTTACCTTCAAATGGCCATAACTTCCACAGTTCTGCTCGGATTTTCATGGTTTATGTACCATTGGATAGCTAAAGCAATGCCCTTTCCAAAAATGTATAGTTTCACTGGTGTATCTCAATTTTAAAAAATGCAAAGTTTGATAGGTCTAAGACGCTCCGTTTGGCTGTAAATCGCGTTTAAAGAAAAGTTACCTTCAAATGGCCATAACTTCCACAGTTCTGCTCGGATTTTCATGGTTTATGTACCATTGGATAGCTAAAGCAATGCCCTTTCCAAAAATGTATAGTTTCACTGGTGTATCTCAATTTTAAAAAATGCAAAGTTTGATAGGTCTAAGACGCTCCGTTTGGCTGTAAATCGCGTTTAAAGAAAAGTTACCTTCAAATGGCCATAACTTCCACAGTTCTGCTCGGATTTTCATGGTTTATGTACCATTGGATAGCTAAAGCAATGCCCTTTCCAAAAATGTATAGTTTCACTGGTGTATCTCAATTTTAAAAAATGCAAAGTTTGATAGGTCTAAGACGCTCCGTTTGGCTGTAAATCGCGTTTAAAGAAAAGTTACCTTCAAATGGCCATAACTTCCACAGTTTTGCTCGGATTTTCATGGTTTATGTAACATTGGATAGCTAAATCAATGCCCTTTCCAAAAATGTATAGTTTCACTGGTGTATCTCAATTTTAAAAAATGCAAAGTTTGATAGGTCTAAGACGCTCCGTTTGGCTGTAAATCGCGTTTAAAGAAAAGTTACCTTCAAATGGCCATAACTTCCACAGTTTTGCTCGGATTTTCATGGTTTATGTAACATTGGATAGCTAAATCAATGCCCTTTCCAAAAATGTATAGTTTCACTGGTGTATCTCAATTTTAAAAAATGCAAAGTTTGATAGGTCTAAGACGCTCCGTTTGGCTGTAAATCGCGTTTAAAGAAAAGTTACCTTCAAATGGCCATAACTTCCACAGTTCTGCTCGGATTTTCATGGTTTATGTACCATTGGATAGCTAAAGCAATGCCCTTTCCAAAAATGTATAGTTTTACTGGCATATCTCAATTTTAAAAAATGCAAAGTTTGATAGGTCTAAGACGCTCCGTTTGGCTGTAAATCGCGTTTAAAGAAAAGTTACCTTCAAATGGCCATAACTTCCACAGTTCTGCTCGGATTTTCATGGTTTATGTACCATTGGATAGCTAAAGCAATGCCCTTTCCAAAAATGTATAGTTTTACTGGCATATCTCAATTTTAAAAAATGCAAAGTTTGATAGGTCTAAGACGCTCCGTTTGGCTGTAAATCGCGTTTAAAGAAAAGTTACCTTCAAATGGCCATAACTTCCACAGTTCTGCTCGGATTTTCATGGTTTATGTACCATTGGATAGCTAAAGCAATGCCCTTTCCAAAAATGTATAGTTTCACTGGTGTATCTCAATTTTAAAAAATGCAAAGTTTGATAGGTCTAAGACGCTCCGTTTGGCTGTAAATCGCGTTTAAAGAAAAGTTACCTTCAAATGGCCATAACTTCTACAGTTTTGCTCGGATTTTCATGGTTTATGTAACGTTGGATAGCTAAAGCAATGCCCTTTCCAAAAATGTATAGTTTCACTGGTGTATCTCAATTTTAAAAAATGCAAAGTTTGATAGGTCTAAGACGCTCCGTTTGGCTGTAAATCGCGTTTAAAGAAAAGTTACCTTCAAATGGCCATAACTTCTACAGTTTTGCTCGGATTTTCATGGTTTATGTAACGTTGGATAGCTAAAGCAATGCCCTTTCCAAAAATGTATAGTTTTACTGGTATATCTCAATTTTAAAAAATGCAAAGTTTGATAGGTCTACAACGCTCCGTTTGGCTGGAAATCGAGTTTAAAGATAAGTTAACTTCAAATGGCCATAACTTCCACAGTTTTTCTCGGATTTTCATGGTTTATGTACCATTGGATAGCTAAAGCAATGCCCTTTCCAAAAATGTATAGTTTCACTGGTATATCTCAATTTTAAAAAATGCAAAGTTTGATAGGTCTAAGACGCTCCGTTTAGCTGTAAATCGCGTTTAAAGAAAAGTTACCTTCAAATGGCCATAACTTCCACAGTTCTGCTCGGATTTTCATGGTTTATGTACCATTGGATAGCTAAAGCAATGCCCTTTCCAAAAATGTATAGTTTCACTGGTGTATCTCAATTTTAAAAAATGCAAAGTTTGATAGGTCTAAGACGCTCCGTTTGGCTGTAAATCGCGTTTAAAGAAAAGTTACCTTCAAATGGCCATAACTTCCACAGTTCTGCTCGGATTTTCATGGTTTATGTACCATTGGATAGCTAAAGCAATGCCCTTTCCAAAAATGTATAGTTTCACTGGTGTATCTCAATTTTAAAAAATGCAAAGTTTGATAGGTCTAAGACGCTCCGTTTGGCTGTAAATCGCGTTTAAAGAAAAGTTACCTTCAAATGGCCATAACTTCCACAGTTTTGCTCGGATTTTCATGGTTTATGTAACGTTGGATAGCTAAAGCAATGCCCTTTCCAAAAATGTATAGTTTCACTGGTGTATCTCAATTTTAAAAAATGCAAAGTTTGATAGGTCTAAGACGCTCCGTTTAGCTGTAAATCGCGTTTAAAGAAAAGTTACCTTCAAATGGCCATAACTTCCACAGTTCTGCTCGGATTTTCATGGTTTATGTACCATTGGATAGCTAAAGCAATGCCCTTTCCAAAAATGTATAGTTTCACTGGTGTATCTCAATTTTAAAAAATGCAAAGTTTGATAGGTCTAAGACGCTCCGTTTGGCTGTAAATCGCGTTTAAAGAAAGGTTACCTTCAAATGGCCATAACTTCCACAGTTCTGCTCGGATTTTCATGGTTTATGTACCATTGGATAGCTAAAGCAATGCCCTTTCCAAAAATGTATAGTTTCACTGGTGTATCTCAATTTTAAAAAATGCAAAGTTTGATAGGTCTAAGACGCTCCGTTTGGCTGTAAATCGCGTTTAAAGAAAAGTTACCTTCAAATGGCCATAACTTCCACAGTTTTGCTCGGATTTTCATGGTTTATGTAACGTTGGATAGCTAAAGCAATGCCCTTTCCAAAAATGTATAGTTTTACTGGTATATCTCAATTTTAAAAAATGCAAAGTTTGATAGGTCTACAACGCTCCGTTTGGCTGGAAATCGCGTTTAAAGAAAAGTTAACTTCAAATGGCCATAACTTCTACAGTTTTGCTCGGATTTTCATGGTTTATGTACCATTGGATAGCTAAAGCAATGCCCTTTCCAAAAATGTATAGTTTCACTGGTGTATCTCAATTTTAAAAAATGCAAAGTTTGATAGGTCTAAGACGCTCCGTTTAGCTGTAAATCGCGTTTAAAGAAAAGTTACCTTCAAATGGCCATAACTTCTACAGTTTTGCTCGGATTTTCATGGTTTATGTAACGTTGGATAGCTAAAGCAATGCCCTTTCCAAAAATGTATAGTTTTACTGGTATATCTCAATTTTAAAAAATGCAAAGTTTGATAGGTCTACAACGCTCCGTTTGGCTGGAAATCGCGTTTAAAGAAAAGTTAACTTCAAATGGCCATAACTTCTACAGTTTTGCTCGGATTTTCATGGTTTATGTACCATTGGATAGCTAAAGCAATGCCCTTTCCAAAAATGTATAGTTTCACTGGTGTATCTCAATTTTAAAAAATGCAAAGTTTGATAGGTCTAAGACGCTCCGTTTAGCTGTAAATCGCGTTTAAAGAAAAGTTACCTTCAAATGGCCATAACTTCCACAGTTCTGCTCGGATTTTCATGGTTTATGTACCATTGGATAGCTAAAGCAATGCCCTTTCCAAAAATGTATAGTTTCACTGGTGTATCTCAATTTTAAAAAATGCAAAGTTTGATAGGTCTAAGACGCTCCGTTTGGCTGTAAATCGCGTTTAAAGAAAAGTTACCTTCAAATGGCCATAACTTCCACAGTTCTGCTCGGATTTTCATGGTTTATGTACCATTGGATAGCTAAAGCAATGCCCTTTCCAAAAATGTATAGTTTCACTGGTGTATCTCAATTTTAAAAAATGCAAAGTTTGATAGGTCTAAGACGCTCCGTTTGGCTGTAAATCGCGTTTAAAGAAAAGTTACCTTCAAATGGCCATAACTTCCATAGTTTTGCTCGGATTTTCATGGTTTATGTAACGTTGGATAGCTAAAGCAATGCCCTTTCCAAAAATGTATAGTTTCACTGGTGTATCTCAATTTTAAAAAATGCAAAGTTTGATAGGTCTAAGACGCTCCGTTTAGCTGTAAATCGCGTTTAAAGAAAAGTTACCTTCAAATGGCCATAACTTCCACAGTTCTGCTCGGATTTTCATGGTTTATGTACCATTGGATAGCTAAAGCAATGCCCTTTCCAAAAATGTATAGTTTCACTGGTGTATCTCAATTTTAAAAAATGCAAAGTTTGATAGGTCTAAGACGCTCCGTTTGGCTGTAAATCGCGTTTAAAGAAAGGTTACCTTCAAATGGCCATAACTTCCACAGTTCTGCTCGGATTTTCATGGTTTATGTACCATTGGATAGCTAAAGCAATGCCCTTTCCAAAAATGTATAGTTTCACTGGTGTATCTCAATTTTAAAAAATGCAAAGTTTGATAGGTCTAAGACGCTCCGTTTGGCTGTAAATCGCGTTTAAAGAAAAGTTACCTTCAAATGGCCATAACTTCCACAGTTCTGCTCGGATTTTCATGGTTTATGTACCATTGGATAGCTAAAGCAATGCCCTTTCCAAAAATGTATAGTTTCACTGGTGTATCTCAATTTTAAAAAATGCAAAGTTTGATAGGTCTAAGACGCTCCGTTTGGCTGTAAATCGCGTTTAAAGAAAAGTTACCTTCAAATGGCCATAACTTCTACAGTTTTGCTCGGATTTTCATGGTTTATGTACCATTGGATAGCTAAAGCAATGCCCTTTCCAAAAATGTATAGTTTCACTGGTATATCTCAATTTTAAAAAATGCAAAGTTTGATAGGTCTAAAACGCTCCGTTTAGCTGTAAATCGCGTTTAAAGAAAAGTTACCTTCAAATGGCCATAACTTCCACAGTTCTGCTCGGATTTTCATGGTTTATGTACCATTGGATAGCTAAAGCAATGCCCTTTCCAAAAATGTATAGTTTCACTGGTGTATCTCAATTTTAAAAAATGCAAAGTTTGATAGGTCTAAGACGCTCCGTTTGGCTGTAAATCGCGTTTAAAGAAAAGTTACCTTCAAATGGCCATAACTTCCACAGTTCTGCTCGGATTTTCATGGTTTATGTACCATTGGATAGCTAAAGCAATGCCCTTTCCAAAAATGTATAGTTTCACTGGTGTATCTCAATTTTAAAAAATGCAAAGTTTGATAGGTCTAAGACGCTCCGTTTGGCTGTAAATCGCGTTTAAAGAAAAGTTACCTTCAAATGGCCATAACTTCCACAGTTCTGCTCGGATTTTCATGGTTTATGTACCATTGGATAGCTAAAGCAATGCCCTTTCCAAAAATGTATAGTTTCACTGGTGTATCTCAATTTTAAAAAATGCAAAGTTTGATAGGTCTAAGACGCTCCGTTTGGCTGTAAATCGCGTTTAAAGAAAAGTTACCTTCAAATGGCCATAACTTCCACAGTTTTGCTCGGATTTTCATGGTTTATGTAACATTGGATAGCTAAATCAATGCCCTTTCCAAAAATGTATAGTTTCACTGGTGTATCTCAATTTTAAAAAATGCAAAGTTTGATAGGTCTAAGACGCTCCGTTTGGCTGTAAATCGCGTTTAAAGAAAAGTTACCTTCAAATGGCCATAACTTCCACAGTTCTGCTCGGATTTTCATGGTTTATGTACCATTGGATAGCTAAAGCAATGCCCTTTCCAAAAATGTATAGTTTCACTGGTGTATCTCAATTTTAAAAAATGCAAAGTTTGATAGGTCTAAGACGCTCCGTTTGGCTGTAAATCGCGTTTAAGGAAAAGTTACCTTCAAATGGCCATAACTTCCACAGTTCTGCTCGGATTTTCATGGTTTATGTACCATTGGATAGCTAAAGCAATGCCCTTTCCAAAAATGTATAGTTTTACTGGCATATCTCAATTTTAAAAAATGCAAAGTTTGATAGGTCTAAGACGCTCCGTTTGGCTGTAAATCGCGTTTAAAGAAAAGTTACCTTCAAATGGCCATAACTTCCACAGTTTTGCTCGGATTTTCATGGTTTATGTAACATTGGATAGCTAAAGCAATGCCCTTTCCAAAAATGTATAGTTTCACTGGTGTATCTCAATTTTAAAAAATGCAAAGTTTGATAGGTCTAAGACGCTCCGTTTGGCTGTAAATCGCGTTTAAGGAAAAGTTACCTTCAAATGGCCATAACTTCCACAGTTCTGCTCGGATTTTCATGGTTTATGTACCATTGGATAGCTAAAGCAATGCCCTTTCCAAAAATGTATAGTTTCACTGGTGTATCTCAATTTAAAAAAATGCAAAGTTTGATAGGTCTAAGACGCTCCGTTTGGCTGTAAATCGCGTTTAAAGAAAAGTTACCTTCAAATGGCCATAACTTCCACAGTTCTGCTCGGATTTTCATGGTTTATGTACCATTGGATAGCTAAAGCAATGCCCTTTCCAAAAATGTATAGTTTCACTGGTGTATCTCAATTTAAAAAAATGCAAAGTTTGATAGGTCTAAGACGCTCCGTTTGGCTGTAAATCGCGTTTAAAGAAAAGTTACCTTCAAATGGCCATAACTTCCACAGTTCTGCTCGGATTTTCATGGTTTATGTACCATTGGATAGCTAAAGCAATGCCCTTTCCAAAAATGTATAGTTTTACTGGCATATCTCAATTTTAAAAAATGCAAAGTTTGATAGGTCTAAGACGCTCCGTTTGGCTGTAAATCGCGTTTAAAGAAAAGTTACCTTCAAATGGCCATAACTTCCACAGTTCTGCTCGGATTTTCATGGTTTATGTACCATTGGATAGCTAAAGCAATGCCCTTTCCAAAAATGTATAGTTTCACTGGTGTATCTCAATTTTAAAAAATGCAAAGTTTGATAGGTCTAAGACGCTCCGTTTGGCTGTAAATCGCGTTTAAAGAAAAGTTACCTTCAAATGGCCATAACTTCCACAGTTCTGCTCGGATTTTCATGGTTTATGTACCATTGGATAGCTAAAGCAATGCCCTTTCCAAAAATGTATAGTTTCACTGGTGTATCTCAATTTTAAAAAATGCAAAGTTTGATAGGTCTAAGACGCTCCGTTTGGCTGTAAATCGCGTTTAAAGAAAAGTTACCTTCAAATGGCCATAACTTCCACAGTTTTGCTCGGATTTTCATGGTTTATGTAACGTTGGATAGCTAAAGCAATGCCCTTTCCAAAAATGTATAGTTTCACTGGTGTATCTCAATTTTAAAAAATGCAAAGTTTGATAGGTCTAAGACGCTCCGTTTGGCTGTAAATCGCGTTTAAAGAAAAGTTACCTTCAAATGGCCATAACTTCCACAGTTCTGCTCGGATTTTCATGGTTTATGTACCATTGGATAGCTAAAGCAATGCCCTTTCCAAAAATGTATAGTTTCACTGGTGTATCTCAATTTTAAAAAATGCAAAGTTTGATAGGTCTAAGACGCTCCGTTTGGCTGTAAATCGCGTTTAAAGAAAAGTTACCTTCAAATGGCCATAACTTCCACAGTTCTGCTCGGATTTTCATGGTTTATGTACCATTGGATAGCTAAAGCAATGCCCTTTCCAAAAATGTATAGTTTCACTGGTGTATCTCAATTTTAAAAAATGCAAAGTTTGATAGGTCTAAGACGCTCCGTTTGGCTGTAAATCGCGTTTAAAGAAAAGTTACCTTCAAATGGCCATAACTTCCACAGTTTTGCTCGGATTTTCATGGTTTATGTAACATTGGATAGCTAAATCAATGCCCTTTCCAAAAATGTATAGTTTCACTGGTGTATCTCAATTTTAAAAAATGCAAAGTTTGATAGGTCTAAGACGCTCCGTTTGGCTGTAAATCGCGTTTAAAGAAAAGTTACCTTCAAATGGCCATAACTTCCACAGTTCTGCTCGGATTTTCATGGTTTATGTACCATTGGATAGCTAAAGCAATGCCCTTTCCAAAAATGTATAGTTTCACTGGTGTATCTCAATTTTAAAAAATGCAAAGTTTGATAGGTCTAAGACGCTCCGTTTGGCTGTAAATCGCGTTTAAAGAAAAGTTACCTTCAAATGGCCATAACTTCCACAGTTCTGCTCGGATTTTCATGGTTTATGTAACATTGGATAGCTAAATCAATGCCCTTTCCAAAAATGTATAGTTTCACTGGTGTATCTCAATTTTAAAAAATGCAAAGTTTGATAGGTCTAAGACGCTCCGTTTGGCTGTAAATCGCGTTTAAAGAAAAGTTACCTTCAAATGGCCATAACTTCCACAGTTTTGCTCGGATTTTCATGGTTTATGTACCATTGGATAGCTAAAGCAATGCCCTTTCCAAAAATGTATAGTTTCACTGGTGTATCTCAATTTTAAAAAATGCAAAGTTTGATAGGTCTAAGACGCTCCGTTTGGCTGTAAATCGCGTTTAAAGAAAAGTTACCTTCAAATGGCCATAACTTCCACAGTTCTGCTCGGATTTTCATGATTTATGTACCATTGGATAGCTAAAGCAATGCCCTTTCCAAAAATGTATAGTTTCACTGGTGTATCTCAATTTTAAAAAATGCAAAGTTTGATAGGTCTAAGACGCTCCGTTTGGCTGTAAATCGCGTTTAAAGAAAAGTTACCTTCAAATGGCCATAACTTCCACAGTTCTGCTCGGATTTTCATGGTTTATGTAACATTGGATAGCTAAAGCAATGCCCTTTCCAAAAATGTATAGTTTCACTGGTGTATCTCAATTTTAAAAAATGCAAAGTTTGATAGGTCTAAGACGCTCCGTTTGGCTGTAAATCGCGTTTAAAGAAAAGTTACCTTCAAATGGCCATAACTTCCACAGTTCTGCTCGGATTTTCATGGTTTATGTACCATTGGATAGCTAAAGCAATGCCCTTTCCAAAAATGTATAGTTTTACTGGCATATCTCAATTTTAAAAAATGCAAAGTTTGATAGGTCTAAGACGCTCCGTTTGGCTGTAAATCGCGTTTAAAGAAAAGTTACCTTCAAATGGCCATAACTTCCACAGTTTTGCTCGGATTTTCATGGTTTATGTAACATTGGATAGCTAAAGCAATGCCCTTTCCAAAAATGTATAGTTTCACTGGTGTATCTCAATTTTAAAAAATGCAAAGTTTGATAGGTCTAAGACGCTCCGTTTGGCTGTAAATCGCGTTTAAAGAAAAGTTACCTTCAAATGGCCATAACTTCCACAGTTCTGCTCGGATTTTCATGGTTTATGTACCATTGGATAGCTAAAGCAATGCCCTTTCCAAAAATGTATAGTTTTACTGGCATATCTCAATTTTAAAAAATGCAAAGTTTGATAGGTCTAAGACGCTCCGTTTGGCTGTAAATCGCGTTTAAAGAAAAGTTACCTTCAAATGGCCATAACTTCCACAGTTTTGCTCGGATTTTCATGGTTTATGTAACATTGGATAGCTAAAGCAATGCCCTTTCCAAAAATGTATAGTTTCACTGGTGTATCTCAATTTTAAAAAATGCAAAGTTTGATAGGTCTAAGACGCTCCGTTTGGCTGTAAATCGCGTTTAAAGAAAAGTTACCTTCAAATGGCCATAACTTCCACAGTTCTGCTCGGATTTTCATGGTTTATGTACCATTGGATAGCTAAAGCAATGCCCTTTCCAAAAATGTATAGTTTTACTGGCATATCTCAATTTTAAAAAATGCAAAGTTTGATAGGTCTAAGACGCTCCGTTTGGCTGTAAATCGCGTTTAAAGAAAAGTTACCTTCAAATGGCCATAACTTCCACAGTTCTGCTCGGATTTTCATGGTTTATGTACCATTGGATAGCTAAAGCAATGCCCTTTCCAAAAATGTATAGTTTCACTGGTGTATCTCAATTTTAAAAAATGCAAAGTTTGATAGGTCTAAGACGCTCCGTTTGGCTGTAAATCGCGTTTAAAGAAAAGTTACCTTCAAATGGCCATAACTTCCACAGTTTTGCTCGGATTTTCATGGTTATGTAACATTGGATAGCTAAATCAATGCCCTTTCCAAAATGGTATAGTTTCACTGGTGTATCTCAATTTTAAAAAATGCAAAGTTTGATAGGTCTAAGACGCTCCGTTTGGCTGTAAATCGCGTTTAAAGAAAAGTTACCTTCAAATGGCCATAACTTCCACAGTTCTGCTCGGATTTTCATGGTTTATGGTAACATTGGATAGCTAAATCAATGCCCTTTCCAAAAATGTATAGTTTCACTGGTGTATCTCAATTTTAAAAAATGCAAAGTTTGATAGGTCTAAGACGCTCCGTTTGGCTGTAAATCGCGTTTAAAGAAAAGTTACCTTCAAATGGCCATAACTTCCACAGTTCTGCTCGGATTTTCATGGTTTATGTAACATTGGATAGCTAAATCAATGCCCTTTCCAAAAAATGTATAGTTTCACCTGGTGTATCTCAATTTTAAAAAATGCAAAGTTTGATAGGTCTAAGGACGCTCCGTTTGGCTGTAAATCGCGTTTAAAGAAAAGTTACCTTCAAATGGCCATAACTTCCACAGTTCTGCTCGGATTTTTCATGGTTTATGTACCATTGGATAGCTAAAGCAATGCCCTTTCCAAAAATGTATAGTTTTAACTGGCATATCTCAATTTTAAAAAATGCAAAGTTTGATAGGTCTAAGACGCTCCGTTTGGCTGTAAATCGCGTTTAAAGAAAAGTTACCTTCAAATGGCCATAACTTCCACAGTTCTGCTCGGATTTTCATGGTTTATGTACCATTGGATAGCTAAAGCAATGCCCTTTCCAAAAATGTATAGTTTTACTGGCATATCTCAATTTTAAAAAATGCAAAGTTTGATAGGTCTAAGACGCTCCGTTTGGCTGTAAATCGCGTTTAAAGAAAAGTTACCTTCAAATGGCCATAACTTCCACAGTTTTGCTCGGATTTTCATGGTTTATGTAACATTGGATAGCTAAAGCAATGCCCTTTCCAAAAATGTATAGTTTCACTGGTGTATCTCAATTTAAAAAATGCAAAGTTTGATAGGTCTAAGACGCTCCGTTTGGCTGTAAATCGCGTTTAAAGAAAAAGTTACCTTCAAATGGCCATAACTTCCACAGTTCTGCTCGGATTTTCATGGTTTATGTACCATTGGATAGCTAAAGCAATGCCCTTTCCAAAAATGTATAGTTTTTACCTGGCATATCTCAATTTTAAAAAATGCAAAGTTTGATAGGTCTAAGACGCTCCGTTTGGCTGTAAATCGCGTTTAAAAGAAAAGTTACCTTCAAATGGCCATAACTTCCACAGTTCTGCTCGGATTTTCATGGTTTATGTACCATTGGATAGCTAAAGCAATGCCCTTTCCAAAAATGTATAGTTTTACTGGCATATCTCAATTTTAAAAAATGCAAAGTTTGATAGGTCTAAGACGCTCCGTTTGGCTGTAAATCGCGTTTAAAGAAAAGTTACCTTCAAATGGCCATAACTTCCACAGTTTTGCTCGGATTTTCATGGTTTATGTAACATTGGATAGCTAAAGCAATGCCCTTTCCAAAAATGTATAGTTTTACTGGCATATCTCAATTTTAAAAAATGCAAAGTTTGATAGGTCTAAGACGCTCGTTTGGCTGTAAATCGCGTTTAAAGAAAAGTTACCTTCAAATGGCCATAACTTCCACAGTTCTGCTCGGATTTTCATGGTTTATGTACCATTGGATAGCTAAAGCAATGCCCTTTCCAAAAATGTATAGTTTTACTGGCATATCTCAATTTTAAAAAATGCAAAGTTTGATAGGTCTAAGACGCTCCGTTTGGCTGTAAATCGCGTTTAAAGAAAAGTTACCTTCAAATGGCCATAACTTCCACAGTTCTGCTCGGATTTTCATGGTTTATGTACCATTGGATAGCTAAAGCAATGCCCTTCTCCAAAAATGTATAGTTTTACTGGCATATCTCAATTTTAAAAAATGCAAAGTTTGATAGGTCTAAGACGCTCCGTTTGGCTGTAAATCGCGTTTAAAGAAAAGTTACCTTCAAATGGCCATAACTTCCACAGTTTTGCTCGGATTTTCATGGTTTATGTAACATTGGATAGCTAAAGCAATGCCCTTTCCAAAAATGTATAGTTTTACTGGCATATCTCAATTTTAAAAAATGCAAAGTTTGATAGGTCCTAAGACGCTCCGTTTGGCTGTAAATCGCGTTTAAAGAAAAGTTACCTTCAAATGGCCATAACTTCCACAGTTCTGCTCGGATTTTTCATGGTTTTATGTACCATTGGATAGCTAAAGCAATGCCTTTCCAAAAATGTATAGTTTTACTGGCATATCTCAATTTTAAAAAATGCAAAGTTTGATAGGTCCTAAGACGCTCCGTTTGGCTGTAAATCGCGTTTAAGAAAAGTTACCTTCAAATGGCCATATTCCACAGTTTTGCTCGGATTTTCATGGTTTATGTAACATTGGATAGCTAAAGCAATGCCCTTTCCAAAAATGTATAGTTTTACTGGCATATCTCAATTTTAAAAAATGCAAAGTTTGATAGGTCTAAGACGCTCCGTTTGGCTGTAAATCGCGTTTAAAGAAAAGTTACCTTCAAATGGCCATAACTTCCACAGTTTTGCTCGGATTTTCATGGTTTATGTAACATTGGATAGCTAAATCAATGCCCTTTCCAAAAATGTATAGTTTCACTGGTGTATCTCAATTTTAAAAAATGCAAAGTTTGATAGGTCTAAGACGCTCCGTTTGGCTGTAAATCGCGTTTAAAGAAAAGTTACCTTCAAATGGCCATAACTTCCACAGTTCTGCTCGGATTTTCATGGTTTATGTACCATTGGATAGCTAAAGCAATGCCCTTTCCAAAAATGTATAGTTTTACTGGCATATCTCAATTTTAAAAAATGCAAAGTTTGATAGGTCTAAGACGCTCCGTTTGGCTGTAAATCGCGTTTAAAGAAAAGTTACCTTCAAATGGCCATAACTTCCACAGTTCTGCTCGGATTTTCATGGTTTATGTACCATTGGATAGCTAAAGCAATGCCCTTTCCAAAAATGTATAGTTTTACTGGCATATCTCAATTTTAAAAAATGCAAAGTTTGATAGGTCTAAGACGCTCCGTTTGGCTGTAAATCGCGTTTAAAGAAAAGTTACCTTCAAATGGCCATAACTTCCACAGTTCTGCTCGGATTTTCATGGTTTATGTACCATTGGATAGCTAAAGCAATGCCCTTTCCAAAAATGTATAGTTTCACTGGTGTATCTCAATTTTAAAAAATGCAAAGTTTGATAGGTCTAAGACGCTCCGTTTGGCTGTAAATCGCGTTTAAAGAAAAGTTACCTTCAAATGGCCATAACTTCCACAGTTTTGCTCGGATTTTCATGGTTTATGTAACATTGGATAGCTAAATCAATGCCCTTTCCAAAAATGTATAGTTTCACTGGTGTATCTCAATTTTAAAAAATGCAAAGTTTGATAGGTCTAAGACGCTCCGTTTGGCTGTAAATCGCGTTTAAAGAAAAGTTACCTTCAAATGGCCATAACTTCCACAGTTCTGCTCGGATTTTCATGGTTTATGTAACATTGGATAGCTAAATCAATGCCCTTTCCAAAAATGTATAGTTTCACTGGTGTATCTCAATTTTAAAAAATGCAAAGTTTGATAGGTCTAAGACGCTCCGTTTGGCTGTAAATCGCGTTTAAAGAAAAGTTACCTTCAAATGGCCATAACTTCCACAGTTCTGCTCGGATTTTCATGGTTTATGTACCATTGGATAGCTAAAGCAATGCCCTTTCCAAAAATGTATAGTTTTACTGGCATATCTCAATTTTAAAAAATGCAAAGTTTGATAGGTCTAAGACGCTCCGTTTGGCTGTAAATCGCGTTTAAAGAAAAGTTACCTTCAAATGGCCATAACTTCCACAGTTCTGCTCGGATTTTCATGGTTTATGTACCATTGGATAGCTAAAGCAATGCCCTTTCCAAAAATGTATAGTTTCACTGGTGTATCTCAATTTTAAAAAATGCAAAGTTTGATAGGTCTAAGACGCTCCGTTTGATAGGTCTAAGACGCTCCGTTTGGCTGTAAATCGCGTTTAAAGAAAAGTTACCTTCAAATGGCCATAACTTCCACAGTTTTGCTCGGATTTTCATGGTTTATGTAACATTGGATAGCTAAATCAATGCCCTTTCCAAAAATGTATAGTTTCACTGGTGTATCTCAATTTTAAAAAATGCAAAGTTTGATAGGTCTAAGACGCTCCGTTTGGCTGTAAATCGCGTTTAAAGAAAAGTTACCTTCAAATGGCCATAACTTCCACAGTTCTGCTCGGATTTTCATGGTTTATGTAACATTGGATAGCTAAATCAATGCCCTTTCCAAAAATGTATAGTTTCACTGGTGTATCTCAATTTTAAAAAATGCAAAGTTTGATAGGTCTAAGACGCTCCGTTTGGCTGTAAATCGCGTTTAAAGAAAAGTTACCTTCAAATGGCCATAACTTCCACAGTTCTGCTCGGATTTTCATGGTTTATGTACCATTGGATAGCTAAAGCAATGCCCTTTCCAAAAATGTATAGTTTTACTGGCATATCTCAATTTTAAAAAATGCAAAGTTTGATAGGTCTAAGACGCTCCGTTTGGCTGTAAATCGCGTTTAAAGAAAAGTTACCTTCAAATGGCCATAACTTCCACAGTTCTGCTCGGATTTTCATGGTTTATGTACCATTGGATAGCTAAAGCAATGCCCTTTCCAAAAATGTATAGTTTCACTGGTGTATCTCAATTTTAAAAAATGCAAAGTTTGATAGGTCTAAGACGCTCCGTTTGGCTGTAAATCGCGTTTAAAGAAAAGTTACCTTCAAATGGCCATAACTTCCACAGTTTTGCTCGGATTTTCATGGTTTATGTAACATTGGATAGCTAAATCAATGCCCTTTCCAAAAATGTATAGTTTCACTGGTGTATCTCAATTTTAAAAAATGCAAAGTTTGATAGGTCTAAGACGCTCCGTTTGGCTGTAAATCGCGTTTAAAGAAAAGTTACCTTCAAATGGCCATAACTTCCACAGTTCTGCTCGGATTTTCATGGTTTATGTAACATTGGATAGCTAAATCAATGCCCTTTCCAAAAATGTATAGTTTCACTGGTGTATCTCAATTTTAAAAAATGCAAAGTTTGATAGGTCTAAGACGCTCCGTTTGGCTGTAAAATCGCGTTTAAAGAAAAGTTACCTTCAAATGGCCATAACTTCCACAGTTCTGCTCGGATTTTCATGGTTTATGTAACATTGGATAGCTAAATCAATGCCCTTTCCAAAAATGTATAGTTTCACTGGTGTATCTCAATTTTAAAAAATGCAAAGTTTGATAGGTCTAAGACGCTCCGTTTGGCTGTAAATCGCGTTTAAAGAAAAGTTACCTTCAAATGGCCATAACTTCCACAGTTTTGCTCGGATTTTCATGGTTTATGTAACATTGGATAGCTAAATCAATGCCCTTTCCAAAAATGTATAGTTTCACTGGTGTATCTCAATTTTAAAAAATGCAAAGTTTGATAGGTCTAAGACGCTCCGTTTGGCTGTAAATCGCGTTTAAAGAAAAGTTACCTTCAAATGGCCATAACTTCCACAGTTTTGCTCGGATTTTCATGGTTTATGTAACATTGGATAGCTAAATCAATGCCCTTTCCAAAAATGTATAGTTTCACTGGTGTATCTCAATTTTAAAAAATGCAAAGTTTGATAGGTCTAAGACGCTCCGTTTGGCTGTAAATCGCGTTTAAAGAAAAGTTACCTTCAAATGGCCATAACTTCCACAGTTCTGCTCGGATTTTCATGGTTTATGTACCATTGGATAGCTAAATCAATGCCCTTTCCAAAAATGTATAGTTTCACTGGTGTATCTCAATTTTAAAAAATGCAAAGTTTGATAGGTCTAAGACGCTCCGTTTGGCTGTAAATCGCGTTTAAAGAAAAGTTACCTTCAAATGGCCATAACTTCCACAGTTCTGCTCGGATTTTCATGGTTTATGTACCATTGGATAGCTAAAGCAATGCCCTTTCCAAAAATGTATAGTTTCACTGGTGTATCTCAATTTTAAAAAATGCAAAGTTTGATAGGTCTAAGACGCTCCGTTTGGCTGTAAATCGCGTTTAAAGAAAAGTTACCTTCAAATGGCCATAACTTCCACAGTTTTGCTCGGATTTTCATGGTTTATGTAACATTGGATAGCTAAATCAATGCCCTTTCCAAAAATGTATAGTTTCACTGGTGTATCTCAATTTTAAAAAATGCAAAGTTTGATAAGTCTAAGACGCTCCGTTTGGCTGTAAATCGCGTTTAAAGAAAAGTTACCTTCAAATGGCCATAACTTCCACAGTTCTGCTCGGATTTTCATGGTTTATGTACCATTGGATAGCTAAAGCAATGCCCTTTCCAAAAATGTATAGTTTCACTGGTGTATCTCAATTTTAAAAAATGCAAAGTTTGATAGGTCTAAGACGCTCCGTTTGGCTTTAAATCGCGTTTAAAGAAAAGTTACCTTCAAATGGCCATAACTTCCACAGTTTTGCTCGGATTTTCATGGTTTATGTAACATTGGATAGCTAAAGCAATGCCCTTTCCAAAAATGTATAGTTTCACTGGTGTATCTCAATTTTAAAAAATGCAAAGTTTGATAAGTCTAAGACGCTCCGTTTGGCTGTAAATCGCGTTTAAAGAAAAGTTACCTTCAAATGGCCATAACTTCCACAGTTCTGCTCGGATTTTCATGGTTTATGTACCATTGGATAGCTAAAGCAATGCCCTTTCCAAAAATGTATAGTTTCACTGGTGTATCTCAATTTTAAAAAATGCAAAGTTTGATAGGTCTAAGACGCTCCGTTTGGCTGTAAATCGCGTTTAAAGAAAAGTTACCTTCAAATGGTCATAACTTCCACAGTTCTGCTCGGATTTTCATGGTTTATGTACCATTGGATAGCTAAAGCAATGCCCTTTCCAAAAATGTATAGTTTCACTGGTGTATCTCAATTTTAAAAAATGCAAAGTTTGATAAGTCTAAGACGCTCCGTTTGGCTGTAAATCGCGTTTAAAGAAAAGTTACCTTCAAATGGCCATAACTTCCACAGTTCTGCTCGGATTTTCATGGTTTATGTACCATTGGATAGCTAAAGCAATGCCCTTTCCAAAAATGTATAGTTTCACTGGTGTATCTCAATTTTAAAAAATGCAAAGTTTGATAGGTCTAAGACGCTCCGTTTGGCTGTAAATCGCGTTTAAAGAAAAGTTACCTTCAAATGGTCATAACTTCCACAGTTCTGCTCGGATTTTCATGGTTTATGTACCATTGGATAGCTAAAGCAATGCCCTTTCCAAAAATGTATAGTTTCACTGGTGTATCTCAATTTTAAAAAATGCAAAGTTTGATAGGTCTAAGACGCTCCGTTTGGCTGTAAATCGCGTTTAAAGAAAAGTTACCTTCAAATGGCCATAACTTCCACAGTTCTGCTCGGATTTTCATGGTTTATGTACCATTGGATAGCTAAAGCAATGCCCTTTCCAAAAATGTATAGTTTCACTGGTGTATCTCAATTTTAAAAAATGCAAAGTTTGATAGGTCTAAGACGCTCCGTTTGGCTGTAAATCGCGTTTAAAGAAAAGTTACCTTCAAATGGCCATAACTTCCACAGTTCTGCTCGGATTTTCATGGTTTATGTACCATTGGATAGCTAAAGCAATGCCCTTTCCAAAAATGTATAGTTTCACTGGTGTATCTCAATTTAAAAAAATGCAAAGTTTGATAGGTCTAAGACGCTCCGTTTGGCTGTAAATCGCGTTTAAAGAAAAGTTACCTTCAAATGGCCATAACTTCCACAGTTCTGCTCGGATTTTCATGGTTTATGTACCATTGGATAGCTAAAGCAATGCCCTTTCCAAAAATGTATAGTTTTACTGGCATATCTCAATTTTAAAAAATGCAAAGTTTGATAGGTCTAAGACGCTCCGTTTGGCTGTAAATCGCGTTTAAAGAAAAGTTACCTTCAAATGGCCATAACTTCCACAGTTCTGCTCGGATTTTCATGGTTTATGTACCATTGGATAGCTAAAGCAATGCCCTTTCCAAAAATGTATAGTTTCACTGGTGTATCTCAATTTAAAAAAATGCAAAGTTTGATAGGTCTAAGACGCTCCGTTTGGCTGTAAATCGCGTTTAAAGAAAAGTTACCTTCAAATGGCCATAACTTCCCACAGTTCTGGTCGGATTTTCATGGTTTATGTACCATTGGATAGCTAAAGCAATGCCCTTTCCAAAAAATGTATAGTTTCACTGGTATATCTCAATTTTAAAAAAATGCAAAGTTTGATAGGTCTACAACGCTCCGTTTGGCTGTAAATCGCGTTTAAAGAAAAGTTACCTTCAAATGGCCATAACTTCCACAGTTCTGCTCGGATTTTCATGGTTTATGTACCATTGGATAGCTAAAGCAATGCCCTTTCCAAAAATGTATAGTTTTACTGGCATATCTCAATTTTAAAAAATGCAAAGTTTGATAGGTCTAAGACGCTCCGTTTGGCTGTAAATCGCGTTTAAAGAAAAGTTACCTTCAAATGGCCATAACTTCCACAGTTCTGCTCGGATTTTCATGGTTTATGTACCATTGGATAGCTAAAGCAATGCCCTTTCCAAAAATGTATAGTTTCACCTGGTGTATCTCAATTTAAAAAAATGCAAAGTTTGATAGGTCTAAGACGCTCCGTTTGGCTGTAAATCGCGTTTAAAGAAAAGTTACCTTCAAATGGCCATAACTTCCACAGTTCTGCTCGGATTTTCATGGTTTATGTACCATTGGATAGCTAAAGCAATGCCCTTTCCAAAAATGTATAGTTTCACTGGTGTATCTCAATTTAAAAAAATGCAAAGTTTGATAGGTCTAAGACGCTCCGTTTGGCTGTAAATCGCGTTTAAAGAAAAGTTACCTTCAAATGGCCATAACTTCCACAGTTCTGCTCGGATTTTCATGGTTTATGTACCATTGGATAGCTAAAGCAATGCCCTTTCCAAAAATGTATAGTTTTACTGGCATATCTCAATTTTAAAAAATGCAAAGTTTGATAGGTCTAAGACGCTCCGTTTGGCTGTAAATCGCGTTTAAAGAAAAGTTACCTTCAAATGGCCATAACTTCCACAGTTCTGCTCGGATTTTCATGGTTTATGTACCATTGGATAGCTAAAGCAATGCCCTTTCCAAAAATGTATAGTTTCACTGGTGTATCTCAATTTAAAAAAATGCAAAGTTTGATAGGTCTAAGACGCTCCGTTTGGCTGTAAATCGCGTTTAAAGAAAAGTTACCTTCAAATGGCCATAACTTCCACAGTTCTGCTCGGATTTTCATGGTTTATGTACCATTGGATAGCTAAAGCAATGCCCTTTCCAAAAATGTATAGTTTTACTGGCATATCTCAATTTTAAAAAATGCAAAGTTTGATAGGTCTAAGACGCTCCGTTTGGCTGTAAATCGCGTTTAAAGAAAAGTTACCTTCAAATGGCCATAACTTCCACAGTTTTGCTCGGATTTTCATGGTTTATGTAACATTGGATAGCTAAATCAATGCCCTTTCCAAAAATGTATAGTTTCACTGGTGTATCTCAATTTTAAAAAATGCAAAGTTTGATAGGTCTAAGACGCTCCGTTTGGCTGTAAATCGCGTTTAAAGAAAAGTTACCTTCAAATGGCCATAACTTCCACAGTTCTGCTCGGATTTTCATGGTTTATGTACCATTGGATAGCTAAAGCAATGCCCTTTCCAAAAATGTATAGTTTCACTGGTGTATCTCAATTTTAAAAAATGCAAAGTTTGATAGGTCTAAGACGCTCCGTTTGGCTGTAAATCGCGTTTAAAGAAAAGTTACCTTCAAATGGCCATAACTTCCACAGTTCTGCTCGGATTTTCATGGTTTATGTACCATTGGATAGCTAAAGCAATGCCCTTTCCAAAAATGTATAGTTTCACTGGTGTATCTCAATTTTAAAAAATGCAAAGTTTGATAGGTCTAAGACGCTCCGTTTGGCTGTAAATCGCGTTTAAAGAAAAGTTACCTTCAAATGGCCATAACTTCCACAGTTTTGCTCGGATTTTCATGGTTTATGTACCATTGGATAGCTAAAGCAATGCCCTTTCCAAAAATGTATAGTTTCACTGGTGTATCTCAATTTTAAAAAATGCAAAGTTTGATAGGTCTAAGACGCTCCGTTTGGCTGTAAATCGCGTTTAAAGAAAAGTTACCTTCAAATGGCCATAACTTCCACAGTTCTGCTCGGATTTTCATGGTTTATGTACCATTGGATAGCTAAAGCAATGCCCTTTCCAAAAATGTATAGTTTTACTGGCATATCTCAGTTTTAAAAAATGCAAAGTTTGATAGGTCTAGGACGCTCCGTTTGGCTGTAAATCGCGTTTAAAGAAAAGTTAACTTCAAATGGCCATAACTTCCACAGTTTTGCTCGGATTTTCATGGTTTATGTACCATTGGATAGCTAAAGCAATGCCCTTTCCAAAAATGTATAGTTTCACTGGTGTATCTCAATTTTAAAAAATGCAAAGTTTGATAGGTCTAAGACGCTCCGTTTGGCTGTAAATCGCGTTTAAAGAAAAGTTACCTTCAAATGGCCATAACTTCCACAGTTCTGCTCGGATTTTCATGGTTTATGTACCATTGGATAGCTAAAGCAATGCCCTTTCCAAAAATGTATAGTTTCACTGGTGTATCTCAATTTTAAAAAATGCAAAGTTTGATAGGTCTAAGACGCTCCGTTTGGCTGTAAATCGCGTTTAAAGAAAAGTTACCTTCAAATGGCCATAACTTCCACAGTTTTGCTCGGATTTTCATGGTTTATGTACCATTGGATAGCTAAAGCAATGCCCTTTCCAAAAATGTATAGTTTCACTGGTGTATCTCAATTTTAAAAAATGCAAAGTTTGATAGGTCTAAGACGCTCCGTTTGGCTGTAAATCGCGTTTAAAGAAAAGTTACCTTCAAATGGCCATAACTTCCACAGTTCTGCTCGGATTTTCATGGTTTATGTACCATTGGATAGCTAAAGCAATGCCCTTTCCAAAAATGTATAGTTTCACTGGTGTATCTCAATTTTAAAAAATGCAAAGTTTGATAGGTCTAAGACGCTCCGTTTGGCTGTAAATCGCGTTTAAAGAAAAGTTACCTTCAAATGGCCATAACTTCCACAGTTCTGCTCGGATTTTCATGGTTTATGTACCATTGGATAGCTAAAGCAATGCCCTTTCCAAAAATGTATAGTTTCACTGGTGTATCTCAATTTTAAAAAATGCAAAGTTTGATAGGTCTAAGACGCTCCGTTTGGCTGTAAATCGCGTTTAAAGAAAAGTTACCTTCAAATGGCCATAACTTCCACAGTTCTGCTCGGATTTTCATGGTTTATGTACCATTGGATAGCTAAAGCAATGCCCTTTCCAAAAATGTATAGTTTCACTGGTGTATCTCAATTTTAAAAAATGCAAAGTTTGATAGGTCTAAGACGCTCCGTTTGGCTGTAAATCGCGTTTAAAGAAAAGTTACCTTCAAATGGCCATAACTTCCACAGTTCTGCTCGGATTTTCATGGTTTATGTACCATTGGATAGCTAAAGCAATGCCCTTTCCAAAAATGTATAGTTTCACTGGTGTATCTCAATTTTAAAAAATGCAAAGTTTGATAGGTCTAAGACGCTCCGTTTGGCTGTAAATCGCGTTTAAAGAAAAGTTACCTTCAAATGGCCATAACTTCCACAGTTTTGCTCGGATTTTCATGGTTTATGTACCATTGGATAGCTAAAGCAATGCCCTTTCCAAAAATGTATAGTTTCACTGGTGTATCTCAATTTTAAAAAATGCAAAGTTTGATAGGTCTAAGACGCTCCGTTTGGCTGTAAATCGCGTTTAAAGAAAAGTTACCTTCAAATGGCCATAACTTCCACAGTTCTGCTCGGATTTTCATGGTTTATGTACCATTGGATAGCTAAAGCAATGCCCTTTCCAAAAATGTATAGTTTCACTGGTGTATCTCAATTTTAAAAAATGCAAAGTTTGATAGGTCTAAGACGCTCCGTTTGGCTGTAAATCGCGTTTAAAGAAAAGTTACCTTCAAATGGCCATAACTTCCACAGTTCTGCTCGGATTTTCATGGTTTATGTACCATTGGATAGCTAAAGCAATGCCCTTTCCAAAAATGTATAGTTTCACTGGTGTATCTCAATTTTAAAAAATGCAAAGTTTGATAGGTCTAAGACGCTCCGTTTGGCTGTAAATCGCGTTTAAAGAAAAGTTACCTTCAAATGGCCATAACTTCCACAGTTCTGCTCGGATTTTCATGGTTTATGTACCATTGGATAGCTAAAGCAATGCCCTTTCCAAAAATGTATAGTTTTACTGGCATATCTCAGTTTTAAAAAATGCAAAGTTTGATAGGTCTAGGACGCTCCGTTTGGCTGGAAATCGCGTTTAAAGATAAGTTAACTTCAAATGGCCATAACTTCCACAGTTTTTCTCGGATTTTCATGGTTTATGTACCATTGGATAGCTAAAGCAATGCCCTTTCCAAAAATGTATAGTTTCACTGGTGTATCTCAATTTTAAAAAATGCAAAGTTTGATAGGTCTAAGACGCTCCGTTTGGCTGTAAATCGCGTTTAAAGAAAAGTTAACTTCAAATGGCCATAACTTCCACAGTTCTGCTCGGATTTTCATGGTTTATGTACCATTGGATAGCTAAAGCAATGCCCTTTCCAAAAATGTATAGTTTCACTGGTGTATCTCAATTTTAAAAAATGCAAAGTTTGATAGGTCTAAGACGCTCCGTTTGGCTGTAAATCGCGTTTAAAGAAAAGTTACCTTCAAATGGCCATAACTTCCACAGTTTTGCTCGGATTTTCATGGTTTATGTACCATTGGATAGCTAAAGCAATGCCCTTTCCAAAAATGTATAGTTTCACTGGTGTATCTCAATTTTAAAAAGTGCAAAGTTTGATAGGTCTAAGACGCTCCGTTTGGCTGTAAATCGCGTTTAAAGAAAAGTTACCTTCAAATGGCCATAACTTCCACAGTTTTGCTCGGATTTTCATGGTTTATGTACCATTGGATAGCTAAAGCAATGCCCTTTCCAAAAATGTATAGTTTCACTGGTGTATCTCAATTTAAAAAAATGCAAATTTTGATAGGTCTAAGACGCTCCGTTTGGCTGTAAATCGCGTTTAAAGAAAAGTTACCTTCAAATGGCCATAACTTCCACAGTTCTGCTCGGATTTTCATGGTTTATGTACCATTGGATAGCTAAAGCAATGCCCTTTCCAAAAATGTATAGTTTTACTGGCATATCTCAATTTTAAAAAATGCAAAGTTTGATAGGTCTAAGACGCTCCGTTTGGCTGTAAATCGCGTTTAAAGAAAAGTTACCTTCAAATGGCCATAACTTCCACAGTTCTGCTCGGATTTTCATGGTTTATGTACCATTGGATAGCTAAAGCAATGCCCTTTCCAAAAATGTATAGTTTTACTGGCATATCTCAATTTTAAAAAATGCAAAGTTTGATAGGTCTAAGACGCTCCGTTTGGCTGTAAATCGCGTTTAAAGAAAAGTTACCTTCAAATGGCCATAACTTCCACAGTTTTGCTCGGATTTTCATGGTTTATGTACCATTGGATAGCTAAAGCAATGCCCTTTCCAAAAATGTATAGTTTCACTGGTGTATCTCAATTTAAAAAAATGCAAAGTTTGATAGGTCTAAGACGCTCCGTTTGGCTGTAAATCGCGTTTAAAGAAAAGTTACCTTCAAATGGCCATAACTTCCACAGTTCTGCTCGGATTTTCATGGTTTATGTACCATTGGATAGCTAAAGCAATGCCCTTTCCAAAAATGTATAGTTTTACTGGCATATCTCAATTTTAAAAAATGCAAAGTTTGATAGGTCTAAGACGCTCCGTTTGGCTGTAAATCGCGTTTAAAGAAAAGTTACCTTCAAATGGCCATAACTTCCACAGTTCTGCTCGGATTTTCATGGTTTATGTACCATTGGATAGCTAAAGCAATGCCCTTTCCAAAAATGTATAGTTTCACTGGTGTATCTCAATTTTAAAAAATGCAAAGTTTGATAGGTCTAAGACGCTCCGTTTGGCTGTAAATCGCGTTTAAAGAAAAGTTACCTTCAAATGGCCATAACTTCCACAGTTCTGCTCGGATTTTCATGGTTTATGTACCATTGGATAGCTAAAGCAATGCCCTTTCCAAAAATGTATAGTTTCACTGGTGTATCTCAATTTTAAAAAATGCAAAGTTTGATAGGTCTAAGACGCTCCGTTTGGCTGTAAATCGCGTTTAAAGAAAAGTTACCTTCAAATGGCCATAACTTCCACAGTTTTGCTCGGATTTTCATGGTTTATGTACCATTGGATAGCTAAAGCAATGCCCTTTCCAAAAATGTATAGTTTCACTGGTGTATCTCAATTTTAAAAAATGCAAAGTTTGATAGGTCTAAGACGCTCCGTTTGGCTGTAAATCGCGTTTAAAGAAAAGTTACCTTCAAATGGCCATAACTTCCACAGTTCTGCTCGGATTTTCATGGTTTATGTACCATTGGATAGCTAAAGCAATGCCCTTTCCAAAAATGTATAGTTTTACTGGCATATCTCAGTTTTAAAAAATGCAAAGTTTGATAGGTCTAGGACGCTCCGTTTGGCTGTAAATCGCGTTTAAAGAAAAGCTACCTTCAAATGGCCATAACTTCCACAGTTTTGCTCGGATTTTCATGATTTATGTACCATTGGATAGCTAAAGCAATGCCCTTTCCAAAAATGTATAGTTTTACTGGCATATCTCAATTTTAAAAAATGCAAAGTTTGATAGGTCTAGGACGCTCCGTTTGGCTGTAAATCGCGTTTAAAGAAAAGTTAACTTCAAATGGCCATAACTTCCACAGTTTTGCTCGGATTTTCATGGTTTATGTACCATTGGATAGCTAAAGCAATGCCCTTTCCAAAAATGTATAGTTTTACTGGCATATCTCAGTTTTAAAAAATGCAAAGTTTGATAGGTCTAGGACGCTCCGTTTGGCTGTAAATCGCGTTTAAAGAAAAGCTACCTTCAAATGGCCATAACTTCCACAGTTTTGCTCGGATTTTCATGATTTATGTACCATTGGATAGCTAAAGCAATGCCCTTTCCAAAAATGTATAGTTTTACTGGCATATCTCAATTTTAAAAAATGCAAAGTTTGATAGGTCTAGGACGCTCCGTTTGGCTGTAAATCGCGTTTAAAGAAAAGTTAACTTCAAATGGCCATAACTTCCACAGTTTTGCTCGGATTTTCATGGTTTATGTACCATTGGATAGCTAAAGCAATGCCCTTTCCAAAAATGTATAGTTTTACTGGCATATCTCAGTTTTAAAAAATGCAAAGTTTGATAGGTCTAAGACGCTCCGTTTGGCTGTAAATCGCGTTTAAAGAAAAGTTACCTTCAAATGGCCGTAACTTCCACAGTTTTGCTCGGATTTTCATGGTTTATGTACCATTGGATAGCTAAAGCAATGCCCTTTCCAAAAATGTATAGTTTTACTGGCATATCTCAGTTTTAAAAAATGCAAAGTTTGATAGGTCTAGGACGCTCCGTTTGGCTGTAAATCGCGTTTAAAGAAAAGTTAACTTCAAATGGCCATAACTTCCACAGTTTTGCTCGGATTTTCATGGTTTATGTACCATTGAATAGCTAAAGCAATGCCCTTTCCAAAAATGTATAGTTTTACTGGCATATCTCAGTTTTAAAAAATGCAAAGTTTGATAGGTCTAGGACGCTCCGTTTGGCTGTAAATCGCGTTTAAAGAAAAGTTAACTTCAAATGGCCATAACTTCCGCAGTTTTGCTCGGATTTTCAAGGTTTATGTACCATTGGATAGCTAAAGCAATGCCCTTTCCAAAAATGTATAGTTTTACTGGCATATCTCAATTTTAAAAAATGCAAAGTTTGATAGGTCTAGGACGCTCCGTTTGGCTGTAAATCGCGTTTAAAGAAAAGTTAACTTCAAATGGCCACAACTTCCGCAGTTTTGCTCGGATTTTCATGGTTTATGTACCATTGGATAGCTAAAGCAATGCCCTTTCCAAAAATGTATAGTTTTACTGGCATATCTCAGTTTTAAAAAATGCAAAGTTTGATAGGTCTAGGACGCTCCGTTTGGCTGTAAATCGCGTTTAAAGAAAAGTTAACTTCAAATGGCCATAACTTCCACAGTTTTGCTCGGATTTTCATGGTTTATGTACCATTGAATAGCTAAAGCAATGCCCTTTCCAAAAATGTATAGTTTTACTGGCATATCTCAGTTTTAAAAAATGCAAAGTTTGATAGGTCTAGGACGCTCCGTTTGGCTGTAAATCGCGTTTAAAGAAAAGTTAACTTCAAATGGCCATAACTTCCGCAGTTTTGCTCGGATTTTCAAGGTTTATGTACCATTGGATAGCTAAAGCAATGCCCTTTCCAAAAATGTATAGTTTTACTGGCATATCTCAATTTTAAAAAATGCAAAGTTTGATAGGTCTAAGACGCTCCGTTTGGCTGTAAATCGCGTTTAAAGAAAAGTTAACTTCAAATGGCCATAACTTCCATAGTTTTGCTCGGATTTTCATGGTTTATGTACCATTGGATAGCTAAAGCAATGCCCTTTCCAAAAATGTATAGTTTTACTGGCATATCTCAATTTTAAAAAATGCAAAGTTTGATAGGTCTAGGACGCTCCGTTTGGCTGTAAATCGCGTTTAAAGAAAAGTTAACTTCAAATGGCCATAACTTCCACAGTTTTGCTCGGATTTTCATGGTTTATGTACCATTGGATAGCTAAAGCAATGCCCTTTCCAAAAATGTATAGTTTTACTGGCATATCTCAGTTTTCAAAAATGCAAAGTTTGATAGGTCTAGGACGCTCCGTTTGGGTGTAAATCGCGTTTAAAGAAAAGTTAACTTCAAATGGCCATAACTTCCACAGTTTTGCTCGGATTTTCATGGTTTATGTACCATTGAATAGCTAAAGCAATGCCCTTTCCAAAAATGTATAGTTTTACTGGCATATCTCAGTTTTAAAAAATGCAAAGTTTGATAGGTCTAGGACGCTCCGTTTGGCTGTAAATCGCGGTTAAAGAAAAGTTAACTTCAAATGGCCATAACTTCCACAGTTTTGCTCGGATTTTCATGGTTTATGTACCATTGAATAGCTAAAGCAATGCCCTTTCCAAAAATGTATAGTTTTACTGGCATATCTCAGTTTTAAAAAATGCAAAGTTTGATAGGTCTAGGACGCTCCGTTTGGCTGTAAATCGCGTTTAAAGAAAAGTTAACTTCAAATGGCCATAACTTCCACAGTTTTGATCGGATTTTCATGGTTTATGTACCATTGGATAGCTAAAGCAATGCCCTTTCCAAAAATGTATAGTTTTACTGGCATATCTCAATTTTAAAAAATGCAAAGTTTGATAGGTCTAGGACGCTCCGTTTGGCTGTAAATCGCGTTTAAAGAAAAGTTAACTTCAAATGGCCATAACTTCCACAGTTTTGATCGGATTTTCATGGTTTATGTACCATTGGATAGCTAAAGCAATGCCCTTTCCAAAAATGTATAGTTTTACTGGCATATCTCAATTTTAAAAAATGCAAAGTTTGATAGGTCTAGGACGCTCCGTTTGGCTGTAAATCGCGTTTAAAGAAAAGCTAACTTCAAATGGCCATAACTTCCACAGTTTTGATCGGATTTTCATGGTTTATGTACCATTGGATAGCTAAAGCAATGCCCTTTCCAAAAATGTATAGTTTTACTGGCATATTTCAATTTTAAAAAATGCAAAGTTTGATAGGTCTAGGACGCTCCGTTTGGCTGTAAATCGCGTTTAAAGAAAAGTTAACTTCAAATGGCCATAACTTCCACAGTTTTGATCGGATTTTCATGGTTTATGTACCATTGGATAGCTAAAGCAATGCCCTTTCCAAAAATGTATAGTTTTACTGGCATATCTCAATTTTAAAAAATGCAAAGTTTGATAGGTCTAGGACGCTCCGTTTGGCTGTAAATCGCGTTTAAAGAAAAGTTAACTTCAAATGGCCATAACTTCCACAGTTTTGATCGGATTTTCATGGTTTATGTACCATTGGATAGCTAAAGCAATGCCCTTTCCAAAAATGTATAGTTTTACTGGCATATCTCAATTTTAAAAAATGCAAAGTTTGATAGGTCTAGGACGCTCCGTTTAGCAGTAAATCGCGTTTAAAGAAAAGTTAACTTCAAATGGCCATAACTTCCACAGTTTTGATCGGATTTTCATGGTTTATGTACCATTGGATAGCTAAAGCAATGCCCTTTCCAAAAATGTATAGTTTTACTGGCATATCTCAATTTTAAAAAATGCAAAGTTTGATAGGTCTAGGACGCTCCGTTTGGCTGTAAATCGCGTTTAAAGAAAAGTGAACTTCAAATGGCCATAACTTCCACAGTTTTGATCGGATTTTCATGGTTTATGTACCATTGGATAGCTAAAGCAATGCCCTTTCCAAAAATGTATAGTTTTACTGGTATATCTCAATTTTAAAAAATGCAAAGTTTGATAGGTCTAGGACGCTCCGTTTGGCTGTAAATCGCGTTTAAAGAAAAGTTACCTTCAAATGGCCATAACTTCCACAGTTTTGCTCGGATTTTCATGGTTTTTGTACCATTGGATAGCTAAAGCAATGCCCTTTCCAAAAATGTATAGTTTTACTGGCATATCTCAATTTTAAAAAATGCAAAGTTTGATAGGTCTAGGACGCTCCGTTTGGCTGTAAATCGCGTTTAAAGAAAAGTTAACTTCAAATGGCCATAACTTCCACAGTTTTGATCGGATTTTCATGGTTTATGTACCATTGGATAGCTAAAGCAATGCCCTTTCCAAAAATGTATAGTTTTACTGGCATATCTCAATTTTAAAAAATGCAAAGTTTGATAGGTCTAGGACGCTCCGTTTGGCTGTAAATCGCGTTTAAAGAAAAGTTACCTTCAAATGGCCGTAACTTCCACAGTTTTGCTCGGATTTTCATGGTTTTTGTACCATTGGATAGCTAAAGCAATGCCCTTTCCAAAAATGTATAGTTTTACTGGCATATCTCAATTTTAAAAAATGCAAAGTTTGATAGGTCCAGGACGCTCCGTTTGGCTGTAAATCGCGTTTAAAGAAAAGTTAACTTCAAATGGCCATAACTTCCACAGTTTTGCTCGGATTTTCATGGTTTATGTACCATTGGATAGCTAAAGCAATGCCCTTTCCAAAAATGTATAGTTTTACTGGCATATCTCAGTTTTCAAAAATGCAAAGTTTGATAGGTCTAGGACGCTCCGTTTGGGTGTAAATCGCGTTTAAAGAAAAGTTAACTTCAAATGGCCATAACTTCCACAGTTTTGCTCGGATTTTCATGGTTTATGTACCATTGAATAGCTAAAGCAATGCCCTTTCCAAAAATGTATATTTTTACTGGCATATCTCAGTTTTAAAAAATGCAAAGTTTGATAGGTCTAGGACGCTCCGTTTGGCTGTAAATCGCGGTTAAAGAAAAGTTAACTTCAAATGGCCATAACTTCCACAGTTTTGCTCGGATTTTCATGGTTTATGTACCATTGTATAGCTAAAGCAATGCCCTTTCCAAAAATGTATAGTTTTACTGGCATATCTCAGTTTTAAAAAATGCAAAGTTTGATAGGTCTAGGACGCTCCGTTTGGCTGTAAATCGCGTTTAAAGAAAAGTTAACTTCAAATGGCCATAACTTCCACAGTTTTGATCGGATTTTCATGGTTTATGTACCATTGGATAGCTAAAGCAATGCCCTTTCCAAAAATGTATAGTTTTACTGGCATATCTCAATTTTAAAAAATGCAAAGTTTGATAGGTCTAGGACGCTCCGTTTGGCTGTAAATCGCGTTTAAAGAAAAGTTAACTTCAAATGGCCATAACTTCCACAGTTTTGATCGGATTTTCATGGTTTATGTACCATTGGATAGCTAAAGCAATGCCCTTTCCAAAAATGTATAGTTTTACTGGCATATCTCAATTTTAAAAAATGCAAAGTTTGATAGGTCTAGGACGCTCCGTTTGGCTGTAAATCGCGTTTAAAGAAAAGCTAACTTCAAATGGCCATAACTTCCACAGTTTTGATCGGATTTTCATGGTTTATGTACCATTGGATAGCTAAAGCAATGCCCTTTCCAAAAATGTATAGTTTTACTGGCATATTTCAATTTTAAAAAATGCAAAGTTTGATAGGTCTAGGACGCTCCGTTTGGCTGTAAATCGCGTTTAAAGAAAAGTTAACTTCAAATGGCCATAACTTCCACAGTTTTGATCGGATTTTCATGGTTTATGTACCATTGGATAGCTAAAGCAATGCCCTTTCCAAAAATGTATAGTTTTACTGGCATATCTCAATTTTAAAAAATGCAAAGTTTGATAGGTCTAGGACGCTCCGTTTGGCTGTAAATCGCGTTTAAAGAAAAGTTAACTTCAAATGGCCATAACTTCCACAGTTTTGATCGGATTTTCATGGTTTATGTACCATTGGATAGCTAAAGCAATGCCCTTTCCAAAAATGTATAGTTTTACTGGCATATCTCAATTTTAAAAAATGCAAAGTTTGATAGGTCTAGGACGCTCCGTTTAGCAGTAAATCGCGTTTAAAGAAAAGTTAACTTCAAATGGCCATAACTTCCACAGTTTTGATCGGATTTTCATGGTTTATGTACCATTGGATAGCTAAAGCAATGCCCTTTCCAAAAATGTATAGTTTTACTGGCATATCTCAATTTTAAAAAATGCAAAGTTTGATAGGTCTAGGACGCTCCGTTTGGCTGTAAATCGCGTTTAAAGAAAAGTTAACTTCAAATGGCCATAACTTCCACAGTTTTGATCGGATTTTCATGGTTTATGTACCATTGGATAGCTAAAGCAATGCCCTTTCCAAAAATGTATAGTTTTACTGGTATATCTCAATTTTAAAAAATGCAAAGTTTGATAGGTCTAGGACGCTCCGTTTGGCTGTAAATCGCGTTTAAAGAAAAGTTACCTTCAAATGGCCATAACTTCCACAGTTTTGCTCGGATTTTCATGGTTTTTGTACCATTGGATAGCTAAAGCAATGCCCTTTCCAAAAATGTATAGTTTTACTGGCATATCTCAATTTTAAAAAATGCAAAGTTTGATAGGTCTAGGACGCTCCGTTTGGCTGTAAATCGCGTTTAAAGAAAAGTTAACTTCAAATGGCCATAACTTCCACAGTTTTGATCGGATTTTCATGGTTTATGTACCATTGGATAGCTAAAGCAATGCCCTTTCCAAAAATGTATAGTTTTACTGGCATATCTCAATTTTAAAAAATGCAAAGTTTGATAGGTCTAGGACGCTCCGTTTGGCTGTAAATCGCGTTTAAAGAAAAGTTACCTTCAAATGGCCGTAACTTCCACAGTTTTGCTCGGATTTTCATGGTTTTTGTACCATTGGATAGCTAAAGCAATGCCCTTTCCAAAAATGTATAGTTTTACTGGCATATCTCAATTTTAAAAAATGCAAAGTTTGATAGGTCCAGGACGCTCCGTTTGGCTGTAAATCGCGTTTAAAGAAAAGTTAACTTCAAATGGCCATAACTTCCACAGTTTTGATCGGATTTTCATGGTTTATGTACCATTGGATAGCTAAAGCAATGCCCTTTCCAAAAATGTATAGTTTTACTGGCATATCTCAATTTTAAAAAATGCAAAGTTTGATAGGTCTAGGACGCTCCGTTTGGCTGTAAATCGCGTTTAAAGAAAAGTTACCTTCAAATGGCCGTAACTTCCACAGTTTTGCTCGGATTTTCATGGTTTATGTACCATTGAATAGCTAAAGCAATGCCCTTTCCAAAAATGTATAGTTTTACTGGCATATCTCAGTTTTAAAAAATGCAAAGTTTGATAGGTCTAGGACGCTCCGTTTGGCTGTAAATCGCGTTTAAAGAAAAGTTAACTTCAAATGGCCATAACTTCCACAGTTTTGATCGGATTTTCATGGTTTATGTACCATTGGATAGCTAAAGCAATGCCCTTTCCAAAAATGTATAGTTTTACTGGCATATCTCAATTTTAAAAAATGCAAAGTTTGATAGGTCTAGGACGCTCCGTTTGGCTGTAAATCGCGTTTAAAGAAAAGTTAACTTCAAATGGCCATAACTTCCACAGTTTTGATCGGATTTTCATGGTTTATGTACCATTGGATAGCTAAAGCAATGCCCTTTCCAAAAATGTATAGTTTTACTGGCATATCTCAATTTTAAAAAATGCAAAGTTTGATAGGTCTAGGACGCTCCGTTTGGCTGTAAATCGCGTTTAAAGAAAAGCTAACTTCAAATGGCCATAACTTCCACAGTTTTGATCGGATTTTCATGGTTTATGTACCATTGGATAGCTAAAGCAATGCCCTTTCCAAAAATGTATAGTTTTACTGGCATATTTCAATTTTAAAAAATGCAAAGTTTGATAGGTCTAGGACGCTCCGTTTGGCTGTAAATCGCGTTTAAAGAAAAGTTAACTTCAAATGGCCATAACTTCCACAGTTTTGATCGGATTTTCATGGTTTATGTACCATTGGATAGCTAAAGCAATGCCCTTTCCAAAAATGTATAGTTTTACTGGCATATCTCAATTTTAAAAAATGCAAAGTTTGATAGGTCTAGGACGCTCCGTTTGGCTGTAAATCGCGTTTAAAGAAAAGTTAACTTCAAATGGCCATAACTTCCACAGTTTTGATCGGATTTTCATGGTTTATGTACCATTGGATAGCTAAAGCAATGCCCTTTCCAAAAATGTATAGTTTTACTGGTATATCTCAATTTTAAAAAATGCAAAGTTTGATAGGTCTAGGACGCTCCGTTTAGCAGTAAATCGCGTTTAAAGAAAAGTTAACTTCAAATGGCCATAACTTCCACAGTTTTGCTCGGATTTTCATGGTTTATGTACCATTGGATAGCTAAAGCAATGCCCTTTCCAAAAATGTATAGTTTTACTGGCATATCTCAATTTTAAAAAATGCAAAGTTTGATAGGTCTAGGACGCTCCGTTTGGCTGTAAATCGCGTTTAAAGAAAAGTTAACTTCAAATGGCCATAACTTCCACAGTTTTGATCGGATTTTCATGGTTTATGTACCATTGGATAGCTAAAGCAATGCCCTTTCCAAAAATGTATAGTTTTACTGGTATATCTCAATTTTAAAAAATGCAAAGTTTGATAGGTCCAGGACGCTCCGTTTGGCTGTAAATCGCGTTTAAAGAAAAGTTACCTTCAAATGGCCATAACTTCCACAGTTTTGCTCGGATTTTCATGGTTTTTGTACCATTGGATAGCTAAAGCAATGCCCTTTCCAAAAATGTATAGTTTTACTGGCATATCTCAATTTTAAAAAATGCAAAGTTTGATAGGTCTAGGACGCTCCGTTTGGCTGTAAATCGCGTTTAAAGAAAAGTTAACTTCAAATGGCCATAACTTCCACAGTTTTGATCGGATTTTCATGGTTTATGTACCATTGGATAGCTAAAGCAATGCCCTTTCCAAAAATGTATAGTTTTACTGGCATATCTCAATTTTAAAAAATGCAAAGTTTGATAGGTCTAGGACGCTCCGTTTGGCTGTAAATCGCGTTTAAAGAAAAGTTACCTTCAAATGGCCGTAACTTCCACAGTTTTGCTCGGATTTTCATGGTTTTTGTACCATTGGATAGCTAAAGCAATGCCCTTTCCAAAAATGTATAGTTTTACTGGCATATCTCAATTTTAAAAAATGCAAAGTTTGATAGGTCCAGGACGCTCCGTTTGGCTGTAAATCGCGTTTAAAGAAAAGTTAACTTCAAATGGCCATAACTTCCACAGTTTTGATCGGATTTTCATGGTTTATGTACCATTGGATAGCTAAAGCAATGCCCTTTCCAAAAATGTATAGTTTTACTGGTATATCTCAATTTTAAAAAATGCAAAGTTTGATAGGTCTAGGACGCTCCGTTTGGCTGTAAATCGCGTTTAAAGAAAAGTTACCTTCAAATGGCCGTAACTTCCACAGTTTTGCTCGGATTTTCATGGTTTTTGTACCATTGGATAGCTAAAGCAATGCCCTTTCCAAAAATGTATAGTTTTACTGGTATATCTCAATTTTAAAAAATGCAAAGTTTGATAGGTCTAGGACGCTCCGTTTGGCTGTAGATCGCGTTTAAAGAAAAGTTACCTTCAAATGGCCGTAACTTCCACAGTTTTGCTCGGATTTTCATGGTTTTTGTACCATTGGATAGCTAAAGCAATGCCCTTTCCAAAAATGTATAGTTTTACTGGCATATCTCAATTTTAAAAAATGCAAAGTTTGATAGGTCCAGGACGCTCCGTTTGGCTGTAAATCGCGTTTAAAGAAAAGTTAACTTCAAATGGCCATAACTTCCACAGTTTTGATCGGATTTTCATGGTTTATGTACCATTGGATAGCTAAAGCAATGCCCTTTCCAAAAATGTATAGTTTTACTGGCATATCTCAATTTTAAAAAATGCAAAGTTTGATAGGTCCAGGACGCTCCGTTTGGCTGTAAATCGCGTTTAAAGAAAAGTTAACTTCAAAGGGCCATAACTTCCACAGTTTTGATCGGATTTTCATGGTTTATGTACCATTGGATAGCTAAAGCAATGCCCTTTCCAAAAATGTATAGTTTTACTGGTATATCTCAATTTTAAAAAATGCAAAGTTTGATAGGTCTAGGACGCTCCGTTTGGCTGTAAATCGCGTTTAAAGAAAAGTTAACTTCAAATGGCCATAACTTCCACAGTTTTGATCGGATTTTCATGGTTTATGTACCATTGGATAGCTAAAGCAATGCCCTTTCCAAAAATGTATAGTTTTACTGGCATATCTCAATTTTAAAAAATGCAAAGTTTGATAGGTCCAGGACGCTCCGTTTGGCTGTAAATCGCGTTTAAAGAAAAGTTAACTTCAAATGGCCATAACTTCCACAGTTTTGATCGGATTTTCATGGTTTATGTACCATTGGATAGCTAAAGCAATGCCCTTTCCAAAAATGTATAGTTTTACTGGTATATCTCAATTTTAAAAAATGCAAAGTTTGATAGGTCTAGGACGCTCCGTTTGGCTGTAAATCGCGTTTAAAGAAAAGTTAACTTCAAATGGCCATAACTTCCACAGTTTTGATCGGATTTTCATGGTTTATGTACCATTGGATAGCTAAAGCAATGCCCTTTCCAAAAATGTATAGTTTTACTGGCATATCTCAATTTTAAAAAATGCAAAGTTTGATAGGTCTAGGACGCTCCGTTTGGCTGTAAATCGCGTTTAAAGAAAAGTTAACTTCAAATGGCCATAACTTCCACAGTTTTGCTCGGATTTTCAAGGTTTATGTACCATTGGATAGCTAAAGCAATGCCCTTTCCAAAAATGTATAGTTTTACTGGCATATCTCAATTTTAAAAAATGCAAAGTTTGATAGGTCTAGGACGCTCCGTTTGGCTGTAAATCGCGTTTAAAGAAAAGTTAACTTCAAATGGCCATAACTTCCGCAGTTTTGCTCGGATTTTCAAGGTTTATGTACCATTGGATAGCTAAAGCAATGCCCTTTCCAAAAATGTACAGTTTTACTGGCATATCTCAATTTTAAAAAATGCAAAGTTTGATAGGTCTAGGACGCTCCGTTTGGCTGTAAATCGCGTTTAAAGAAAAGTTAACTTCAAATGGCCATAACTTCCACAGTTTTGCTCGGATTTTCATGGTTTGTGTACCATTGGATAGCTAAAGCAATGCCCTTTCCAAAAATGTATAGTTTTACTGGCATATCTCAATTTTAAAAAATGCAAAGTTTGATAGGTCTAAGACGCTCCGTTTGGCTGTAAATCGCGTTTAAAGAAAAGTTAACTTCAAATGGCCATAACTTCCACAGTTTTGCTCGGATTTTCAAGGTTTATGTACCATTGGATAGCTAAAGCAATGCCCTTTCCAAAAATGTACAGTTTTACTGGCATATCTCAATTTTAAAAAATGCAAAGTTTGATAGGTCTAGGACGCTCCGTTTGGCTGTAAATCGCGTTTAAAGAAAAGTTAACTTCAAATGGCCATAACTTCCACAGTTTTGCTCGGATTTTCATTATTTGTGTACCATTGGATAGCTAAAGCAATGCCCTTTCCAAAAATGTATAGTTTTACTGGTATATCTCAATTTTAAAAAATGCAAAGTTTGATAGGTCTAGGACGCTCCGTTTGGCTGTAAATCGCGTTTAAAGAAAAGTTAACTTCAAATGGCCATAACTTCCACAGTTTTGCTCGGATTTTCATGGTTTATGTACCATTGGATAGCTAAAGCAATGCCCTTTCCAAAAATGTATAGTTTTACTGGCATATCTGAATTTTAAAAAATGCAAAGTTTGATAGGTCTAGGACGCTCCGTTTGGCTGTAAATTGCGTTTAAAGAAAAGTTAACTTCAAATGGCCATAACTTCCGCAGTTTTGCTCGGATTTTCAAGGTTTATGTACCATTGGATAGCTAAAGCAATGCCCTTTCCAAAAATGTATAGTTTTACTGGCATATCTCAATTTTAAAAAATGCAAAGTTTGATAGGTCTAAGACGCTCCGTTTGGCTGTAAATCGCGTTTAAAGAAAAGTTAACTTCAAATGGCCATAACTTCCACAGTTTTGCTCGGATTTTCATGGTTTATGTACCATTGGATAGCTAAAGCAATGCCCTTTCCAAAAATGTATAGTTTTACTGGCATATCTCAATTTTAAAAAATGCAAAGTTTGATAGGTCTAGGACGCTCCGTTTGGCTGTAAATCGCGTTTAAAGAAAAGCTACCTTCAAATGGCCATAACTTCCACAGTTTTGCTCGGATTTTCATGATTTATGTACCATTGGATAGCTAAAGCAATGCCCTTTCCAAAAATGTATAGTTTTACTGGCATATCTCAATTTTAAAAAATGCAAAGTTTGATAGGTCTAGGACGCTCCGTTTGGCTGTAAATCGCGTTTAAAGAAAAGTTAACTTCAAATGGCCATAACTTCCACAGTTTTGCTCGGATTTTCATGGTTTATGTACCATTGGATAGCTAAAGCAATGCCCTTTCCAAAAATGTATAGTTTTACTGGCATATTTCAGTTTTAAAAAATGCAAAGTTTGATAGGTCTAGGACGCTCCGTTTGGCTGTAAATCGCGTTTAAAGAAAAGCTACCTTCAAATGGCCATAACTTTCACAGTTTTGCTCGGATTTTCATGATTTATGTACCATTGGATAGCTAAAGCAATGCCCTTTCCAAAAATGTATAGTTTTACTGGCATATCTCAGTTTTAAAAAATGCAAAGTTTGATAGGTCTAGGACGCTCCGTTTGGCTGTAAATCGCGTTTAAAGAAAAGTTAACTTCAAATGGCCATAACTTCCACAGTTTTGCTCGGATTTTCATGGTTTATGTACCATTGGATAGCTAAAGCAATGCCCTTTCCAAAAATGTATAGTTTTACTGGCATATCTCAGTTTTAAAAAATGCAAAGTTTGATAGGTCTAGGACGCTCCGTTTGGCTGTAAATCGCGTTTAAAGAAAAGCTACCTTCAAATGGCCATAACTTTCACAGTTTTGCTCGGATTTTCATGATTTATGTACCATTGGATAGCTAAAGCAATGCCCTTTCCAAAAATGTATAGTTTTACTGGCATATCTCAATTTTAAAAAATGCAAAGTTTGATAGGTCTAGGACGCTCCGTTTGGCTGTAAATCGCGTTTAAAGAAAAGTTAACTTCAAATGGCCATAACTTCCACAGTTTTGCTCGGATTTTCATGGTTTATGTACCATTGGATAGCTAAAGCAATGCCCTTTCCAAAAATGTATAGTTTTAATGGCATATCTCAATTTTAAAAAATGCAAAGTTTGATAGGTCTAGGACGCTCCGTTTGGCTGTAAATCGCGTTTAAAGAAAAGTTAACTTCAAATGGCCATAACTTCCACAGTTTTGCTCGGATTTTCATGATTTATGTACCATTGGATAGCTAAAGCAATGCCCTTTCCAAAAATGTATAGTTTTACTGGCATATCTCAGTTTTAAAAAATGCAAAGTTTGATAGGTCTAGGACGCTCCGTTTGGCTGTAAATCGCGTTTAAAGAAAAGTTAACTTCAAATGGCCATAACTTCCACAGTTTTGCTCGGATTTTCATGGTTTATGTACCATTGGATAGCTAAAGCAATGCCCTTTCCAAAAATGTATAGTTTTACTGGCATATCTCAGTTTTAAAAAATGCAAAGTTTGATAGGTCCAGGACGCTCCGTTTGGCTGTAAATCGCGTTTAAAGAAAAGCTACCTTCAAATGGCCAAAACTTTCACAGTTTTGCTCGGATTTTCATGATTTATGTACCATTGGATAGCTAAAGCAATGCCCTTTCCAAAAATGTATAGTTTTACTGGCATATCTCAATTTTAAAAAATGCAAAGTTTGATAGGTCTAGGACGCTCCGTTTGGCTGTAAATCGCGTTTAAAGAAAAGTTAACTTCAAATGGCCATAACTTCCGCAGTTTTGCTCGGATTTTCATGGTTTATGTACCATTGGATAGCTAAAGCAATGCCCTTTCCAAAAATGTATAGTTTTACTGGCATATCTCAATTTTAAAAAATGCAAAGTTTGATAGGTCTAGGACGCTCCGTTTGGCTGTAAATCGCGTTTAAAGAAAAGTTAACTTCAAATGGCCATAACTTCCACAGTTTTGCTCGGATTTTCATGGTTTATGTACCATTGGATAGCTAAAGCAATGCCCTTTCCAAAAATGTATAGTTTTACTGGCATATCTCAATTTTAAAAAATGCAAAGTTTGATAGGTCTAGGACGCTCCGTTTGGCTGTAAATCGCGTTTAAAGAAAAGTTAACTTCAAATGGCCATAACTTCCGCAGTTTTGCTCGGATTTTCATGGTTTATGTACCATTGGATAGCTAAAGCAATGCCCTTTCCAAAAATGTATAGTTTTACTGGCATATCTCAGTTTTAAAAAATGCAAAGTTTGATAGGTCTAGGACGCTCCGTTTGGCTGTAAATCGCGTTTAAAGAAAAGTTAACTTCAAATGGCCATAACTTCCGCAGTTTTGCTCGGATTTTCAAGGTTTATGTACCATTGGATAGCTAAAGCAATGCCCTTTCCAAAAATGTATAGTTTTTCTGGCATATCTCAATTTTAAAAAATGCAAAGTTTGATAGGTCTAAGACGCTCCGTTTGGCTGTAAATCGCGTTTAAAGAAAAGTTAACTTCAAATGGCCATAACTTCCACAGTTTTGCTCGGATTTTCATGGTTTATGTACCATTGGATTGAAAAGTTAACTTCAAATGGCCATAACTTCCACAGTTTTGCTCGGATTTTCATGGTTTATGTACCATTGGATAGCTAAAGCAATGCCCTTTCCAAAAATGTATAGTTTTACTGCTATATCTCAATTTTAAAAAATGCAAAGTTTGATAGGTCTAAGACGCTCCGTTTAGCAGTAAATCGCGTTTAAAGAAAAGTTAACTTCAAATGGCCATAACTTCCACAGTTTTGCTCGGATTTTCATGGTTTATGTACCATTGGATAGCTAAAGCAATGCCCTTTCCAAAAATGTATAGTTTTACTGGTATATCTCAATTTTAAAAAATGCAAAGTTTGATAGGTCTAAGACGCTCCGTTTGGCTGTAAATCGCGTTTAAAGAAAAGTTAACTTCAAATGGCCATAACTTCCACAGTTTTGCTCGGATTTTCATGGTTTATGTACCATTGGATAGCTAAAGCAATGCCCTTTCCAAAAATGTATAGTTTTACTGGTATATCTCAATTTTAAAAAATGCAAAGTTTGATAGGTCTAAGACGCTCCGTTTGGCTGTAAATCGCGTTTAAAGAAAAGTTAACCTCAAATGGCCATAACTTCCACAGTTTTGCTCGGATTTTCATGGTTTATGTACCATTGGATTGAAAAGTTAACTTCAAATGGCCATAACTTCCACAGTTTTGCCCGGATTTTCATGGTTTATGTACCATTGGATAGCTAAAGCAATGCCCTTTCCAAAAATGTATAGTTTTACTGCTATATCTCAATTTTAAAAAATGCAAAGTTTGATAGGTCTAAGACGCTCCGTTTGGCTGTAAATCGCGTTTAAAGAAAAGTTAACTTCAAATGGCCATAACTTCCACAGTTTTGCTCGGATTTTCATGGTTTATGTACCATTGGATAGCTAAAGCAATGCCCTTTCCAAAAATGTATAGTTTTACTGGCATATCTCAATTTTAAAAAATGCAAAGTTTGATAGGTCTAGGACGCTCCGTTTGGCTGTAAATCGCGTTTAAAGAAAAGTTAACTTCAAATGGCCATAACTTCCACAGTTTTGCTCGGATTTTCATGGTTTATGTACCATTGGATAGCTAAAGCAATGCCCTTTCCAAAAATGTATAGTTTTACTGGCATATCTCAATTTTAAAAAATGCAAAGTTTGATAGGTCTAGGACGCTCCGTTTGGCTGTAAATCGCGTTTAAAGAAAAGTTAACTTCAAATGGCCATAACTTCCGCAGTTTTGCTCGGATTTTCATGGTTTATGTACCATTGGATAGCTAAAGCAATGCCCTTTCCAAAAATGTATAGTTTTACTGGCATATCTCAATTTTAAAAAATGCAAAGTTTGATAGGTCTAGGACGCTCCGTTTGGCTGTAAATCGCGTTTAAAGAAAAGTTAACTTCAAATGGCCATAACTTCCGCAGTTTTGCTCGGATTTTCAAGGTTTATGTACCATTGGATAGCTAAAGCAATGCCCTTTCCAAAAATGTATAGTTTTTCTGGCATATCTCAATTTTAAAAAATGCAAAGTTTGATAGGTCTAAGACGCTCCGTTTGGCTGTAAATCGCGTTTAAAGAAAAGTTAACTTCAAATGGCCATAACTTCCACAGTTTTGCTCGGATTTTCATGGTTTATGTACCATTGGATTGAAAAGTTAACTTCAAATGGCCATAACTTCCACAGTTTTGCTCGGATTTTCATGGTTTATGTACCATTGGATAGCTAAAGCAATGCCCTTTCCAAAAATGTATAGTTTTACTGCTATATCTCAATTTTAAAAAATGCAAAGTTTGATAGGTCTAAGACGCTCCGTTTAGCAGTAAATCGCGTTTAAAGAAAAGTTAACTTCAAACGGCCATAACTTCCACAGTTTTGCTCGGATTTTCATGGTTTATGTACCATTGGATAGCTAAAGCAATGCCCTTTCCAAAAATGTATAGTTTTACTGGTATATCTCAATTTTAAAAAATGCAAAGTTTGATAGGTCTAAGACGCTCCGTTTGGCTGTAAATCGCGTTTAAAGAAAAGTTAACTTCAAATGGCCATAACTTCCACAGTTTTGCTCGGATTTTCATGGTTTATGTACCATTGGATAGCTAAAGCAATGCCCTTTCCAAAAATGTATAGTTTTACTGGTATATCTCAATTTTAAAAAATGCAAAGTTTGATAGGTCTAAGACGCTCCGTTTGGCTGTAAATCGCGTTTAAAGAAAAGTTAACCTCAAATGGCCATAACTTCCACAGTTTTGCTCGGATTTTCATGGTTTATGTACCATTGGATTGAAAAGTTAACTTCAAATGGCCATAACTTCCACAGTTTTGCCCGGATTTTCATGGTTTATGTACCATTGGATAGCTAAAGCAATGCCCTTTCCAAAAATGTATAGTTTTACTGCTATATCTCAATTTTAAAAAATGCAAAGTTTGATAGGTCTAAGACGCTCCGTTTGGCTGTAAATCGCGTTTAAAGAAAAGTTAACTTCAAATGGCCATAACTTCCACAGTTTTGCTCGGATTTTCATGGTTTATGTACCATTGGATAGCTAAAGCAATGCCCTTTCCAAAAATGTATAGTTTTACTGGTATACCTCAATTTTAAAAAATGCAAAGTTTGATAGGTGCAGGACGCTCCGTTTGGCTGTAAATCGCGTTTAAAGAAAAGTTAACTTCAAATGGCCATAACTTCCACAGTTTTGCTCGGATTTTCATGGTTTATGTAGCATTGGATAGCTAAAGCAATGCCCTTTCCAAAAATGTATAGTTTTACTGGTATACCTCAATTTTAAAAAATGCAAAGTTTGATAGGTCCAGGACGCTCCGTTTGGCTGTAAATCGCGTTTAAAGAAAAGTTAACTTCAAATGGCCATAACTTCCACAGTTTTGCTCGGATTTTCATGGTTTATGTACCATTGGATAGCTAAAGCAATGCCCTTTCCAAAAATGTATAGTTTTACTGGTATATCTCAATTTTAAAAAATGCAAAGTTTGATAGGTCTAAGACGCTCCGTTTGGCTGTAAATCGCGTTTAAAGAAAAGTTAACCTCAAATGGCCATAACTTCCACAGTTTTGCTCGGATTTTCATGGTTTATGTACCATTGGATTGAAAAGTTAACTTCAAATGGCCATAACTTCCACAGTTTTGCCCGGATTTTCATGGTTTATGTACCATTGGATAGCTAAAGCAATGCCCTTTCCAAAAATGTATAGTTTTACTGGTATATCTCAATTTTAAAAAATGCAAAGTTTGATAGGTCTAAGACGCTCCGTTTAGCAGTAAATCGCGTTTAAAGAAAAGTTAACTTCAAATGGCCATAACTTCCACAGTTTTGCTCGGATTTTCATGGTTTATGTACCATTGGATAGCTAAAGCAATGCCCTTTCCAAAAATGTATAGTTTTACTGGTATACCTCAATTTTAAAAAATGCAAAGTTTGATAGGTCCAGGACGCTCCGTTTGGCTGTAAATCGCGTTTAAAGAAAAGTTAACTTCAAATGGCCATAACTTCCACAGTTTTGCTCGGATTTTCATGGTTTATGTACCATTGGATAGCTAAAGCAATGCCCTTTCCAAAAATGTATAGTTTTACTGGTATACCTTAATTTTAAAAAATGCAAAGTTTGATAGGTCCAGGACGCTCCGTTTGGCTGTAAATCGCGTTTAAAGAAAAGTTAACTTCAAATGGCCATAACTTCCACAGTTTTGCTCGGATTTTCATGGTTTATGTACCATTGGATAGCTAAAGCAATGCCCTTTCCAAAAATGTATAGTTTTACTGGTATACCTCAATTTTAAAAAATGCAAAGTTTGATAGGTCCAGGACGCTCCGTTTGGCTGTAAATCGCGTTTAAAGAAAAGTTAACTTCAAATGGCCATAACTTCCACAGTTTTGCTCGGATTTTCATGGTTTATGTACCATTGGATAGCTAAAGCAATGCCCTTTCCAAAAATGTATAGTTTTACTGGTATACCTCAATTTTAAAAAATGCAAAGTTTGATAGGTCTAGGACGCTCCGTTTGGCTGTAAATCGCGTTTAAAGAAAAGTTAACTTCAAATGGCCATAACTTCCACAGTTTTGCTCGGATTTTCATGGTTTATGTACCATTGGATAGCTAAAGCAATGCCCTTTCCAAAAATGTATAGTTTTACTGGTATACCTCAATTTTAAAAAATGCAAAGTTTGATAGGTCCAGGACGCTCCGTTTGGCTGTAAATCGCGTTTAAAGAAAAGTTAACTTCAAATGGCCATAACTTCCACAGTTTTGCTCGGATTTTCATGGTTTATGTACCATTGGATAGCTAAAGCAATGCCCTTTCCAAAAATGTATAGTTTTACTGGTAAACCTCAATATTAAAAAATGCAAAGTTTGATAGGTCTAGGACGCTCCGTTTGGCTATAAATCGCGTTTAAAGAAAAGTTAACTTCAAATGGCCATAACTTCCACAGTTTTGCTCGGATTTTCATGGTTTATGTACCATTGGATAGCTAAAGCAATGCCCTTTCCAAAAATGTATAGTTTTACTGGTATACCTCAATTTTAAAAAATGCAAAGTTTGATAGGTCTAGGACGCTCCGTTTGGCTGTAAATCGCGTTTAAAGAAAAGTTAACTTCAAATGGCCATAACTTCCACAGTTCTGCTCGGATTTTCATGGTTTATGTACCATTGGATAGCTAAAGCAATGCCCTTTCCAAAAATGTATAGTTTTACTGGTATACCTCAATTTTAAAAAATGCAAAGTTTGATAGGTCTAGGACGCTCCGTTTGGCTGTAAATCGCGTTTAAAGAAAAGTTAACTTCAAATGGCCATAACTTCCACAGTTCTGCTCGGATTTTCATGGTTTATGTACCATTGGATAGCTAAAGCAATGCCCTTTCCAAAAATGTATAGTTTTACTGGTATACCTCAATTTTAAAAAATGCAAAGTTTGATAGGTCTAGGACGCTCCGTTTGGCTGTAAATCGCGTTTAAAGAAAAGTTAACTTCAAATGGCCATAACTTCCACAGTTCTGCTCGGATTTTCATGGTTTATGTACCATTGGATAGCTAAAGCAATGCCCTTTCCAAAAATGTATAGTTTTACTGGTATACCTCAATTTTAAAAAATGCAAAGTTTGATAGGTCTAGGACGCTCCGTTTGGCTGTAAATCGCGTTTAAAGAAAAGTTAACTTCAAATGGCCATAACTTCCACAGTTCTGCTCGGATTTTCATGGTTTATGTACCATTGGATAGCTAAAGCAATGCCCTTTCCAAAAATGTATAGTTTTACTGGTATACCTCAATTTTAAAAAATGCAAAGTTTGATAGGTCTAGGACGCTCCGTTTGGCTGTAAATCGCGTTTAAAGAAAAGTTAACTTCAAATGGCCATAACTTCCACAGTTCTGCTCGGATTTTCATGGTTTATGTACCATTGGATAGCTAAAGCAATGCCCTTTCCAAAAATGTATAGTTTTACTGGTATACCTCAATTTTAAAAAATGCAAAGTTTGATAGGTCTAGGACGCTCCGTTTGGCTGTAAATCGCGTTTAAAGAAAAGTTAACTTCAAATGGCCATAACTTCCACAGTTTTGCTCGGATTTTCATGGTTTATGTACCATTGGATAGCTAAAGCAATGCCCTTTCCAAAAATGTATAGTTTTACTGGTATATCTCAATTTTAAAAAATGCAAAGTTTGATAGGTCCAGGACGCTCCGTTTGGCTGTAAATCGCGTTTAAAGAAAAGTTAACTTCAAATGGCCATAACTTCCACAGTTTTGCTCGGATTTTTATGGTTTATGTACCATTGGATAGCTAAAGCAATGCCCTTTCCAAAAATGTATAGTTTTACTGGTATACCTCAATTTTAAAAAATGCAAAGTTTGATAGGTCTAGGACGCTCCGTTTGGCTGTAAATCGCGTTTAAAGAAAAGTTAACTTCAAATGGCCATAACTTCCACAGTTTTGCTCGGATTTTCATGGTTTATGTACCATTGGATAGCTAAAGCAATGCCCTTTCCAAAAATGTATAGTTTTACTGGTATATCTCAATTTTAAAAAATGCAAAGTTTGATAGGTCTAGGACGCTCCGTTTGGCTATAAATCGCGTTTAAAGAAAAGTTAACTTCAAAGGGCCATAACTTCCACAGTTTAGCTCGGATTTTCATGGTTTATGTACCATTGGATAGCTAAAGCAATGCCCTTTCCAAAAATGTATAGTTTTACTGGTATACCTCAATTTTAAAAAATGCAAAGTTTGATAGGTCTAGGACGCTCCGTTTGGCTGTAAATCGCGTTTAAAGAAAAGTTAACTTCAAATGGCCATAACTTCCACAGTTTTGCTCGGATTTTCATGGTTTATGTACCATTGGATAGCTAAAGCAATGCCCTTTCCAAAAATGTATAGTTTTACTGGTATATCTCAATTTTAAAAAATGCAAAGTTTGATAGGTCTAGGACGCTCCGTTTGGCTATAAATCGCGTTTAAAGAAAAGTTAACTTCAAAGGGCCATAACTTCCACAGTTTAGCTCGGATTTTCATGGTTTATGTACCATTGGATAGCTAAAGCAATGCCCTTTCCAAAAATGTATAGTTTTACTGGTATACCTCAATTTTAAAAAATGCAAAGTTTGATAGGTCTAGGACGCTCCGTTTGGCTGTAAATCGCGTTTAAAGAAAAGTTAACTTCAAATGGCCATAACTTCCACAGTTTTGCTCGGATTTTCATGGTTTATGTACCATTGGATAGCTAAAGCAATGCCCTTTCCAAAAATGTATAGTTTTACTGGTATATCTCAATTTTAAAAAATGCAAAGTTTGATAGGTCTAGGACGCTCCGTTTGGCTATAAATCGCGTTTAAAGAAAAGTTAACTTCAAAGGGCCATAACTTCCACAGTTTAGCTCGGATTTTCATGGTTTATGTACCATTGGATAGCTAAAGCAATGCCCTTTCCAAAAATGTATAGTTTTACTGGTATACCTCAATTTTAAAAAATGCAAAGTTTGATAGGTCTAGGACGCTCCGTTTGGCTGTAAATCGCGTTTAAAGAAAAGTTAACTTCAAATGGCCATAACTTCCACAGTTTTGCTCGGATTTTCATGGTTTATGTACCATTGGATAGCTAAAGCAATGCCCTTTCCAAAAATGTATAGTTTTACTGGTATACCTCAATTTTAAAAAATGCAAAGTTTGATAGGTCCAGGACGCTCCGTTTGGCTGTAAATCGCGTTTAAAGAAAAGTTAACTTCAAATGGCCATAACTTCCACAGTTTTGCTCGGATTTTCATGGTTTATGTACCATTGGATAGCTAAAGCAATGCCCTTTCCAAAAATGTATAGTTTTACTGGTATATCTCAATTTTAAAAAATGCAAAGTTTGATAGGTCCAGGACGCTCCGTTTGGCTGTAAATCACGTTTAAAGAAAAGTTAACTTCAAAGGGCCATAACTTCCACAGTTTTGCTCGGATTTTCATGGTTTATGTACCATTGGATAGCTAAAGCAATGCCCTTTCCAAAAATTTATAGTTTTACTGGTATACCTCAATTTTAAAAAATGCAAAGTTTGATAGGTCTAGGACGCTCCGTTTGGCTATAAATCGCGTTTAAAGAAAAGTTAACTTCAAAGGGCCATAACTTCCACAGTTTTGCTCGGATTTTCATGGTTTATGTACCATTGGATAGCTAAAGCAATGCCCTTTCCAAAAATGTATAGTTTTACTGGTATACCTCAATTTTAAAAAATGCAAAGTTTGATAGGTCTAGGACGCTCCGTTTGGCTGTAAATCGCGTTTAAAGAAAAGTTAACTTCAAATGGCCATAACTTCCACAGTTTTGCTCGGATTTTCATGGTTTATGTACCATTGGATAGCTAAAGCAATGCCCTTTCCAAAAATGTATAGTTTTACTGGTATACCTCAATTTTAAAAAATGCAAAGTTTGATAGGTCTAGGACGCTCCGTTTGGCTATAAATCGCGTTTAAAGAAAAGTTAACTTCAAAGGGCCATAACTTCCACAGTTTAGCTCGGATTTTCATGGTTTATGTACCATTGGATAGCTAAAGCAATGCCCTTTCCAAAAATGTATAGTTTTACTGGTATATCTCAATTTTAAAAAATGCAAAGTTTGATAGGTCCAGGACGCTCCGTTTGGCTGTAAATCGCGTTTAAAGAAAAGTTAACTTCAAATGGCCATAACTTCCACAGTTTAGCTCGGATTTTCATGGTTTATGTACCATTGGATAGCTAAAGCAATGCCCTTTCCAAAAATGTATAGTTTTACTGGTATATCTCAATTTTAAAAAATGCAAAGTTTGATAGGTCTAGGACGCTCCGTTTGGCTATAAATCGCGTTTAAAGAAAAGTTAACTTCAAAGGGCCATAACTTCCACAGTTTTGCTCGGATTTTCATGGTTTATGTACCATTGGATAGCTAAAGCAATGCCCTTTCCAAAAATGTATAGTTTTACTGGTATACCTCAATTTTAAAAAATGCAAAGTTTGATAGGTCTAGGACGCTCCGTTTGGCTGTAAATCGCGTTTAAAGAAAAGTTAACTTCAAATGGCCATAACTTCCACAGTTTTGCTCGGATTTTCATGGTTTATGTACCATTGGATAGCTAAAGCAATGCCCTTTCCAAAAATGTATAGTTTTACTGGTATACCTCAATTTTAAAAAATGCAAAGTTTGATAGGTCTAGGACGCTCCGTTTGGCTATAAATCGCGTTTAAAGAAAAGTTAACTTCAAAGGGCCATAACTTCCACAGTTTAGCTCGGATTTTCATGGTTTATGTACCATTGGATAGCTAAAGCAATGCCCTTTCCAAAAATGTATAGTTTTACTGGTATATCTCAATTTTAAAAAATGCAAAGTTTGATAGGTCCAGGACGCTCCGTTTGGCTGTAAATCGCGTTTAAAGAAAAGTTAACTTCAAATGGCCATAACTTCCACAGTTTTGCTCGGATTTTTATGGTTTATGTACCATTGGATAGCTAAAGCAATGCCCTTTCCAAAAATGTATAGTTTTACTGGTATATCTCAATTTTAAAAAATGCAAAGTTTGATAGGTCCAGGACGCTCCGTTTGGCTGTAAATCGCGTTTAAAGAAAAGTTAACTTCAAAGGGCCATAACTTCCACAGTTTTGCTCGGATTTTCATGGTTTATGTACCATTGGATAGCTAAAGCAATGCCCTTTCCAAAAATGTATAGTTTTACTGGTATATCTCAATTTTAAAAAATGCAAAGTTTGATAGGTCCAGGACGCTCCGTTTGGCTGTAAATCGCGTTTAAAGAAAAGTTAACTTCAAATGGCCATAACTTCCACAGTTTTGCTCGGATTTTCATGGTTTATGTACCATTGGATAGCTAAAGCAATGCCCTTTCCAAAAATGTATAGTTTTACTGGTATATCTCAATTTTAAAAAATGCAAAGTTTGATAGGTCCAGGACGCTCCGTTTGGCTGTAAATCGCGTTTAAAGAAAAGTTAACTTCAAATGGCCATAACTTCCACAGTTCTGCTCGGATTTTCATGGTTTATGTACCATTGGATAGCTAAAGCAATGCCCTTTACAAAAATGTATAGTTTTACTGGTATACCTCAATTTTAAAAAATGCAAAGTTTGATAGGTCTAGGACGCTCCGTTTGGCTGTAAATCGCGTTTAAAGAAAAGTTAACTTCAAATGGCCATAACTTCCACAGTTTTGCTTGGATTTTCATGGTTTATGTACCATTGGATAGCTAAAGCAATGCCCTTTCCAAAAATGTATAGTTTTACTGGTATATCTCAATTTTAAAAAATGCAAAGTTTGATAGGTCCAGGACGCTCCGTTTGGCTGTAAATCGCGTTTAAAGAAAAGTTAACTTCAAAGGGCCATAACTTCCACAGTTTTGCTCGGATTTTCATGGTTTATGTACCATTGGATAGCTAAAGCAATGCCCTTTCCAAAAATGTATAGTTTTACTGGTATACCTCAATTTTAAAAAATGCAAAGTTTGATAGGTCCAGGACGCTCCGTTTGGCTGTAAATCGTGTTTAAAGAAAAGTTACCTTGAAATGGCCATAACTTCCACAGTTTTGCTCGGATTTTCATGGTTTATGTACCATTGGATAGCTAAAGCAATGCCCTTTCCAAAAATGTATAGTTTTACTGGTATATCTCAATTTTAAAAAATGCAAAGTTTGATAGGTCTAGGACGCTCCGTTTGGCTATAAATCGCGTTTAAAGAAAAGTTAACTTCAAATGGCCATAACTTCCACAGTTTTGCTCGGATTTTCATGGGTTATGTACCATTGGATAGCTAAAGCAATGCCCTTTCCAAAAATGTATAGTTTTACTGGTATATCTCAATTTAAAAAAAAACAAAGTTTGATAGGTCTAGGACGCTCCGTTTGGCTGTAAATCGCGTTTAAAGAAAAGTTAACTTCAAATGGCCATAACTTCCACAGTTTTGCTCGGATTTTCATGGTTTATGTACCATTGGATAGCTAAAGCAATGCCCTTTCCAAAAATGTATAGTTTTACTGGTATATCTCAATTTTAAAAAATGCAAAGTTTGATAGGTCTAGGACGCTCCGTTTGGCTGTAAATCGCGTTTAATGAAAAGTTAACTTCAAATGGCCATAACTTCCACAGTTTTGCTCGGATTTTCATGGTTTATGTACCATTGGATAGCTAAAGCAATGCCCTTTCCAAAAATGTATAGTTTTACTGGTATATCTCAATTTTAAAAAATGCAAAGTTTGATAGGTCCAGGACGCTCCGTTTGGCTGTAAATCGCGTTTAAAGAAAAGTTAACTTCAAAGGGCCATAACTTCCACAGTTTTGCTCGGATTTTCATGGTTTATGTACCATTGGATAGCTAAAGCAATGCCCTTTCCAAAAATGTATAGTTTTACTGGTATATCTCAATTTTAAAAAAAACAAAGTTTGATAGGTCTAGGACGCTCCGTTTGGCTGTAAATCGCGTTTAAAGAAAAGTTAACTTCAAATGGCCATAACTTCCACAGTTTTGCTCGGATTTTCATGGTTTATGTACCATTGGATAGCTAAAGCAATGCCCTTTCCAAAAATGTATAGTTTTACTGGTATATCTCAATTTTAAAAAATGCAAAGTTTGATAGGTCTAGGACGCTCCGTTTGGCTGTAAATCGCGTTTAAAGAAAAGTTAACTTCAAATGGCCATAACTTCCACAGTTTTGCTCGGAGTTTCATGGTTTATGTACCATTGGATAGCTAAAGCAATGCCCTTTCCAAAAATGTATAGTTTTACTGGTATATCTCAATTTTAAAAAATGCAAAGTTTGATAGGTCCAGGACGCTCCGTTTGGCTGTAAATCGCGTTTAAAGAAAAGTTAACTTCAAAGGGCCATAACTTCCACAGTTTTGCTCGGATTTTCATGGTTTATGTACCATTGGATAGCTAAAGCAATGCCCTTTCCAAAAATGTATAGTTTTACTGGTATATCTCAATTTTAAAAAATGCAAAGTTTGATAGGTCTAGGACGCTCCGTTTGGCTGTAAATCGCGTTTAAAGAAAAGTTACCTTGAAATGGCCATAACTTCCACAGTTCTGCTCGGATTTTTATGGTTTATGTACCATTGGATAGCTAAAGCAATGCCCTTTCCAAAAATGTATAGTTTTACTGGTATACCTCAATTTTAAAAAATGCAAAGTTTGATAGGTCCAGGACGCTCCGTTTGGCTGTAAATCGCGTTTAAAGAAAAGTTAACTTCAAAGGGCCATAACTTCCACAGTTTTGCTCGGATTTTCATGGTTTATGTACCATTGGATAGCTAAAGCAATGCCCTTTCCAAAAATGTATAGTTTTACTGGTATACCTCAATTTTAAAAAATGCAAAGTTTGATAGGTCTAGGACGCTCCGTTTGGCTATAAATCGCGTTTAAAGAAAAGTTAACTTCAAATGGCCATAACTTCCACAGTTTTGCTCGGATTTTCATGGGTTATGTACCATTGGATAGCTAAAGCAATGCCCTTTCCAAAAATGTATAGTTTTACTGGTATATCTCAATTTTAAAAAATGCAAAGTTTGATAGGTCTAGGACGCTCCGTTTGGCTGTAAATCGCGTTTAAAGAAAAGTTACCTTGAAATGGCCATAACTTCCACAGTTCTGCTCGGATTTTTATGGTTTATGTACCATTGGATAGCTAAAGCAATGCCCTTTCCAAAAATGTATAGTTTTACTGGTATACCTCAATTTTAAAAAATGCAAAGTTTGATAGGTCCAGGACGCTCCGTTTGGCTGTAAATCGCGTTTAAAGAAAAGTTAACTTCAAAGGGCCATAACTTCCACAGTTTTGCTCGGATTTTCATGGTTTATGTACCATTGGATAGCTAAAGCAATGCCCTTTCCAAAAATGAATAGTTTTACTGGTATACCTCAATTTTAAAAAATGCAAAGTTTGATAGGTCTAGGACGCTCCGTTTGGCTATAAATCGCGTTTAAAGAAAAGTTAACTTCAAATGGCCATAACTTCCACAGTTCTGCTCGGATTTTTATGGTTTATGTACCATTTGATAGCTAAAGCAATGCCCTTTCCAAAAATGTATAGTTTTACTGGTATACCTCAATTTTAAAAAATGCAAAGTTTGATAGGTCTAGGACGCTCCGTTTGGCTATAAATCGCGTTTAAAGAAAAGTTAACTTCAAATGGCCATAACTTCCACAGTTTTGCTCGGATTTTCATGGGTTATGTACCATTGGATAGCTAAAGCAATGCCCTTTCCAAAAATGTATAGTTTTACTGGTATACCTCAATTTTAAAAAATGCAAAGTTTGATAGGTCTAGGACGCTCCGTTTGGCTGTAAATCGCGTTTAAAGAAAAGTTAACTTCAAATGGCCATAACTTCCACAGTTTTGCTCGGATTTTCATGGTTTATGTACCATTGGATAGCTAAAGCAATGCCCTTTCCAAAAATGTATAGTTTTACTGGTATACCTCAATTTTAAAAAATGCAAAGTTTGATAGGTCCAGGACGCTCCGTTTGGCTGTAAATCGCGTTTAAAGAAAAGTTAACTTCAAAGGGCCATAACTTCCACAGTTTTGCTCGGATTTTCATGGTTTATGTACCATTGGATAGCTAAAGCAATGCCCTTTCCAAAAATGTATAGTTTTACTGGTATACCTCAATTTTAAAAAATGCAAAGTTTGATAGGTCCAGGACGCTCCGTTTGGCTGTAAATCGCGTTTAAAGAAAAGTTAACTTCAAATGGCCATAACTTCCACAGTTTTGCTCGGATTTTCATGGTTTATGTACCATTGGATAGCTAAAGCAATGCCCTTTCCAAAAATGTATAGTTTTACTGGTATACCTCAATTTTAAAAAATGCAAAGTTTGATAGGTCCAGGACGCTCCGTTTGGCTGTAAATCGTGTTTAAAGAAAAGTTACCTTGAAATGGCCATAACTTCCACAGTTTTGCTCGGATTTTCATGGTTTATGTACCATTGGATAGCTAAAGCAATGCCCTTTCCAAAAATGTATAGTTTTACTGGTATACCTCAATTTTAAAAAATGCAAAGTTTGATAGGTCCAGGACGCTCCGTTTGGCTGTAAATCGCGTTTAAAGAAAAGTTAACTTCAAATGGCCATAACTTCCACAGTTTTGCTCGGATTTTCATGGTTTATGTACCATTGGATAGCTAAAGCAATGCCCTTTCCAAAAATGTATAGTTTTACTGGTATACCTTAATTTTAAAAAATGCAAAGTTTGATAGGTCCAGGACGCTCCGTTTGGCTGTAAATCGTGTTTAAAGAAAAGTTACCTTGAAATGGCCATAACTTCCACAGTTTTGCTCGGATTTTCATGGTTTATGTACCATTGGATAGCTAAAGCAATGCCCTTTCCAAAAATGTATAGTTTTACTGGTATACCTCAATTTTAAAAAATGCAAAGTTTGATAGGTCCAGGACGCTCCGTTTGGCTGTAAATCGCGTTTAAAGAAAAGTTAACTTCAAAGGGCCATAACTTCCACAGTTTTGCTCGGATTTTCATGGTTTATGTACCATTGGATAGCTAAAGCAATGCCCTTTCCAAAAATGTATAGTTTTACTGGTATACCTTAATTTTAAAAAATGCAAAGTTTGATAGGTCCAGGACGCTCCGTTTGGCTGTAAATCGCGTTTAAAGAAAAGTTAACTTCAAATGGCCATAACTTCCACAGTTTTGCTCGGATTTTCATGGTTTATGTACCATTGGATAGCTAAAGCAATGCCCTTTCCAAAAATGTATAGTTTTACTGGTATACCTCAATTTTAAAAAATGCAAAGTTTGATAGGTCCAGGACGCTCCGTTTGGCTGTAAATCGCGTTTAAAGAAAAGTTAACTTCAAAGGGCCATAACTTCCACAGTTTTGCTCGGATTTTCATGGTTTATGTACCATTGGATAGCTAAAGCAATGCCCTTTCCAAAAATGTATAGTTTTACTGGTATACCTCAATTTTAAAAAATGCAAAGTTTGATAGGTCCAGGACGCTCCGTTTGGCTGTAAATCGCGTTTAAAGAAAAGTTAACTTCAAATGGCCATAACTTCCACAGTTTTGCTCGGATTTTCATGGTTTATGTACCATTGGATAGCTAAAGCAATGCCCTTTCCAAAAATGTATAGTTTTACTGGTATACCTCAATTTTAAAAAATGCAAAGTTTGATAGGTCCAGGACGCTCCGTTTGGCTGTAAATCGTGTTTAAAGAAAAGTTAACTTCAAAGGGCCATAACTTCCACAGTTTTGCTCGGATTTTCATGGTTTATGTACCATTGGATAGCTAAAGCAATGCCCTTTCCAAAAATGTATAGTTTTACTGGTATATCTCAATTTTAAAAAATGCAAAGTTTGATAGGTCCAGGACGCTCCGTTTGGCTGTAAATCGCGTTTAAAGAAAAGTTAACTTCAAATGGCCATAACTTCCACAGTTCTGCTCGGATTTTTATGGTTTATGTACCATTGGATAGCTAAAGCAATGCCCTTTCCAAAAATGTATAGTTTTACTGGTATACCTTAATTTTAAAAAATGCAAAGTTTGATAGGTCCAGGACGCTCCGTTTGGCTGTAAATCGCGTTTAAAGAAAAGTTAACTTCAAAGGGCCATAACTTCCACAGTTTTGCTCGGATTTTCATGGTTTATGTACCATTGGATAGCTAAAGCAATGCCCTTTCCAAAAATGTATAGTTTTACTGGTATATCTCAATTTTAAAAAATGCAAAGTTTGATAGGTCCAGGACCCTCCGTTTGGCTGTAAATCGCGTTTAAAGAAAAGTTAACTTCAAAGGGCCATAACTTCCACAGTTTTGCTCGGATTTTCATGGTTTATGTACCATTGGATAGCTAAAGCAATGCCCTTTCCAAAAATGTATAGTTTTACTGGTATACCTCAATTTTAAAAAATGCAAAGTTTGATAGGTCCAGGACGCTCCGTTTGGCTGTAAATCGTGTTTAAAGAAAAGTTACCTTGAAATGGCCATAACTTCCACAGTTTTGCTCGGATTTTCATGGTTTATGTACCATTGGATAGCTAAAGCAATGCCCTTTCCAAAAATGTATAGTTTTACTGGTATATCTCAATTTTAAAAAATGCAAAGTTTGATAGGTCTAGGACGCTCCGTTTGGCTATAAATCGCGTTTAAAGAAAAGTTAACTTCAAATGGCCATAACTTCCACAGTTTTGCTCGGATTTTCATGGTTTATGTACCATTGGATAGCTAAAGCAATGCCCTTTCCAAAAATGTATAGTTTTACTGGTATATCTCAATTTTAAAAAATGCAAAGTTTGATAGGTCTAGGACGCTCCGTTTGGCTGTAAATCGCGTTTAATGAAAAGTTAACTTCAAATGGCCATAACTTCCACAGTTTTGCTCGGATTTTCATGGTTTATGTACCATTGGATAGCTAAAGCAATGCCCTTTCCAAAAATGTATAGTTTTACTGGTATATCTCAATTTTAAAAAATGCAAAGTTTGATAGGTCTAGGACGCTCCGTTTGGCTATAAATCGCGTTTAAAGAAAAGTTAACTTCAAATGGCCATAACTTCCACAGTTTTGCTCGGATTTTCATGGGTTATGTACCATTGGATAGCTAAAGCAATGCCCTTTCCAAAAATGTATAGTTTTACTGGTATACCTCAATTTTAAAAAATGCAAAGTTTGATAGGTCTAGGACGCTCCGTTTGGCTATAAATCGCGTTTAAAGAAAAGTTAACTTCAAATGGCCATAACTTCCACAGTTTTGCTCGGATTTTCATGGGTTATGTACCATTGGATAGCTAAAGCAATGCCCTTTCCAAAAATGTATAGTTTTACTGGTATATCTCAATTTTAAAAAATGCAAAGTTTGATAGGTCTAGGACGCTCCGTTTGGCTGTAAATCGCGTTTAAAGAAAAGTTAACTTCAAATGGCCATAACTTCCACAGTTTTGCTCGGATTTTCATGGTTTATGTACCATTGGATAGCTAAAGCAATGCCCTTTCCAAAAATGTATAGTTTTACTGGTATATCTCAATTTTAAAAAATGCAAAGTTTGATAGGTCTAGGACGCTCCGTTTGGCTGTAAATCGCGTTTAATGAAAAGTTAACTTCAAATGGCCATAACTTCCACAGTTTTGCTCGGATTTTCATGGTTTATGTACCATTGGATAGCTAAAGCAATGCCCTTTCCAAAAATGTATAGTTTTACTGGTATATCTCAATTTTAAAAAATGCAAAGTTTGATAGGTCCAGGACGCTCCGTTTGGCTATAAATCGCGTTTAAAGAAAAGTTAACTTCAAAGGGCCATAACTTCCACAGTTTTGCTCGGATTTTCATGGTTTATGTACCATTGGATAGCTAAAGCAATGCCCTTTCCAAAAATGTATAGTTTTACTGGTATATCTCAATTTTAAAAAATGCAAAGTTTGATAGGTCCAGGACGCTCCGTTTGGCTGTAAATCGCGTTTAAAGAAAAGTTAACTTCAAATGGCCATAACTTCCACAGTTTTGCTCGGATTTTCATGGTTTATGTACCATTGGATAGCTAAAGCAATGCCCTTTCCAAAAATGTATAGTTTTACTGGTATATCTCAATTTTAAAAAATGCAAAGTTTGATAGGTCCAGGACGCTCCGTTTGGCTATAAATCGCGTTTAAAGAAAAGTTAACTTCAAAGGGCCATAACTTCCACAGTTTTGCTCGGATTTTCATGGTTTATGTACCATTGGATAGCTAAAGCAATGCCCTTTCCAAAAATGTATAGTTTTACTGGTATATCTCAATTTTAAAAAATGCAAAGTTTGATAGGTCTAGTACGCTCCGTTTGGCTGTAAATCGCGTTTAAAGAAAAGTTAACTTCAAATGGCCATAACTTCCACAGTTTTGCTCGGATTTTCATGGTTTATGTACCATTGGATAGCTAAAGCAATGCCCTTTCCAAAAATGTATAGTTTTACTGGTATATCTCAATTTTAAAAAATGCAAAGTTTGATAGGTCTAAGACGCTCCGTTTGGCTGTAAATCGCGTTTAATGAAAAGTTAACTTCAAATGGCCATAACTTCCACAGTTTTGCTCGGATTTTCATGGTTTATGTACCATTGGATAGCTAAAGCAATGCCCTTTCCAAAAATGTATAGTTTTACTGGTGTATCTCAATTTTAAAAAAATGCAAAGTTTGATAGGTCCAGGACGCTCCGTTTGGCTATAAATCGCGTTTAAAGAAAAGTTAACTTCAAAGGGCCATAACTTCCACAGTTTTGCTCGGATTTTCATGGTTTATGTACCATTGGATAGCTAAAGCAATGCCCTTTCCAAAAATGTATAGTTTTACTGGTATATCTCAATTTTAAAAAATGCAAAGTTTGATAGGTCCAGGACGCTCCGTTTGGCTGTAAATCGCGTTTAAAGAAAAGTTAACTTCAAATGGCCATAACTTCCACAGTTTTGCTCGGATTTTCATGGTTTATGTACCATTGGATAGCTAAAGCAATGCCCTTTCCAAAAATGTATAGTTTTACTGGTATATCTCAATTTTAAAAAATGCAAAGTTTGATAGGTCTAGGACGCTCCGTTTGGCTGTAAATCGCGTTTAATGAAAAGTTAACTTCAAATGGCCATAACTTCCACAGTTTTGCTCGGATTTTCATGGTTTATGTACCATTGGATAGCTAAAGCAATGCCCTTTCCAAAAATGTATAGTTTTACTGGTATATCTCAATTTTAAAAAATGCAAAGTTTGATAGGTCCAGGACGCTCCGTTTGGCTATAAATCGCGTTTAAAGAAAAGTTAACTTCAAAGGGCCATAACTTCCACAGTTTTGCTCGGATTTTCATGGTTTATGTACCATTGGATAGCTAAAGCAATGCCCTTTCCAAAAATGTATAGTTTTACTGGTATATCTCAATTTTAAAAAATGCAAAGTTTGATAGGTCTAGGACGCTCCGTTTGGCTGTAAATCGCGTTTAAAGAAAAGTTAACTTCAAATGGCCATAACTTCCACAGTTTTGCTCGGATTTTCATGGTTTATGTACCATTGGATAGCTAAAGCAATGCCCTTTCCAAAAATGTATAGTTTTACTGGTATATCTCAATTTTAAAAAATGCAAAGTTTGATAGGTCCAGGACGCTCCGTTTGGCTATAAATCGCGTTTAAAGAAAAGTTAACTTCAAAGGGCCATAACTTCCACAGTTTTGCTCGGATTTTCATGGTTTATGTACCATTGGATAGCTAAAGCAATGCCCTTTCCAAAAATGTATAGTTTTACTGGTATATCTCAATTTTAAAAAATGCAAAGTTTGATAGGTCTAGGACGCTCCGTTTGGCTGTAAATCGCGTTTAAAGAAAAGTTAACTTCAAATGGCCATAACTTCCACAGTTTTGCTCGGATTTTCATGGTTTATGTACCATTGGATAGCTAAAGCAATGCCCTTTCCAAAAATGTATAGTTTTACTGGTATATCTCAATTTTAAAAAATGCAAAGTTTGATAGGTCTAGGACGCTCCGTTTGGCTGTAAATCGCGTTTAATGAAAAGTTAACTTCAAATGGCCATAACTTCCACAGTTTTGCTCGGATTTTCATGGTTTATGTACCATTGGATAGCTAAAGCAATGCCCTTTCCAAAAATGTATAGTTTTACTGGTATACCTCAATTTTAAAAAATGCAAAGTTTGATAGGTCTAGGACGCTCCGTTTGGCTATAAATCGCGTTTAAAGAAAAGTTAACTTCAAAGGGCCATAACTTCCACAGTTTTGCTCGGATTTTCATGGTTTATGTACCATTGGATAGCTAAAGCAATGCCCTTTCCAAAAATGTATAGTTTTACTGGTATACCTCAATTTTAAAAAATGCAAAGTTTGATAGGTCTAGGACGCTCCGTTTGGCTGTAAATCGCGTTTAAAGAAAAGTTAACTTCAAATGGCCATAACTTCCACAGTTTTGCTCGGATTTTCATGGGTTATGTACCATTGGATAGCTAAAGCAATGCCCTTTCCAAAAATGTATAGTTTTACTGGTATATCTCAATTTTAAAAAATGCAAAGTTTGATAGGTCTAGGACGCTCCGTTTGGCTGTAAATCGCGTTTAAAGAAAAGTTAACTTCAAATGGCCATAACTTCCACAGTTTTGCTCGGATTTTCATGGTTTATGTACCATTGGATAGCTAAAGCAATGCCCTTTCCAAAAATGTATAGTTTTACTGGTATACCTCAATTTTAAAAAATGCAAAGTTTGATAGGTCTAGGACGCTCCGTTTGGCTATAAATCGCGTTTAAAGAAAAGTTAACTTCAAAGGGCCATAACTTCCACAGTTTTGCTCGGATTTTCATGGTTTATGTACCATTGGATAGCTAAAGCAATGCCCTTTCCAAAAATGTATAGTTTTACTGGTATACCTCAATTTTAAAAAATGCAAAGTTTGATAGGTCTAAGACGCTCCGTTTAGCAGTAAATCGCGTTTAAAGAAAAGTTAACTTCAAATGGCCATAACTTCCACAGTTTTGCTCGGATTTTCATGGGTTATGTACCATTGGATAGCTAAAGCAATGCCCTTTCCAAAAATGTATAGTTTTACTGGTATATCTCAATTTTAAAAAATGCAAAGTTTGATAGGTCTAGGACGCTCCGTTTGGCTGTAAATCGCGTTTAAAGAAAAGTTAACTTCAAAGGGCCATAACTTCCACAGTTTTGCTCGGATTTTCATGGTTTATGTACCATTGGATAGCTAAAGCAATGCCCTTTCCAAAAATGTATAGTTTTACTGGTATATCTCAATTTTAAAAAATGCAAAGTTTGATAGGTCCAGGACCCTCCGTTTGGCTGTAAATCGCGTTTAAAGAAAAGTTAACTTCAAAGGGCCATAACTTCCACAGTTTTGCTCGGATTTTCATGGTTTATGTACCATTGGATAGCTAAAGCAATGCCCTTTCCAAAAATGTATAGTTTTACTGGTATACCTCAATTTTAAAAAATGCAAAGTTTGATAGGTCCAGGACGCTCCGTTTGGCTGTAAATCGTGTTTAAAGAAAAGTTACCTTGAAATGGCCATAACTTCCACAGTTTTGCTCGGATTTTCATGGTTTATGTACCATTGGATAGCTAAAGCAATGCCCTTTCCAAAAATGTATAGTTTTACTGGTATATCTCAATTTTAAAAAATGCAAAGTTTGATAGGTCTAGGACGCTCCGTTTGGCTATAAATCGCGTTTAAAGAAAAGTTAACTTCAAATGGCCATAACTTCCACAGTTTTGCTCGGATTTTCATGGGTTATGTACCATTGGATAGCTAAAGCAATGCCCTTTCCAAAAATGTATAGTTTTACTGGTATACCTCAATTTTAAAAAATGCAAAGTTTGATAGGTCCAGGACGCTCCGTTTGGCTGTAAATCGTGTTTAAAGAAAAGTTAACTTCAAAGGGCCATAACTTCCACAGTTTTGCTCGGATTTTCATGGTTTATGTACCATTGGATAGCTAAAGCAATGCCCTTTCCAAAAATGTATAGTTTTACTGGTATATCTCAATTTTAAAAAATGCAAAGTTTGATAGGTCCAGGACGCTCCGTTTGGCTGTAAATCGCGTTTAAAGAAAAGTTAACTTCAAATGGCCATAACTTCCACAGTTCTGCTCGGATTTTTATGGTTTATGTACCATTGGATAGCTAAAGCAATGCCCTTTCCAAAAATGTATAGTTTTACTGGTATACCTCAATTTTAAAAAATGCAAAGTTTGATAGGTCCAGGACGCTCCGTTTGGCTGTAAATCGCGTTTAAAGAAAAGTTAACTTCAAAGGGCCATAACTTCCACAGTTTTGCTCGGATTTTCATGGTTTATGTACCATTGGATAGCTAAAGCAATGCCCTTTCCAAAAATGTATAGTTTTACTGGTATATCTCAATTTTAAAAAATGCAAAGTTTGATAGGTCCAGGACCCTCCGTTTGGCTGTAAATCGCGTTTAAAGAAAAGTTAACTTCAAAGGGCCATAACTTCCACAGTTTTGCTCGGATTTTCATGGTTTATGTACCATTGGATAGCTAAAGCAATGCCCTTTCCAAAAATGTATAGTTTTACTGGTATATCTCAATTTTAAAAAATGCAAAGTTTGATAGGTCCAGGACGCTCCGTTTGGCTGTAAATCGTGTTTAAAGAAAAGTTACCTTGAAATGGCCATAACTTCCATAGTTTTGCTCGGATTTTCATGGTTTATGTACCATTGGATAGCTAAAGCAATGCCCTTTCCAAAAATGTATAGTTTTACTGGTATATCTCAATTTTAAAAAATGCAAAGTTTGATAGGTCTAGGACGCTCCGTTTGGCTATAAATCGCGTTTAAAGAAAAGTTAACTTCAAATGGCCATAACTTCCACAGTTTTGCTCGGATTTTCATGGGTTATGTACCATTGGATAGCTAAAGCAATGCCCTTTCCAAAAATGTATAGTTTTACTGGTATATCTCAATTTTAAAAAATGCAAAGTTTGATAGGTCTAGGACGCTCCGTTTGGCTGTAAATCGCGTTTAATGAAAAGTTAACTTCAAATGGCCATAACTTCCACAGTTTTGCTCGGATTTTCATGGTTTATGTACCATTGGATAGCTAAAGCAATGCCCTTTCCAAAAATGTATAGTTTTACTGGTATATCTCAATTTTAAAAAATGCAAAGTTTGATAGGTCTAGGACGCTCCGTTTGGCTATAAATCGCGTTTAAAGAAAAGTTAACTTCAAATGGCCATAACTTCCACAGTTTTGCTCGGATTTTCATGGGTTATGTACCATTGGATAGCTAAAGCAATGCCCTTTCCAAAAATGTATAGTTTTACTGGTATACCTCAATTTTAAAAAATGCAAAGTTTGATAGGTCTAGGACGCTCCGTTTGGCTATAAATCGCGTTTAAAGAAAAGTTAACTTCAAATGGCCATAACTTCCACAGTTTTGCTCGGATTTTCATGGGTTATGTACCATTGGATAGCTAAAGCAATGCCCTTTCCAAAAATGTATAGTTTTACTGGTATATCTCAATTTTAAAAAATGCAAAGTTTGATAGGTCTAGGACGCTCCGTTTGGCTGTAAATCGCGTTTAAAGAAAAGTTAACTTCAAATGGCCATAACTTCCACAGTTTTGCTCGGATTTTCATGGTTTATGTACCATTGGATAGCTAAAGCAATGCCCTTTCCAAAAATGTATAGTTTTACTGGTATATCTCAATTTTAAAAAATGCAAAGTTTGATAGGTCCAGGACGCTCCGTTTGGCTGTAAATCGCGTTTAAAGAAAAGTTAACTTCAAAGGGCCATAACTTCCACAGTTTTGCTCGGATTTTCATGGTTTATGTACCATTGGATAGCTAAAGCAATGCCCTTTCCAAAAATGTATAGTTTTACTGGTATATCTCAATTTTAAAAAATGCAAAGTTTGATAGGTCTAGGACGCTCCGTTTGGCTATAAATCGCGTTTAAAGAAAAGTTAACTTCAAATGGCCATAACTTCCACAGTTTTGCTCGGATTTTCATGGGTTATGTACCATTGGATAGCTAAAGCAATGCCCTTTCCAAAAATGTATAGTTTTACTGGTATATCTCAATTTTAAAAAATGCAAAGTTTGATAGGTCTAGGACGCTCCGTTTGGCTGTAAATCGCGTTTAATGAAAAGTTAACTTCAAATGGCCATAACTTCCACAGTTTTGCTCGGATTTTCATGGTTTATGTACCATTGGATAGCTAAAGCAATGCCCTTTCCAAAAATGTATAGTTTTACTGGTATATCTCAATTTTAAAAAATGCAAAGTTTGATAGGTCCAGGACGCTCCGTTTGGCTGTAAATCGCGTTTAAAGAAAAGTTAACTTCAAAGGGCCATAACTTCCACAGTTTTGCTCGGATTTTCATGGTTTATGTACCATTGGATAGCTAAAGCAATGCCCTTTCCAAAAATGTATAGTTTTACTGGTATATCTCAATTTTAAAAAATGCAAAGTTTGATAGGTCTAGGACGCTCCGTTTGGCTGTAAATCGCGTTTAAAGAAAAGTTAACTTCAAATGGCCATAACTTCCACAGTTTTGCTCGGATTTTCATGGGTTATGTACCATTGGATAGCTAAAGCAATGCCCTTTCCAAAAATGTATAGTTTTACTGGTATATCTCAATTTTAAAAAATGCAAAGTTTGATAGGTCCAGGACGCTCCGTTTGGCTGTAAATCGCGTTTAAAGAAAAGTTAACTTCAAAGGGCCATAACTTCCACAGTTTTGCTCGGATTTTCATGGGTTATGTACCATTGGATAGCTAAAGCAATGCCCTTTCCAAAAATGTATAGTTTTACTGGTATATCTCAATTTTAAAAAATGCAAAGTTTGATAGGTCCAGGACGCTCCGTTTGGCTGTAAATCGCGTTTAAAGAAAAGTTAACTTCAAATGGCCATAACTTCCACAGTTTTGCTCGGATTTTCATGGTTTATGTACCATTGGATAGCTAAAGCAATGCCCTTTAAAAATGTATAGTTTTACTGGTATATCTCAATTTTAAAAAATGCAAAGTTTGATAGGTCCAGGACGCTCCGTTTGGCTGTAAATCGCGTTTAAAGAAAAGTTAACTTCAAATGGCCATAACTTCCACAGTTCTGCTCGGATTTTTATGGTTTATGTACCATTGGATAGCTAAAGCAATGCCCTTTCCAAAAATGTATAGTTTTACTGGTATATCTCAATTTAAAAAATGCAAAGTTTGATAGGTCCAGGACGCTCCGTTTGGCTGTAAATCGCGTTTAAAGAAAAGTTAACTTCAAATGGCCATAACTTCCACAGTTTTGCTCGGATTTTTATGGTTTATGTACCATTGGATAGCTAAAGCAATGCCCTTTCCAAAAATGTATAGTTTTACTGGTATATCTCAATTTTAAAAAATTCAAAGTTTGATAGGTCCAGGACGCTCCGTTTGGCTGTAAATCGCGTTTAAAGAAAAGTTAACTTCAAATGGCCATAACTTCCACAGTTCTGCTCGGATTTTTATGGTTTATGTACCATTGGATAGCTAAAGCAATGCCCTTTCCAAAAATGTATAGTTTTACTGGTATATCTCAATTTAAAAAATGCAAAGTTTGATAGGTCCAGGACGCTCCGTTTGGCTGTAAATCGCGTTTAAAGAAAAGTTAACTTCAAATGGCCATAACTTCCACAGTTTTGCTCGGATTTTTATGGTTTATGTACCATTGGATAGCTAAAGCAATGCCCTTTCCAAAAATGTATAGTTTTACTGGTATATCTCAATTTTAAAAAATGCAAAGTTTGATAGGTCCAGGACGCTCCGTTTGGCTGTAAATCGCGTTTAAAGAAAAGTTAACTTCAAATGGCCATAACTTCCACAGTTCTGCTCGGATTTTTATGGTTTATGTACCATTGGATAGCTAAAGCAATGCCCTTTCCAAAAATGTATAGTTTTACTGATATATCTCAATTTTAAAAAATGCAAAGTTTGATAGGTCCAGGACGCTCCGTTTGGCTGTAAATCGCGTTTAAAGAAAAGTTAACTTCAAATGGCCATAACTTCCACAGTTTTGCTCGGATTTTTATGGTTTATGTACCATTGGATAGCTAAAGCAATGCCCTTTCCAAAAATGTATAGTTTTACTGGTATATCTCAATTTTAAAAATGCAAAGTTTGATAGGTCCAGGACGCTCCGTTTGGCTGTAAATCGCGTTTAAAGAAAAGTTAACTTCAAATGGCCATAACTTCCACAGTTTTGCTCGGATTTTTATGGTTTATGTACCATTGGATAGCTAAAGCAATGCCCTTTCCAAAAATGTATAGTTTTACTGGTATATCTCAATTTTAAAAAATGCAAAGTTTGATAGGTCCAGGACGCTCCGTTTGGCTGTAAATCGCGTTTAAAGAAAAGTTAACTTCAAATGGCCATAACTTCCACAGTTTTGCTCGGATTTTTATGGTTTATGTACCATTGGATAGCTAAAGCAATGCCCTTTCCAAAAATGTATAGTTTTACTGGTATATCTCAATTTTAAAAATGCAAAGTTTGATAGGTCCAGGACGCTCCGTTTGGCTGTAAATCGCGTTTAAAGAAAAGTTAACTTCAAATGGCCATAACTTCCACAGTTTTGCTCGGATTTTTATGGTTTATGTACCATTGGATAGCTAAAGCAATGCCCTTTCCAAAAATGTATAGTTTTACTGGTATATCTCAATTTTAAAAAAATGCAAAGTTTGATAGGTCCAGGACGCTCCGTTTGGCTGTAAATCGCGTTTAAAGAAAAGTTAACTTCAAATGGCCATAACTTCCACAGTTTTGCTCGGATTTTCATGGTTTATGTACCATTGGATAGCTAAAGCAATGCCCTTTCCAAAAATGTATAGTTTTACTGGTATATCTGAATTTTAAAAAATGCAAAGTTTGATAGGTCCAGGACGCTCCGTTTGGCTGTAAATCGCGTTTAAAGAAAAGTTAACTTCAAATGGCCATAACTTCCACAGTTTTGCTCGGATTTTTATGGTTTATGTACCATTGGATAGCTAAAGCAATGCCCTTTCCAAAAATGTATAGTTTTACTGGTATATCTCAATTTTAAAAAATGCAAAGTTTGATAGGTCCAGGAGGCTCCGTTTGGCTGTAAATCGCGTTTAAAGAAAAGTTAACTTCAAATGGCCATAACTTCCACAGTTTTGCTCGGATTTTTATGGTTTATGTACCATTGGATAGCTAAAGCAATGCCCTTTCCAAAAATGTATAGTTTTACTGGTATATCTCAATTTTAAAAAATGCAAAGTTTGATAGGTCCAGGACGCTCCGTTTGGCTGTAAATCGCGTTTAAAGAAAAGTTAACTTCAAATGGCCATAACTTCCACAGTTTTGCTCGGATTTTTATGGTTTATGTACCATTGGATAGCTAAAGCAATGCCCTTTCCAAAAATGTATAGTTTTACTGGTATATCTCAATTTTAAAAAATGCAAAGTTTGATAGGTCCAGGACGCTCCGTTTGGCTGTAAATCGCGTTTAAAGAAAAGTTAACTTCAAATGGCCATAACTTCCACAGTTTTGCTCGGATTTTTATGGTTTATGTACCATTGGATAGCTAAAGCAATGCCCTTTCCAAAAATGTATAGTTTTACTGGTATATCTCAATTTTAAAAAATGCAAAGTTTGATAGGTCTAGGACGCTCCGTTTGGCTGTAAATCGCGTTTAAAGAAAAGTTAACTTCAAATGGCCATAACTTCCACAGTTCTGCTCGGATTTTTATGGTTTATGTACCATTGGATAGCTAAAGCAATGCCCTTTCCAAAAATGTATAGTTTTACTGGTATATCTCAATTTTAAAAAATGCAAAGTTTGATAGGTCTAGGACGCTCCGTTTGGCTGTAAATCGCGTTTAAAGAAAAGTTACCTTCAAATGGCCATAACTTCCACAGTTTTGCTCGGATTTTCATGGTTTAAGTACCATTGGATAGCTAAAGCAATGCCCTTTCCAAAAATGTATAGTTTTACTGGTATATCTCAATTTTAAAAAATGCAAAGTTTGATAGGTCTAGGACGCTCCGTTTGGCTGTAAATCGCGTTTAAAGAAAAGTTAACTTCAAATGGCCATAACTTCCACAGTTCTGCTCGGATTTTTATGGTTTATGTACCATTGGATAGCTAAAGCAATGCCCTTTCCAAAAATGTATAGTTTTACTGGTATATCTCAATTTTAAAAAATGCTAAGTTTGATAGGTCTAGGACGCTCCGTTTGGCTGTAAATAGCGTTTAAAGAAAAGTTAACTTCAAATGGCCATAACTTCTACAGTTCTGCTCGGATTTTTATGGTTTATGTACCATTGGATAGCTAAAGCAATGCCCTTTTCAAAAATGTATAGTTTTACTGGTATATCTCAATTTTAAAAAATGCAAAGTTTGATAGGTCTAGGACGCTCCGTTTGGCTGTAAATCGCGTTTAAAGAAAAGTTACCTTCAAATGGCCATAACTTCCACAGTTCTGCTCGGATTTTTATGGTTTATGTACCATTGGATAGCTAAAGCAATGCCCTTTCCAAAAATGTATAGTTTTACTGGTATATCTCAATTTTAAAAAATGCAAAGTTTGATAGGTCTAGGACGCTCCGTTTGGCTGTAAATCGCGTTTAAAGAAAAGTTACCTTCAAATGGCCATAACTTCCACAGTTTTGCTCGGATTTTCATGGTTTAAGTACCATTGGATAGCTAAAGCAATGCCCTTTCCAAAAATGTATAGTTTTACTGGTATATCTCAATTTTAAAAAATGCAAAGTTTGATAGGTCTAGGACGCTCCGTTTGGCTGTAAATCGCGTTTAAAGAAAAGTTAACTTCAAATGGCCATAACTTCCACAGTTCTGCTCGGATTTTTATGGTTTATGTACCATTGGATAGCTAAAGCAATGCCCTTTCCAAAAATGTATAGTTTTACTGGTATATCTCAATTTTAAAAAATGCAAAGTTTGATAGGTCCAGGACGCTCCGTTTGGCTGTAAATCGCGTTTAAAGAAAAGTTACCTTCAAATGGCCATAACTTCCACAGTTTTGCTCGGATTTTCATGGTTTATGTACCATTGGATAGCTAAAGCAATGCCCTTTCCAAAAATGTATAGTTTTACTGGTATATCTCAATTTTAAAAAAGGCAAAGTTTGATAGGTCTAGGACGCTCCGTTTGGCTGTAAATCGCGTTTAAAGAAAAGTTACCTTCAAATGGCCATAACTTCCACAGTTTTGCTCGGATTTTCATGGTTTATGTACCATTGGATAGCTAAAGCAATGCCCTTTCCAAAAATGTATAGTTTTACTGGTATATCTCAATTTTAAAAAATGCAAAGTTTGATACGTCCAGGACGCTCCGTTTGGCTGTAAATCGCGTTTAAAGAAAAGTTAACTTCAAATGGCCATAACTTCCACAGTTTTGCTCGGATTTTCATGGTTTATGTACCATTGGATAGCTAAAGCAATGCCCTTTCCAAAAATGTATAGTTTTACTGGTATATCTCAATTTTAAAAAATGCAAAGTTTGATACGTCCAGGACGCTCTGTTTGGCTGTAAATCGCGTGCAAAGAAAAGTTAACTTCAAATGGCCATAACTTCCACAGTTTTGCTCGGATTTTCATGGTTTATGTACCATTGGATAGCTAAAGCAATGCCCTTTCCAAAAATGTATAGTTTTACTGGTATATCTCAATTTTAAAAAATGCAAAGTTTGATACGTCCAGGACGCTCCGTTTGGCTGTAAATCGCGTTTAAAGAAAAGTTACCTTCAAATGGCCATAACTTCCACAGTTTTGCTCGGATTTTCATGGTTTATGTACCATTGGATAGCTAAAGCAATGCCCTTTCCAAAAATGTATAGTTTTACTGGTATATCTCAATTTTAAAAAATGCAAAGTTTGATAGGTCTAGGACGCTCCGTTTGGCTGTAAATCGCGTTTAAAGAAAAGCTAACTTCAAATGGCCATAACTTCCACAGTTCTGCTCGGATTTTCATGGTTTATGTACCATTGGATAGCTAAAGCAATGCCCTTTCCAAAAATGTATAGTTTTACTGGTATATCTCAATTTTAAAAAATGCAAAGTTTGATAGGTCTAGGACGCTCCGTTTGGCTGTAAATCGCGTGCAAAGAAAAGTTAACTTCAAATGGCTATAACTTCCACAGTTTTGCTCGGATTTTCATGGTTTATGTACCATTGGATAGCTAAAGCAATGCCCTTTCCAAAAATGTATAGTTTTACTGGTATATCTCAATTTTAAAAAATGCAAAGTTTGATAGGTCTAGGACGCTCCGTTTGGCTGTAAATCGCGTTTAAAGAAAAGCTAACTTCAAATGGCCATAACTTCCACAGTTCTGCTCGGATTTTCATGGTTTATGTACCATTGGATAGCTAAAGCAATGCCCTTTCCAAAAATGTATAGTTTTACTGGTATATCTCAATTTTAAAAAATGCAAAGTTTGATAGGTCTAGGACGCTCCGTTTGGCTGTAAATCGCGTGCAAAGAAAAGTTAACTTCAAATGGCTATAACTTTCACAGTTTTGCTCGGATTTTCATGGTTTATGTACCATTGGATAGCTAAAGCAATGCCCTTTCCAAAAATGTATAGTTTTACTGGTATATCTCAATTTTAAAAAATGCAAAGTTTGATAGGTCTAGGACGCTCCGTTTGGCTGTAAATCGCGTGCAAAGAAAAGTTAACTTCAAATGGCCATAACTTCCACAGTTTTGCTCGGATTTTCATGGTTTATGTACCATTGGATAGCTAAAGCAATGCCCTTTCCAAAAATGTATAGTTTTACTGGTATATCTCAATTTTAAAAAATGCAAAGTTTGATACGTCCAGGACGCTCCGTTTGGCTGTAAATCGCGTTTAAAGAAAAGTTACCTTCAAATGGCCATAACTTCCACAGTTTTGCTCGGATTTTCATAGTTTATGTACCATTGGATAGCTAAAGCAATGCCCTTTCCAAAAATGTATAGTTTTACTGGTATATCTCAATTTTAAAAAATGCAAAGTTTGATACGTCCAGGACGCTCCGTTTGGCTGTAAATCGCGTTTAAAGAAAAGTTACCTTCAAATGGCCATAACTTCCACAGTTTTGCTCGGATTTTCATGGTTTATGTACCATTGGATAGCTAAAGCAATGCCCTTTCCAAAAATGTATAGTTTTACTGGTATATCTCAATTTTAAAAAATGCAAAGTTTGATAGGTCTAGGACGCTCCGTTTGGCTGTAAATCGCGTTTAAAGAAAAGCTAACTTCAAATGGCCATAACTTCCACAGTTCTGCTCGGATTTTCATGGTTTATGTACCATTGGATAGCTAAAGCAATGCCCTTTCCAAAAATGTATAGTTTTACTGGTATATCTCAATTTTAAAAAATGCAAAGTTTGATAGGTCTAGGACGCTCCGTTTGGCTGTAAATCGCGTGCAAAGAAAAGTTAACTTCAAATGGCCATAACTTCCACAGTTTTGCTCGGATTTTCATGGTTTATGTACCATTAGATAGCTAAAGCAATGCCCTTTCCAAAAATGTATAGTTTTACTGGTATATCTCAATTTTAAAAAATGCAAAGTTTGATACGTCCAGGACGCTCCGTTTGGCTGTAAAGCGCGTGCAAAGAAAAGTTAACTTCAAATGGCCATAACTTCCACAGTTTTGCTCGGATTTTCATGGTTTATGTACCATTAGATAGCTAAAGCAATGCCCTTTCCAAAAATGTATAGTTTTACTGGTATATCTCAATTTTAAAAAATGCAAAGTTTGATACGTCCAGGACGCTCCGTTTGGCTGTAAATCGCGTGCAAAGAAAAGTTAACTTCAAATGGCCATAACTTCCACAGTTTTGCTCGGATTTTCATGGTTTATGTACCATTAGATAGCTAAAGCAATGCCCTTTCCAAAAATGTATAGTTTTACTGGTATATCTCAATTTTAAAAAATGCAAAGTTTGATACGTCCAGGACGCTCCGTTTGGCTGTAAATCGCGTGCAAAGAAAAGTTAACTTCAAATGGCCATAACTTCCACAGTTTTGCTCGGATTTTCATGGTTTATGTACCATTAGATAGCTAAAGCAATGCCCTTTCCAAAAATGTATAGTTTTACTGGTATATCTCAATTTTAAAAAATGCAAAGTTTGATACGTCCAGGACGCTCCGTTTGGCTGTAAATCGCGTGCAAAGAAAAGTTAACTTCAAATGGCCATAACTTCCACAGTTTTGCTCGGATTTTCATGGTTTATGTACCATTGGATAGCTAAAGCAATGCCCTTTCCAAAAATATATAGTTTTACTGGTATATCTCAATTTTAAAAAATGCAAAGTTTGATACGTCCAGGACGCTCCGTTTGGCTGTAAATCGCGTTTAAAGTAAAGTTACCTTCAAATGGCCATAACTTCCACAGTTTTGCTCGGATTTTCATGGTTTATGTACCATTAGATAGCTAAAGCAATGCCCTTTCCAAAAATGTATAGTTTTACTGGTATATCTCAATTTTAAAAAATGCAAAGTTTGATAGGTCCAGGACGCTCCGTTTGGCTGTAAATCGCGTTTAAAGAAAAGTTACCTTCAAATGGCCATAACTTCCACAGTTTTGCTCGGATTTTCATGGTGTATGTACCATTAGATAGCTAAAGCAATGCCCTTTCCAAAAATATATAGTTTTACTGGTATATCTCAATTTTAAAAAATGCAAAGTTTGATAGGTCCAGGACGCTCCGTTTGGCTGTAAATCGCGTTTAAAGAAAAGTTACCTTCAAATAGCCATAACTTCCACAGTTTTGCTCGGATTTTCATGGTTTATGTACCATTGGATAGCTGAAGCAATGCCCTTTCCAAAAATGTATAGTTTCACTGGAATATCTCAATTTTAAAAAATGCAAAGTTTGATAGGTCTACAACGCTCCGTTTGGCTGGAAATCGCGTTTAAAGAAAAGTTACCTTCAAATGGTTATAACTTCCACAGTTTTGCTCGGATTTTCATTGTTTATGTACCATTGGATAGCTAAAGCAATGCCCTTTCCAAAAATGTATAGTTTTACTGGAATATCTCAATTTTAAAAAATGCAAAGTTTGATAGGTCTACAACGCTCCGTTTGGCTGGAAATCGCGTTTAAAGAAAAGTTACCTTCAAATGGTTATAACTTCCACAGTTTTGCTCGGATTTTCATTGTTTATGTACCATTGGATAGCTAAAGCAATGCCCTTTCCAAAAATGTATAGTTTAACTGGTATATCTCAATTTTAAAAAATGCAAAGTTTGATAGGTACAGGACGCTCCGTTTGGCTGTAAATCGCGTTTAAAGAAAAGTTACCTTCAAATGGTTATAACTTCCACAGTTTTGCTCGGATTTTCATGGTTTATGTACCATTGGATAGCTAAAGCAATGCCCTTTCCAAAAATATATAGTTTTACTGGTATATCTCAATTTTAAAAAATGCAAAGTTTGATACGTCCAGGACGCTCCGTTTGGCTGTAAATCGCGTTTAAAGAAAAGTTACCTTCAAATGGCCATAACTTCCACAGTTTTGCTCGGATTTTCATGGTTTATGTACCATTGGATAGCTAAAGCAATGCCCTTTCCAAAAATGTATAGTTTTACTGGTATATCTCAATTTTAAAAAATGCAAAGTTTGATAGGTCCAGGACGCTCCGTTTGGCTGTAAATCGCGTTTAAAGAAAAGTTACCTTCAAATGGCCATAACTTCCACAGTTTTGCTCGGATTTTCATTGTTTATGTACCATTGGATAGCTAAGGCAATGCCCTTTCCAAAAATGTATAGTTTCACTGGAATATCTCAATTTTAAAAAATGCAAAGTTTGATAGGTCTACAACGCTCCGTTTGGCTGGAAATCGCGTTTAAAGAAAAGTTACCTTCAAATGGTTATAACTTCCACAGTTTTGCTCGGATTTTCATTGTTTATGTACCATTGGATAGCTAAAGCAATGCCCTTTCCAAAAATGTATAGTTTTACTGGTATATCTCAATTTTAAAAAATGCAAAGTTTGATACGTCCAGGACGCTCCGTTTGGCTGTAAATCGCGTTTAAAGTAAAGTTACCTTCAAATGGCCATAACTTCCACAGTTTTGCTCGGATTTTCATTGTTTATGTACCATTGGATAGCTAAAGCAATGCCCTTTCCAAAAATGTATAGTTTTACTGGTATATCTCAATTTTAAAAAATGCAAAGTTTGATACGTCCAGGACGCTCCGTTTGGCTGTAAATCGCGTTTAAAGAAAAGTTACCTTCAAATGGCCATAACTTCCACAGTTTTGCTCGGATTTTCATGGTTTATGTACCATTGGATAGCTAAAGCAATGCCCTTTCCAAAAATGTATAGTTTCACTGGAATATCTCAATTTTAAAAAATGCAAAGTTTGATAGGTCTACAACGCTCCGTTTGGCTGGAAATCGCGTTTAAAGAAAAGTTACCTTCAAATGGTTATAACTTCCACAGTTTTGCTCGGATTTTCATTGTTTATGTACCATTGGATAGCTAAAGCAATGCCCTTTCCAAAAATGTATAGTTTTACTGGTATATCTCAATTTTAAAAAATGCAAAGTTTGATACGTCCAGGACGCTCCGTTTGGCTGTAAATCGCGTTTAAAGTAAAGTTACCTTCAAATGGCCATAACTTCCACAGTTTTGCTCGGATTTTCATGGTTTATGTACCATTAGATAGCTAAAGCAATGCCCTTTCCAAAAATGTATAGTTTTACTGGTATATCTCAATTTTAAAAAATGCAAAGTTTGATAGGTCCAGGACGCTCCGTTTGGCTGTAAATCGCGTTTAAAGAAAAGTTACCTTCAAATGGCCATAACTTCCACAGTTTTGCTCGGATTTTCATGGTTTATGTACCATTAGATAGCTAAAGCAATGCCCTTTCCAAAAATGTATAGTTTTACTGGTATATCTCAATTTTAAAAAATGCAAAGTTTGATACGTCCAGGACGCTCCGTTTGGCTGTAAATCGCGTGCAAAGAAAAGTTAACTTCAAATGGCCATAACTTCCACAGTTTTGCTCGGATTTTCATGGTTTATGTACCATTGGATAGCTAAAGCAATGCCCTTTCCAAAAATGTATAGTTTTACTGGTATATCTCAATTTTAAAAAATGCAAAGTTTGATACGTCCAGGACGCTCCGTTTGGCTGTAAATCGCGTGCAAAGAAAAGTTAACTTCAAATGGCCATAACTTCCACAGTTTTGCTCGGATTTTCATGGTTTATGTACCATTAGATAGCTAAAGCAATGCCCTTTCCAAAAATGTATAGTTTTACTGGTATATCTCAATTTTAAAAAATGCAAAGTTTGATACGTCCAGGACGCTCCGTTTGGCTGTAAATCGCGTGCAAAGAAAAGTTAACTTCAAATGGCCATAACTTCCACAGTTTTGCTCGGATTTTCATGGTTTATGTACCATTAGATAGCTAAAGCAATGCCCTTTCCAAAAATGTATAGTTTTACTGGTATATCTCAATTTTAAAAAATGCAAAGTTTGATACGTCCAGGACGCTCCGTTTGGCTGTAAATCGCGTGCAAAGAAAAGTTAACTTCAAATGGCCATAACTTCCACAGTTTTGCTCGGATTTTCATGGTTTATGTACCATTAGATAGCTAAAGCAAGGCCCTTTCCAAAAATGTATAGTTTTACTGGTATATCTCAATTTTAAAAAATGCAAAGTTTGATACGTCCAGGACGCTCCGTTTGGCTGTAAATCGCGTGCAAAGAAAAGTTAACTTCAAATGGCCATAACTTCCACAGTTTTGCTCGGATTTTCATGGTTTATGTACCATTGGATAGCTAAAGCAATGCCCTTTCCAAAAATGTATAGTTTTACTGGTATATCTCAATTTTAAAAAATGCAAAGTTTGATACGTCCAGGACGCTCCGTTTGGCTGTAAATCGCGTGCAAAGAAAAGTTAACTTCAAATGGCCATAACTTCCACAGTTTTGCTCGGATTTTCATGGTTTATGTACCATTGGATAGCTAAAGCAATGCCCTTTCCAAAAATGTATAGTTTTACTGGTATATCTCAATTTTAAAAAATGCAAAGTTTGATACGTCCAGGACGCTCCGTTTGGCTGTAAATCGCGTGCAAAGAAAAGTTAACTTCAAATGGCCATAACTTCCACAGTTTTGCTCGGATTTTCATGGTTTATGTACCATTAGATAGCTAAAGCAATGCCCTTTCCAAAAATGTATAGTTTTACTGGTATATCTCAATTTTAAAAAATGCAAAGTTTGATACGTCCAGGACGCTCCGTTTTGCTGTAAATCGCGTGCAAAGAAAAGTTAACTTCAAATGGCCATAACTTCCACAGTTTTGCTCGGATTTTCATGGTTTATGTACCATTGGATAGCTAAAGCAATGCCCTTTCCAAAAATGTATAGTTTTACTGGTATATCTCAATTTTAAAAAATGCAAAGTTTGATACGTCCAGGACGCTCCGTTTTGCTGTAAATCGCGTGCAAAGAAAAGTTAACTTCAAATGGCCATAACTTCCACAGTTTTGCTCGGATTTTCATGGTTTATGTACCATTGGATAGCTAAAGCAATGCCCTTTCCAAAAATTTATAGTTTTACTGGTATATCTCAATTTTAAAAAATGCAAAGTTTGATACGTCCAGGACGCTCCGTTTGGCTGTAAATCGCGTGCAAAGAAAAGTTAACTTCAAATGGCCATAACTTCCACAGTTTTGCTCGGATTTTCATGGTTTATGTACCATTGGATAGCTAAAGCAATGCCCTTTCCAAAAATGTATAGTTTTACTGGTATATCTCAATTTTAAAAAATGCAAAGTTTGATACGTCCAGGACGCTCCGTTTTGCTGTAAATCGCGTGCAAAGAAAAGTTAACTTCAAATGGCCATAACTTCCACAGTTTTGCTCGGATTTTCATGGTTTATGTACCATTGGATAGCTAAAGCAATGCCCTTTCCAAAAATGTATAGTTTTACTGGTATATCTCAATTTTAAAAAATGCAAAGTTTGATACGTCCAGGACGCTCCGTTTGGCTGTAAATCGCGTGCAAAGAAAAGTTAACTTCAAATGGCCATAACTTCCACAGTTTTGCTCGGATTTTCATGGTTTATGTACCATTGGATAGCTAAAGCAATGCCCTTTCCAAAAATATATAGTTTTACTGGTATATCTCAATTTTAAAAAATGCAAAGTTTGATACGTCCAGGACGCTCCGTTTGGCTGTAAATCGCGTTTAAAGTAAAGTTACCTTCAAATGGCCATAACTTCCACAGTTTTGCTCGGATTTTCATGGTTTATGTACCATTAGATAGCTAAAGCAATGCCCTTTCCAAAAATATATAGTTTTACTGGTATATCTCAATTTTAAAAAATGCAAAGTTTGATAGGTCCAGGACGCTCCGTTTGGCTGTAAATCGCGTTTAAAGAAAAGTTACCTTCAAATAGCCATAACTTCCACAGTTTTGCTCGGATTTTCATGATTTATGTACCATTGGATAGCTAAAGCAATGCCCTTTCCAAAAATGTATAGTTTCACTGGAATATCTCAATTTTAAAAAATGCAAAGTTTGATAGGTCTACAACGCTCCGTTTGGCTGGAAATCGCGTTTAAAGAAAAGTTACCTTCAAATGGCCATAACTTCCACAGTTTTGCTCGGATTTTCATGGTTTATGTACCATTGGATAGCTAAAGCAATGCCCTTTCCAAAAATATATAGTTTTACTGGTATATCTCAATTTTAAAAAATGCAAAGTTTGATAGGTCCAGGACGCTCCGTTTGGCTGTAAATCGCGTTTAAAGAAAAGTTACCTTCAAATAGCCATAACTTCCACAGTTTTGCTCGGATTTTCATTGTTTATGTACCATTGGATAGCTAAAGCAATGCCCTTTCCAAAAATATATAGTTTTACTGGTATATCTCAATTTTAAAAAATGCAAAGTTTGATACGTCCAGGACGCTCCGTTTGGCTGTAAATCGCGTTTAAAGAAAAGTTACCTTCAAATGGCCATAACTTCCACAGTTTTGCTCGGATTTTCATGGTTTATGTACCATTGGATAGCTAAAGCAATGCCCTTTCCAAAAATGTATAGTTTTACTGGTATATCTCAATTTTAAAAAATGCAAAGTGTTTAAGCGACATAAGCTGTAGTCATTTCTTTCGTTTATTTCATTTGTATTGCATGAAATTCGCAATCAGCTAATGAAATATTCGAAAGATATAGTTTATGCTTTGCGATCCCAAGTCGGGGTTTTTCACAACGGAAATGAGGAAGCCAATCCCGTGCAATGCCTCAGAGCCAACAGTGCTCGCCCCCAATTAATAAATACAAGGTGTAACAGGTGCAACGCACCCCACTTCTATATAGAACAAATCATAATATATAAATAAAATAATTAAATAATTATTACTCAAAGGTTGCCCCTTATGCAACATGTGCTCCGCACCCCCCGTTCTACTCTCTGAACAAATAATAAAAAAAAAAAAACTCAAAAAAACTACTCGCCCTCCATAAAGCTTAGACATGGTCCTTCGAGCCGGATTCGAACCGGCGACTTATGAATCTCACTAGACGACTAAGCCGTCTAGGGGGGGAGTATGTTTAAGCGACATAAGCTGTAGTCATTTCTTTCGTTTATTTCATTTGTATTGCATGAAATTCGCAATCAGCTAATGAAATATTCGAAAGATATAGTTTATGCTTTGCGATCCCAAGTCGGGGTTTTTCACAACGGAAATGAGGAAGCCAATCCCGTGCAATGCCTCAGAGCCAACAGTGCTCGCCCCCAATTAATAAATACAAGGTGTAACAGGTGCAACGCACCCCACTTCTATATAGAACAAATCATAATATATAAATAAAATAATTAAATAATTATTACTCAAAGGTTGCCCCTTATGCAACATGTGCTCCGCACCCCCCGTTCTACTCTCTGAACAAATAATAAAAAAAAAAAAACAGAAAAATCCCCTTGAATATTGGTATATTGGTGTGGACGCCCATATACGTGGGTGGCGAGCGACCTCGTTCGGGGTTTCTCAATGCCATATAATGTGGCACGATTCTGATCTACGGTGAAATTTTAGTATTACAGAGCATATTACCCGTACATGGGAATTGGTTATTTTTTTCCCGCACGGCACGGTAGCGACAAGTTGCTTACGTTGATCGCCTTGTATTTCGATTCGCCACTGGCCCTCATGCAGAGATTTATTCTTACTTGCATGGTCGCCGTCATAAGTGGCGTCAGTGCCGTGCACACAGCGACATTTTCGCTTTTTTCGGTACTTGGTTTCGGCACCGAACTGGGTAGAGAGTGAGAATGTGGTGACGGTTAGGGTTTATTTTTTGTTGTTTTGTGGGCAAAACAGTCCTGCCCCCTCCGAAAACAACAAAACAAAAACAAAACCCCGACAACAAATGAATAACAAAAACAAACAAAAAAATTTTCGTAGTTCGAAAAAATTTTCCAAATTTTTGTGTGAAAATTTATTATTTATAGGTTATTCCCTATTTTACTAGAAGCGGGATCTTCGCCGATCAGGTACGAACGTAGATTTCGTTACCCTATTGATCCCGCAGTTAATGGTACCGATTTTGGCAGATCGGGATTTCGGTACCCGGTGACCAAAATAGCGCATCACTAACGTGATGGTAAAATTATGCATATATACATATATACATATGCTAGCAAATTTTTTGCGAGTAAATGAGCGCTCGCATGGCGTGATGGTTTGTATTTGCACACATACATATATGTGCGTACTCACGCCTTGCAAAGTCGTGAAAAAGAAACAAAGAAAATTCATTGAATTGGAACAATTCATAATTTTCTTGTTTCCGGCACGCGTGGGTCAGCAGCTCTGCAAGGTAAGTAAAAATTGTAAATTTTAATGAAAAAATGCATTTTATTGAAAAATTGTATTAAATCTAATTTTTTCTTTTATTTCCAGGTGCACATGGACAAATGGAGATGCGGCTGTGGAAGATCGCCTGGCCGGCGCATAGAAATATGTTGGGGAAGGTAAGTATTTATTAGCGCTGCCCGAAATTCTGTATCGATTCGGTAGCAGCGCAAATTACTTATGAACCAAAAAATGTGTGAACATATATGTACATATAGTTTGTATGCAAATATTAATCGTTTTCTTTCTTTTCAGGTCACGATTCAATTTTTAGTGCTACTTAAAATGGGGAAATTTCGTTCGAAACTAAAGCGGCATACCAAGGGTAAAACATGGAGTAAAGGGCAGTCATCCACTTCTAATCCAGAGCAAATGAAGCATCGGTTAAAGGCAGCTCTTGTTCTAAACTGTGGAATAAAATACGTTGACATCTGCTGCAGAAGGTACGCTATTGTCTTTAGCGTAAGCAGCGTGTTGTCTTTGAGCGCACGAGAAGAAGCCTACCCGAAGTGCGGTGCCCAGCGTGGTATAAAGCCAAAATTGACCTTTTCGTGTGCTGCGTACTTCTGCACTTGCGGTTGCTGGGCTCGAAACGTGGGTTTAATATAAACGGTGCATATTTTCTGTGGAATTCCTCGGCGTCCAATTAAGTTTTGAAGGGTGAAAACGAAAGAAGTTAAAGAACGTTCTGAGACTAGTCCCATGTTTACAAACACGCCGATGTATAATGTGATATATGAGTGAGCAAAATTTCATTTTATTTCTGTGGTAGTATAAAGAAATGTATGTCTTTTTATTCCGAAGGGACCGGTTCCATCAAATACAGACGCTTGACCTGGTAGAACACGTTGTTTAATTTTAAACAAGGCAATCATGAATTCTGGAAATGTATGTGGAACAGATTCCGCAATGCTAAAGTGTGATACGATTTCCTGTGCAGAAAATCCCTTGGTTTCTAAATTTATGCACCAAAATTTCACAGGGCATTCCAAACTTTTGTATTTTACTCCTACACGAAGCTTAGTGATATACTCAGAAAGTAAGCTGTTTGGAATATTTTGACATTTACACTTAATTGCCGGTATCTTGATGACTTTAATGAATTTATTGGTTTCCAGGAATTTTGCAATATTATCTAAATTTTCATGGTGTCTTTTTGTCATATCGGGACAACACATTTGATGATATTCAAAAGTCAAATAATCATCGGATATTTGTACCTCTGTTTGAGTAGCGATAGATGTAACCACCGCCAGGGACAGAAGACTAGTCGTAGGGGTGAGTAATTTGTAAAAAATCCTCTATTTCAGACAAATATGGAGGAAAGTTTAACTAAATTTTTACACAACTTTTCTAGTAATGAACATTTCGGTATGTTTGTGAGCCATTTAAACGATTCTGAAAAGCAGGTACTGATGGCCATACAAGTCGATGTTGCCTGAAAAACATTGTCCAGCAAACTAAATTTGTATACTCATTCATTATCAACTAGAAACCGTCTACTATTCACATAAAATATTTTTATACTGAACATATTTAAAGATACAAGATATTTATTTATAATTCCCTGTAAAAGAAGCGTTAATGAATTATGCTTTTCATATAAATATTAAGAAGGCAGGCCTTTTGTTTTGTTAGCATATGCTGGTGATATCATCTGTTTATTTCTCGCGATATCAAATATCCCATACTCTTAAACGTTCGAGGGACTTTAATGTTTGTTAGTGTTTGGACATTGGAATCCAAAGCAAACCATTGAAAAAATAAACGCACGTATCAGATATTTATATGGTAAAGATCTCTGATCACTTGATCAATCTTGTTTTGGTTGTTTTTGGGCCAGTGCACGAGAAGGTTGCTATGCAACTATGCATAAGAGATCATATGCAGTATATTTACGCTGCATGTCAGATATGGCTACACGCCAAGCGACATACAACAAAACAGAAAATAAATCTGAAGAAAAGCCCGAATTTGAACATAGTATCCGCCTGCCTCCATGTGATACTGAAGTTTTCAAGGGCGATTATCTGTCATGGCCAACATTTCGTGACATGTTCACGGCTATATACATCTTAAATAAACGCCTAACACCAGTGGAGAAATTGTTCCATCTGAACAATAAGACACAAGGTGAGGCAAAAGATATCGTGAAAAAATGTCCACTCACGAATGAGGGATTTGATACGGCCTGGAGAAATTTATGCGAGAGATACGAAAACAAACGTATCTTAGTAAACTCGCAACTCCAAATTTTATTCAACTTGAAAAAGGTAGAGAGTGAATGTGGTAGCGCGATTAAAACACTTCAGCGCGAAATAAATAATTGCCTTTCGTCCCTGCGAAGTCATAAAATTGACACGTCGAACTGGGACGCAATTATAACGTATTTGTCGCTGTGTGCACGGCACTGACGCCACTTATGACGGCGACCATGCAAGTAAGAATAAATCTCTGCATGAGGGCCAGTGGCGAATCGAAATACAAGGCGATCAACGTAAGCAACTTGTCGCTACCGTGCCGTGCGGGAAAAAAATAACCAATTCCCATGTACGGGTAATATGCTCTGTAATACTAAAATTTCACCGTAGATCAGAATCGTGCCACATTATATGGCATTGAGAAACCCCGAACGAGGTCGCTCGCCACCCACGTATATGGGCGTCCACACCAATATACCAATATTCAAGGGGATTTTTCTGTTTTTTTTTTCTTTCTTTTTCGGTCATATGCAGTATGACTCGCTACGCATCCTTGCGCAAGAGGGCCGAACGCCTAGCCGCCCGGTACCCAAAGCCATGCCCGCTGTGTGGCGATAGCCACCCACTGCGTGCGTGCACCCGATACCAGGGGATGGAACCTCTGCAGCGCCTCAAGGAGGTTATCCGGGCGGGCTACTGCGACAACTGTTTGTCGATGGTCCATATTGCCAGGGACTGCACAAGCGACGTCAGGTGCCGACGATGTGGTGGAAAACACCACACCACCCTCCATCTGCCCATGGACGATCAAGTACGCGCGCCTACGCCCTACAAGAGCTGGGCCCAACAAGTCGAAGAGGCCGAACTGGAAGCCGCGACAGTGGACGCGATCGAAGAGGAGATGCTGTCACTCCACGCATCTGAGACAGCCTGGTCGCCAGAAGAAGGCGAGATCACCGAGCCGGTACCGGAACCACGGCCGTTCCGACCGGTCGAAGGGGTATCGGACTCACTGCCGTTCCGGCCCCTTCTAGCTCACGAGCGGCGCGCCTTCCAACGGCGCACCCCGCGGTCACCGCAACGCAACACCCACAACGCCAGCCATCACAACAACACATCCAACCGGACCCCACGACGCGCCCACCGAAATAGCGGCAAACGTCGACTGGCCACTCAGCCGCTCCAGCGACTGCCCATTAATCATCGCCGCACAAATACCGACGAGCGTAGACTGGCCTCCCAGCCGCGCCAGCTACGCATCAACCCGAATTTCGACGGTAGACTGGCCCTTCAGCCGCGCCAGCTACCACGGGTTTCCGGCTTCCGCGACGGTCTCAGCCGTGTCCTTTCCCAGGTGGGCCCTCCGTTGCGCCCCATGACCACTCTCTCGCCTACTGCGATTGTGAAGCTGGAAGTCGGTGGGGGATTGCTCCGCATCCGGGCGATCATTGATGCCTGCTCCCCCCGCACAGTGATCGATCGCAGCTTGGCGGAAGAGTTAGGGCTGCATACGACCCACTCGGGCGGAGAACGCGGCTGCTTCCTCCGAGTCCGCGGGAACCATGGAAACCCGAAAAGTATAACGGCGCACGCGTTATGCGTGTCCAATCTACAGCGGATCAGCCCAGCCCAGAACGTCGACGCCCGAGTCGCCGCTCCTTATGAGCATATTCGGCTGGCTGATCCGCAGTTTTTTATTTCAACGCCGATCCACCTCGTGCTAGGTGGGGACGTCTATGCCGACGTCATAACAGCGGGCACGCTTCCGCCGTCGTTTGGGCCACTGCTTGCCCAAAGCACAATTTTCGGATTTGTGCTATCGGGAGCCGTTAGTATGTAAGGCTAGATTTAAGAACAAATAACATTTTTTTTTCTTTTTCTTGTTTTTATTTAAAGTAAATAAAACCACTTATTTCATGGCAAGAAATATACAGCTTTCTTATTTTCTAAAGTTTCTTCCTCCTCTCTCTTAGCTCTAGGTGCGATACGATGGAGCCGCCAAACTTCAAACGGCACTTCGGAGGCAGACGACTGGGACAGCGCCAGCCGGCACTCACTAGGATAGTTTAAGTCCTTAGCTTAAGAGGAGGCGCGGTGGAAAATCCTGGGGCGGGGTAAGATGTTGCGTATCGCAAGGGGGCCGGCATGTTTAGGCGAGATGCCTAAAGTCTCAAAAAATGGGCCACCCTAATGTAACTTTAGCGCCCTTCCAATCACTCACACCAACCCACCAACCTGTGTGGGCATGCATGCATATTCGTGTTTTGTCAGCACACATATACATGCATGGGGGTGTGCATGTGTGGGTTCACCTCCCCTTAAAACCGGAGGATGATTTTCAGGTTCAACGGTTGTCCTCGATTGAAAAACCGTCTACTTTTCCAGAGACAGTCGACACGACCGCATCACAGCCAGCCCAGGATTCTTCGCCCGCATCAATAATTAAGGTAAAATAATTGTTCAAAATTATATTTTTTACAAATATACGGCCACATTTTTTATAACGAGAATTCTCGTTTCTTTTTTCTTTTCTATTTTGAGCACAAATTCGACCGCCGTGCTTTTGAGCCACCGCCGCTCCAAGTTAGCACCACGCTCGAATTTACATGCCTGCCCCCTCCATCATATTGTTCTCGGGGTTTTGTTTTTGTTTTGTTGTTTTCGGAGGGGGCAGGACTGTTTTGCCCACAAAACAACAAAAAATAAACCCTAACCGTCACCACATTCTCACTCTCTACCCAGTTCGGTGCCGAAACCAAGTACCGAAAAAAGCGAAAATGTCGCTGTGTGCACGGCACTGACGCCACTTATGACGGCGACCATGCAAGTAAGAATAAATCTCTGCATGAGGGCCAGTGGCGAATCGAAATACAAGGCGATCAACGTAATCAACTTGTCGCTACCGTGCCGTGCGGAGAAAAAAATAACCAATTCCCATGTACGGGTAATATGCTCTGTAATACTAAAATTTCACCGTAGATCAGAATCGTGCCACATTATATGGCATTGAGAAACCCCGAACGAGGTCGCTCGCCACCCACGTATATGGGCGTCCACACCAATATACCAATATTCAAGGGGATTTTTCTGTTTTTTTTTTTTTATTATTTGTTCAGAGAGTAGAACGGGGGGTGCGGAGCACATGTTGCATAAGGGGCAACCTTTGAGTAATAATTATTTAATTATTTTATTTATATATTATGATTTGTTCTATATAGAAGTGGGGTGCGTTGCACCTGTTACACCTTGTATTTATTAATTGGGGGCGAGCACTGTTGGCTCTGAGGCATTGCACGGGATTGGCTTCCTCATTTCCGTTGTGAAAAACCCCGACTTGGGATCGCAAAGCATAAACTATATCTTTCGAATATTTCATTAGCTGATTGCGAATTTCATGCAATACAAATGAAATAAACGAAAGAAATGACTACAGCTTATGTCGCTTAAACATACTCCCCCCCTAGACGGCTTAGTCGTCTAGTGAGATTCATAAGTCGCCGGTTCGAATCCGGCTCGAAGGACCATGTAAATTCGAGCGTGGTGCTAACTTGGAGCGGCGGTGGCTCAAAAGCACGGCGGTCGAATTTGTGCTCAAAATAGAAAAGAAAAAAGAAACGAGAATTCTCGTTATAAAAAATGTGGCCGTATATTTGTAAAAAATATAATTTTGAACAATTATTTTACCTTAATTATTGATGCGGGCGAAGAATCCTGGGCTGGCTGTGATGCGGTCGTGTCGACTGTCTCTGGAAAAGTAGACGGTTTTTCAATCGAGGACAACCGTTGAACCTGAAAATCATCCTCCGGTTTTAAGGGGAGGTGAACCCACACATGCACACCCCCATGCATGTATATGTGTGCTGACAAAACACGAATATGCATGCATGCCCACACAGGTGGGTGGGTTGGTGTGAGTGATTGGAAGGGCGCTAAAGTTACATTAGGGTGGCCCATTTTTTGAGACTTTAGGCATCTCGCCTAAACACAAAGTTTGATACGTCCAGGACGCTCCGTTTGGCTGTAAATCGCGTTTAAAGAAAAGTTACCTTCAAATGGCCATAACTTCCACAGTTTTGCTCGGATTTTCATTGTTTATGTACCATTGGATAGCTAAAGCAATGCCCTTTCCAAAAATATATAGTTTTACTGGTATATCTCAATTTTAAAAAATGCAAAGTTTGATACGTCCAGGACGCTCCGTTTGGCTGTAAATCGCGTTTAAAGAAAAGTTACCTTCAAATGGCCATAACTTCCACAGTTTTGCTCGGATTTTCATGGTTTATGTACCATTGGATAGCTAAAGCAATGCCCTTTCCAAAAATATATAGTTTTACTGGTATATCTCAATTTTAAAAAATGCAAAGTTTGATACGTCCAGGACGCTCCGTTTGGCTGTAAATCGCGTGCAAAGAAAAGTTAACTTCAAATGGCCATAACTTCCACAGTTTTGCTCGGATTTTCATGGTGTATGTACCATTAGATAGCTAAAGCAATGCCCTTTCCAAAAATATATAGTTTTACTGGTATATCTCAATTTTAAAAAATGCAAAGTTTGATAGGTCCAGGACGCTCCGTTTGGCTGTAAATCGCGTTTAAAGAAAAGTTACCTTCAAATAGCCATAACTTCCACAGTTTTGCTCGGATTTTCATGATTTATGTACCATTGGATAGCTAAAGCAATGCCCTTTCCAAAAATGTATAGTTTCACTGGTATATCTCAATTTTAAAAAATGCAAAGTTTGATACGTCCAGGACGCTCCGTTTGGCTGTAAATCGCGTTTAAAGAAAAGTTACCTTCAAATGGCCATAACTTCCACAGTTTTGCTCGGATTTTCATTGTTTATGTACCATTGGATAGCTAAAGCAATGCCCTTTCCAAAAATATATAGTTTTACTGGTATATCTCAATTTTAAAAAATGCAAAGTTTGATACGTCCAGGACGCTCCGTTTGGCTGTAAATCGCGTTTAAAGAAAAGTTACCTTCAAATGGCCATAACTTCCACAGTTTTGCTCGGATTTTCATGGTTTATGTACCATTGGATAGCTAAAGCAATGCCCTTTCCAAAAATATATAGTTTTACTGGTATATCTCAATTTTAAAAAATGCAAAGTTTGATACGTCCAGGACGCTCCGTTTGGCTGTAAATCGCGTGCAAAGAAAAGTTAACTTCAAATGGCCATAACTTCCACAGTTTTGCTCGGATTTTCATGGTGTATGTACCATTAGATAGCTAAAGCAATGCCCTTTCCAAAAATATATAGTTTTACTGGTATATCTCAATTTTAAAAAATGCAAAGTTTGATAGGTCCAGGACGCTCCGTTTGGCTGTAAATCGCGTTTAAAGAAAAGTTACCTTCAAATAGCCATAACTTCCACAGTTTTGCTCGGATTTTCATGATTTATGTACCATTGGATAGCTAAAGCAATGCCCTTTCCAAAAATGTATAGTTTTACTGGTATATCTCAATTTTAAAAAATGCAAAGTTTGATACGTCCAGGACGCTCCGTTTGGCTGTAAATCGCGTTTAAAGAAAAGTTACCTTCAAATGGCCATAACTTCCACAGTTTTGCTCGGATTTTCATTGTTTATGTACCATTGGATAGCTAAAGCAATGCCCTTTCCAAAAATATATAGTTTTACTGGTATATCTCAATTTTAAAAAATGCAAAGTTTGATACGTCCAGGACGCTCCGTTTGGCTGTAAATCGCGTTTAAAGAAAAGTTACCTTCAAATGGCCATAACTTCCACAGTTTTGCTCGGATTTTCATGGTTTATGTACCATTGGATAGCTAAAGCAATGCCCTTTCCAAAAATATATAGTTTTACTGGTATATCTCAATTTTAAAAAATGCAAAGTTTGATACGTCCAGGACGCTCCGTTTGGCTGTAAATCGCGTGCAAAGAAAAGTTAACTTCAAATGGCCATAACTTCCACAGTTTTGCTCGGATTTTCATGGTGTATGTACCATTAGATAGCTAAAGCAATGCCCTTTCCAAAAATATATAGTTTTACTGGTATATCTCAATTTTAAAAAATGCAAAGTTTGATAGGTCCAGGACGCTCCGTTTGGCTGTAAATCGCGTTTAAAGAAAAGTTACCTTCAAATAGCCATAACTTCCACAGTTTTGCTCGGATTTTCATGATTTATGTACCATTGGATAGCTAAAGCAATGCCCTTTCCAAAAATGTATAGTTTCACTGGAATATCTCAATTTTAAAAAATGCAAAGTTTGATAGGTCTACAACGCTCCGTTTGGCTGGAAATCGCGTTTAAAGAAAAGTTACCTTCAAATGGCCATAACTTCCACAGTTTTGCTCGGATTTTCATGGTTTATGTACCATTGGATAGCTAAAGCAATGCCCTTTCCAAAAATATATAGTTTTACTGGTATATCTCAATTTTAAAAAATGCAAAGTTTGATAGGTCCAGGACGCTCCGTTTGGCTGTAAATCGCGTTTAAAGAAAAGTTACCTTCAAATAGCCATAACTTCCACAGTTTTGCTCGGATTTTCATTGTTTATGTACCATTGGATAGCTAAAGCAATGCCCTTTCCAAAAATATATAGTTTTACTGGTATATCTCAATTTTAAAAAATGCAAAGTTTGATACGTCCAGGACGCTCCGTTTGGCTGTAAATCGCGTTTAAAGAAAAGTTACCTTCAAATGGCCATAACTTCCACAGTTTTGCTCGGATTTTCATGGTTTATGTACCATTGGATAGCTAAAGCAATGCCCTTTCCAAAAATGTATAGTTTTACTGGAATATCTCAATTTTAAAAAATGCAAAGTTTGATACGTCCAGGACGCTCCGTTTGGCTGTAAATCGCGTGCAAAGAAAAGTTAACTTCAAATGGCCATAACTTCCACAGTTTTGCTCGGATTTTCATGGTGTATGTACCATTAGATAGCTAAAGCAATGCCCTTTCCAAAAATATATAGTTTTACTGGTATATCTCAATTTTAAAAAATGCAAAGTTTGATAGGTCCAGGACGCTCCGTTTGGCTGTAAATCGCGTTTAAAGAAAAGTTACCTTCAAATAGCCATAACTTCCACAGTTTTGCTCGGATTTTCATGATTTATGTACCATTGGATAGCTAAAGCAATGCCCTTTCCAAAAATGTATAGTTTCACTGGAATATCTCAATTTTAAAAAATGCAAAGTTTGATAGGTCTACAACGCTTCGTTTGGCTGGAAATCGCGTTTAAAGAAAAGTTACCTTCAAATGGTTATAACTTCCACAGTTTTGCTCGGATTTTCATGGTTTATGTACCATTGGATAGCTAAAGCAATGCCCTTTCCAAAAATATATAGTTTTACTGGTATATCTCAATTTTAAAAAATGCAAAGTTTGATACGTCCAGGACGCTCCGTTTGGCTGTAAATCGCGTTTAAAGAAAAGTTACCTTCAAATGGCCATAACTTCCACAGTTTTGCTCGGATTTTCATGGTTTATGTACCATTGGATAGCTAAAGCAATGCCCTTTCCAAAAATGTATAGTTTTACTGGAATATCTCAATTTTAAAAAATGCAAAGTTTGATAGGTCTACAACGCTCCGTTTGGCTGGAAATCGCGTTTAAAGAAAAGTTACCTTCAAATGGTTATAACTTCCACAGTTTTGCTCGGATTTTCATTGTTTATGTACCATTGGATAGCTAAAGCAATGCCCTTTCCAAAAATGTATAGTTTCACTGGAATATCTCAATTTTAAAAAATGCAAAGTTTGATAGGTCTACAACGCTTCGTTTGGCTGGAAATCGCGTTTAAAGAAAAGTTACCTTCAAATGGCCATAACTTCCACAGTTTTGCTCGGATTTTCATGGTTTATGTACCATTGGATAGCTAAAGCAATGCCCTTTCCAAAAATATATAGTTTTACTGGTATATCTCAATTTTAAAAAATGCAAAGTTTGATACGTCCAGGACGCTCCGTTTGGCTGTAAATCGCGTTTAAAGAAAAGTTACCTTCAAATGGCCATAACTTCCACAGTTTTGCTCGGATTTTCATTGTTTATGTACCATTGGATAGCTAAAGCAATGCCCTTTCCAAAAATGTATAGTTTCACTGGAATATCTCAATTTTAAAAAATGCAAAGTTTGATAGGTCTACAACGCTCCGTTTGGCTGGAAATCGCGTTTAAAGAAAAGTTACCTTCAAATGGTTATAACTTCCACAGTTTTGCTCGGATTTTCATTGTTTATGTACCATTGGATAGCTAAAGCAATGCCCTTTCCAAAAATGTATAGTTTTACTGGTATATCTCAATTTTAAAAAATGCAAAGTTTGATACGTCCAGGACGCTCCGTTTGGCTGTAAATCGCGTTTAAAGAAAAGTTACCTTCAAATGGCCATAACTTCCACAGTTTTGCTCGGATTTTCATGGTTTATGTACCATTGGATAGCTAAAGCAATGCCCTTTCCAAAAATGTATAGTTTCACTGGAATATCTCAATTTTAAAAAACGCAAAGTTTGATAGGTCTACAACGCTCCGTTTGGCTGGAAATCGCGTTTAAAGAAAAGTTACCTTCAAATGGTTATAACTTCCACAGTTTTGCTCGGATTTTCATTGTTTATGTACCATTGGATAGCTAAAGCAATGCCCTTTCCAAAAATATATAGTTTTACTGGTATATCTCAATTTTAAAAAATGCAAAGTTTGATACGTCCAGGACGCTCCGTTTGGCTGTAAATCGCGTTTAAAGTAAAGTTACCTTCAAATGGCCATAACTTCCACAGTTTTGCTCGGATTTTCATGGTTTATGTACCATTAGATAGCTAAAGCAATGCCCTTTCCAAAAATGTATAGTTTTACTGGTATATCTCAATTTTAAAAAATGCAAAGTTTGATAGGTCCAGGACGCTCCGTTTGGCTGTAAATCGCGTTTAAAGAAAAGTTACCTTCAAATGGCCATAACTTCCACAGTTTTGCTCGGATTTTCATGGTTTATGTACCATTAGATAGCTAAAGCAATGCCCTTTCCAAAAATGTATAGTTTTACTGGTATATCTCAATTTTAAAAAATGCAAAGTTTGATACGTCCAGGACGCTCCGTTTGGCTGTAAATCGCGTTTAAAGTAAAGTTACCTTCAAATGGCCATAACTTCCACAGTTTTGCTCGGATTTTCATGGTTTATGTACCATTAGATAGCTAAAGCAATGCCCTTTCCAAAAATGTATAGTTTTACTGGTATATCTCAATTTTAAAAAATGCAAAGTTTGATAGGTCCAGGACGCTCCGTTTGGCTGTAAATCGCGTTTAAAGAAAAGTTACCTTCAAATGGCCATAACTTCCACAGTTTTGCTCGGATTTTCATGGTGTATGTACCATTAGATAGCTAAAGCAATGCCCTTTCCAAAAATATATAGTTTTACTGGTATATCTCAATTTTAAAAAATGCAAAGTTTGATAGGTCCAGGACGCTCCGTTTGGCTGTAAATCGCGTTTAAAGAAAAGTTACCTTCAAAAAGCCATAACTTCCACAGTTTTGCTCGGATTTTCATGATTTATGTACCATTGGATAGCTAAAGCAATGCCCTTTCCAAAAATGTATAGTTTCACTGGAATATCTCAATTTTAAAAAATGCAAAGTTTGATAGGTCTACAACGCTCCGTTTGGCTGGAAATCGCGTTTAAAGAAAAGTTACCTTCAAATGGTTATAACTTCCACAGTTTTGCTCGGATTTTCATTGTTTATGTACCATTGGATAGCTAAAGCAATGCCCTTTCCAAAAATATATAGTTTTACTGGTATATCTCAATTTAAAAAAATGCAAAGTTTGATACGTCCAGGACGCTCCGTTTGGCTGTAAATCGCGTTTAAAGAAAAGTTACCTTCAAATGGCCATAACTTCCACAGTTTTGCTCGGATTTTCATGGTTTATGTACCATTGGATAGCTAAAGCAATGCCCTTTCCAAAAATGTATAGTTTTACTGGTATATCTCAATTTTAAAAAATGCAAAGTTTGATAGGTCCAGGACGCTCCGTTTGGCTGTAAATCGCGTTTAAAGTAAAGTTACCTTCAAATGGCCATAACTTCCACAGTTTTGCTCGGATTTTCATGGTTTATGTACCATTGGATAGCTAAAGCAATGCCCTTTCCAAAAATATATAGTTTTACTGGTATATCTCAATTTTAAAAAATGCAAAGTTTGATACGTCCAGGACGCTCCGTTTGGCTGTAAATCGCGTTTAAAGTAAAGTTACCTTCAAATGGCCATAACTTCCACAGTTTTGCTCGGATTTTCATGGATTATGTACCATTAGATAGCTAAAGCAATGCCCTTTCCAAAAATGTATAGTTTTACTGGTATATCTCAATTTTAAAAAATGCAAAGTTTGATAGGTCCAGGACGCTCCGTTTGGCTGTAAATCGCGTTTAAAGAAAAGTTACCTTCAAATGGCCATAACTTCCACAGTTTTGCTCGGATTTTCATGGTGTATGTACCATTAGATAGCTAAAGCAATGCCCTTTCCAAAAATATATAGTTTTACTGGTATATCTCAATTTTAAAAAATGCAAAGTTTGATAGGTCCAGGACGCTCCGTTTGGCTGTAAATCGCGTTTAAAGAAAAGTTACCTTCAAATAGCCATAACTTCCACAGTTTTGCTCGGATTTTCATGATTTATGTACCATTGGATAGCTAAAGCAATGCCCTTTCCAAAAATGTATAGTTTCACTGGAATATCTCAATTTTAAAAAATGCAAAGTTTGATAGGTCTACAACGCTCCGTTTGGCTGGAAATCGCGTTTAAAGAAAAGTTACCTTCAAATGGTTATAACTTCCACAGTTTTGCTCGGATTTTCATTGTTTATGTACCATTGGATAGCTAAAGCAATGCCCTTTCCAAAAATATATAGTTTTACTGGTATATCTCAATTTAAAAAAATGCAAAGTTTGATACGTCCAGGACGCTCCGTTTGGCTGTAAATCGCGTGCAAAGAAAAGTTAACTTCAAATGGCCATAACTTCCACAGTTTTGCTCGGATTTTCATGGTTTATGTACCATTGGATAGCTAAAGCAATGCCCTTTCCAAAAATGTATAGTTTTACTGGTATATCTCAATTTTAAAAAATGCAAAGTTTGATAGGTCCAGGACGCTCCGTTTGGCTGTAAATCGCGTTTAAAGTAAAGTTACCTTCAAATGGCCATAACTTCCACAGTTTTGCTCGGATTTTCATGGTTTATGTACCATTGGATAGCTAAAGCAATGCCCTTTCCAAAAATATATAGTTTTACTGGTATATCTCAATTTTAAAAAATGCAAAGTTTGATACGTCCAGGACGCTCCGTTTGGCTGTAAATCGCGTTTAAAGTAAAGTTACCTTCAAATGGCCATAACTTCCACAGTTTTGCTCGGATTTTCATGGATTATGTACCATTAGATAGCTAAAGCAATGCCCTTTCCAAAAATGTATAGTTTTACTGGTATATCTCAATTTTAAAAAATGCAAAGTTTGATAGGTCCAGGACGCTCCGTTTGGCTGTAAATCGCGTTTAAAGAAAAGTTACCTTCAAATGGCCATAACTTCCACAGTTTTGCTCGGATTTTCATGGTGTATGTACCATTAGATAGCTAAAGCAATGCCCTTTCCAAAAATATATAGTTTTACTGGTATATCTCAATTTTAAAAAATGCAAAGTTTGATAGGTCCAGGACGCTCCGTTTGGCTGTAAATCGCGTTTAAAGAAAAGTTACCTTCAAATAGCCATAACTTCCACAGTTTTGCTCGGATTTTCATGATTTATGTACCATTGGATAGCTAAAGCAATGCCCTTTCCAAAAATGTATAGTTTCACTGGAATATCTCAATTTTAAAAAATGCAAAGTTTGATAGGTCTACAACGCTTCGTTTGGCTGGAAATCGCGTTTAAAGAAAAGTTACCTTCAAATGGTTATAACTTCCACAGTTTTGCTCGGATTTTCATGGTTTATGTACCATTGGATAGCTAAAGCAATGCCCTTTCCAAAAATGTATAGTTTTACTGGTATATCTCAATTTTAAAAAATGCAAAGTTTGATAGGTCCAGGACGCTCCGTTTGGCTGTAAATCGCGTTTAAAGTAAAGTTACCTTCAAATGGCCATAACTTCCACAGTTTTGCTCGGATTTTCATGGTTTATGTACCATTGGATAGCTAAAGCAATGCCCTTTCCAAAAATATATAGTTTTACTGGTATATCTCAATTTTAAAAAATGCAAAGTTTGATACGTCCAGGACGCTCCGTTTGGCTGTAAATCGCGTTTAAAGAAAAGTTACCTTCAAATGGTTATAACTTCCACAGTTTTGCTCGGATTTTCATGGTTTATGTACCATTGGATAGCTAAAGCAATGCCCTTTCCAAAAATGTATAGTTTTACTGGTATATCTCAATTTTAAAAAATGCAAAGTTTGATACGTCCAGGACGCTCCGTTTGGCTGTAAATCGCGTTTAAAGAAAAGTTACCTTCAAATGGCCATAACTTCCACAGTTTTGCTCGGATTTTCATGGTTTATGTACCATTGGATAGCTAAAGCAATGCCCTTTCCAAAAATATATAGTTTTACTGGTATATCTCAATTTTAAAAAATGCAAAGTTTGATACGTCCAGGACGCTCCGTTTGGCTGTAAATCGCGTTTAAAGTAAAGTTACCTTCAAATGGCCATAACTTCCACAGTTTTGCTCGGATTTTCATTGTTTATGTACCATTGGATAGCTAAAGCAATGCCCTTTCCAAAAATATATAGTTTTACTGGTATATCTCAATTTTAAAAAATGCAAAGTTTGATACGTCCAGGACGCTCCGTTTGGCTGTAAATCGCGTTTAAAGAAAAGTTACCTTCAAATGGTTATAACTTCCACAGTTTTGCTCGGATTTTCATGGTTTATGTACCATTGGATAGCTAAAGCAATGCCCTTTCCAAAAATGTATAGTTTTACTGGTATATCTCAATTTTAAAAAATGCAAAGTTTGATACGTCCAGGACGCTCCGTTTGGCTGTAAATCGCGTTTAAAGAAAAGTTACCTTCAAATGGCCATAACTTCCACAGTTTTGCTCGGATTTTCATGGTTTATGTACCATTGGATAGCTAAAGCAATGCCCTTTCCAAAAATATATAGTTTTACTGGTATATCTCAATTTTAAAAAATGCAAAGTTTGATAGGTCCAGGACGCTCCGTTTGGCTGTAAATCGCGTTTAAAGTAAAGTTACCTTCAAATGGCCATAACTTCCACAGTTTTGCTCGGATTTTCATGGTTTATGTACCATTGGATAGCTAAAGCAATGCCCTTTCCAAAAATATATAGTTTTACTGGTATATCTCAATTTTAAAAAATGCAAAGTTTGATACGTCCAGGACGCTCCGTTTGGCTGTAAATCGCGTTTAAAGAAAAGTTACCTTCAAATGGCCATAACTTCCACAGTTTTGCTCGGATTTTCATGGTTTATGTACCATTGGATAGCTAAAGCAATGCCCTTTCCAAAAATATATAGTTTTACTGGTATATCTCAATTTTAAAAAATGCAAAGTTTGATACGTCCAGGACGCTCCGTTTGGCTGTAAATCGCGTTTAAAGAAAAGTTACCTTCAAATGGTTATAACTTCCACAGTTTTGCTCGGATTTTCATGGTTTATGTACCATTGGATAGCTAAAGCAATGCCCTTTCCAAAAATGTATAGTTTTACTGGTATATCTCAATTTTAAAAAATGCAAAGTTTGATACGTCCAGGACGCTCCGTTTGGCTGTAAATCGCGTTTAAAGAAAAGTTACCTTCAAATGGTTATAACTTCCACAGTTTTGCTCGGATTTTCATGGTTTATGTACCATTGGATAGCTAAAGCAATGCCCTTTCCAAAAATGTATAGTTTTACTGGTATATCTCAATTTTAAAAAATGCAAAGTTTGATACGTCCAGGACGCTCCGTTTGGCTGTAAATCGCGTTTAAAGAAAAGTTACCTTCAAATGGTTATAACTTCCACAGTTTTGCTCGGATTTTCATGGTTTATGTACCATTGGATAGCTAAAGCAATGCCCTTTCCAAAAATGTATAGTTTTACTGGTATATCTCAATTTTAAAAAATGCAAAGTTTGATACGTCCAGGACGCTCCGTTTGGCTGTAAATCGCGTTTAAAGAAAAGTTACCTTCAAATGGCCATAACTTCCACAGTTTTGCTCGGATTTTCATGGTGTATGTACCATTAGATAGCTAAAGCAATGCCCTTTCCAAAAATATATAGTTTTACTGGTATATCTCAATTTTAAAAAATGCAAAGTTTGATAGGTCCAGGACGCTCCGTTTGGCTGTAAATCGCGTTTAAAGTAAAGTTACCTTCAAATGGTTATAACTTCCACAGTTTTGCTCGGATTTTCATGGTTTATGTACCATTGGATAGCTAAAGCAATGCCCTTTCCAAAAATGTATAGTTTTACTGGTATATCTCAATTTTAAAAAATGCAAAGTTTGATACGTCCAGGACGCTCCGTTTGGCTGTAAATCGCGTTTAAAGAAAAGTTACCTTCAAATGGCCATAACTTCCACAGTTTTGCTCGGATTTTCATGGTTTATGTACCATTGGATAGCTAAAGCAATGCCCTTTCCAAAAATATATAGTTTTACTGGTATATCTCAATTTTAAAAAATGCAAAGTTTGATACGTCCAGGACGCTCCGTTTGGCTGTAAATCGCGTTTAAAGTAAAGTTACCTTCAAATGGCCATAACTTCCACAGTTTTGCTCGGATTTTCATGGTTTATGTACCATTGGATAGCTAAAGCAATGCCCTTTCCAAAAATATATAGTTTTACTGGTATATCTCAATTTTAAAAAATGCAAAGTTTGATACGTCCAGGACGCTCCGTTTGGCTGTAAATCGCGTTTAAAGAAAAGTTACCTTCAAATGGTTATAACTTCCACAGTTTTGCTCGGATTTTCATGGTTTATGTACCATTGGATAGCTAAAGCAATGCCCTTTCCAAAAATGTATAGTTTTACTGGTATATCTCAATTTTAAAAAATGCAAAGTTTGATACGTCCAGGACGCTCCGTTTGGCTGTAAATCGCGTTTAAAGAAAAGTTACCTTCAAATGGCCATAACTTCCACAGTTTTGCTCGGATTTTCATGGTTTATGTACCATTGGATAGCTAAAGCAATGCCCTTTCCAAAAATATATAGTTTTACTGGTATATCTCAATTTTAAAAAATGCAAAGTTTGATAGGTCCAGGACGCTCCGTTTGGCTGTAAATCGCGTTTAAAGTAAAGTTACCTTCAAATGGCCATAACTTCCACAGTTTTGCTCGGATTTTCATGGTTTATGTACCATTGGATAGCTAAAGCAATGCCCTTTCCAAAAATATATAGTTTTACTGGTATATCTCAATTTTAAAAAATGCAAAGTTTGATACGTCCAGGACGCTCCGTTTGGCTGTAAATCGCGTTTAAAGAAAAGTTACCTTCAAATGGTTATAACTTCCACAGTTTTGCTCGGATTTTCATGGTTTATGTACCATTGGATAGCTAAAGCAATGCCCTTTCCAAAAATTTATAGTTTTACTGGTATATCTCAATTTTAAAAAATGCAAAGTTTGATACGTCCAGGACGCTCCGTTTGGCTGTAAATCGCGTTTAAAGTAAAGTTACCTTCAAATGGCCATAACTTCCACAGTTTTGCTCGGATTTTCATGGTTTATGTACCATTGGATAGCTAAAGCAATGCCCTTTCCAAAAATATATAGTTTTACTGGTATATCTCAATTTTAAAAAATGCAAAGTTTGATACGTCCAGGACGCTCCGTTTGGCTGTAAATCGCGTTTAAAGAAAAGTTACCTTCAAATGGTTATAACTTCCACAGTTTTGCTCGGATTTTCATGGTTTATGTACCATTGGATAGCTAAAGCAATGTCCTTTCCAAAAATGTATAGTTTTACTGGTATATCTCAATTTTAAAAAATGCAAAGTTTGATACGTCCAGGACGCTCCGTTTGGCTGTAAATCGCGTTTAAAGAAAAGTTACCTTCAAATGGTTATAACTTCCACAGTTTTGCTCGGATTTTCATGGTTTATGTACCATTGGATAGCTAAAGCAATGCCCTTTCCAAAAATGTATAGTTTTACTGGTATATCTCAATTTTAAAAAATGCAAAGTTTGATACGTCCAGGACGCTCCGTTTGGCTGTAAATCGCGTTTAAAGAAAAGTTACCTTCAAATGGTTATAACTTCCACAGTTTTGCTCGGATTTTCATGGTTTATGTACCATTGGATAGCTAAAGCAATGCCCTTTCCAAAAATGTATAGTTTTACTGGTATATCTCAATTTTAAAAAATGCAAAGTTTGATACGTCCAGGACGCTCCGTTTGGCTGTAAATCGCGTTTAAAGAAAAGTTACCTTCAAATGGCCATAACTTCCACAGTTTTGCTCGGATTTTCATGGTGTATGTACCATTAGATAGCTAAAGCAATGCCCTTTCCAAAAATATATAGTTTTACTGGTATATCTCAATTTTAAAAAATGCAAAGTTTGATAGGTCCAGGACGCTCCGTTTGGCTGTAAATCGCGTTTAAAGTAAAGTTACCTTCAAATGGCCATAACTTCCACAGTTTTGCTCGGATTTTCATGGTGTATGTACCATTAGATAGCTAAAGCAATGCCCTTTCCAAAAATGTATAGTTTTACTGGTATATCTCAATTTTAAAAAATGCAAAGTTTGATACGTCCAGGACGCTCCGTTTGGCTGTAAATCGCGTGCAAAGAAAAGTTAACTTCAAATGGCCATAACTTCCACAGTTTTGCTCGGATTTTCATGGTTTATGTACCATTGGATAGCTAAAGCAATGCCCTTTCCAAAAATGTATAGTTTTACTGGTATATCTCAATTTTAAAAAATGCAAAGTTTGATACGTCCAGGACGCTCCGTTTGGCTGTAAATCGCGTTTAAAGTAAAGTTACCTTCAAATGGCCATAACTTCCACAGTTTTGCTCGGATTTTCATGGTTTATGTACCATTGGATAGCTAAAGCAATGCCCTTTCCAAAAATGTATAGTTTTACTGGTATATCTCAATTTTAAAAAATGCAAAGTTTGATACGTCCAGGACGCTCCGTTTGGCTGTAAATCGCGTTTAAAGTAAAGTTACCTTCAAATGGCCATAACTTCCACAGTTTTGCTCGGATTTTCATGGTGTATGTACCATTAGATAGCTAAAGCAATGCCCTTTCCAAAAATGTATAGTTTTACTGGTATATCTCAATTTTAAAAAATGCAAAGTTTGATACGTCCAGGACGCTCCGTTTGGCTGTAAATCGCGTTTAAAGTAAAGTTACCTTCAAATGGCCATAACTTCCACAGTTTTGCTCGGATTTTCATGGTTTATGTACCATTGGATAGCTAAAGCAATGCCCTTTCCAAAAATATATAGTTTTACTGGTATATCTCAATTTTAAAAAATGCAAAGTTTGATAGGTCCAGGACGCTCCGTTTGGCTGTAAATCGCGTTTAAAGTAAAGTTACCTTCAAATGGCCATAACTTCCACAGTTTTGCTCGGATTTTCATGGTGTATGTACCATTAGATAGCTAAAGCAATGCCCTTTCCAAAAATGTATAGTTTTACTGGTATATCTCAATTTTAAAAAATGCAAAGTTTGATACGTCCAGGACGCTCCGTTTGGCTGTAAATCGCGTGCAAAGAAAAGTTAACTTCAAATGGCCATAACTTCCACAGTTTTGCTCGGATTTTCATGGTTTATGTACCATTGGATAGCTAAAGCAATGCCCTTTCCAAAAATGTATAGTTTTACTGGTATATCTCAATTTTAAAAAATGCAAAGTTTGATACGTCCAGGACGCTCCGTTTGGCTGTAAATCGCGTTTAAAGTAAAGTTACCTTCAAATGGCCATAACTTCCACAGTTTTGCTCGGATTTTCATGGTTTATGTACCATTGGATAGCTAAAGCAATGCCCTTTCCAAAAATGTATAGTTTTACTGGTATATCTCAATTTTAAAAAATGCAAAGTTTGATAGGTCCAGGACGCTCCGTTTGGCTGTAAATCGCGTTTAAAGAAAAGTTACCTTCAAATGGTTATAACTTCCACAGTTTTGCTCGGATTTTCATGGTTTATGTACCATTGGATAGCTAAAGCAATGCCCTTTCCAAAAATGTATAGTTTTACTGGTATATCTCAATTTTAAAAAATGCAAAGTTTGATACGTCCAGGACGCTCCGTTTGGCTGTAAATCGCGTTTAAAGTAAAGTTACCTTCAAATGGCCATAACTTCCACAGTTTTGCTCGGATTTTCATGGTTTATGTACCATTGGATAGCTAAAGCAATGCCCTTTCCAAAAATGTATAGTTTTACTGGTATATCTCAATTTTAAAAAATGCAAAGTTTGATACGTCCAGGACGCTCCGTTTGGCTGTAAATCGCGTTTAAAGTAAAGTTACCTTCAAATGGCCATAACTTCCACAGTTTTGCTCGGATTTTCATGGTTTATGTACCATTGGATAGCTAAAGCAATGCCCTTTCCAAAAATGTATAGTTTTACTGGTATATCTCAATTTTAAAAAATGCAAAGTTTGATACGTCCAGGACGCTCCGTTTGGCTGTAAATCGCGTTTAAAGTAAAGTTACCTTCAAATGGCCATAACTTCCACAGTTTTGCTCGGATTTTCATGGTTTATGTACCATTGGATAGCTAAAGCAATGCCCTTTCCAAAAATATATAGTTTTACTGGTATATCTCAATTTTAAAAAATGCAAAGTTTGATAGGTCCAGGACGCTCCGTTTGGCTGTAAATCGCGTTTAAAGTAAAGTTACCTTCAAATGGCCATAACTTCCACAGTTTTGCTCGGATTTTCATGGTGTATGTACCATTAGATAGCTAAAGCAATGCCCTTTCCAAAAATGTATAGTTTTACTGGTATATCTCAATTTTAAAAAATGCAAAGTTTGATACGTCCAGGACGCTCCGTTTGGCTGTAAATCGCGTGCAAAGAAAAGTTAACTTCAAATGGCCATAACTTCCACAGTTTTGCTCGGATTTTCATGGTTTATGTACCATTGGATAGCTAAAGCAATGCCCTTTCCAAAAATGTATAGTTTTACTGGTATATCTCAATTTTAAAAAATGCAAAGTTTGATACGTCCAGGACGCTCCGTTTGGCTGTAAATCGCGTTTAAAGTAAAGTTACCTTCAAATGGCCATAACTTCCACAGTTTTGCTCGGATTTTCATGGTTTATGTACCATTGGATAGCTAAAGCAATGCCCTTTCCAAAAATGTATAGTTTTACTGGTATATCTCAATTTTAAAAAATGCAAAGTTTGATACGTCCAGGACGCTCCGTTTGGCTGTAAATCGCGTGCAAAGAAAAGTTAACTTCAAATGGCCATAACTTCCACAGTTTTGCTCGGATTTTCATGGTTTATGTACCATTGGATAGCTAAAGCAATGCCCTTTCCAAAAATGTATAGTTTTACTGGTATATCTCAATTTTAAAAAATGCAAAGTTTGATAGGTCCAGGACGCTCCGTTTGGCTGTAAATCGCGTTTAAAGTAAAGTTACCTTCAAATGGCCATAACTTCCACAGTTTTGCTCGGATTTTCATGGTTTATGTACCATTGGATAGCTAAAGCAATGCCCTTTCCAAAAATATATAGTTTTACTGGTATATCTCAATTTTAAAAAATGCAAAGTTTGATACGTCCAGGACGCTCCGTTTGGCTGTAAATCGCGTTTAAAGTAAAGTTACCTTCAAATGGCCATAACTTCCACAGTTTTGCTCGGATTTTCATGGTTTATGTACCATTGGATAGCTAAAGCAATGCCCTTTCCAAAAATGTATAGTTTTACTGGTATATCTCAATTTTAAAAAATGCAAAGTTTGATACGTCCAGGACGCTCCGTTTGGCTGTAAATCGCGTGCAAAGAAAAGTTAACTTCAAATGGCCATAACTTCCACAGTTTTGCTCGGATTTTCATGGTTTATGTACCATTGGATAGCTAAAGCAATGCCCTTTCCAAAAATGTATAGTTTTACTGGTATATCTCAATTTTAAAAAATGCAAAGTTTGATAGGTCCAGGACGCTCCGTTTGGCTGTAAATCGCGTTTAAAGAAAAGTTACCTTCAAATGGTTATAACTTCCACAGTTTTGCTCGGATTTTCATTGTTTATGTACCATTGGATAGCTAAAGCAATGCCCTTTCCAAAAATATATAGTTTTACTGGTATATCTCAATTTTAAAAAATGCAAAGTTTGATAGGTCCAGGACGCTCCGTTTGGCTGTAAATCGCGTTTAAAGAAAAGTTACCTTCAAATAGCCATAACTTCCACAGTTTTGCTCGGATTTTCATTGTTTATGTACCATTGGATAGCTAAAGCAATGCCCTTTCCAAAAATATATAGTTTTACTGGTATATCTCAATTTTAAAAAATGCAAAGTTTGATACGTCCAGGACGCTCCGTTTGGCTGTAAATCGCGTTTAAAGAAAAGTTACCTTCAAATGGCCATAACTTCCACAGTTTTGCTCGGATTTTCATGGTTTATGTACCATTGGATAGCTAAAGCAATGCCCTTTCCAAAAATGTATAGTTTTACTGGAATATCTCAATTTTAAAAAATGCAAAGTTTGATACGTCCAGGACGCTCCGTTTGGCTGTAAATCGCGTGCAAAGAAAAGTTAACTTCAAATGGCCATAACTTCCACAGTTTTGCTCGGATTTTCATGGTGTATGTACCATTAGATAGCTAAAGCAATGCCCTTTCCAAAAATATATAGTTTTACTGGTATATCTCAATTTTAAAAAATGCAAAGTTTGATAGGTCCAGGACGCTCCGTTTGGCTGTAAATCGCGTTTAAAGAAAAGTTACCTTCAAATAGCCATAACTTCCACAGTTTTGCTCGGATTTTCATGATTTATGTACCATTGGATAGCTAAAGCAATGCCCTTTCCAAAAATGTATAGTTTCACTGGAATATCTCAATTTTAAAAAATGCAAAGTTTGATAGGTCTACAACGCTTCGTTTGGCTGGAAATCGCGTTTAAAGAAAAGTTACCTTCAAATGGTTATAACTTCCACAGTTTTGCTCGGATTTTCATGGTTTATGTACCATTGGATAGCTAAAGCAATGCCCTTTCCAAAAATATATAGTTTTACTGGTATATCTCAATTTTAAAAAATGCAAAGTTTGATACGTCCAGGACGCTCCGTTTGGCTGTAAATCGCGTTTAAAGAAAAGTTACCTTCAAATGGCCATAACTTCCACAGTTTTGCTCGGATTTTCATGGTTTATGTACCATTGGATAGCTAAAGCAATGCCCTTTCCAAAAATGTATAGTTTTACTGGAATATCTCAATTTTAAAAAATGCAAAGTTTGATAGGTCTACAACGCTCCGTTTGGCTGGAAATCGCGTTTAAAGAAAAGTTACCTTCAAATGGTTATAACTTCCACAGTTTTGCTCGGATTTTCATTGTTTATGTACCATTGGATAGCTAAAGCAATGCCCTTTCCAAAAATGTATAGTTTCACTGGTATATCTCAATTTTAAAAAATGCAAAGTTTGATAGGTCTACAACGCTCCGTTTGGCTGGAAATCGCGTTTAAAGAAAAGTTACCTTCAAATGGTTATAACTTCCACAGTTTTGCTCGGATTTTCATGGTTTATGTACCATTGGATAGCTAAAGCAATGCCCTTTCCAAAAATATATAGTTTTACTGGTATATCTCAATTTTAAAAAATGCAAAGTTTGATACGTCCAGGACGCTCCGTTTGGCTGTAAATCGCGTTTAAAGAAAAGTTACCTTCAAATGGCCATAACTTCCACAGTTTTGCTCGGATTTTCATGGTTTATGTACCATTGGATAGCTAAAGCAATGCCCTTTCCAAAAATGTATAGTTTCACTGGAATATCTCAATTTTAAAAAATGCAAAGTTTGATAGGTCTACAACGCTCCGTTTGGCTGGAAATCGCGTTTAAAGAAAAGTTACCTTCAAATGGTTATAACTTCCACAGTTTTGCTCGGATTTTCATTGTTTATGTACCATTGGATAGCTAAAGCAATGCCCTTTCCAAAAATGTATAGTTTTACTGGTATATCTCAATTTTAAAAAATGCAAAGTTTGATACGTCCAGGACGCTCCGTTTGGCTGTAAATCGCGTTTAAAGAAAAGTTACCTTCAAATGGCCATAACTTCCACAGTTTTGCTCGGATTTTCATGGTTTATGTACCATTGGATAGCTAAAGCAATGCCCTTTCCAAAAATGTATAGTTTCACTGGAATATCTCAATTTTAAAAAACGCAAAGTTTGATAGGTCTACAACGCTCCGTTTGGCTGGAAATCGCGTTTAAAGAAAAGTTACCTTCAAATGGTTATAACTTCCACAGTTTTGCTCGGATTTTCATTGTTTATGTACCATTGGATAGCTAAAGCAATGCCCTTTCCAAAAATGTATAGTTTTACTGGTATATCTCAATTTTAAAAAATGCAAAGTTTGATACGTCCAGGACGCTCCGTTTGGCTGTAAATCGCGTTTAAAGTAAAGTTACCTTCAAATGGCCATAACTTCCACAGTTTTGCTCGGATTTTCATGGTTTATGTACCATTAGATAGCTAAAGCAATGCCCTTTCCAAAAATGTATAGTTTTACTGGTATATCTCAATTTTAAAAAATGCAAAGTTTGATAGGTCCAGGACGCTCCGTTTGGCTGTAAATCGCGTTTAAAGAAAAGTTACCTTCAAATGGCCAAAACTTCCACAGTTTTGCTCGGATTTTCATGGTTTATGTACCATTAGATAGCTAAAGCAATGCCCTTTCCAAAAATGTATAGTTTTACTGGTATATCTCAATTTTAAAAAATGCAAAGTTTGATACGTCCAGGACGCTCCGTTTGGCTGTAAATCGCGTGCAAAGAAAAGTTAACTTCAAATGGCCATAACTTCCACAGTTTTGCTCGGATTTTCATGGTTTATGTACCATTAGATAGCTAAAGCAATGCCCTTTCCAAAAATATATAGTTTTACTGGTATATCTCAATTTTAAAAAATGCAAAGTTTGATAGGTCCAGGACGCTCCGTTTGGCTGTAAATCGCGTTTAAAGAAAAGTTACCTTCAAATGGCCATAACTTCCACAGTTTTGCTCGGATTTTCATGGTTTATGTACCATTAGATAGCTAAAGCAATGCCCTTTCCAAAAATGTATAGTTTTACTGGTATATCTCAATTTTAAAAAATGCAAAGTTTGATAGGTCCAGGACGCTCCGTTTGGCTGTAAATCGCGTTTAAAGAAAAGTTACCTTCAAATGGCCATAACTTCCACAGTTTTGCTCGGATTTTCATGGTTTATGTACCATTAGATAGCTAAAGCAATGCCCTTTCCAAAAATGTATAGTTTCACTGGAATATCTCAATTTTAAAAAATGCAAAGTTTGATAGGTCTACAACGCTCCGTTTGGCTGGAAATCGCGTTTAAAGAAAAGTTACCTTCAAATGGTTATAACTTCCACAGTTTTGCTCGGATTTTCATTGTTTATGTACCATTGGATAGCTAAAGCAATGCCCTTTCCAAAAATGTATAGTTTTACTGGTATATCTCAATTTTAAAAAATGCAAAGTTTGATACGTCCAGGACGCTCCGTTTGGCTGTAAATCGCGTTTAAAGAAAAGTTAAAGTTGCTCGGATTTTCATGGTTTATGTACCATTGGATAGCTAAAGCAATGCCCTTTCCAAAAATATATAGTTTTACTGGTATATCTCAATTTTAAAAAATGCAAAGTTTGATACGTCCAGGACGCTCCGTTTGGCTGTAAATCGCGTTTAAAGAAAAGTTACCTTCAAATGGCCATAACTTCCACAGTTTTGCTCGGATTTTCATGGTTTATGTACCATTGGATAGCTAAAGCAATGCCCTTTCCAAAAATGTATAGTTTCACTGGAATATCTCAATTTTAAAAAATGCAAAGTTTGATAGGTCTACAACGCTCCGTTTGGCTGGAAATCGCGTTTAAAGAAAAGTTACCTTCAAATGGTTATAACTTCCACAGTTTTGCTCGGATTTTCATTGTTTATGTACCATTGGATAGCTAAAGCAATGCCCTTTCCAAAAATGTATAGTTTTACTGGTATATCTCAATTTTAAAAAATGCAAAGTTTGATACGTCCAGGACGCTCCGTTTGGCTGTAAATCGCGTTTAAAGAAAAGTTACCTTCAAATGGCCATAACTTCCACAGTTTTGCTCGGATTTTCATGGTTTATGTACCATTGGATAGCTAAAGCAATGCCCTTTCCAAAAATGTATAGTTTCACTGGAATATCTCAATTTTAAAAAACGCAAAGTTTGATAGGTCTACAACGCTCCGTTTGGCTGGAAATCGCGTTTAAAGAAAAGTTACCTTCAAATGGTTATAACTTCCACAGTTTTGCTCGGATTTTCATTGTTTATGTACCATTGGATAGCTAAAGCAATGCCCTTTCCAAAAATGTATAGTTTTACTGGTATATCTCAATTTTAAAAAATGCAAAGTTTGATACGTCCAGGACGCTCCGTTTGGCTGTAAATCGCGTTTAAAGTAAAGTTACCTTCAAATGGCCATAACTTCCACAGTTTTGCTCGGATTTTCATGGTTTATGTACCATTAGATAGCTAAAGCAATGCCCTTTCCAAAAATGTATAGTTTTACTGGTATATCTCAATTTTAAAAAATGCAAAGTTTGATAGGTCCAGGACGCTCCGTTTGGCTGTAAATCGCGTTTAAAGAAAAGTTACCTTCAAATGGCCATAACTTCCACAGTTTTGCTCGGATTTTCATGGTTTATGTACCATTAGATAGCTAAAGCAATGCCCTTTCCAAAAATATATAGTTTTACTGGTATATCTCAATTTTAAAAAATGCAAAGTTTGATAGGTCCAGGACGCTCCGTTTGGCTGTAAATCGCGTTTAAAGAAAAGTTAACTTCAAATGGCCATAACTTCCACAGTTTTGCTCGGATTTTCATGGTTTATGTACCATTAGATAGCTAAAGCAATGCCCTTTCCAAAAATGTATAGTTTTACTGGTATATCTCAATTTTAAAAAATGCAAAGTTTGATACGTCCAGGACGCTCCGTTTGGCTGTAAATCGCGTTTAAAGAAAAGTTACCTTCAAATGGCCATAACTTCCACAGTTTTGCTCGGATTTTCATGGTTTATGTACCATTAGATAGCTAAAGCAATGCCCTTTCCAAAAATGTATAGTTTTACTGGTATATCTCAATTTTAAAAAATGCAAAGTTTGATAGGTCCAGGACGCTCCGTTTGGCTGTAAATCGCGTTTAAAGAAAAGTTACCTTCAAATGGCCATAACTTCCACAGTTTTGCTCGGATTTTCATGGTTTATGTACCATTAGATAGCTAAAGCAATGCCCTTTCCAAAAATATATAGTTTTACTGGTATATCTCAATTTTAAAAAATGCAAAGTTTGATACGTCCAGGACGCTCCGTTTGGCTGTAAATCGCGTGCAAAGAAAAGTTAACTTCAAATGGCCATAACTTCCACAGTTTTGCTCGGATTTTCATGGTGTATGTACCATTAGATAGCTAAAGCAATGCCCTTTCCAAAAATATATAGTTTTACTGGTATATCTCAATTTTAAAAAATGCAAAGTTTGATACGTCCAGGACGCTCCGTTTGGCTGTAAATCGCGTGCAAAGAAAAGTTAACTTCAAATGGCCATAACTTCCACAGTTTTGCTCGGATTTTCATGGTTTATGTACCATTAGATAGCTAAAGCAATGCCCTTTCCAAAAATATATAGTTTTACTGGTATATCTCAATTTTAAAAAATGCAAAGTTTGATAGGTCCAGGACGCTCCGTTTGGCTGTAAATCGCGTTTAAAGAAAAGTTACCTTCAAATGGCCATAACTTCCACAGTTTTGCTCGGATTTTCATGGTTTATGTACCATTAGATAGCTAAAGCAATGCCCTTTCCAAAAATATATAGTTTTACTGGTATATCTCAATTTTAAAAAATGCAAAGTTTGATACGTCCAGGACGCTCCGTTTGGCTGTAAATCGCGTGCAAAGAAAAGTTAACTTCAAATGGCCATAACTTCCACAGTTTTGCTCGGATTTTCATGGTTTATGTACCATTAGATAGCTAAAGCAATGCCCTTTCCAAAAATATATAGTTTTACTGGTATATCTCAATTTTAAAAAATGCAAAGTTTGATAGGTCCAGGACGCTCCGTTTGGCTGTAAATCGCGTTTAAAGAAAAGTTACCTTCAAATGGCCATAACTTCCACAGTTTTGCTCGGATTTTCATGGTTTATGTACCATTAGATAGCTAAAGCAATGCCCTTTCCAAAAATATATAGTTTTACTGGTATATCTCAATTTTAAAAAATGCAAAGTTTGATACGTCCAGGACGCTCCGTTTGGCTGTAAATCGCGTGCAAAGAAAAGTTAACTTCAAATGGCCATAACTTCCACAGTTTTGCTCGGATTTTCATGGTTTATGTACCATTAGATAGCTAAAGCAATGCCCTTTCCAAAAATATATAGTTTTACTGGTATATCTCAATTTTAAAAAATGCAAAGTTTGATAGGTCCAGGACGCTCCGTTTGGCTGTAAATCGCGTTTAAAGAAAAGTTACCTTCAAATGGCCATAACTTCCACAGTTTTGCTCGGATTTTCATGGTTTATGTACCATTAGATAGCTAAAGCAATGCCCTTTCCAAAAATGTATAGTTTTACTGGTATATCTCAATTTTAAAAAATGCAAAGTTTGATAGGTCCAGGACGCTCCGTTTGGCTGTAAATCGCGTTTAAAGAAAAGTTACCTTCAAATGGCCATAACTTCCACAGTTTTGCTCGGATTTTCATGGTTTATGTACCATTAGATAGCTAAAGCAATGCCCTTTCCAAAAATGTATAGTTTTACTGGTATATCTCAATTTTAAAAAATGCAAAGTTTGATAGGTCCAGGACGCTCCGTTTGGCTGTAAATCGCGTTTAAAGAAAAGTTACCTTCAAATGGCCATAACTTCCACAGTTTTGCTCGGATTTTCATGGTTTATGTACCATTAGATAGCTAAAGCAATGCCCTTTCCAAAAATGTATAGTTTTACTGGTATATCTCAATTTTAAAAAATGCAAAGTTTGATACGTCCAGGACGCTCCGTTTGGCTGTAAATCGCGTGCAAAGAAAAGTTAACTTCAAATGGCCATAACTTCCACAGTTTTGCTCGGATTTTCATGGTTTATGTACCATTAGATAGCTAAAGCAATGCCCTTTCCAAAAATATATAGTTTTACTGGTATATCTCAATTTTAAAAAATGCAAAGTTTGATAGGTCCAGGACGCTCCGTTTGGCTGTAAATCGCGTTTAAAGTAAAGTTACCTTCAAATGGCCATAACTTCCACAGTTTTGCTCGGATTTTCATGGTTTATGTACCATTAGATAGCTAAAGCAATGCCCTTTCCAAAAATGTATAGTTTTACTGGTATATCTCAATTTTAAAAAATGCAAAGTTTGATAGGTCCAGGACGCTCCGTTTGGCTGTAAATCGCGTTTAAAGAAAAGTTACCTTCAAATGGCCATAACTTCCACAGTTTTGCTCGGATTTTCATGGTTTATGTACCATTAGATAGCTAAAGCAATGCCCTTTCCAAAAATGTATAGTTTTACTGGTATATCTCAATTTTAAAAAATGCAAAGTTTGATACGTCCAGGACGCTCCGTTTGGCTGTAAATCGCGTTTAAAGTAAAGTTACCTTCAAATGGCCATAACTTCCACAGTTTTGCTCGGATTTTCATGGTTTATGTACCATTAGATAGCTAAAGCAATGCCCTTTCCAAAAATGTATAGTTTTACTGGTATATCTCAATTTTAAAAAATGCAAAGTTTGATAGGTCCAGGACGCTCCGTTTGGCTGTAAATCGCGTTTAAAGAAAAGTTACCTTCAAATGGCCATAACTTCCACAGTTTTGCTCGGATTTTCATGGTGTATGTACCATTAGATAGCTAAAGCAATGCCCTTTCCAAAAATATATAGTTTTACTGGTATATCTCAATTTTAAAAAATGCAAAGTTTGATAGGTCCAGGACGCTCCGTTTGGCTGTAAATCGCGTTTAAAGAAAAGTTACCTTCAAATAGCCATAACTTCCACAGTTTTGCTCGGATTTTCATGGTTTATGTACCATTGGATAGCTAAAGCAATGCCCTTTCCAAAAATGTATAGTTTCACTGGAATATCTCAATTTTAAAAAATGCAAAGTTTGATAGGTCTACAACGCTCCGTTTGGCTGGAAATCGCGTTTAAAGAAAAGTTACCTTCAAATGGTTATAACTTCCACAGTTTTGCTCGGATTTTCATTGTTTATGTACCATTGGATAGCTAAAGCAATGCCCTTTCCAAAAATATATAGTTTTACTGGTATATCTCAATTTTAAAAAATGCAAAGTTTGATAGGTCCAGGACGCTCCGTTTGGCTGTAAATCGCGTTTAAAGAAAAGTTACCTTCAAATAGCCATAACTTCCACAGTTTTGCTCGGATTTTCATGGTTTATGTACCATTGGATAGCTAAAGCAATGCCCTTTCCAAAAATGTATAGTTTCACTGGAATATCTCAATTTTAAAAAATGCAAAGTTTGATAGGTCCAGGACGCTCCGTTTGGCTGTAAATCGCGTTTAAAGAAAAGTTACCTTCAAATAGCCATAACTTCCACAGTTTTGCTCGGATTTTCATGGTTTATGTACCATTGGATAGCTAAAGCAATGCCCTTTCCAAAAATGTATAGTTTCACTGGAATATCTCAATTTTAAAAAATGCAAAGTTTGATAGGTCTACAACGCTCCGTTTGGCTGGAAATCGCGTTTAAAGAAAAGTTACCTTCAAATGGTTATAACTTCCACAGTTTTGCTCGGATTTTCATTGTTTATGTACCATTGGATAGCTAAAGCAATGCCCTTTCCAAAAATGTATAGTTTTACTGGAATATCTCAATAAAAATTTAAATTAATTTAAAAATTTTTAAAAATGCAAAGTTTGATAGGTCTAGGACGCTCCGTTTAGCAGGAAATCGAGTTTAAAGAAAAGTAAGCTTTTTGTTCTCATTTTCTATTTTTATGTATCATGGAGTAGGGGTTTCTCTGCTATTGTACATAACATATAAAAGCTTAACAATCTGGACTTTTCCCCACACTGTAAAAAACCACTTAAAGGCATGCTTTATTTTCCAGAAAAAAAAATGTTTGTTCCCTGAGGCGGGACTTGATCCTGGGTCTAGTAAGCCATACCACCATATCAAAGTAGAAGCGCAAGGATATTTTCTGGAAATAAAAATAAAAATGTCTTCAAATAAAGGGTGTTTTTTTTAGGGGTATAGAACTTCGAACTGAAATAAAACACAAGAAAATCGTTTTAAGGTCCATCAATTTGGCTTTATTGGAAGGATAATTTTATGCCATTAATGTTTAAATATGATTTCGGGCATGTGGCCGCCGCGGCTGGCTCGAATAAAGCCAATTCTACAGGTCCAATTTTCAACCACTTTTTCGAGCATATTGGGCCGTATGTCGGCAATAACGCCACGAATGTTGGCTTCCAATTCCCCTAACTTTTCTGGTTTGTTGGTGTAGACGACCGACTTCACATATCCCCAAAGAAAATAATCCAATGGTGTCAAATCACACGACCTTGGTGGCCAATTGACAGGTCCATTCCGCGAAATTATGCGCTCATCGAATGTTTCCTTCAATAAATCGATTGTGACGTGCGCTGTGTGGCATGTAGCGCCGTCTTGTTGGAACCACAACTCATCCACATTCATGCCATCCAATTCGGGAACAAAATAGTCGGTTATCATGGCTCTATACCGGTCTCCATTAACGGTAGCTGCCTCTCCAGCATTATTGCGGAAGAAGTATGGCCCAATGACTCCACCAGCCCATAGAGCACACCAAACAGTCAGTTTTTGTGGATGTAATGGCGTTTCAAGGGTCTCATGTGGATTCTCTTCACTCCAAATGCGGCAATTTTTCTTGTTGACGTAGCCATTCAACCAAAAATGAGCCTCATCACTGAACAAAATTTTGCGATGAAAATCAGCATCGAAATCAATCTCATTTTCGGCCCATACACCAAAATCACGACGCATTGCATGGTCTCGCGGCTTTAATTCTTGCACAAGCTGGATCTTGTAAGGTCGCAAGCCAAGATCTTTGCGCAAAATCTTCCATAAAGTTGATGGACAAAGCTCCAATTGCTGTGCACGGTGGCGAATCGATTCATTCGGGTCCTCTTCAACACTTTGCTCTACAGCGGCAATTGTTTCTTCGGTGCGCACTGTTCGACGTCTCTGCGGATGCGTATTATCACATAGAGTAAACGTAGTGCGAAAACGATCCATGGTTAACCGAATTAATTGCTCTGATGGACAATTATGTCGACCATAAAATGGACGGAGCTCACGGTAAACTTCGCGAACTGAACCATTATTTTCGAAATAAATTTGCACGATTTGCAAGCGTTGTTCTTTTGTCAACCTGTTCATGATGAAATGGCAAACCAAACTGAACATAAATGACATTAGAGTTGCCAGATTTGACCACAAAATGCCAGTTTTATCTCTATTCAAAAAACAAACCTGTAAAAAAAAACACCCTGTATCTTTTAGAATACATTTTAATATTTTTAAGGAAGTTTACGTCAAATGAGAATTCTGCTTGCAGCAACGGATTGGCGCCTCTTATATATCTACTCTCTTTGGAATTACGCCTTTTCTTTGTTTCGAAACTCTCTGATTTGTACATATGAGTTGTTTTATCCACAAACCACAAAATCCACAACCATAACAGCTACTAACTTTACCTATAAAATAAAATGCTAATGAAAGGGTCACCAGTGTGAAAAGCTCACATTGCTATAAGTCTCCCTTGCCAAGGAGCATGGCTTTTTATATTCTATGAATTTATGTAGAGATATCTTACACCCAAGTCCACAACCAAAGAACGTAGACCCTTAACCACGGTTTCAGAAAAATTACATAACCATAAAACATGGACTATTGTCCTAATGAACATAGTTTTGTAAATTATATTTACTATAATATACAAATGTATGTTCTTTGCCATAATCTATATAAGGTACCATAATAATACTCCGAATACACAGGGAAATCATAAGGGTAGGATTTCAAAAACTTGTCAATAAGGCCTAATTTTGTGTGAATTTAAATAATTTTTTTTTTTTTTTTACAAGTCCTTTCTTTTAATACGGGGAGGGGAAGCTGACCAAAGGGGTATAGGAATGATAAAGGAATGATTGGAGCGAAACTGAAGAGAATCGCACGTAAGTATCGACGGTAAGGAGCGTGTGTAGGCTTTCTGTAGCAGCAACTTATGCAGATGACTATGGGACGAAAACCAACAAGAACAACAGCCATATGAACAATAAATGATAGGCATACTTTCTCAATGTGGCAGGGTTCAGAACCACCAGCCGGAATTCTGAGCTAGCCACGGCAGCCACATTGAGAGCCAACTAAGTAGGCGTATGCAGCCTTTTGTAGGGATAAAAGAAATATATATAACAGTTCAAGCCAATTGCCGAATGACGCTTAGTTCTCAAATTGCTTCTCAAATTCAAACTGCACAAAAATGTTAATTGGGTTGTAATTGCATTTTGAAAATGTCACACACACGAGAGTTCGTGCTCAGTTTAATTAAACAACATTCAAGTTGGCAGCAACGTCAGCGCACAATTTACGGTACGTATCATACAGGGTGGCTGATGAATTTTGCTACATTAAGAAACTCAAATAATTTTTTTTTCAGTGTATGGAATTCATTCTTCTTTTATTCATGTTAAAGCTCATTAAATTTTATTAAATATAGCTTAATTAGTTTTAAAAATAATGGAATTTAAATGCCCCCCCTGCTCGTCGGTGCATGTGCGGCATCTTACCAAAAAGTTGTTCATTACTGCTTGGAGAGTTGAGACAGGAATAGCCGCAATTCTTTCTCGAATGGATTGCCTTAGTTCATTCAAATTTGTTGGTTTTGCTTTGAAGACTTCCTGTTTGCAATAACCCCACAAGAAAAAGTCAGGTGCAGTAAGGTCAGGCGACCTGGGTGGCCAACGGAATGTGGAGTTTCTGGATATCAGCTTATTGGGAAATTTTCGTCGCAATTCTGTCATAACAGGTTGGGCTATATGAGGAGCTGCACCATCTTGCTGAAACCACACAGAGTTGAAAGAAATTCTCATTCGGCGTAATTCTGGATAGAAAAACTCTCTCAACATGCTCAAGTAACGGTCTCCAGTAACCGTAACGGTGTGACCGTTTTCTTCGAAGAAGTAGGGTCCGACAATGCAGCGTGATGAAACTGCACACCACACTGTGACACGAAGTGGATGCAATTCCGTCTCATGGAGTATCTGTGGGTTGGAAGCACTCCATATTCGACAATTTTGTTTGTTTATGTTGCCGTTTAAATCGAAATGGGCCTCGTCAGACATGAAAAGACAGTTCAACATGTTTCCATCCTCTTCCACCATTTGAAGCATCTTCTGGCAAAATTCCAAGCGAATCGGCAAGTCTGCAGCGTTCAGTTTGTTGGCCATTTGAATTTTATTTGGGAATAAGTCCAAATCTTTGTGCATAATTGACTGTAATGACTGTCTGCTTACACCCATTTGAGCAGATAAGCTTCTTGTCGAAACACGTGGATTGTTTTGTATGGCAGCAGCTACAGCAGCGAATGTTTCCTCCGTTCGAACTGAAGGGTCTCGATGGTAAGGTCTTCTGTTGACTGTCCCATGCTCGGCAAAATTGTTTACAAGTCTTATTATGGTCCATCTGCTCGGAGGATTGCCGCCAAACGTGCGCCTATACTCTCTTTGAACCGAAACTACGGACTCCAGTGCGTGATAGCGGCGGACAATCCAAATTCTTGTCTCAGTGTCCCAGTTATCCATTTTTGTTAAATGTAAAAGTCAATCTGCAAAATAAAAAAAAAATTAACCAGATTCATTAAATAGAAAAAAAGTTATTTAATTTTTTTTTGGTAGCGGCTTTCATCAGCCACCCTGTATGTTTAACGGTAAAAGCTGTAAATATATTTTTAAAATTTTTTTCTCATGTTCTTGTTTTTTCTTGTAAAATGTTTGCTGTAAAATTACTTGTACACTATTTGGTCAGCGCCATTGTACGCTTTCGTGTTGAATGGTGCATTGGGGAGGTGTCAGCAGGTGACATAACTTTAACAATTAAAAAATTATGTAATGGTGTAAGTTTTATTGTAAAAGTTACTGTAATAAATATGCATACAATGTAGAATACCACTCAATATGCAAAAAGGGGGACTGATAAAAATTTGGAGCTTTTTTTGAAATGTGTAGTTGAAGTCCGAAGAAAAGATTCAAATTAAGAGGGGAGACCAAAGTGATACGGTCTGGCCATTGCACAATGTTTGGCAGTTGGAAACTGTTCTCACGTACAAGCTTTACGCGGATTATGATTTGATAAAAATTCAATTTCGTTATCCATATAGATAGTTCGTCCATGATCGGAGGTAATGGGCACTGCCCGAGGCCGACTAACACGGGAAAAAAGTGCTATAATGATGGCCTGCATCAAACCATTGGAAATAACTAGCGCCTAATAGGGCCATAAGTCATGCAAAGGTTTCCAAATTCGATTACCACTTCTACTCGTAAGTAAATTAAAATGTCAGTGTGACAGCACAGCTGGCAATGACAACGATCAGCTGTTTGGTGAAAACAAATTTCAAACGAAATCGTAAAAGTGAAAATTGTGATTTTATTATTAAAAAGTAACTATTTATAATTTCCAAATATTAAGAAAAAAGTGTAAGTTAAAGAAACCAGCTTAGAATACTAAACAGCAGAAAGAGTTGTAAGTAAAAAAGGCTAAAGAATTTGAGTGATACAACAGAGGCAGTGACAGAGCCAACAGCAGCGGCGCTTTGCTGATGGCCGATTTTCTCCACAACCAAAGATGGAATACACCGAACGCAAGAGCTAAAATAATACCGGCAGTTCTTCGAATTTTTTTTAGGTATAAAAAATTACAATTGATAGTCCTGATACATAAAAGGAAGAAATTTTTACAAAGTATCTATACACATGGCTACAGAAAAAGCGAAATTCAAACTCAATATTATAAAAATTTGCTTGAGGCCTTTCTTTAATTGTTATCGATGTACTGAGGTTTGTCGAATTTTCTGAAACTTCCAAAGTAGTTTTGAAACCAATTACAACGATTACAGCTAGATAACTGCTTTTTTAAACTAACCGTGAGAGTTAAAAGGGGAAGAAATGCCAATTTCGTATCTGCGACAATCTTGACAGCAATATATTGACACTAACTGCCCTATTCTGGGGCAGCTTGTTATCGTGACTACTGACAATTGTTATAGCCCAATTCCACTTGCTCCTATAATTTGCAATAGTCATTGCAGCTGTCACCACCTAATTTGTAGATGACAAGCAAACTGAGGAAAGCACCATAAGGATGTGTTCACAGAGTTGCCACCTGTTTGAAATTAAATTAAAAAATCGGGTATTATACAGGGTGGCTGATGAATTTTGCTACATTAACAAACTCAAATAATTTTTTTTCAGTGTATGGAATTCATTTTTCTTTTATTCATGTTAAAGCTCATTAAATTTTATTAAATATAGCTTAATTAGTTTTAAAAATAATGGAATTTAAATGCCCCCCCTGCTCGTCGATGCATGTGCCACATCTTACCAAAAAGTTGTTCATTACTGCTTGGAGAGTAGAGACAGGAATAGCCGCAATTGTTTCTCGAATGGATTGCCTTAGTTCATTCAAATTTGTTGGTTTTGCTTTGAAGACTTCCTGTTTGCAATAACCCCACAAGAAAAAGTCAGGTGCAGTAAGGTCAGGCGACCTGGGTGGCCAACAGAATGTGGAGTTTCTGGATATCAGCTTATTGGGAAATTTTCGTCGCAATTCTGTCATAACAGGTTGGGCTATATGAGGAGCTGCACCATCTTGCTGAAACCACACAGAGTTGAAAGAAATTCTCATTCGGCGTAATTCTGGATAGAAAAACTCTCTCAACATGCTCAAGTAACGGTCTCCAGTAACCGTAACGGTGTGACCATTTTCTTCGAAGAAGTAGGGCCCGACAATGCAGCGTGATGAAACTGCACACCACACTGTGGCACGAAGTGGATGCAATTCCGTCTCATGGAGTATCTGTGGGTTGGAAGCACTCCATATTCGACAATTTTGTTTGTTTATGTTGCCGTTTAAATCGAAATGGGCCTCGTCAGACATGAAAAGACAGTTCAACATGTTTCCATCCTCTTCCACCATTTGAAGCATCTTCTGGCAAAATTCCAAGCGAATCGGCAAGTCTGCAGCGTTCAGTTTGTTGGCCATTTGAATTTTATATGGGAATAAGTCCAAATCTTTGTGCATAATTGACTGTAATGACTGTCTGCTTACACCCATTTGAGCAGATAAGCTTCTTGTCGAAACACGTGGATTGTTTTGTATGGCAGCAGCTACAGCAGCGATTGTTTCCTCCGTTCGAACTGAAGGGTTTCGATGGTAAGGTCTTTTGTTGACTGTCCCATGCTCGGCAAAATTGTTTACAAGTCTTATTATGGTCCATCTGCTCGGAGGATTGCCGTCAAACGTGCGCCTATACTCTCTTTGAACCGAAACTACGGACTCCAGTGCGTGATAGCGGCGGACAATCCAAATTCTTGTTTCCGTGTCCCAGTTATCCATTTTTGTTAAAAGTAAGAGTCAATCTGCAAAATAAAAAAAAAATTAACCAGATTCATTAAATAGAAAAAAAGTTATTTTATTTTTTTTTGGTAGCGGCTTTCATCAGCCACCCTGTATAGGTATCAAGCTAGTGTTACAGGTGTGGGAAGCGCTTTGGCGGAACTAAAGGCTGCGGGAGTGATTTGTTTGACTACGTCGTTTTCTAACTTTCAAAAATTCAAAGGCAAAATTGATCAAACTTTTTTAAAAATTTACGATATTTTAAACAACTAAAAGCACGTTGGTAAAATGTACGATATTTCAAAAACCCTGAAACAACTTTAAATAAAAAAATGTATGATAATTCAGAAATCAAAAACAAATTTTAAAATCTTTTTTAAAATCTACGATACATCAAAAAAAAACAAATTTTTAACAAAAAAAACAAAAAAATTTAAAAAATGTACGTTATTTTTAAAATACAACGAGTTTTAAAACCTTTTCTGGAAATTTACGAAATGTTTAAAGTCTTAAAACAAACTTAAAAAAAAATACAATATTTAAAAATTCATACGCATATTTGTATATTTTTACAATATTTCAAAAATCCCAAATCAAATTTAAAATTAAAAAATCAAAAACAATTTTAAAATCTTTTTTAAAATTTACGATACATCCAAAACCCAAATTTTCAACAAAAAAAATAAAAAAAAAATTTTAAAAATGTACGTTATTTCAAAAATTCAACGAGTTCTAAAACCTTTTCTGGAAATTTACGAAATGTTTAAAGTCTCAAACCAAATTTAAAAAAATTACGATATTTCAAAATTCATACGCATATTTGTATATCTTTACAATATTTCAAAAATCCCAAATTAAATTTAAAATTAAAAAAAAACATGTATGATAATTCAACAATCAAAAACCAATTTTTCACAACATCAAAAAAAAAAAACAAAACAAATTGAAACAATTTGCAACATTTCAAAAATGTCCCAATAATTTGAAAACCTTTTCTTGAAATTTACGCTATATTAAAATTCCCAAAATAAAAATTGAAAAAATTAGGATAGTTTAAAAATACCAATACAAATTTATATATTTTTACGATATTTCATAAATTCCAAAACAAATTTCATTAAAAAGTGAATTTTTGAAATTGTTTTGAAAACTTGAAATGTTGTAAAGAAATGGGTTTGATATGCTGAAATTATAATATCAAAAATAAAATTTCAAAAAAACAATGCTGATATTGCTAAAATCATAAAAAAATTTAATTTTGCTGAAACCTAAAAATGTTGGAAATTTTTTATATAAATTGTTTTGAGATTCTCAATTCGAGTATGTAAAAATCTTAAAAAATTTATAATATTTCCAAAAATCCAAAAAATTTATTTTTAAACTATTTCGAAAGTGTAAGCTTTAAGTTTTGTTTGACTGCGTCGAATCTTATGGTCGCTTGTAGCCATATCGAAAGACCAAGATTCCAATCCCAACAGTGTCGTCCAAATTATTTGCCCCCCCCCCCCCCCCCCATCTTCCGATTTGCAGGTTGTAATAGTGGGATCCGTTTTCTCCACCCACATGAACTACTTCAGATTTAAGGATATGATTTGTTTGTACCTACATATTTTCCCATAGATCAACACCTCCCACTATCGCCCACTTTTGGACATGTACTCGCAACTTCTGCCGTTACAATCCGCAAGCATTGCTCAACTAGTCGTATGTAGCTCTTCACCGTTCAATAAAATGTTGCTAAAATTAATGTCGCCATAAACTGTTCAACATTTACGAGCCAATAGTGACTTATTCTTTTCAGTGTACCTCGCTTCCTCTCTGTTATGCTATTTGCCCACAATCCCTTAAAGTTTCTGTAAGTAGAACGTCGATGAAGGCACCCAAAGGCATCATAGAAAAAATTGTTTCAAGAGGTGTGGAAGAGTGCAGGCTTCTCCCTATTCTGTGTAAATCTCGTAAAAAATTACCGAAACGAGCATCATCAACAACAACAACATATTGATGCATCGATATCGAAACTACTATCGGCTCATACCCTCCTCATGACAGCATCCTTATTGTGAATTATTTATTTATATTTACCTCTTATCTTTTACAAGCAGCTTGCGCTTGAGCTAAAGTTGTAGCAAAACATTTTCGGTACTCATCGTGTTTTATGGCCGCATTGTAAAGTGATTCCTGATAGTTACGCTTATCGTGTGCTTGGATGCATAAATATTTATTTATTTTCTTTAAACTGGCGCCATAGTAATGGGAAATTTTTGGCTACTACAACAGTGCTATGAAAATAGCTGTGATTGCTGGTTTTTGTGGCGCTGTAGAGGTGGAAGGTAAAAGTCAGCCGAGGTATCAATAAGTTGTTAAAACGACTGTGAGTAGTAAGCAGTTATCACAACAGAAGACCTTTAGAATATGAGTACTAGGCAACTGCTACAGCAAAAGCGGGTAGTAAGAAACAATTTTAATGCTATTTGCTGATGTACAATATATCGAATATAAGTCAATATTTCAAAACTGAATATTGAAAAATGTTTTTAAAATATATTATCCTTCTTTTCTTTGAGTTTTTTAATTCCAAAATCTTATAGACGGTAAGCACCACCTAAAAGAGAAGAAGAAGAATTCCGAACTGAAACTCATACCAAATACAGATAGTTTTTTATTTCGGGATGCTAAATTTGAATAAATGGTTTTAGGATTCTGAATTCGAGTATGTAAAAAAAAAATGCTAAAATTTGAAATATAAAATAAAATTGCAAATTTAAAAAAGTGTATGATACTTCAAAAGCTAAAAACAAAAACTCTAAGAATTTACGATATTTCAAAAACCCAAAACAAATTGAAAAAGTTTGCGATACTTAAAAATATTTTTTTTTTTAATTTACGATATTTCAAAAATTCCACAATGAGTTTCAAAATCGTTTCTAAAAATTTCCGCTTTTTCAAAAATCCCAAAAAAAAATTTTTAAAACTTCGATATTTCAAAAATGAGAAAGCAATTTTATATATATTTACGATATTTCAAATTACAATACAAACTTCTTAAAAAAATTAAATTTCTTAAATTATTTGAAATCTTGAAATGTCTTGATCCTGACTTGAGGTATCAAAAATTTTCAAAAATTTACAATATTTCAATATAAAAAATCAAATTTTTTTTTTTTTGAAAAATTAAGTATATTTCGAAAATCATAAAACAAACTTCTTTTTTAAAAACTTGAAATGTTGAATATTTTTTAATAAATTTTTTTTTAGAATCTGATTTCGAATATGTAAAAAAATTCAAAAATTTACATTATTTCCAAACATCCGAAAAATATATTTGTTCAACTATTTCGAAAGAGCAAATTTGAAATGCCTAAGTATTAACTTTGATTTGTGAAAATTGTGTATGATGACGGTATTGCGCATTTTCTTTTATTTTAAAGCACGAACGAAACGTTTTTTAAATTTTTTTTTTAAAACTTGAAATGTTGTAAATTACGTATTTAATGAAATGATTTTGAGATGCTGAATTCGAATGAGTTAAAAAAATTTTTAAAATTTACGCAGCTTAAAAAGTTTCAAAACAAATTTAGAACATTTTTGGATAAATTTAAGATATTAAAAATCCCAAAGGGAATTTAAAATTTCGTAGATTTGAGTTTCGAATGGGCAAGAATTTACTTTTATTTGTTAAAAAGTTGTGAAGAGCAAAAGTTCTGAAAAAATTCTGAAAATTTTAAGTGTCGGGAATTTTTTATTCAAAGTATTTTGACAATTTTTAAACAAAATTTCAAAAGTATTAAATGTGTCTAAAATTTCACAACAAATAAAATTTTTTTTTTTTAATTTCAAAAGTGTAAGCTTTAAATCTTTAAGAACCACAAGACAAACTCGAAAAGTTTTATGGAATTTTTAAGAAGGTTTTTGAAATTTTTTTTGGTTGAAATTTGTTTGGTTTTTATAACTTTCGCATTTTAAAGTGTTATTAGTCAGATGGCGCTGTAGTCGACGCCTCTCTCTACACTGATCAACTATTTATTGTTATTTTTATTTATCTAAGCCACATAATAAATGTCGCAAGTGCACTAAGCTGTCAACGACGTTCCATTTAATTGGCGGTCATGAATATTTTTAATGCGTTTGCACTGCAATTTTAATGCGCCCAATAAAATAAATTCATGTGCTTGCGCCTAATTGCAGACTATAAGTATGTAGCTAAAATGCATTTGAATAAATTGCTAATAATTTAGAAAAATGTGTATTTGTTTTTATTTTATTAACCAAGCGCTTATGTAGTGGATTTGCATAAATGCCTCATTATAAAAATATATGATTATATATATGAATGTGTTTATTGATTTGCATTTGCGATTTTAAGCCAACGAAAACTCGATAATCCACTCAAAACATTTGTGTCAATTAAAGGTGTCAATTAGTGACACAAATATTATTTGTATGCACTCATATATAGGCATGCATACCCTGTAGGGAACATCGCTCCTTGTGAGATGGTGCTTTTTTGTTAATTTCAAGCCTCCGAGTTTAGCGGCTGAGAAAAAATTTACCCTACAACTTTCTTAAATTTATTTTACTGCAACCCCTCAAAGTTTCATTCAAATCTGTCAAGTACTTTTGAAATGATGCTCTAACAAACACACAGGTGAAATTTTCTGTATATACATACACACAAAATATCAAAATGAAACCAGAAAATCCCCCTAAATATTTCAACTTTCATGCAAATCAAAAACCCTTGGTAACGTAGCAATCGGTTATGAATTAATGCAGATCTAGTTACTATCGAACTAGTTACCGTTTGGCCCTGCACTGTTAGTGCTGCACCAAAATTTTTTATCACAACTGTGTAATTTCCCTGCAGGGTAGGTAGGGTAGATGAGTACAGATGCAAGTGCATTTACTTTTTTTGCTCCACGCTGTCAGTAGCGTTCAATGGCACGAGATGGATGAATAACGAATACATTTAGGTCAATTAAAATAATACACTTTTAAGCAAGGAGAGAAAACAATTTAAAAGAAAATTCCCGTTTCCAGTTTCGAATGCTGCTTCGGTTTCGGGTTTCAGTCGTTCCCAATTTCAGTTTCGTTTCCTGCTTCGATTTCGGATATAGATTTTTTCTACTATATCATTTCGATTACTTTTTCGTTTCGGTTTGGGGATTCACTTTTGACTTTGTTCACCCAAATTATTGCGGTTGTGACTAGAGTTCGATGTCAGTTTATGTTTTGGATATCGAGTTCTTCTTTAACATTTTTCGTTTTCATGCTTTCGGTTCCGGTTTAGGTTCTGAATCATTTGTCAAAATTTTTTGGATATCGGTCACCTTTCGTTTTTGATTTTGTTTTTCCAAACTATTTCTATTTCATTCAAGTTTCGGTTCCGGTTCGCGCCTTGGATTCGGATTCGGTCTTCCAACCCATTTTGATTTCGTTATAGTTTCGGTTGTTGCCTCGGCTTCGTTTCTGGAATCGATTCTCAAAGCGAATTTGATTTCATTCCAATTCCAGTTTCGGTACCCGTTCTGGCACCGGTTTAGTGGTGGCTTCCGCATCGGTTGCAGTTTTGATTTAGATCTGCCTCACTATATCGAATTATGTTTCGATTTTGAATTTGTTCTGCAAACTATTTCTATTTCATTCCAGTTAAGTTCCGTATTCAGTTTGGATTCGGTATTCGCAACTGTTTTGATTTCGTTACAGTTATGGTCTTGATTTCGGTATCGGTTCCGGTTCTGGCTTCGATTTCGATTTCTTCAAACAAAACTAGTTTCGATGCCCTTAGACCAATTTCACCTATTCTGTGAGATCCGGAACGGCGGTTATATAAAGTACATAGCTATTTTAACACTACTATGCCATTCCTATAAATGTCAATCGCCTAAAAGTATGCACGTAAATAATAAACACATCAGAAAAAAATTCGGGTCCCCCCTACACCCCCTCCCCATAAAACATTTATAAATAACTAACAAATATGCAGGCAAACCAGTAAATTTTTATCTATATACATTGGCATGTGTGAGTTCAACGTGAGTGAAACCGAAACCAGCACTCATTTCCCAGCTGATTTTTCTTTCTCACAATATCAAGTTTTTCCCTTTCCTCTCTACCGTCTACCAGCTAAAGGTTAAGCGAATACGTTCATGTTGAATTTAATTACAATTTTACAATGCTTTGGCATGTTCGTGGCATGAAAAGGTCAGGCATGACATGCCCAAGTTGTTGGTAGTAATCAGCTTTCACGCCAGGCGGTGAGACACGAAAGGGTTAAACAAATATTTGGTTTATTTCATGAATGGCCTTGAGCGGGAAGAATGAACATAAAATTGAAAGTGGTAGCATATTTTAAGGCGTGGGAAAAGTTTTTGAGCGAATGGGAAACGAAATGAGATTTTCAGGCTGAAATTCAAGCATTTTCAAACATTTGAAAAAAGAAGAAGAAGTGAGGCAGTGGTTTAACTAAATATTGCGTGAGTAAATACTTTCTTGCAGTTTTTACTACGTCAAGGAAGGGTATGTTGTGAAAGGATATGTTTTGGAATATGGCTTTATTTTATGATATGTTAGCTTATGATATACCATGTTGCGTTCTAATATGTTGTTTTGTGTTATGTTATTTTTTTGTGCTCTGTTATGTTATGTTATGTTGTGTAAAGTTATGTTATGTTATGTTGTGCTATGTTCTGTTATGTTATGTAATGTTGTGTTAGTTATGTTGTGTTAGTTATGTTATGTTCAGTTATGTTCTGTTATGTTATATTGTGTTAGTTATGGTATGTAATGTTATGTTCAGTTATGTTCTGCTATGTTATGCTATATTTTGTTATGTTATGTTACGTTATTTTTTGTTATGTTATATTATGTTGTGTTGTGTTATGTTATGTAGCAATAAACACAACACAACCTGGCCCTATTTCACTAGTCCATTAGTTTATTAATCTTCATATTGTGCAAGCTTACGGGAGCAGAGTTAAAGGTTCAATAAGACCAAGGCATAATATTTCCGTACAGTAATTTACGGTTTAGCGCCCACGGCTCAGCTGTTTTATTAACAAGTTTTCTATCCAGCTGATTAACAGTTCTTTTTTACTTTTGTTGCAATTAAGCAAAATATTTAGGAACGATAGCCACTTGGGTACCGTAACTTAATAGCTTATAATAGATCATAATAACTTAAGTAAGTTGTAGTATTTACACTTTTGCAACTAAGTTAAATCTTCTGCTGTGCCTTCAATTAGCCAACCTTCATTTATTTCAATTTTGGCCAGCTATTCAGCACACCTACCTGCATGTTCTACCTGCTCTCTCGGCTTAACAAGTTCTCTCGTACTAAGTATAAGTTTTCCAATTTTCGGCTTTCTATTTTCGTAAGTTTTCTACTTGTTACAGTCAATTTCTTGTTATTATTCTCACTCTTGTCCTTTTTTGCCATTTCAGTTCTTTTGTTTTTCTTGCGCTTTCTCAACCTTTCTCTCTCTGTCTCTCTCTTTCCCCTACTTTATTGTGCTTAAGTTTTGCTTGCGAATTTAAACTTTCTTGACTTTTGATAGTTTTATTTCCTCTTATGTCAGAGAAATTCAATTTTGGGCAACAAGATAAATTGATTAAAAAAATGTTTGCAAAAATTTACACCTGCTCAACTTTCCTTGGGTCTCGTTGCTTGTTATCATGAAACGACGAAGATAGCTTTTTCTTCTTTTATTGTTCGTTGTCTCAAAAAGGTGTAGATGAAAACTTAAAATAAGCAGACGAAAGCACTTTATTGGTTTATTTTTCTTCGCAACTTTGTTTCAATAAAAAAAAATTAAAAAATACTAGATATATGTATGTATGTATATGTTCACTCTACACAAATAAACTGGTTTTGTTATCTTGGGTAGCGAGCGCCTTAAAGTAGACTCCGCGTAAAGAAAGCGATTGCTTTACAAAAAAGTTTGTTGGTCGAATTGTGAAACGGTATTCTTTTGTGTAGCATACTATTTGGAGAGATTTTTTATTTTTTGTTTGATATTTGGAAATTACTTGTAAAATTATTGTGAAATGGCGGAGGTTGGATTTATATTCCGAGGCCTTAAAAGTGACTGTAAAAATACAAAATCTGCTTCTAGGCTGCTAAGAAAACTACTTCAGAGCGATATTACGATTGATGCTAGAACAAGCCTGTTTCTTGACTGTGACCTCAGAAATAGTTATACCAAAAGTATCTAAAATAATACGTACTGCGCCTAGAAGTAGTACATTGTTATCTCCAGAATATTTGTACAGTCAGAGTCAGCTATGTCAGTATGAGAAGCAGCTAACTAAATATAGCATACTTTAAGGGGAGTGTTTCAGAGATACAGATTTTCAGAGTCCCAAACAATGAAGCTTCCGTACTGGTTAACTGAAAGAACAACAACTAAAAACGAAGCAAAAAACGAAAAGCGATAAGAAAAAAGGAACAGGAACAAGAAAAAAGAATAAGTTACAATACAAAAGGATAAAAAAATAGGAACAGGCAAACGAAAGAAAAATAAGATTTCATAGAAACGATTTCAAATGGAAAGTAAATGTTAAAAAGTAGAAAGAAAACGGATTGAGGATAAAACCTATGGGAGATGGGAGGAAGAAACAAAAATTGAAAAAGAAAAAAAAAACATTTTGAAGAACAAAAGTTAAAGGAAACAGAGAATACAGAAAAGAGGTAAATAGAAAAAACTAAGATTCAAGAAGACTAAAGAAAGATTACAGAAAAATGACAAAGAACAGAGAACAGTAAAATTCAAAAGAAACAAAGAAACCCAAACGAAATAAGAAAACAAGATACAGAAAGCAGAAAGTAATAAGGAAAACAAAAGTAGCATAAACAAAAAATTGAAAAAAAAAAATTTAAAAGTAAAGTTAGAATGGATATCAAACAGAAAACAAAATAAAAGGAAATGGAAAAAATTAAAAAGCCAATGCAAAAGAGGTGAAAGGAAAAAATATATAAAAAATTAAGAATCAAAAAGACTGAGGAAAAGAAGAAGAAGAAGAAGAAAAAGGAATAACGAATTAAGAAAAATAGTCGATGCAAAAGAAAGGAAATGGAGAACAAATTAAGTAGTAAAGCGAAAACGAATATAGGATAAAGCAAAAGTGTAAAAACGGAGGAAAAGAGAAAATAAAAAAATATACATGTAAAAGATGAAATAACAGAAAAAGATATATAAAAAGGAAACCAAAACATAGAAAAGTAATAGTCATATGAGAGAAAATTGGGAGAAAGTGAGAAAGAATTAAAAAAAAAGAATGAGCAAAAAAAAATGAGGAAAGCAAAACGAAAGGGGAAAGGAATAAGGAAAACAGAAATAGAAAAGAACAGATCTTAAGATAACACGAAAGAAGATAGAAACCCGACAAAGTAAGAATTGGGAGAAGTTAGCAGGAAAGAAGAAACATGAAACAGAAAACTGAAAGAGAAAACAGAGTAAACAAACAAAAACTCAAAAAGAGCTTAAGATAAGGCTTAAGTAGAAAGAAACCCGACAAAATAAGAATTCGGAGAAGTTAGAAAAAAAGAGCAAACATGAAACAGAAAATTGCAAGAGAAAAAAAGAAAAATTTAAATAAAAAAATGAGAAAAAAATTAAAAAAAGAATAATTTAGCAATGTCTATGTGAGATCGCATGCCAAACAGAGGTTTCTCGGATACTGCTTAAGGGAGCTAGAGAAATTGATTTATATTATATCGAAGAAGTTAAAGTTTCTGTGCTCACTTTTGGGCCACAGACCAGCCAAGAAAGTGAAAGCTGAGCTATCGAAGCATCTCACGTTTATAAGAGTCAGTGGGAGAAATTGTCTTAAATAACTCCACTCTGAAAGTTAGCGCACTGCCTTCACAGGAAAGAAGTTCTCCGGAGTGGAGTAGAAGCACTCTCATTCTTATACATTTCCTTCCTAAAAAAAGAAACTTTATAAGTAAAACTTTATAATGAAATGTGAATTTTTTCTTTGCTAGTAATAAGTTTTAGGCCGAAATTTAGTTTATTGGATTCACGAATTGCCATACCAGCCACCGTACAGATGAGCGCCCTCCAAGGAAGCTTGATACTGAATATGCTTTTTTTGCTTAGGGTCATTTCGAATATGAAATTAAAATCTTCTAACACTATTAACAATTAATTTCTTTGTTTATGTTTATTTATTAAAAGTAACGCTCCAGCACTTACAACGTTTTCTATGTACAGCTGTGTTCAATATAATAGTAGTGAAATTAAATTGGATATCGTTTAACGAAATAAGAAAAAGCTGTGATTTTAATCATTTTTATTAAAAATTTTGCGAATTCCATAACAGAGGCTACATATAAAGAAATTTCAAAGTGTACAGAAAGTTCAGGAAAGTAAATTAAACTTTAAGGAAATGGCCAACAAAATATTTAAATTTTTTTGGCAGAATTTTAAGAAAATGTTTGAGTACATAGTTTTGTAGACCAATCAATTCTAGTCTAACACTGTGCAAATTTGAACTCGCTCAAAAGTTAAAATTAATTTTTTGAATTTTTTTCGTCAAGGGTGTTGAGTGATTTCTTCTATGCAACCTATTAAGAAAAATTCATTTTGTATGAAAAAAATTCCCAACACACTTGACAAAAAAAATTCAAAAAATTAAGGGAAATTTTGAGGCACAATTGAATGAGCTATAAAACTGCATACTGGAAAATTTTCTAAAAACTCTGGCCAGAAATATTGAAATTTTGATGTAAGTTTTTAGAACTTTAATTAATTTACTTAACTTTGTGTAAAGTTGGAAATTTTTTTCAATGTGGCTTCTGTTGTGGAATTCGCTATATTTTCAATTAAAATTATTAAAAACACAGCTTCTTTTTATTTCATCGAACGATATTCAATTTAGTGTCACAACTATTATATTGCACACAATTGTATGTGGGCATGCAAGGTAGCTGGAGTAAGTAAATCTCATAGTGTGTTAATTAACATTAAATCACGCACATATGCACAATTTTATAACAAATTTTATAACTATATATATTTGTACATATGTATCTTAATGTGAGTGGCTGAGTTTTCCCCAATGCGATATATTCGTATGTGTGTGTGCTGCTCGCATTTGTGCTTGCACTTAAAAGCTGAAAGCTCTAGAATCACATTGACCGCAGCAGACGCGCCAACAGACAGCTAAAGCCACAATAATTAACATCCAAGAGAAACACCGACAACATCGACAGCCAGACACACACACACACACACACAGATTGGCGGAAACTCAAGCAGACATCGAAGTAAACATACAAATCCAGATGCACATGGAGATGCCCGCATATTCACTGCACCCCACATAGACTGAATGAATCCACTAAATAAGTGAGTTTTATTTGCTTGAATACAGGCTTTTATTGTGTGTGTGTGCGCTTTGCTTGTATGTGTTTGCTGATGCTTGTCTGCTATTAAATTGAAAGCTCCAAAGCGCAACTCAACTGCCACTGTAAATGAGTTCATATGGTTAATGGGTGCCCTTATATAAGTATTTATATATGTGTGTGTGTCCGTTGAGAATTGAATTAAAATGTCTTGCACACATATGCAAAATTATCACATGTGCATACATGTGCTCTCTTAATATACCTATTGCAGAAACTGCATTGAAGCACGTCTAACGGATTAATTTTACAGCAACGTTCCTAAACACTTTCGAAGTTGCCAGCCAGTGTCTTAAACCGAAACTCTCATTGCACCGAACTTAATCTTCGCCGCAAACACTTCCAAGTTAGATATGCTTTTTACGCTTCATCAGCGTAGTTAAGTCACTTATCTATATATGATGTACAGTGGTGTGCAACACAATAGCAGCATGAACAATTGCTGAGTTTGGATCGGAATTTATTTCAAACTTATAACTTCATTCAAAACTTTTTCTTAAAAATATGAGTTTCGAAATTTTTTTAACAGCAGTTCAAAATAGTGGATTTTTAAAAAAATTGTGGTAAAATTCAAAATATTAAAGAGTTTATACAAGAGTACAAATTCTGAGGCTTTCCTCACTTAATTAGAGTCAAAAAATGCCTTTTCGCAATTTTTCAAATTCTTATTGAAATAATTTAAAAAAATTTCAACACTTTTTCTAGGTTAGATAAATGTCAGGGTTCACCTCACCAGGTATTTGGTTATAGTGAAATATTTGATAACATTTTCTTTGTAATTTCATCAATTTTTTTTTTTTAACTTTTCTAAACTAGAATAAGGGTTTGAATTTTCCCCACCAGGTTATAGTGAAATAATTGATTTTTTTTTAAATATCTAGTTGGACATTTTTTAATCCATTTTTGTAAAATTTATTTTTTCGAAAGATTACGGGAAAAGTTATAATAAATATTTATTATTTTAGCGGAGCTTTGTGGAAAACTCCTTGTCATATTTTTAGTTTATTTGAACAGTTTTAAATTTTTGTAAATTTTTTAAATTTTTTTGTTTTGCATAAAAATTTTTTTCAATTTCAAAATACTCTAATTATATACTTTGAAATATAGTCTATACATGCAGTGCGAAAAACAAATTTTTCAACATATTTTTAAAATTATGCAAAAAAGAATTTTGAAAACAAAGTTTTTTCAAAAAATTTTAGAAAGTGGTAATTGTATGGCGAATCTTTTTTTTGGTCTTTCTCAGTGCTGACAATAATATAAAAAAAATTTAAACTTTTTTCTACAGTTTTTTTTTTAACTTATTTGAAATTCTAAAAACTCAGAATATTTTTTAAATAGTGCAGAACTGTAACAACATTTTCGGCCACACGAAATCTGATATAAAACTGTGAAAATTATTTTGAAATAAGTTCCAAATCAGAATTTTTAGGTTTTTTATATCTTCGAAACTTTTTTCTTACATTTTTGAAATCAAAAAAGTTCATATTTTGAAAGTTTTAAAATTAAGGCTGGGAAAATTTGGACTACTAAAGGTTCATCAAAGGGTTAATACAACACATCTTCTAATATTTATACAAGCTAATATTTCGAAGCTTTGGTAAAAATTTTAATTTTTGGAAATTTTGAAAATTTTCCTGATTCAGGGTTTCAAAGTAAAAAAGAAGTTTTCGAAAGCATAAAATATAAACTTTTTAAAAAATTTAGTTTTTTGAAAATTAAAATGATATAAAACTGTGAAAATTATTTTGAAATAAGTTCCAAATCAGAATTTTTAGGTTTTTTATATCTTCGAAACTTTTTTCTTAAATTTTTGAAATCAAAAAAGTTCATATTTTGAAAGTTTTAAAATTAAGGCTGGGAAAATTTGGACTACTAAAGGTTCATCAAAGGGTTAAAACAACACATCTTCTAATATTTATACAAGCTAATATTTCGAAGCTTTGGTAAAAATTTTAATTTTTGGAAATTTTGAAATTTTTCCTGATTCAGGGTTTCAAAATAAAAAAAAAGTTTTCGAAAGCATAAAATATAAACTTTTTAAAAAATTTAGTTTTTTGAAATTGTAAAAATTAAATTGTTTTTAATTTTCGAAATGTTCTGAATTTTTTTTCAAAAAGAGCAGTTTTGTAAATTAGGAAAAAGCTCAAATTTTGTTTTAAAATTTTCGAATAATTCGGATTAAATATTTTAAAATTTTGTCTAATTTTTTAGACTTAGATTTCAGAATAGTTCAGATAGCGGAGTTTCAGAAACTGATAAAACTTTAAAACATAAATGTTGTGGGATAAATCAAATTTTTAAAAATTGTATTGAATATTTTGGAATTTTCACGATTTGGATTTTAAAATAGTGCATAGCGAAATTTCAAAAAATTTTAAATATAAACGTGAAAAAAATAAAATTTTTAATTTTTAATTTAAATTAAATATTTTGTTTTTCAAATTCGAAAATTTTAGTATAAAAAACTTTTGCAATTTTATCGAAAACTTCTGAAATCCAAGTCATAGTTAACAAAAATTTTGCAACATTTCAATGTTCGGAATTTAAAAGTTTACGTAGAAAAAATTTAAAATTTTTATATAGAAAACTTGAAAATTTATCAAATTTCATTCGAATATTTTTGAAAGTTCATTTCAAAGCATTTCCTCAAGTTGTGTACAAGGTTTTCCTTTTAGTGCGAAAAGAACAATTTCGTGCTGCTTTTGTATTGCACAACACTGTGATTAGCATGCCTTGATTTAGCGTAAAACGGAAATTACTATGTGAAGCTTTTGCGGTGCGAAAGAGGACATATACTCAACTGCAGTGGCAGCAGAAAAAAGTTAAGTGGGCGTGCGGTGTCTTTCCCTACAGCTAAATTGGTTCTAGCCACCAGCTTTGATACCAACGTCTACTGCCTCTTCGATGTTGTTGTAGTAGCACGGAAATTGTGTTAAGAGGGAAATAATTTTATCACAGCTATATTACTCAACCAGCTAGCTAACTAACTTTACGCTGACTCTTACTGACTATCTACATAACTTCGCTCTATTGCAACTGCTTGATTGCTGCTGACAGAATATTGGGTTAAGTACCACCTGACTGCGTTTGACTTAGTGGAAGCGATTGATATGTATTTTCGAAAATGCTTGAAAGTAATAATTTAAAATAAATGACACTACTGTGTGTGTGTGTGTATGTGCGTGTGTGTGTGTGTGGTTCTTGAAGGTGTTGACTAAGTGCCGCTTAATGCGATTTTCAGTGGCTGAAAATAATTGAGCACAAAATGGCTTGGAAGCGATTTGTAGGAAATTAAGTTAGCGCTAAATGAAAATTGAATCAAAAGAAAATTTAAAATAGAAAATAATCTGTCTAAATATTTTAGAAAGTATGCGCTGAAGATTAGTTTTGCTAATTAGTGTAATATATTTTGAGGTTATATTTACTACGCTGCTGTTGTTGCGGACCACTGAGCTTTAAGCTTTTCAAAGCACGACAATGAGCTGTCCTTATACTAATAATTGCGCGCCAGGAAATTCGCATACAATTTTGTAGCTTTAAAGCTTTTTTAAAGGACTTCTAATCGAAATTTATTTTTAATTTTAGGTCAAAGCTTTTAGATTCATCGATGTAGCTCCAAAAGCTCACAGTTGCATAAAAATTCAAAACATTTTTTTTTAAGTTTTCTTGAGTTCTAAGTTACAGCTTCAGTTTAATGTTGGTAACTCTTATTTAGTTATACAAAATCTGGATTTTAAAAGTAAACGATTGAATATTTTGAGTCGATTTTTCCGCTTTTAATTGGATTAGCTATTTTCTCGAATTATTATTTGATTTCGGCTTGACGCTTTCAAATCGTTTGATGTAGTTTTTCTCCTAGTAAAGTCTTAAGCTCCATACTTTTTAAGCTTTCGTCTCAAATTTTTCTTTCGTCTAGACTTAGATTTTAAAGCTTTTAAACTGCTTGGAGCAATTCTTCTCCTTACAAAATCTTAAATTTAAAGCTAAAGCTATTACAGGTTAAGTTTTATCTACACCAGCTTTTGTATTTGAGCCTTTGAATATTTAAAGTATATATTTAAGCTTGGTTCTGAAAATTAAATTTTATGTTTTATGTAGAGATTGTTAACCAGACATGTTCCATATTTTAAAGCTCACGCCTTAAGCTTAAAGCTTATATATATAGGTTAAAGCTTATACTCGTATATGAGGTTAGTTCTAAATTTTAAGCCTTGAAAATGTTTTAATTGTTGTTTAATTACTAAGCTTTTGAACTGTTTGTGTTTACTCAAATTTGTATTAGACGTGGGTTGAGGTAAAGCTCTTCACTTTCTATAGGGAACTTATTTTCTGCTCATTTGTATTTGCAAATTGAGCTTATGTGCATTTTCTTGTGTATATTTGACTTTAGTTTTAAATTCAAAACAATGGGTGACTTGTGTTCAAATATCGAGTTACGTTTTGTGGCTGAAGATTTAAGCTCCTTTCTAATTGGTTACACTTTGAGCTTTTGTCCTTTCTTTATGTTCCAGCTCAAGCTACAGAGATCCAAGATTAGAGGGATATAAGAGCTTAAATACTCCAATTTAGCTGAGATCTGAAGCCTTTTCGAACAGAGAAGATAGTAGGATTTTCTTTCTATCTTGTGAGATATATACGGTCCATCAATAATCCTGTCTGAGTGACATATATAAGGCTGTCTAAGATTTTCGCACTACAATATCGTATGTAAAATGTGTACCTTTTGGAATAACTTCTCTCTATAGAGAGCGCATTCTGCCCTCCAAGGAACGCTTTTAAAACTCAACGGAAAATTTGTGAGCGCTAACACAGTCTGTTTCGGTAGGATTTTTGAGACTTAAAGATAAAATTCTGCTTACCTCTTTTTGGGGTTAGCCATCAAGAAGATTTTGGGCTAGTCCACAGAAAACGCTCCAGTCGGTTATTCATTTCAACAATTAACGACGATTCGAAACAGGAGGGAAAGCCAAGTCCTGCAGCTTATCTTCCATTGGACCTTTTGTTGATATCGGCAATATTTGTCAAAAGAAATATTTCATACACATAATGCTAAATCTTTTTCGTTGATAGGTCTAGGCAGACAAGGCTTTTTTTTCGGTAAACCATATCAGTACCCACGAAAAGCTCGTACAGCTCGTACTTAACTCTTCTTCTTCAACACATGAAGGGGAGCAAAGGTCGATAAACTTATAGCTTTAGATGTCTTCTAACGACATTACAACCTAGGATTGCGGTCGCGACCTAGATGACCCTCTGAACAATCAATGCTGAAGGGAGTTTGGCTTTTGGCTTAGCATCATCTCATACACATGGTCATCGCTGAAACTTTAGGTGTTCATCAATTCTATTAAAAAGACAATTCCGCCGCCTAAAAGTATACTACAAAAAATACAAATTTTCACATAGTGAAAATGAAATTTACTATAAATAAGTGCAATAATTGTCTTAGCCTACTTTCAGGCGCCATTTCACGAAAATAAGACCAAAACGACTACGATTTAAGTTGTCACAAAAGATTGTTAAGCCACTTAAAAGTAGAAAAATAAAACAAAAAAATATAGCGAATAAAATATTTAAGACTTTGCTACCCACATGCCAACGAACACTGAATGTGTGAGTGTGTGTGTGTGTGTGTGAGCCACAACAAGTTCCTTTATGTGTTAGTGTCTATTTACAGCTACAGGATACAAAAAATTGCTTTAATTGATTTATTACATATGGCAATTTCCTAGCCAAACACAAAAACAAAAATAAAACGAAAAGGGCATGCGGCGCCAAATCGGAACAGTGACAGTTCAATTGGTAACAAAAATTTGGTGTAAACGAATGTTGCGTGCTTGTTTGAGCTTTCTGCCACCTGCATTGTTTTGTGATTATTTTTATTTTTTCGTTACTTTTGTTGCAGTCCTTCCTTTCTGGCGCGCACGTAGGCCATAAATTTTATAGCGAGCCGGCGCATCAAAAATTCGAGCAACGGAGAAACGGCAATGCAGTTTAAATAAGGCAAAGGAAAAATAAGTAAGGAGAATAAAATTCGGATGGAATTTCAAAGTATATACTCACCTGTGGGGTTTTATTAATTTTTTTGCTTTGGATTCTACTGTCTCAATAATGATTACTGCCATCAGTTTTTTCGACTTGCTTCAATTTACTATTTGTAAGGATTTTTTTAAAACACTGTCGTGAAGTTAGAGCATGGTTTCTAGCCGATATCTTTAATTTCAATGTGTAAAAATCCGTCTCTATAGAGCTATTAAGCTTGGTTAAGGAATTCTCGTATACAAATTAATTGAAGATAGTGATAGGAAGCAAGAGATGGAGAGTTTGAGGTTGAGGGTGAGGGGAAGCAAGCCGAGGGAAAGTGAAAAAGAATTTGGAAAAGGAATAATGGGAAAAGGAGAATGAAAGGCTGAAATGCAAAAATAAAGTGAAGTGTAGTGTTAACAAATAGGGATATAGGAAATTGAAGTAAAATGAAACGGAACGGGTAAAGAAAAGTGACGGGCATATGCCATAAGGAAATTATTATAGCGTTGACAACTATGCTGACGAACGACCCAGGTCCTCAAATATTTTTCTGTTGTTGTTGTTACCACAAAATATTACCCGCAAGTTTGGGAAGTTTTACCGACCTTGCAGTCTTGTATTAGCAACTTCTCATGCATGGCTAGGTAACGATATTTTTAACCCCTCCTCACCCCTTCTTGTTGTGGTTGGGCCATTGTAGTGTTGTAGTCGTTGTTGTAATTTTAACGACAAAAGCACTCCCCGAAGGTTTTGGGGAATGTTGTCGAAAGTGGCAGTCCTTTGCCAGATATGAACACGATACGTTACGCTACTTCCTTGTGGTACGTGTCCCACCGTAGCAAAAGTTATTTGGTATGGCTAGTGGAACCTTCTAGGTCATGTCACCAAACCTTCCGTAAGGCTGGAGGCGATGGGTAATCAGAGGTGAAAGGCACAATATCCGTGGATGAACCATCGAGTCTCCTCTTAGGAGAGGTTTGCCTACATTGGGCATATTCTAACCCCCTAACCCGCAGTGCTTCTCTATGCCTAATCGGCACGTTCACATTCAAAATTGAAATCAGAATTTCCCCAGGTTTGTACCATAGCGAGTTCTTTATAAGAAGAGTATCTTGGCTGCCTTATGAGGACCAAAGAGGTCGATGAGGGCAGAAGTTTTAGAGCGTATTTTTCGGTCATTTCGGCCACTCCAGGAAGCGATTAATTACCGTTTAAGAGTGTACTTAAATGTAGAGCCTACCCGGCGAGGTATAACATTGAAGCAAAGCTATAAATAACACATTGCCAGAATTCGATACATACCATATAAAGCTTTGTATGTGTGTGAATGAGTATAAATAATACATAAAGACCGTTGTAAGCGATCAAAAACTGAAAAAAAAAAATATGAAAACAAAATCTACAAAACAAACTTTGTAACATTGTTTGCGAATTTTCGACGCCAACGAATAACCGAGGTTCGTACGAGAAATGCTGCAACTGATTGTAGTTTTTGTTATTTTTTGTCAACTCAAAATGATTGGTGGGACCACTGGCAATGTGAGCGCAGTTTTGCAGCTGCCCTCTACCTCAACGCGTTGTCCACAGCAGTGAACGCTTGTTGCAGATATTTTCAATTAAAATTAATACAACCGGCTCCACAAGGAATTGTTATTGTGATGAGCTGCCAGGCACAGAAATTAATAAATAAAAGAAGAAGACAAATTGTACATTTTTCACATATATAAAAAGGTAAATATATATATGTACTGAGTAATTGACAGCGAGTAAGAATGACAAGGAAATACGGAGTAAGAACAAATTTAAAATAATAAAACTTTTGCGCTTGCCTCTGTTACTGTTTGTGTGCGTGTGTGTGTTGCCTGTTTTTATTTGGCATCAGATTCGTATGACAAGCTATCACGCCCGAAAGTATGCAATGCTAGCGCGCTAGCGCTCTTAATTGTTATTCAATACACTGGGGAATATTCGAAAATTGCATATTTTACGCTGTGGCAATTGAAAAGGAGTGCAAACAAATTGAATTGTTGGAAAAAATGAAAATAAAAAACTTTGCATGAATCGCAAATATATATTTTAATTGAGTAGCGACTTGCTAATATTCTGCATAGATATTTGAAGCATACTTTTAGGCGTTTATGAAAAGTTTTGCATTGCAGTTAAAAGCACTTTGATTACGTACTATTTTTTCTCTCCACTTTTTCCTCTCTAACTCCCTCTTATACTGAAAAAGTTTGCTGCTGGCTGATGGGCTGATTGTCCGTGGGCATAAAAAAGAGTCCCTGCGTCGTCGAATGGACTAACGTCGAAAGAGGAATTGCCCATATTCTGTTGAGAAAAGGTAGTTTGCTTTCACAACTTCCGAGTTTATAGAAAAGCAACCGACTTTTAAGTATAGTCATGCATTTTTTCTCTATCTCAGTCGAGCCCTAAAAGCGGGTGCCTAGGAAGACTTTCTAGAGAAACTTTTTTTGAAAACTAAAGTCCTAGGTTTAACTCGAAAAATCTTTTGAATATCTCAAGCCTCGAAAAATAAATATTATTAATACTTTTTTATTTGTTACACGGTGTAATTTTTTTTGACAAAAATAAAAAAAAGGCCCTTCGACGAAGCCCAGCGTTTTAAATTAGAAAAGACCCGTTTAAATTTTTGGAAAAGTTTGAAAGTTTGAATTTTGTATACTCTAGGTGATCTTCCACCAGTCCATAAAAAGGGGTATGTGCACCCGTTGCTCTAGATTTGGAGGGGATATTCCAAAATCTGAGTAAGCAGTTTTTGTATACTTGTTACGGCATACAAAATATTTAGGTAAGTCTCGAAAAAGTTTTTTTTTTACTTTTTTTTAATTTGTTACACAGTGTAATTTGTTTGGAAAAATAATTTCAAAAAGAGGGCGGTTTAGCACCAGCTGCAAAATTTGTGAGCATCTTTCAAATCTTATGTATGCAGCTATTGTATGCTTGATAAGAACTACAACATATGTCCGCATCGAAAATTTTTATTTTTTTGAATTTGTTACACAGTGTTATCTTTTTTTTTTTTAATAAAAACAAAAAATCTTCAATTATTTTGCGTTACAAAATTACGGTTGTATCAAATGCTGATTTTTGCGTAATCTAGCTGATTTTATCAATCCATGAAAAGGGGGTTTTCCATATTCAGAGGTTTTTGGCCCCCAATTGCATAAATCAGCCTCCAAAAATGTACCTTTTATTTTTTTTGGAAGTCCTTACATGTAATTTGCTTAAATAAATAAATAAAAACTATCCGGCGAAGATTTACAATTAATATGTCAATCTCGAAAAACTTAATATATATTTTTTTCGAATATGTTACACAGTGTCTTTTTTTTTGTAAAGCAATAGATAAGTTTTCCAGAAAGATTTGTAGGTAATTTAACTAAAAATCGCGTTTACATTTTTCGAAACATTTTAGTTTTTCGTCCTATCGGATTTATTGAAACCAACCATCAAAATGGGGTTACTGGCCCCCACATCCAGATTTAGAGGGGTTATTGCAATTGAAAAGGCCTACAACGTAAGTAAGCCGCTAGTTGATGTTGAACAATATTGGCCTTAGCGCTCTAGTATCGGACCGTGATTGTGTGAACGCTTGAGTTTCTGCGAGGGTGAAAAATGAGAACTCCATGATCAGTTCGGTGTCATTTTCGATCTAGGGAAGGTTCTACTAGTATAAAAGGAAAGAACCTAGCGAAAGACTATGAACTCCTGAATTAAGAGTTGTTTCGTAGCAGAATCTTCAGGGCAAAATAAACGTTTCGACTGAACTTACAAGAGGGGGCGCAATAGTTTATGTATCCCACTCAGCACTGAACACCCCAACTCAACGTATATAGGATGGGTGTGTTAGCACATGTCTCTATGGGTGAGATCATGCTATTGTTGTACGTAGCCAACTGCTCTGAGCGCCTTTTATTCGAACGCGAACACAATGCAGGCGACAGTTAAATACACAAACAAAAGACACTCTGTGCTAGCAGCGGCTTAAGTCAGCTGTCACAAGCTGCTACTTGCTCAACGCAACTACTGCGCATAGTAATATTTACTAAGCGGCGCTAAAAGGTGACAGACAGCACACAGAACAGCTACAATGGCATGCACAAAAAGTGCATGTAGCGCAGTGATGCACAGCGTGGGAGAAGCTGGAAAGATAAAATTATAACTGCGCATCAGTGACCAAAGTCATAGCTCAAATATAGTTACAGTGCACCTGCATTGGTCAGTGCTATGAGAACGCAACTGTCGTGACTGTGCATCACTGATATATAACAACGGAACAATATAACCGAATGATTAGCTAACGACTTGTATTACAAGCGCACACCGATGCATTGCTGCCTACGCGAGTTTTGTAAGTGAAAGAGCAAGTGCGCTGTGCACCACTCTAGTGCAGCACTGGTGTAGTGTATGTTATTTGAGAATTTTTTTTGAATGCATGCAATTTGCAATAAATGCAGCAGACGTACTATAAAAATATGCAAGTATGCAGTTATGCATATGCACATATGTGCACACGCCTTCATGAGCACACTCATCCGCACACAAGCGTGCACATGCACATGCACTTAGTGTTCCCGCTCATAGCACACATTTTTTCGTATTTTGCTTGTTTGCTGCCAGCCATCAACTGATTGCATCTCGAATGAGCTTATGCATTATATTGTTGTTGTTTTTCTTGTGTGCTCACTTATCCGCCATATCCAGTCACTGCACATCGCACATTTCACATTTCGTTTAAGCGCCCATTCACGCGTTCTTTACATTAGAGACTTTTGCGCGTTGTGTGCTCGCTGTGGCATAATTTGTAGCATAATCTCGTGAGTAGAGAATGAAAATGTTTTGAGAAAATTACTTCCACTGTCAGATTACAATGGAGATATTTACATATGTACTATTAAAGTGCCGTTATTATGTTTTAAATTAACTAAAAAAAGAAATATGTTAGAATGAGATGTGGTAAGCTATAAAAATGTGGCTGCAACGGCTATCAGTGTTGTTTATATAATTTGTAGAGGGTGATGCATTTTGAGGTTTTAATAACGTTTTTCCAAGAGACTGCGTGTGGTGAGCTCGAAGCTTATCTCAACAATTAAGCTACTGGCTCTCAGCTACTCGTAGCTTGTAGTCAGTTTTACCTTGCGGAATTGTGCCAACCATTGAATTGTTAAAGTAAAATAATAATAAATTTATTGTCTCGTGCATTTTGAAAAATATTGTAATAAAAATTTTTGGCGCATTGTTGTTAGAGGACATTTTGATATTTTTGCTTCTGCCAACTCATTTGTTAACTCATTCGTTTTGTTAAATTTTTCTTTATATATCTTTTTTCTATATATATCTTCTTAAGTTACTCAGGATCAGCTACTTTAGTGCATCGTTCCATTGACTACGAAACTGTTTCACCTGTCAGCAGCAGTCTCCAGTGGCTTCATAATTGTTCTCAAACTGTCGATATCAGCTGTGCTTATCCAGTGCCATCCAAAAGCTCTAGCGCAACATAGTTTCTCTATAACACTATTGCGTAACTATTTACTTTTCTGTGCCATTCATACACATTTTTATCTTGATATAACAAAAATCACAATTTTCTGTCTACAAAAACTTAAAATTAAACTACAAGCTGTTCATTTTAAGAAGAATTGAGTTCTTGAAATCGGCAAACAATTTAAGCTCTTTAATGTAAAGTTCCAAAAGTACGAAAAGAAGCTGAAGTCGTTTTAATGTCTAGATTAATCACCGTTTTCTCGGGGCAGTCAAGTTTCAAATCCTCTTTCCGCCGCTACTGCCTCTGCTTCGTTTCCTACTTTTACACCACATTACCTTAGTGATGGAAAAGCGCTGGGGTTCTTTAATTCGCCCGTTGCGCAGACAAAATCTTCTACGAAGTAAGACAACTTTTGCTTCGACTTTGCATTTCCTATTCAGCTGAGAGGCGAGATTTGGTTTATATTCGCACAATTTTGTGTTTCATGCTTTCAATGACAGGTTTGGACTGCCTCTACTTCTTCCGTTATATACAGGACAGGAGTTACGAGTACTCCGAGGGTGACAGTTTTTGGAGGAAGTGAGTTGACGATTAGCATTAGCCGCGTAACCACAAAGTCACTTCAGTACTTAGAATCGGTTGTGCTGGCTCTAACTCGATGTTGCCGCCTTCTGAACCGCTCTTTAAATTAGAAGATGATCAAACCCGGTTGGGGCCTACGTCTATGGAGATCAACCCTCTTTTTAGCAGATACACCATCAACAGAGTTGGTCCGCTGAAGGTTCGGGGGTTTTCGATATCGCAAACTCGATTTTTTTAACAACACCTTGCAACTAACATTTTTGGCAGACTTCTGCGCCGACAGTCAGACTGCTTATTGTTATAAAAGTTGACAAAACTCGAAAGCTACTTGAAGTAGAAGCTGAAAAGCTAATTAAGATACTCGAACCACAGCGTCCACCATATTTTTGCTTCCTTTTGCGAATAGATGCGTAATGACAGTAGCTAGTGGAGCAGCAGAAAACTTAATTGAATGCTTCCGCGGAAGCCAAATGCAATCGACAGACAAAAGAAATAAAAGAAATCTTAATTAAATAACTCAGAGCTCCCGAATAACTCTCAGTCATTGAAATGAACTCGTAAAATCTGTTTTTGAGGGGGGGTGGGGGGATGCGGGTATTTCAGTCAGCTGTTAATCCCTTCAAAATTGCTAATAGGTTTTCCTTAGTGAAAAACTTTTATATTTGAGAGAAATAGTAGTGAGAGTAATAAAAAAAATCACCACAGTTATAATACAAGAGAGGAAAACAAATTTCTTTAAAATAAAGATCTCTGTCAGTGAGACATTTTGTATTTCCTTATAATAAAAGAGACCTCCATTTATAAAAGTAAAGGTTCCTCTCAATGAGAAACTTTTTATTTCCTGATAATCAAGTTTTTCTCTAAGTGGAAAACCTTAATTTATGAAAATAAAGGTTTCACTTAATGAGAAATTTCCACCATAATTTCTTAAAAGCAACAACTTTTCTCAGTGAACAATTTTTTATTCCCTGATAATAAAGATTTTCTCTCAGTGAAAGATCTTTATTGAAGAAAATAAAGAATTCTCTCAGTGAGATTTTTTTGTTAACTCTTATTTTGGAGCCTTGAAATATATAAATAAATCAGCAAAAACCTGTTCGACTCTAATGTATGTTCATGAGTTAATTGGTCAACTGGTAGGCGGTAAGGAAAATGGAAAAAAATACTCAAACTGACATTTGCAGTCCAAACAACAATCATATTGACACAATTAATGCTAATTGAATGCCGCTGCTGCCACATTAGCTGCATGGCTGATACTAACTGGGCGCCGAAATGCTTATTTATACTACTTCTATATTAGCGAAAATGTAAAACCAGCTTTGATGAACGAGTTGATATCCAATATTGACCATAAGCGCCACTTTCTATTGACTATCGCTTAGCTCAGCTGCCACACAAATAGCTTGATAAGCCAAACTTGTTGATTGGGAGCTGTCAGCTGTTAAGCATTGATACGTATATTTGTGGAAATGCCTTAGATATGTCGACAACAAATGTCCAAGTTTTGATGGAAATCAAATAAAAACTTTCTCGCTCACTTAAAATGACTCTCGCTTGTTTTCTTGCTAGTTGGATCGCATATAATTTGCTCATAATTGGTTATATGATAGATTATAGCTGGATTTGATAATTCTGCTAGAGTGAGTAAGAAAGAAACTGCGAAGTTTTTCGTAAAAGCCGTCTGAGGTCTTACAGAAGTGCTGCCGATATGGATTATGAAAGTCAATCAGGTACTAAGCGGAGTATCGGCAAAAATATAAACAGTAACCTATGTTTAGAACTAGAATGAATATTCCGGAGCTTATCACTGTCCCAATAATCAGAGTTTCGACTTTCTAATCCAGTGCATAGCCTTCAGTAGGATTTCTAATTTTCAAAGTGAGCTAACTACGGTGGATGGCAAGAAAAGGTTAATTTGCAGGATGAACTAGTCCTAAAAAAGAATAGGTGATCCTCAATTGATTTACTGCCAGTCGATATCTACTGAGGAATTCTCAGGGTATATATCTATCAGACCGAGCCCATATAAAGAGCTGTCCGATTGTGCAGCGAAACGTAGAAGAATTTAAAATAAATTAAAAAATTGTCTGGCATATGAAACGCCCGGTGTCGCTTTAGTTTTAAGAGGCATACATTCAGGCTTCAATACGCATGAATCTTAGCTGCAGCATGTGAACTCAGCAAGAACTGCAAGCTTCTTATTTCCTCAATTAAAACCCAAAAAAAAAACACGAAGACTTCCTTTTATCTTTTTCCCCACAAATAAATTACACTCAAGTGCTGCCGCTGATTAGTGCGCTTCAGCATTACCCATCCTGAGCGCCGCAAAGTAACGAAATCATCAGCTACTAATCCACTTCAAAGCCTCTACTTGTGAGTGACTGCAGGTTGTATTACTTACATACTACATCCTCTTATAGCCCACAGTTATTGCGAGCTCATTAAAACATTTGAAAGTGAACGTAAGAGCACTTAGCGCTTGAGTGAGGTGCGTGCAAGGCCACATGCATCTGACACCCTGTGGCACTCTTTATTAGCACCTTTTGTGTGATAATCAACTTTTTAATGTAGTTGAATAAAAGCCATTCCTGTCTCTTTCTTTTTTCCGCCGCCTTCTGCATGCGACTAAAAACTTCTGCGGCAAGTCGCAAATGACTATAATCCTTATATGAGAAAAATTGTAATTCTAGGAAACAAGCGCATACTTTTTTATTTTATACCTAATGCGTGGTGCAGTATCTAAACATAGCTGGTATTAATAGGTGAGCGGCTAATAGTATATATTTTATTGCAACACTCAACTGCCATTCCTTTTAACCCTATAAGGGTCGTTCAAAATTTAAATATTGGTAGCAGAAAGGTGAAAATCGATGTTAGCTGCACAAAAGTATAACACTTGGGTAAGAAATAATCGATGCTAATCGAGAAGTCTTCTATCGAAGCCATTTATCGGAACTATTAATAGGAGAGTTTGTAAAAATCGAATAAAATGTATATACATAAATCGGAAAATAAATAGAATTTGATTTAAAATCGGAAGTAATTATTAATCGGAAAAGCACTAATAATCGAAAAATCAGGTTTTATTGAAATGGCGATAATGATCGAAAAGCGTTAATTAGCGAAAAACCAGTAAAAGCGAAAAATCTGTATTAATCGAAAAATCTGTATTAATCAAAATCTCTATATCAATGAAAAAATTAATAATAATAAATGAGAAATCAATAATTTTTAAAACTTGAACAGAAATCGAAAAAAGGTAGTAATCGGCGAACATTAACCGCAGAGCGTTAATTATCGAAAAATCGGTGAAATCGAAAAATCTGTATTAATTAAAGTCTCTATGTCAATCGAAAAATTAATAGTAATCGTAAAATCAATAACTGTTTAAAATTGAATAGAAATCGAAAATAATTATTAATCGGAAAAGCATTAATAATCGAAAAATGTTTAATTGAATTAGTGGTATTAATCGAAAGGCTTTAGTTATCGACAAATCAATGAAATCGAAAAATCTGTATTAATCGATATCTCTATGTCAATCGAATAATGAATAGTAATCGCAAAATCAATTATTGTTTATAATTGAATAGAAATGGAAAATAACTATTAATCAGAAAAGCATTAACAATCGAAAAATGTTCAATTGAAATAATAATAATCGAAAAGCTTTAGTTATCGATTTATCCGTCACAATACGAAAATCGGTAAGAGTCAAAAAATTAGTATTAATCGAAAACCTCGATCGAACAAATAGTCGAAACACTAGTAAAAACAATCCGCAATGATCAAACAATCCATAGTGATAAATAGTCGAAAAATGAGTACTAATCGAAATCTCAGATATAGTCGAAAAACGGTAACCTAAAAATCAGAAAGATCCAAAAATCAGTATTGCCGAAAAACTATTATAATAGCAAATCCGCTAAAACTCAAAAATAATCGAAGACGCGGTAGTAATTAATTTTCGAAAACATAGTAATATTAGAAAACTCCCAATAATTCAAAATCGGAAATGTCGAAAATTAAAAATAATACAAAATCAGAAGTAATTAAGCAATGATAAGTGATATAATTATAAGTAAAAAATAAGATAAATTCAATAATAGAAACATCTCTAGTCATAGAAAAACCAGTACCACTCAAGCCTGATAGTACTACAAAAATCTTTAATAAACATAAAATTAGTAACAACCGAAAAATGTCTCACTTCGTCTGAAATTACATGCAAACTTTCGATTGAATATTTTGCGACCTACTAAATTTGTGTGTTGGGTTATTAACTTTTAAGTGTGACTCTGAAAGGTAAAAAAATTAGCTGTCAGTAATGCAGTTCTGCATTTGAATCGCTTTAAATAGGATAAACTGAGGCAGAAGAAATAAGATGGGCAAATAAGTAAATTGGGAAAGTTGGAGAATAGAAAAAATGCTCTAGGATGAAGTCAAACGAGCTTTAGAAAGTGTGATAAAAAAAGTATGTAACACAAATTTCTTTTTGAAATCAAATTATTTTTGAAGTATTGACTAAAGTATTAATTTTTTCGATTGTTGCGCTTGTTCCAAGCCTCTTAGACATTTTTGATTTAAGGTTATTGGCACAAAAATGTAACTCCCTCTGGGTATTTAGTACTCATAACAGAACCTTTAACTGCATTTTTGAAACGTTCATAGAATAATACATCTATACTCTCTGGTTTTTAGCCTTTGCCGAACGATGTCTGGTTTTTTTTGTCACTGATCAATGATATCTGGTCTCTTTTATCTGTGTTTAAGTGACTTTCGTCCCTTAAATGGAACGCACTCCTGCGATCCTCAAGCCCGTAATGCAACCCTGCATACCTTAGCAGCGAACACAACACTGTGTTCGCAAGGCCCGTCATGCATCCCTGCATGACCCTGTCAAAGGAAGCATCCCTGCTTTCCTTCGAACTTCCAGTGTTGGAAACACTATAAAAGCGCTGTGCGCATATGAACTCTCTCTCTTTTACTTTTTCATCGGAACGCGCCTGTCGCATCTGCAATCAACAGAGGTAACTATCATCAACGCGGGACTTACAACCTTCGCAATCAACCATACAAGCAGTGCGCGGTTCATTAATTTCTAGTTTAAATTTTTCTATTACTTTGTTTAATTAATTGATGTAAACATAAATATCTTGAATTTCCATTCATTTAAAGAAAGGATATTGCATTGTTCCATTTCATTAAATTATTCTTAATCTCATAAGAAAATCGTATTGTACATTGAAGTACCGAATAATTGAATTAAATCGTTGTTGTTAGTATTAAGTTGCCAATAGAAATTCGCGTTTCATTTGTTAGTGCAATCTCCCACTTGTATTTACCCCCAAATACAAACCGAGTGAAAACTCCCTTCACTCCTACCTATTCCTTATCATCAATTTGAACATGGTCCTTACGAGCCGAATTTGACGGCACAGGAATACACCTAACCATCAAAAACTCTATTGGCAACGCGAACAACTTCGAAGGAAAACAACCGCAATACAACACTGCTTGTTGAGCCTTTTGCGCTGCCCACGCATTGCATTTTCAACCACCAACGCGAACGGCAGCAGATCGGCAAGCGATACAAGTGTGCAAAAAGAAAAGTTGAAAAGTGTGCGCGAAACTAAAAGTTTATTTTAAATCGTTGTGTAAAAGTAAAAGTGAAAACGCGTTTAAAACAGTGGGTAAAACTAAAATTCGGTGAAAATAAAGACAACATACATAAAACATATTATTTGCACAAAGCTGCCGCTGCCCAACGTGGGAATATATACCAGCAAACACACCGGTGGAGTCACCTGTAGCCGGTACAACCAAAGGAAACCCAAATCCTGCCCAGAGTTTAGGGCCAACGTGGGACTGTACCCCAACCCCAAAAAAGATGAGTACCCCAAAAAATTACAAGTAAGTGCCGTTATATTTTCATATACCATTCCTCTAACGGGACTCATATATATACATATATACATATATATGCACATATATGCATTCAAAAAGCTATTTGCGCCAAGAAATTCGGTTCTGTTTAAGTTACCAGTCGGTTGTTTCCAACCCACAGCTTAGGCATATATATACATAAATTAATACACAACCCTTTGTATATTCATTTCTCGTGATTTTTCAACCAAATATTGTTTCATTCGCACTGACCATATTTTCCCGGTTGCGCCGGTAAGCATTTATTTTGTTTCCTTTTCTACTTGGTCAAGTGTGCTAAAATTCTAGTTCGTTGCCTGCCCATGGTTAACTATACCCATCCCTTTTCTGCACTCATATACCTACATATAAAAGTGACACTAGTGATAAAAGCAAGTAAACAGAACTAAAAAGGCAAATAGTTTGTGGTTTTCATTGTCTTCTACAGTGCAATTATGCTAAATTTTCAAAGGTGTTCTCATACGCCTTTAATATTTACTTAACAAATTTTGTGCAAAGTGGTGATTTTATTCATACATACGGGCAAAGTCCATTTGTATACAACTGCAAATCGCTTTGCTATTTGAAATTCGCTGCGCAACCTGCTTGGCGCAGACATAGAGTTTTGCTTCTCTATCTACCCTTACTTTGCTTACAATCCCTTCAATATATCTATACGTTTGTCTGAAAATTTCGTACATATCGACATATGTACATATAAAAAAGAATTCTGCCTGCTCTTCGTCAGCGTAGATTTGTTTTTTGTTTTGGGTCTGTCGACGACAAACCTAACAAAAATCCCATTAAGAATTTTTCAATTGAAAACCCATTCCCAGTGGTGAACAAACATAAATATTAAAGAACAAAAAAGTCTTTACATTTGAGGGCAGATATCGGTATTGGTATATATGTATGTACATACGTTAAGTAGTTCCTCCCGCTACTATCCCCAGTAGCGTAACCCAGTAGCAACATAAAACCAGTCAAAATAATTTGATGAATCATTTAATATATACGGTGATTTTTGTCTCGTTTGCATTTAATGCTATTATCCCCAATAGCATAAAATAATCGTTTAGCAAAATCTACTAAAACTTAAAGTCCAAGTGCTAGTGCTACTTACGCGATTTATTTAATAAGTTTGTGTCCAAAATTCCTGAAGGCGTAACTATACAGGGTGCATAAATCCTTCAACCTATTAATAAGATAACTAATACATACAATAGGTTTTTTCACGGCTACCATACCCAGTAGCGTAAATAAATATTAACCCAAATATTTTGTTTTCGTTTGCCTTTAATGCTATTATCCCCAATAGCATAAATTTACTAAACCATTAAATGTAAATCGTACACACCGACTGGATTTATTTACAATTTTGCCTTCAAAAATTCATTCGAGTGCATCTATACAGGGTGCATAAATCATTCTATCTATTAGCACAGTCACTAATTTCTAGTTTGTTTTACTGCTCGATACCCAGTAGCATAATTAAGTCGCTTAACCAAGTCCGTTTAAGGAGCAAGTCTGAGTCTTCCCAACCCAAGCAAAGCACAGTGGTCATTAAAATTCCTAAATATAATCCTTAAAATCAAGTTGAGTGAAAGATCTCACTGTGAAGCTTAGTTTAAATTTTATACATTTTTAAGTTTTTGTTGCTATACCCAGTAGCGCACGTCATTACGGAACTCTCCTAATCGTTTTTATCAATTCCCATCTCAATCTTAATTACATCCGGGCAATACTGTCAAAATATTAAATCATGGCTACTGGTTCAGCCGTAATGGCAGAATTCATATTCTGTTCAAATGATTTAATGAATTTTTGTTCTCGTTTTGAAAAAGAAGATCCTGAAGAAAATACTGACACCTTATTGGATGTTAAACTTCAGGATCTAAACAAACGTTGGGAGAATTTACAAATCTCTTATAAGAGCGTCTGCCTCGAAGACGAAAAACAAGTTTCCATCGATTTTAAAGACGAAGCAACAAACAAGTTCCAAGTATGTACTGACAGCTTCTATATATGTAAATCCCAAATTATCGATCAGCTTAAGTCCTTTCATGGCACTACTCCCGATAAAAATGTAACTGCTAGACATTCCTTGTCTTTTGTCGATAACTCGATTCCATGCATAAAAGTGCCCCCATGCGATACACAGATTTTTTATGGTAGTTACGAGGAGTGGCCGAGCTTCCGTGACATGTTCACGGCAGTGTACCTCAATCACCCAAAACTAACCCCAGCTCAAAAACTATTTCATCTGCGAAATAAAACTCGGGGAAAGGCAGGCCTTATAGTGAAACATTACAAACTCTGTGATGAAAACTTTTCACTGGCCTGGGAAGCACTTAGAGCCCGTTTGGAAAATAAGCGGATTTTGATCGATAACCAATTGAAGACCCTCTTCAACATTCCCCCTGTTACATCCGAAAATAGTGAGGGGATTCAGAGAATACAGAGTACAATAAATGATTGTCTTTCTTGCCTTACTTCTCAAGGGGTTTCCGTGGTCGAATGGGATCCGATATTAATTTATCTATGCTCCACAAAACTCCCAGAAGACACGCTCTCTCTTTGGGAGCAATCCTTAAAATCAAGGAAAGAGTTGCCCGACTGGTCCCAAATGGACTCCTTCCTAACTAGTCGGTATGAAGTAGTTGAACGATTGCACAACTACAAAACTTCCAAACCTCGCCACTCTTCCAACACAAAGACTCCAACTAAAGTGCAATCTTACCTCTCTCAAGAACAAGTGACGTTCACTTGTAAACTTTGCAAAAATAATCATGCTCTCAAATCCTGTCCGAAATTCCGTAACTTGGCAGTTTCCGATCGAACTAAATTCGCCGAGAAAAATGGTTATTGTACCAACTGCCTGGCATATAACCACACACTTACCAACTGTCAAAGCGTTTTTAGATGTCTTCATTGCAGACAATCGCATCACACGATGCTTCATCCTAAACCACCTATAAAATCCGCACCTAAGTCAGCAAATGCGACTTCATCCGCAAAGCCAACCACAAAAGCAACCCCCCTGTTGCACACCCACTCTACCGAACTGCCGAATACCCCAAGGCATCCAATATTCAACATAACCCAAGGCAATTGCGATGAATCTCCATCCACCTCTGCTGACAGTGCGTCCAGAATCCAAGCTAACTTCTCAGCAAACCATGAGAAGACGCTGCTTCCCACCGCCCGAGTGCACATTGAGCACATGGGCACACTTTTCACCCTAAGAGCCTTAATCCGGGAAGATTATGCAGTAACCGGGATGGGCGGAATCGTTGTAGAAAAGGCGAACAAAGTCTGTCAACTAACTCTAATCTCCAAACGTTATGACACAAAAGTCGTTACCCAAGCGATTGTGCTTCAAAAGCTCACAAGCTTTTTACCAACATTCTCTATCCCTAAACCCAATCCAACAGACATTAAGGATCTAGATCTCGCTGATCCTTATTTCTTCACTCCTGGTCCCATAGATATGGTGATCGGAAGCGATCTCATACCGAAGATCCTTCTTCAAGGAATTCAACACCACATCCTAGGCAGTCTCCTCGCTCAAAACACAATTTTCGGGTGGTATTTGAGCGGACCCATGCAACCCACTTCTTGTTCTACCTTTCATACGTACGCTGTAGAAGATACTAATGAAAACCTCAATATTCAATTGAAGAGGTTCTGGGAACTCGAGGAACTGCCCGAATCTCGCCTATCTTCTGACGAAGATTCATACTGCGAACAGTTCTATCAAGACACCACGGTTAGGCGAAGTGATGGCCGATATATAGTTCGGCTACCGTTCAAATCGAAGTTTCCATCCAACCTGGCCCTGGGACCATCCCGTTCCCAAGCTATGCGACAAGCTATCCGAATGGAGCATATGCTCAATAAAAATCCCACCCTCAAAGAAGAATACAACCGCGTTCTAGAAGAGTACCTCACCCTCGATCATATGAGGCAAATCGCTCCCGATGAGGTGCACGAAAATGGACATTATCGTTCATACTATCTTCCACATCATTCAGTTGTTAAACCAGACAGTAAGTCTACGAAAGTTCGTGTGGTATTCAATGCCTCCAAACCCACGGCATCTGGTATTTCACTAAACGATATACTTCATATCGGTCCAACCTTGCAAACAGATCTTCTATTTGTCATTTTAAATTGGCGATTGTATAAGTATGTCTTTAACGGTGACATACAAAAAATGTACCGACAGATTCTTCTCCACGAAGATGATCAACCGTATCAACGAATTCTCTTTCGAAGAAACAACGAGGATAAACTATCTGATTTTGCCCTGAAGACAGTGACATTCGGAGTCAACTGCGCGCCTTATCTTGCAATTCGGACTTTGCATCAACTAGCAACTGATACCAAAGATTCCCATCCACTAGCGAAACAAATTTTAACCAAAGAAACCTATGTGGATGATGTCTTATCTGGAGGTCACGATATTCCATCGTGTTTAAACGCTCAAACTGAACTCATCCATTGTTTACTTTCAGCTGGGTTTCCTCTCCGGAAAATTACAGCAAACCATCCTCAACTTTTAAATCAAATTCCTGCAGATCACCTTCTCGACTCTGACTTCCTGAAATTTGATTATTCCAGTTCTACCAAAACGCTTGGTATACGATGGAACGCGTTAAACGATTCTTTTTCATATTCAGTTGAATACTTGACACCACCCTCCAGCGCCACAAAACGCCAAATTTTATCCTCAGTCTCGAAACTCTTTGACCCCGCAGGATGGCTATCGCCCATTCTTATTCAAGCGAAAATACTCTTGCAACAAATTTGGTTAGAAGGTACGGAATGGGACGAGTGTGTCAAACCCCTTTCACTTCAAAAGTGGCACCAATTCGTAACCGATTTGCCCACAATCGAACAAATCCAAATTCCTAGATGGACAGAATTCTCGCCTAGTAGATCAATTCAAATCCATGGATTCTGTGATGCTTCAGAGAAAGCATACTGTGCATCCGTTTACATTCGGTCGCAATCAGCCAATACGGTATCCTCTCACCTTCTGTTTTCAAAAACCAAGGTAGCACCACTACAGACAGTGAGTCTCCCACGCCTAGAATTGTGTGGAGCAGTCTTATTATCTAAATGCATAAAAAGGGTTATTACTCAATTATCTCTTGATGGTGCAAACGTCTTTCTTTGGTCCGATTCGTCTATTGTACTTGCATGGCTCGAAAAACCACCATGTACGTGGAAGGTATACGTAGCCAATCGTACGTCAGAAATCATTAAAAATGTTGGAAATGTAAAGTGGCGGCATGTTACCACTAATCACAACCCGGCCGACCTTGGAACAAGAGGTTGTAGACCACAGGACCTAGTACTTAGATCACTCTGGTGGCACGGACCAGATTGGTTACTTAAACCCCCCGATCATTGGCCAATATCATTTCGACAAAATGTCGTACCTCAAGAACAACGTAAAGTAGAAGCTCTTCACGTTTTGGACGACGACCCCGATATATTAGACCGCTTCTATTCATGGTCTAAAGCCTTACGCGTAATAGCGTACATGTTTCGATTTATTCACCGATTCAAACCAATACAGTCCACTTCTCCCACTTGCTATAACTCTGTGGTTATTACGCAAAAGGAAATTCACTGGGTCAAAACTCGTCTCATCAAACTTTCGCAAGAAAGACACTACCCAAAGGAATATTATCAATTGTCCAATCGAGAATCAATTTCCAAAAAGAGCTCGCTTTTAACGTTAAACCCCTTTCTTGACCAACATGGACTTCTCCGTGTGAATGGTCGCTTGGCCAACGCTGGCCTTACGTACAATGAAAGACATCCAACCATTATTTCAGAATCTTCAAGATTATGTTATCTTTTTCTAAATTTTCTGCATGATGTTCTAATGCATGCTGAACAGCAACTCATGGTTCGAATGGCAAGGCAGGAATACTACATTCCCAGGCTAAAATCAAAAGTAAAACGCTGTATACGCAATTGCAAAATCTGTACAATTTTCAAACAAAACAGTCGTTCGCAAATTATGGCAGCTTTACCCCCAGAGCGTGCAACTTTCTCGTTGCCATTCACCTACACCGGTTTAGACTTTGCCGGTCCTCTCGACATAAAGTCATCAACCCTCCGGAGATCCCCACTACTGAAGGGATACGTTTGCGTCTTCATTTGCTTTTCCACAAAGGCAATCCACCTTGAACCATGTTCGGATTTGTCAACCAAAGCATTTCAGGCAGCATTTGCCCGCTTTGTAGGTAGACGCGGACTCCCGCAACGAGTGTTTTCGGACAACGGCAAGAACTTTGTTGGTGCTAACCGCGCCTTCCAACAGGATTTCAAAAAATTCCTCAAAGAAACTTCTGATGACCTACGCTCCAAGTATACCGTATATGGATTTGAATGGCATTTCCTGCCACCGAATGCTCCTCATATGGGCGGCCTTTGGGAAGCAGCTGTAAAGAGTTTCAAGCATCACTTCAAACGCACTGTTGGAAACCACGTCTTCACTTTTGAAGAAATCACAACTTTACTTGCTCGTATCGAAGCAGTACTGAACTCTCGACCCCTTTCCCCGATGTCTGATAATGCCAGTGACTTGCTTGCATTAACTCCAGGACATTTTCTCCGAGGCGGGCCACTACTGGGCTTTCCAGAACCTCAAATTGACAATCTCTCCCTACAAAATCGATGGGAAAAGCTCAAAGCTTTGTATCAACAGTTCAGCCAACGCTGGAAGGATGAGTATCTCAAAGAACTCCATCATAGATACAAATGGAAGCTCCCACAAAAGGACCTTTCCATTGGTGATTTCGTGGTCATCAAAAATGACCAAACTCCCCCCAACGAGTGGAGACTAGGACGCATCGAAAAAGTGTATCATGGTTCGGACAATTGTGTGCGAGTGGCGGATGTCAAGACTCAGACTGGAACTTTTACTCGACCAATTGTCAAGCTCTGTCCGCTTCCTTCTCAACCTGAGGTTCCGAATCTAAACTCTACCCTTGACACTTAAGAATCAACTTGTTTGCCATAGTTTTAAGATTTCCACGACCTTCTCATACCGTTAATATTTTACAGATCAAAACCATCCAACAACACCAACCTGGACCCACGGATCTATCAATGTAAGGTCTGCCTGAAGTATCATCCACTCCGGTTTTGTAAGGAATTCATGGCAATGAACAGCGAAGAACGCAGCGAAGTAGTGCGACAATTTACATACTGCCCGAATTGTCTTGCTCGTACCCACGACAGCATCAGGGATTGCTCGTGTCCCGACACGTGCAAACTATGTCAAGAATTACACCACACCCTGTTGCACACTACGGCGTCAGATGACATCGTGGAAGACCGTCGCAGCATTCGTAGCCAAGCATCCAACAGCCGAAACGTTCGTAAGCCGCTGAAACGGCTCCAAGTGTCCGCTCGTAGAGGTGCCCGTAAGCCGGCAAAGCGACCTCAGGTACCCAAACGCCAAGAATCACGTCAACCAAGAAGCCAAATCTCCATTCAAAAGGAGAAAATAGACGTAGCCATACGGGCATTGGCTCAATTGAAGGCATCCCTTGCACCAGTGCAACGAGGGCGCCATGTTTAAGTGACTTTCGTCCCTTAAATGGAACGCACTCCTGCGATCCTCAAGCCCGTAATGCAACCCTGCATACCTTAGCAGCGAACACAACACTGTGTTCGCAAGGCCCGTCATGCATCCCTGCATGACCCTGTCAAAGGAAGCATCCCTGCTTTCCTTCGAACTTCCAGTGTTGGAAACACTATAAAAGCGCTGTGCGCATATGAACTCTCTCTCTTTTACTTTTTCATCGGAACGCGCCTGTCGCATCTGCAATCAACAGAGGTAACTATCATCAACGCGGGACTTACAACCTTCGCAATCAACCATACAAGCAGTGCGCGGTTCATTAATTTCTAGTTTAAATTTTTCTATTACTTTGTTTAATTAATTGATGTAAACATAAATATCTTGAATTTCCATTCATTTAAAGAAAGGATATTGCATTGTTCCATTTCATTAAATTATTCTTAATCTCATAAGAAAATCGTATTGTACATTGAAGTACCGAATAATTGAATTAAATCGTTGTTGTTAGTATTAAGTTGCCAATAGAAATTCGCGTTTCATTTGTTAGTGCAATCTCCCACTTGTATTTACCCCCAAATACAAACCGAGTGAAAACTCCCTTCACTCCTACCTATTCCTTATCATCAATTTGAACAATCTGATTTTCGAGTTATAAACTCCGTTGTTCTGATATTTTTCTGGTTTGTAAGAATCTTTGTACTCGATGTTCTGTAATCTGCGATCTCAATTTTGTGGCCTTCGATTTCTGTCTGTTCTCCATTTTTTATGTCTGTTCTCCATTTTTGTTGTAGCTCTTTGTTCTCTCTTTTGCGATATCTGAACACTATCCACTATTCTAGAATTTTGTGCCTGTTTCTAATACTTTATGTTATGATATATGGTATTTGTTATTTGATCTATATAAGGCATTCTGGGTTATCTAGTTTGTGGTAAATAATAGCCGTCCTCTTTTATCTTATGTAGAGTTTTTTCTGTTTGTTATCTGTTCTCTATTGCCTGGTCTGAAATGTGAAAAATGTTCATTGTTCTGTAGCCTATTATTTTTGATATCTTTGTTTGGTCTTCCATTTCTATTCTAGTATTTTTACTGTCTGGTATATAATTTATGATCTCTATTAAATATTCTTAAATCTCACATCTCTTTTTCTGAAATTTTTCTATGATCTCTGGTACTTTGTATCTAATTTATATCATGCGTTTTGTGTTACATGGTCTATGATATCTGGTAGCTGTTTTCATTTCTGTGATCTAGGTGTGATTGAGATTTCATCTCTATTATCTGATATTTGTTGATCCTGCCTTGTTCTCCAGGCTTTGATCTCTGTTATCTTTTTTGAGTATCTTGTTCCCTGCTATCTGTTCCATGATCTTTTATATTTCATCAGTGGTCTATAACCACTTACGTTTGTTTGACTTTGACTTTTTTTCTGTTCTATAACATATGGTTTCTGCTCTCTGGTCTCTGATTTTACTATTCTGTTCTTGTTGTTTATAAATGATATTTCTACATTAATAAAATTTGCAAAAGTGTTAATGTATGCTGACGACGTAAAGCTTTTAATGTCATTCGCGTCATTTGAAGATAGAAATAAACTACAATCAGATCTGGACACACTAGGTGCGATTTAAATTATATGCCACTCAATCTTAAAAAATGTAAATACGAGTATATAGCCGGCTTCCTATACTGTTAACAATTATAGTCTTGATCAAGTGTATGATTTTGTTGACCTGGGGGCTACTGCGGACTACAAGTTCAGTTTCAACCGCTATATTAACGCAACAGTCAATATGCCTAGAGGTGTTCTAGCATTCGTTAAAAGATGGTCTAAAGAATTTAGCGACCCTTATGTAACTAAAGCTCTTTTTACTACATTAGTCAGACCTGTACTTGAATTTGGTTCTATAATTTGGAAGCTGTGTTACCAGGTCCATGTAGATCGCCTCGAATCAATTCAAAAACAATTTCTTCTATTTGCCTTAAGAGATTTTCATTGGGATCCCTTGTGTAATCTGCCACCGTATACGAGTCGCTTAAAACTCATTAATCTTCACACCCTTTCTAGTCGGAGAGAAATGTTTGGAATTGTTTTTATGATTAAATTAATAAATGGTTCACTCTCAAGCCCGTTTCTTCTGAGTGAAGTGAACTTCAATGTACCCTCTCGTCCATCAAGGCATTTTAAACCACTTGTCTTGAAACAGCGCCGAACCAATTTTGAGTTAAATGAGCCTTTCCGCTGTTTGTGTCAAGATTATAACTCTCATTCTGGTACATTTGATATTTCGGACTCGCTTTTCAGCATAAAAAAATCAATTCTTTCTATACTAAATATATAGTAACTAATTGTTTTCTTAGTCTTTGATTTTTATATTTATTTTCAATAACTTTCTTCTGTTAACTAATGATTTATTAATATGTAATCTATCCTATATCTACTTTACTTAGCTGATGAGGTTTTCTCTGTTGCTGAACAGTTTCAGATCTCGACGAATAACAAACCAAAGCCTTTCAAAGACTCGGCACGAACGAACAGTCCGCGCGTTATGCGGATCCGCTCCTCGCGCCTGTCGAGCGGTATATGGGGGGTAATCCGTTGGGGAATTATTATTACTAGAGTTCGCCCAGTGGTTGAAATTCAACCAATAATTTTTATTTTATTTTATTTTTTTGCTGTAGGTATGTTTTATCCGACTTTTTTTTCTTCCTTTCTATGTCGTTCCTTTCCTCTAACATATTTTTATTTTCCTTGATTTCTTTTTTTACTCTCTTATTTTATTTTTTACTTTCCTCAAACTTCTTTTCCTTTCCCTTCCCTTCCTTTTATTTTCTTTCTTTCCCCTTCGTTTTCTTACCTTTCCTTTAGTTCCCTTTCCCTTCCCTTCCTTTCATTTCCTTACCATTCCTTTCTTTCCTTTAATTTTCCTTCCTTTCCTATCCTTTCCATTCCCTTCCCTTTCCTTCCTTTCCTTTCCTTTTCCTTTTCTTTCCTTTCTTTCCTTTAATTTTCCTTCCTTTCAATTCTTTTCCTTTCCTCTATTTTCCTTTAATTTTCTTCGGTGTTTAATACTCTTTATGAGTAATCATTTATTTTATTGTTATAAACCCTGTTTGTAGGTATCAGCAATGAATTTTACATATTTGCTCATATTTTACATTGCTTGTTTAATGTATCCAACAAAGCAACTTTTCGTGCTCTCAGGAGAGCAGCTGACACTGGGCATCGTAGCTAGTAATCAATACAATAACAACAACTAAAGCAAAAATGCATGACACAACAGAGTATCTATAGTGCGAATACTTATTTTTCATTGGTCCACTACCAACTCTTCGCACTCACAGTGAGAGCCGACCACACGAATAACACAAAAACATGCATGGCAAGTCTACTCACACTACTACGTCTCTTAACTTTTTCATACAAAGCAACTTCTCGGCCATGCTCACGATTCAGCATAGTACACAAAAAGCAAGTACACACACACAGCGTGTCTAGAGTGTGAATAAGTAAATGTGTAGCGGTGTGACTTTTATGTTAAATTTTTTATATTAAAATGATTTTTTAAATTTTTTTTATTTACGGATAAAAGTACACCTCAAAATTCCCTATCTATACATATATAATTTGTATACCTTAGAATTATAGTTTAGCAGAAAACGGTTCTACATTGCATTCATCTTGTCTATTTATATATAAGATTATTATTATTATTATTATTATTATCATCCGCTCTGTGTTTTCTGGCCTACGACTTCCATTTTCTCCCCATTGGTATATGATCTTTGTTATCTTTTTCTCTATTGCTGTTTGCGTCTCAAATTAGTACAGTTTCAAACCAAACCGCATACACCAACCTTCAATTTCAAAAACTTACTTATGACAGTTTCCAATCAAAATTATATTTGTTCATCAATGGAATTTCATTCGAAAATAATTTTCGCATTTCGATTGTAGCTTCCAATTTTCATTTTCTCATTATTTATCGTTGTTGTTGTTCATTTGTTGTCTGCCACAATGTAGCACCACTGATGACATTAATTAAAATGCTGCTCATTTAGTAGCTTTCAAATATTTAGTCGCTACCGTGAAATTCCTTTCTTGTCAGCTTTCAGAAATGTTGCATGTGCGCTCTGTGTTGCACTGTGGCACATGTCGTTTCGTGCGTGCTGCATGCCACCCATGTGGTTGGTAATTGTTGTGAAATTAGCCTTTTAGCCGTAGTTGGTTGGTTGGTTGGTTGGCATGAAAATGCGTAAATTTTGGTCAAAATATGTTAACTCGCCACACAATTTGAAGCGATCAACCAAATTGACTAACAGCCATGAGGGAATTTTAACGGTGCAAACGAATTTTTATGCCACAAATGCAATTTGTTGTTTAGTGGCTTAGAATTTTTGTTAGTTGAATATTTGAAGAGAATATTTTTTTAAATTTCTGATATAAATTAGAGATTAAAAGAAATTACGTATGAAAAAGAAGAATAAATAAATGTACCGCGATGTGAAGCTAGTGGTATAGCTAAATTGTAGTGAATTTAGGATAGTTGCTGGTCAGTTCTATACCCAACTTCTCTGCTTCTATATTTTCCCCACTTTTCTATTTACCTTTCTTCATCTCCCTTTTTATTCTTCTTCCTTCATTTTCATGTTCCGGAAAAGGAAGAGCGCTTCTGTTTCTCTCTTACGTCCTCTCTTTCACACACTTCCTTTCTATCTCTGCTTATACTCGTACCTTCGCTCTTTTATCAATCTGTTGTTGCAACCTTTCACTGCCCTTCAGCTGATACCCTTGCATTCCACTTTCGCCATCTCTCCAAAATTTCCTAATCTATCATAATGTCTTATCGAGCATTTTTTGGCAATAAGCACATTCAATATTTTCTGATAAAACCTGACAGCTAAATCATAAATGCATATCTTCCAAATAAATAAATGGCTTCCTTATTCAGTTTTCGTAAACTTCTTGACTTTAACCAAGCATTTGAGTCCAAGTGCGAAAATATGCCACTACATGTGCGGCAGTTGCTCGCACAGAGGACAGCCATATCCTCCTCCCTCAGCCACACCTTACTTCCATTTAGAGTTTTGAGCTCATGGCAGCACAAACATCTCAGGTAGTAAATTCACACTTTTTTCGAATATTTTTTTCTTCTTCTCAATATTAGCTTCGTCCTGTTTTACTTTGCATTTCAGCAGCTGTTCAGCAACTCGCCTGCATGCCTGCATGGCTGCTCGTCTCCACAATAGAGTTCGATGATAATAAATTTTCTTACTCGTTTGTGGCAAGTGCATATGCAGGGTATTTGGAAAGTGTCGGTGTGTGCGTGTGCATGAGTGTGTATATCCCAGTAAACAATCGTATGTCAATAATAGAAGGCTTAAAATTTGTTTTAGTACCCTTTGTGGTCCAATTTGTGTGCACTAAGATTAAATAAAATAAAATGAAATAAATTGAACAAAATAAAATAAATTAAATTAAATTAAATTAAATAAAATAAAATAAAATAAAATAAAATAAACCAAATTAAATGAAAAAAAAATAATATAAAATAAAATAAAATAAAATAAAATAAAATAAAATAAAATAAAATAAAATAAAATAAAACAAAACAAAATAAAATAAAATAAAATAAAATAAAATAAAATAGAAAAAAATAAAAAAAATAAAATAAAATAAAATAAGATAAAATAAAATAAAATAAAATGAAATAAAATAAAATAAAATAAAATAAAATAAAATGGAATAGAATAAAATAAAATAAAATAGAATAAAATAAAATAAAATAAAATAAAATAAAATAAACTAAAATAAAATAATATAAAATAAAATAAATTAAAATGAAATAAGATAAAATGAAAGGAAATGAAATGAAATGAAATAAAATAAAATGAAATAAAATGAAATAAAATAAGATAAAATAAATCAAAAGAAAATAAAATAAAATAAAACAAAATAAAATAAAATAAAATTAAATAAATTAAAATAAAATTAACTAAATTAAATTTTGTTTAATTAAATTAAATTAAGTTAAAATAAAATAAAATAAAATGCAATAAAATAAAGTAAAATAAATAAAAAAAATAAAACAAAATAAAATAAACAAAATAAAATAAAATAAAATACAATAAAATAAGGTTAAATAAAATAGAATAAAATTAAATAAAATAAGGTTGCAGTGGCTGCTAGCAAACGAACTAGCATACATAGGCCCCGGAGGTCCCGTTGTGATAAAATTAGATAGAAATAAAATAAAATAAAATAAAATAATTTAAATAAAATAAAATAATATAAAATAAAATAAAATAAATTAAATTAAGTTAAATTGGATTAAATTAAATTAGATGGAACTAAATTAAACTAAATTGAACTAAATGAAATTAAATTAAATTAAATAAAATGAAATTAAATAAAAGAAATTAAATTAAGTAAAATTAAATTAAATTAAGTTAAAGAAAATCAATTAAATCAAATTAAATTAAATTTAATTAAATTAAATTAAATTAATTTAAGTTAAGTTGAATTAAATTAAATCAAGATGAATTAAATTAAACTAAATTATATGAAATGAAATGAAATTAAATTAAATTAAATTAAATTAAATTAAATTAAATTAAATTAAATTAAATTAAATTAAATTAAATTAAATTAAATTAAATTAAATGAAATGAAATGAAATGAAATGAAATGAAATGAAATGAAATGAAATGCAATGAAATAAAATGAAATGAAATGAAATGAAATAAAATAAATTAAATTAAGTTAAATTAAATTAATTTTATTTAATAAAATTAAATTCAATAAAATAAAATTAAATTAAATTAAATTAAATTAAATTAAATTAAATTAAATTAAATTAAATTAAATTAAATTAAATTAAATTAAATTAAATTAAATTAAATGAAATGAAATGAAATGAAATGAAATGAAATGAAATGAAATGAAATGAAATGAAATGAAATGAAATGAAATGAAATGAAATGAAATGAAATGAAATGAAATGAAATGAAATGAAATGAAATGAAATGAAATGAAATGAAATGAAATAAAATAAAATAAAATTAAAATAAAATAAAATTAAATTAAATTAAATTAAATTAAATTAAAGTAAATAACATCATCCCCTAGGCGAACGTTAGTTTAGATAAATCAATGAAGCCTATTTTAAGATTGATTTGCAAAACGATTACCAAATTGTTTATAAGGTTTTGAAGCTGCCATGCGCTGTGTTTAGATTCCATTTGGCTCTTAACCACCTAGTTGGTATCTTTCCTCTGAGCTAACTGTCCATTTTGTTCATTACATTTTGCTTCATATAGTAAAATCACGCTGCAATTTCTTTGCGGTGCCATACCCTCCTGTCGAGGTAAATACTTTCACCCCACACCCTCCTAACCTTCGGTGCCGTAAGTACTTTTCTGTGTCTGTGCGCTCAGCATAAGTTACTATTTAGGATCGTTTTAAAATGTTTGCCAGACTCCATTAGAACTTGGCTAGCTTTGCCGCCTGGACACATTTGCCTGTTAGATTGCTGCGGCAGCGTGGAGGAAGAAATAAACTTTTTAATGCGCTTCATTTGGCACTCAGAAGTGTCGAACGGAAACGGCTGCTGGCATTTTGATTTAGTTCACCGCTAGCAATGTCCAAGTAAAGAATGGTACCTAGGAAAAACTTACACCAGATCTGCTAAAGCCGTACAACCGCTAGCTGTGGCACAAAACTCGAATGAAATGCTTGAGAAAGACTGTTGGCCTAACTCTCCTAGAAGGAATAAATTGCTCAAGGGCAGCTTCCTATGCAAACTTTAAAGATGGAAGAGTCGTTCTACCTAACTGAAGAGTGGAGCTTCAGAGTACTCATTTTCTAAGTTCTTTTCCTACGGGGACAGTGTGTATCAAGTACACCACACATGAAACTCCTTGTGGTGCTATGAAAATAAAGCTCATTTTCCATATGGGCGAGAGAGCATTGTGCTGAGATTGTTGGGAACGCAGCCAAGATTTGAAAATAAAAGCTTTGAGTAATGATTTTAATTTGTTTTAATTCTAGTCGTTTTAGGAAAAGTGGAGTAATACAAAATTATTTTTTCAACTTATTTCTACATGAAAAATATGCTATATTTTAGCTTAAACTCGAATGGATTAAGATATTTAAGATTATAGTTTAGAATTTTGATGGGTTTGAGTTCCTTGATTCGACCCTTGGATTTGATGAAAGCTCAAAACTAAAAGAGCATTATTTTGTATTCCAAGAGTTGTGGGATCAATGAAACATAATATTCTTCAGCTGTGCGCGCATGTAGTAGTTTTATTGAGCTCTTAACATGAAAGTTGGAAAAGATTTATAACATTTTTTGAAGCTCTTGTTTTTACATGCTTTAATTGAGATTTATTCTCTTTCCAGAAGTTTTGGCATCACTGTGTACCAGAAAATTGTTTGGCGTATCAAAGCTTTATTGAAGTTTCTCACATACAGCCTTACAGAGATTTAGATCAAAGTTAGTAAAGCTCTGAACCATATTTAAAAGCTCTTGAACTCCAAGTTCAAACTGAGCTTTTGAAGTCGAGCTTAACTTTTATTTTAGAAGGTTTTGAATCGCTCCATAAGAGGGTAACCCTTAGCTTTATAAGTGAGCCAGAGCTTTATCGAGCTTTCTCACATACAGCGTTACACAGAGAGTACAACAGCTCATCTAGATTTTTGCATAATTTATAAACAGTCGTCGTCCTTCTTTTCACTAATTTTGTCTTAGTCTTTTTCATTAGCTTCCGTTTTCGTTTCTATGTAATTTAAGTGCTCAGTAAGCTTTTTAGAAATATATAAGTAGAAGTCTAGAAACTAATATGCCTTTTAAATTTTAAGGCTGAACACTATTTTTTTATTTAAGCATTTTAGTTTGACTTGACTATTTAATATTGCTTATATTTCTTGGCTTCTTTATTTATTCCCTAAAATTACAGTTTTCCTTCCTTCAAGCTTTTAGAGCCGAAGTAAGCTACTGTGGGTAAATGAGGGGTAATTTGGGATAAATATTTCGTTTTGGAAATCAAAACGTTTTAGAAAGCTCATATGCTCTCTATCTGTATTATTGAAATGTAAATATAAAAATAGAAGTTCAATTGGAACAAATTTGTGATAACTTCTAAGCTTTTAAAAGTATACAAATATTTTTTGTGAATTTGTATAGAAAATCTGTGCATACTTTAGGGTGCATATCTTCTTCAATTTCGAATTTCGAGATGTTTCTATTAAAATGATTTCAAAAATAATGCACAGGTAATTTCAACTACTTCATTAGACGCGCCATCACCTTACGTCATAAGTTTAACAAATTTTTGAACCGTTTTTCGGTCTTGACATGAACATAATATACAAAAAATAATACATATATAATCCTAAAAGTATGCAACGGATTTTTTTTTGGAAATTTTATAGGTAGCTGGGTATTAAAATGATTTGAGGAATAATACACAAGTAAATTTTAACAGAAATGTTTACAAAATTATCAAGAAGGTCTCGTGGAAATTGAGAACCGAAATGCTCCCTAAAGAAGGCAACGGATTTCTTATAAATTGTTGTACTGAGACTCACGTCTCCCTTAACCACTTTATTAAAAGCGGCATCAGCTTAAATCAAAAATTTCAAAAATGTTTGTTCCTTTTTTATCAACAAACATGCCACTGTGCACCCAACACTGAACAACTGAAGCATGCATAGTTTTCAAGTGGCTCTTGTTGCCTTCATTAATTTGCCACAGACGCCACTGAAGATGATGACGTTGATGATGATGCAGTGGTCGTTGTTGCTTATTTGTTGTTGTTATTTGCTCGTCACGGTACACTTTGCTGCTGGACTACTTTCTTCAATGCTGCCTTCACACACTGCCCTAACACTTTACAGCTCTTGACCACTTAACTGAGCTGCTGTTTGGCCATTTTGATATTTTAAAACTTGCTTGTGGATAATATTTATGTTTATTTTTATTTTTTTATTACGAGTAAAAAGTAATATTTTGTTTTGGTTTTTCATTGAAATTCCGCTGTTGACCAGCACTTTTTAATCCAGCTAACCGTTAAGCACAGCAGAAGCAGCTTAGTTACTGTTAAGTTAGCAAGTTGACGAGTGCTTGGACGACGAAGGATTTTTCTTGTGTGGAGTGCTCTTGAGAGGAAGTCCACGGCTGTGCTTAAAGGTGGCAAGTCAATGAGCAGTGGTGTAGGCAGATGACTAAGGCTGGGGCTTAAGTTTGTGGATGAAGGAGGAGGTCACTCAGTTGGTTGAGATTTCCGGTATTTAAGCGAAGATTTAACACGAGGTGTAAAGAAAGAAGAGAGACGCCGAACTTGAGATGCTGGCTGACAGAATTAGTTCACGAAAATTCTAACAAAAGATCTGGGGTATGAAGGAAGGTTTCACAACGTGGGAGAATTGCTACAGAGACCAATAATGCCACCTTTTAACGCCTTACAGAGCGTGCTCCAGTTATGGAGTAGCACTTCTTGTCATTTGCTAAACTGCGAGAGAGACGATGAACCTGATACCCTTATACCTGGAAATGGAAGAAACGTGCAGCCAAGGTCGGATAGTGCGGGCTGCCAAGCTCAGACTCCGCACGGGTTTCCGGTAAGTAAAATAATACAGCCGATGCCGCCTAAGCACTATTTTAAATATTGGAACTCCCTGCTAAAACGAGTTTTGAGCATGTCTATTAAAGAAGATCTTGGTAGAGCCTTGTAAAGAGGGCAAAATCTGTTGGTCTGGCATTTCAAATGAGTTACTTTAGGCCGGCCTAAATGAAGCTATAAGTCGTCCTTTAAGTCATCTGTAGGTTGATCAAGAAAGCGAACAGTGTTGGCTACACATATAGAGTAAGTAAACCACTAGCTTCGAGTGGCCACTTGAAGAAATTACTGATATCTCGGATTCGGATCTGTGTTGGCTTAGTACTACATGTAGAAGACGGTTAATATTCCAGAGTCTTCAAAATGCATCCCATATCGATCCTAAGGCATTTCTTTTGACCAAAATAAAGCTTGCTGCGTGCGTTGGTTGAAATCTTCGGACCGATCGCCTTAAATATGTAGCCTCAGATTTAGGTGGAGATAGTGGCAAATTCCTTGAATTTCCCTTTCCTGTATACGCCCATGGCATTGAGTAGATTGGAGCTGTGTAGCAGTGCCCTAGCCTTGAGGATGAAGGTAGTGGAAGCAGAAAAACCTCAACAATCGAGTATCAAAAGTATTTTCGTTCACAATTTTGCCACAACAAACAAAAGCGCAAGCTAAACTACAAAAACAAAAACAGAGAAAAAAGCAACAATAAAAGTTTGCAGCTTTCGCGCTCTTTTTTTTTTTTGAAACTAATTAAAAACGTAAAAAAAACCTTGCTGCCACCAACGCTGCAGCTGACCACAGCACAACCGAGCATTGAAGTAATTTAAATTTACACTTCGTTTGACAATGAGTGCAGGTAGGGGTGAGGCACTCACATACTCATACACTTAAACTTTGCCTTACCACACTTACAATGCTCACATGCAGTTTTTAGCAGCTTTTGGAAAGGTTGTGCGCCCTGATGTATGCAACACTCAAGCTACCACAATGCAATTTAGTGTGCACGCTGCTGTGCTTATATTTTATACCTACATTTGGTGGCGCCAAAAATTATGTTGCAGAAAATTTAATTGCACATATCGACCAACCACATAAAAAGCAACAACAAAGATTTATACTTAATAACAACAACAATAACAAGCGCGATAGCAACCTCGAACGACACAATAAATTTTCACCATTAAAAGCGCGTAACAACCGTGTCGATTTGTTGAAAATCTCTGCACACAAATTTCGCTAAATCACACCGAATGCTGACTGGTTTCTCTGCTTTGTGCCCCTAAATGTAGGCAACGACGAGCACATTTAATTGCATTAACAACTCGCAGTTAAATTCAAACAACACTGCGGATCGTGGAGGAAAATTGCTTTGCAGATGTTTGGTAGCAAAGAAAGCAAAAGTAAAATGTATACATACAATAACAAAAATAACAACAATGTGTACAAATTTAAAGCAACAACAACAAAATGCACTTAGCACAATCTTGTCTTGCAGCTATGTGCAGTTGGGTTATAAATTGTTTACACTTAAAATGTGTTTAAAAGGACATTGTTTACGACTTTTCGCTTTCTTTGTTGGCTTTTTCTTGCACGATTTATCTCTTTCTTTTACTTAGCAAAATTTTTGTTGTTCTTCGTCAGCGTGTTTTTATGGCCTTAAAAGAATTAAACGCTTGCTATTTTTAATCGCCTTGGTTTAAGCGGATGAATGCTAAGATGTGCCAAAAGCGAACTGGAAGCAGCAAATATTTCTTGAAGCTCACAGAGTGTGAAATAAAGCGCACTTTCCCAGGAGCCTCTAGAGATAAAAGGGATCAGAGCCGTTAATACTAATGTTTACTACAACTTTCATATGTTGGTATATCGAGCCCTGTGCGCAAAAAAGACGTAAGAGCCAAAGATAAGGCGAAGGTTTTTTCTAATTTATTTCACATTCAGTTGATGTATGGCCATGAAATTAGGTACATAGCTTTTCTTTAGCCCAACCTATATAATGCAATCAATTTTATTTTTATATATGTAATATAAGCGTAATTTTTGGCGCATACGTCTTTTTTGGCCTCACCAAATCAGTCTACTTTTTGATAATTTGGCTGTTACGTCACAAATTTTCTTTAACCAAGGTTCTTTTTCTGCACTTTTCTTTTGTTATTTAAAATTACTTATTTGTCCTCAAATTTAAAAAGCAGCGGGTACTGGTGGATTGCCTGACGAGCTACGCAATCACGGGGGCGAGAAGCTGATAAAACGCATGCATCAGTAATTTTTGTTGGAGCAGTAAAAATATTCGACTTTCCTTGAGTTAACACAGATACTGGGTATTCTCTTCGTAGCAGTAATATGTTTAGTAACAAGCTCCATTATTCAATTGATCGTGAAGTTATTATTTGTTCATTAATACGTGGGTCTCATGCCCGTTTTCAAAAATTTGCAGAAAGCAATAATAGGACGAAAAGGCCAATGTATTTCCCAAATGTTAGCATTCTATCTGCATAAGTCAATGAGATATAGCATGACTCTGTACTACTACCTACTTTCCAGTAAACTTTCACAAACTTGTATGTGATCAAGGTCGAAAAGCGATTACATTCAGTGGGTGCACTTTCCCCAACAATCATTATTGTAGCGTAAATGGTTTTCAATTTATTAACACTCGAAATTTGAATATTTGCTCATTCATATGTGGGCGGTGCCACGCCCATACCCGAAATTTTTTTTTTTTTTTTTATGAATCCGTATCTTACCATTTTAACTGATTTTGACAATGAAATATCATATTTTATCATTAATTTGAAAAGGAAAAAAAGACGTAACAACCACTTTGCGCTCACTAAAAATGTGAATAAAAAAAAACACATCTACTTACGTCTAAATTGCTTTTGCTTTAAGTTCATAACGGTACGTTTTACAGCTACGAAGCTTTGTGAGGTTATGTGTGTGTTAATAATTGATCGATTTTCATCAAAAAGCTAAAAACGAAAATCATGGCTCTTACGTCTTTTTTGCATAGGGCACGATATTGCGTATGAAATAAAAAAAAAAATTTGTTGAATAAAATTTTCTTTATTAGAGAAAATAAAAAAACAAACTTGGCTAAGTTTTTTATTTCATCTTTTAAACTTTTTTTAAAATAATTTTTAAGTTTTTATTTAAAATTTCTGTTAAAATAATAAATAATAAAATAATTTGATTTTATTATAATTTGATTTGTTAATTTTTTTCCCATACGCATTTATTTTTATAAATTCTTAATTTGTATTTTTTGTATTTACATTACATTTTCTTTTAAATTTAGTTTCTTAATCGTTGTTTTCTATTTTTATTTTATATATTTACATTTCACTTTAATTTCCGTAAATATTTTATTTACTTTTGTAATAAAAAAATAACTTAACTAATACCTTATAACTTTTTAAACATGAATGAATTTTTTTAAATATTTGAGCTTTTGGTTTTTGTAATGTAGTTTTTTAAAGTATTTTTTATTTACTTGCTTATATTAACATTTCACTTAACTTTCACTTTTTTTTATTTTTTATGTTTTAATTTTCTCGCTTATTAGAATTAAATTTAATTTAATTTATTTGAATTTTGATATTTTCAAGTTATTTCTATGATATATTTTTTTTATTCATTAAATTTTAACATTCCTTTTCCTTTCAGCATTCACAGACTTACTTCTAGTCAGGCAACTTATTTTTTAATTTTTAACTTTCTTTTTTAATATGTATTTATTTATTTATTTTTTTAATTTTTTAAGTTTTCATTTTTATATTTACATATATGCCAGCATAATTAAAAACGTTTTTTTGGAGTTCTCACTTAATAGAATTTAATTTTTTTGATTTAAGTTTTGATATTTTCATGTTATTTCCACTTTAATCTTTTTTTTGTATTTATTAAATTTGAATTCATTATTAATAGATTTTTAAAATTTTGAATTTTCGAGTTTTAATTTGTTGAAATTTCAAAATATTTATCTATATCTAGTTGTCTTTTAGATGGATTTTTGTAATAGTTCTTCTGTATGTTGAAATTTTTGGAAATTAAATTTAATTTGCTTTTTTTATGTTATCTGTTTTAAAAAGCCTTTGATATTTGACATAAATTTATAATTTCTAATTGCTACACTTTATATCTGTTTTATTTATTAAATTTTAACATTCCTTTTCTTTTCATTATTCACAGATTTTTATTTTACAATTTTTTAGTTTTAGTTAAATTTTATTTTCAAATTTAGATTATGAAGTTTGCTAATTTTTTTCAATAGCTTTTTAAAGTTTTTTTTTGTTTGTTTTTTTATATTTACATGTCACTTCTAGTCAGGTAAATTTTTTTAAAATTTTTTTTTTTTAAGGTTTAATTTTTATATTTGCATTCAAGTATAATTAAACAGTTTTTTTTTTTGTATACTTATTAAAGAGAATTTAATTCTTTTATTTAAGTTCTGATATTTTCAAGTTATTCTATGTCATATTTTTTTTATTTATTAAATTTCAACTTTCCTTTTTCTTTCATTATTAACAGATTTTTATTTCATAGTTTTTAGTTTAATTTTATTTTCAAATTTAGATTATAAAGTTTGTAATATTTTTTGCAATATGTGATTATTTATAAGAGTTAAATTTTTTTATTATTTCATTTTTTTTATGAATTTTTAATATTGTCATGGTATTTTTTTTATTTATATGTGTATTTAATTTTTGTATTTATTAAATTTCCACCTTCCTTTTTCTTTTCATTATTAATAGATTTTAAAAATCTTAAATTTTCCAGTTTTATTGAAGCAAGTTTTTGTTTTTATTTCTTCCTGATTTTTTTATTGTTTTTTATACATGTTTTAATTTTATAAATTTTTTTTAATTTTAAAATTTTTATCTACATCTAGTTGCCTTTTAAATGGATTTTTTAACAGTTTTTCTATATGTTGAAGTTTTTGGAAATTAGATTTTATTTGCTTTTATATGTTATTTGTTTAAATTAGCTTTTGATATTTGAGTGGAGCTATTTTTTTATTATTTCTTTACTTGTATTTATTCATTTTTTTACATCTCTATTATTATACATAGGGTGTTACTAACTTTTTTTTTACTTTATTTACATAGTTTTCTTTTTCCTTTATTTTTAATTTTTATATCTACATTTAATTTTTCAAGTTATATTATTTTTAACCTTTTTTGATTTTTAAATTTTATTTACTATTTTAATATTTGTATTTATTTAAAAAATTTAAATTGATATGAGATCATTAAATTTAATTTCCTTGTCTTTTTATTGCATTTTTAAACATAAAGTGAAACATTTCTAGTTGCTATACTTTATAACTTTTTTTTTTTGTAATAATTTTAGATGCATTTGTTATATGCTTTCATTTTTAAAACCTACTTTAATTAGCCTAGAGCCTACCAGCTTACTCATCAGGTGTGCCTGGACGTCCTTATAACATTTCGTAGCTTTTAGCTAACTCAGTAGAAAACATAACTTTGTAGCTGAGAAAAAAGTCCCCAACGCCTTTGGTGTCCAGCGTACACATAACTGTAGTTCGCTTCAGTCACACCCACTCCATTGTTTTATTAATACAAGCACATATGTGGAACTTTCCAAACCATTTCTTGTAGCTTAGGCTAACTTCACATTCCAACAACGTTCGACGAGCAGCTGCCTTGTGCTCCGCTGGGCATACAACTTTTCGTGTTGAGTTATGCCAGCTACTATGTCAGACAAATTCTCATTTCAACATGCAGACGTGTTGAGCCAGCGGAGCTTTGATGGGAGCGCATATGCGGGCAACTGGTGGTGAGAATGGTGTTAAAGCGGATGTTGGGCTCAGTAAGTGGCAGTTAAGTTTTAATTTCTTTTTTTGGGAGGAGGAACTTTACATTCACACAGCAGCGAGAGTCAACTGGTATCTTAACATCCGGGCACGTTTGCTGCATTTGGTGGTTAAGCATCGAAGACAGGCTAACAGGATAGCGCAATAAATATAACTGGTTGGAGTGTGATGAATTTCAAGCGGACGGAAAGACTGAAAAATTTTGAAAATGAACTTCAAGTTGCTACCTCCAAATGTCCAACTCCAAATTTTTTTAAAGAGGCAGAGAGCTGCTTATAGCAACCTAAAGGGGTAGGTGTCCGCAAAGTTCTTGATATTTCTTAAGTTATTAAGGTTTTCAAGGTTTGCGCATGTCCGAGCGATTTGAGCGATCTTGCGGTCTTGTTCGTAGAAACCTCGTAGTACAGTCTTTTATTCAAAGTAATGAGCTCCGTCTATGCAACAGGCCCTCCTAGGTCCCAACCAATTCGAGATCTTCGCCATTCAGAGGACATGGAAGGCAGTACTTTGCAAGGATAGTGCAAGTAGAAGGTCAGACATCTCCTCTCTCTCTCTTGCTTAGTAGGTGAGAAGCATAGAGTATGCAAAGGGTAAGATAAGCCTGTTGTGAGAGGTGACTAAAATCCATGACGCAAAGGTTTGAGCGGTGAAACAACTCGTTCCTGTTGTAGTCAGCCTAATATCGGACTCATTCCAGCAAAGTACTAGCCCTATCCGTAACACTTCCCAAGTCTGCGAGCATTCTATGGTTACAATAACAACAACATCTTCTCAGTTATCCAGCCGCCTCTTCAAGCGCTCTAACGACGTCATTGATATCATCGAGTCTGACGAGGGATACTGAAGAATGAATCATGCGTCGTCCAAAACTTTGCTTAATTTCTAAACCGACGCCTAGTAGCATACAGGAAAACGATATGTCCAATTTGCTATCTTTTTGTTGTTGGTTGCCTAGCTAGCTATAGATCGGCTCTTGACTTTCATATATTTTAACAGAACCTTTAGCTATCCTTTAAATTACTAGGTTAGGTTGAGGTGGCCGGTCTGTGAAAACCTCACATTTACTGAAAATGTTCGTAGTGTTACCAAAAGCTTCTGAAGATGATAAGCAGGGACAAATTCAGATTAACTTCTGTACTCATCGGGCAATTGACTATTAGGTCTCATTCGCAGCTTTTTCCTTCAATGGAAGAAAAGTGGACCACCAGCTTGGATATCGGCCAGCTCAGCATTGTAGCAGAATGAAATTCCTGGGTAAACCTGTTTTTCAGAACTCAGTGATATCCAGCTTAAGAAGGTTTTCAAATATTTAAATTTGTTGAAAAGGAAATCGTCATATTTTCATTGGTTAATTAATGAATTGCGTTGTCAGAACTTCGTACCAACAGTCTTAGAAGCCTACCTGCACTGACGAACCAACTTACCGACCAACTAACCAAGGAGCCGTGGATTAACAGAAGACCGTTTTATAGATCAGTATGAAGTGAAGACAGGTCTGAGTTTGAACATATATCCGCTCGTGTACTGGCTGTACGTACCGAAATAGTATGAAGAAGTGGGAGCGAAGGATCTTAAAGCCATCACGTAAAAACTATACAAACTTACTGATCATGGCAACATACGCCGACCGGTCAGAAGTCATTCACGGGTTATACAGACTACTTAATGGGAAAGTTCTTCTTCTGACTACTCTTGACACCGCTAAGATAACGCAGCCTACTTGCTAAAGTGGGCTCAAGAGAAACCAAGCAGGCATCAACCATTAACAGCAAGGTCTAGACAACGGAATGAATCGGGTTTAACCGACCAAGCGCTGTTAATTTACTTTGACTTTATTTAATCCTCATTGATGACTGGCCAGAATGGCTTGTTCTTAATACTATTACTACAACAACAACAACAGCCACTGAACATTTATCACATACACAGCTTCTGCCGTAATTAATTTTAATGCAATAATTTGCTAACCAAACTTGCAAGCTTTATCCTTCTGGGCAGTCAATTGGTTGTTGTTCTCGGTCCATTTGCTGCCGTAATTTCGTAATTTAGTGTTTTTGTTTGTAGCGAGGAAGCCTGGTGTCTTTTGCATCTCAGACCAACAGCTGTGATAATATTTTGGCACCAAATGCCAAATGCAGAGGAGCACAACTTTACTTGACTTACTACATGCTTGGCACGGCTTTTAATTGCATTCACAGCACAAGAAATTTTGCAAGTCGGTTGGGAAGACACTTTCAATATATGTAAAAAACGTAGTATTTCGTAAGGAAGCAACAACAAAAACATTTGCTCAATAATGTGCAAGAATATGATAAAACTTCTTTATATAAATTTAAGTGAATGTGGTTGCAAGAAAAGCTGTGTCGTAATTTGTATTTAATTAGGCGCAAAAAAGAGTAGTCAAAAATGATTAAAGAGTAGTAGGAAAGTAGCAGAAACTTTACAGCTATTAATTACTGCTTCTATATGCATGCCAATGTTGTGTCCCGTGGCTAGCTAATGGTGACTAAGAAAGATTTATGCGGAAAAGTTTTGCAAACAAGAAATATGCCGAAACTTTTGTTATAGGAAAATATATGCGAAAACTTGCTTTTTAGGGTTAAAACAAAAACAAAAAAAACAAAAAATTATGAATTGGCAAGCAAATGTTAATATTCTATCAGTGCTGTGTAAAAAAAGTTACAGGCGAAAATTTTGGTTTTCTTCATTCTTTGTTAGAGCTGTATTGAATAATGTCTTGGCTTAACAGAAAAAGGGTGCAATTTCTAAGAAAAATTTTTTTAAATAGTTGTAAAAAATTTGATATAATTTCTTGAGAGCTGTGTAATGCATAAGAGTAAGGCACGTGTAGTAACTGAGCACAGCACATGCGATTTTTATTTTGAAAAAATATGAAATAAATAAACCACTTGAACTTGAAAATCGATGAAAAGGCAACATAACTGCTTTTCAAAATCTTGAACCAACAAAATATTTTTTTTTTAAATTTATTATTTAGTAAATTAATACATATTTTCTTATATTTGAGAAACATATAAAAATATTAATATATGCATTTTTACAACTGAAATTCTACAAATAATAAAAATTTTATTTCTAATCATAAACCAAAAAAAAAAAATTAACAATATTTAACCTTTTGACAAATTTTCATTTTAATTTTTATATTAAGTTTAACTGCATACATGGTTTAATTTAATATTGTTTTGACTTACATTTAAAAAGCTTTATTTTCAAGTAAATGTTTTCACTTCATTTAAATTTTTGCGCCTATTTTCTTATAAAACTTATTGTATATTGTATATTAGTGATTTTTTTACACTTGAGCAACGTATAAAAGTAGTTCAATATGCCTTTTCAAGTTTTAAGTTTCAAAAATGTTTATAAAAAAGTTTTACTTTTGCGAGCAGCAATCAAAGAGTATCTAAAAAATATTTCTACTATTTCAAAATTTTGATTTTCAACGTTATATTAAATTAAAAGCACATACATATTTTTTTAGTTTTGGTTTTGATGGGTAATTCAAAATATTTTCTTTTCAAGTAATTGTTTTGATTTTATAGAATTTATAAAAAAAATTATTTTATGTTTTGTGTTTTAAGTTGAATAATTTTTATTTCATGATTTCCATTATTTTAATAGTTTTACTCTACTTAATTTGAGATTTCATATTTAAGTGATAATTTTAATTTAAATTTCAAATTTTTTAATTACTGTTTTTGTTTTATAATATTAATAATTTTCAAATTTATGCTTTCAATTATTTGTAAAGGTTTTGTTGTTGTTGTTGTTGTAGCGACAATGTTGTCTCAGCTTTCATCTCGGCTTGTTAGTTTCAGATTAAATTTCTATATTTAAAAATTTTTTTTTATAATTTGAATAATTAATTTTAGGTTTTATATTTGAGTATTAATTTTAATGTAAATTTCCATTTTTTAAGTACTTTTTTTTTGTTTTATGACTTAAATAATTTTTATTTTATGCTTTCAATCATTTTTGTCTCAGTTTTTCATCTCTTCTTAATTTGAGGATTTATAATATTTGAATGCTAATTTTAGTTCAGATTTCTATGGGTTGAAAATTGTTTACGGCTTTCTATTTTACACTTGCATTACTATTGCTGTCTTATTATTTTCTATATCTGGAATTATATATTTCAAATTTTTGTTTTGATATTTATTTTTGATGCATTAATTTTTACTCGTGTTAGCATTTTTTTTATGAACTTGGACAATTTATTTTAAGCACTTTAATTCTTTTCAAATTTAATCGTTGTTTTTGGTTGTTTGTATATTATTTTGATGTTTTTAAAATAATTTTTTTTTTTAATTTTAAATATATTTTTTTTAATGTTTTTGTGATTATAAAAGGTTTTTCGTTTTTTATATTGGTTTGTATTTTTAATACTTAGTTATAACAAAATTTTTTTTTTTTGTAAATTTTTTTTAGCATTTTCAAATTTTAATTTTTTTAATTCATCGTTGACATTATTTCCTGTAGATTATAATTTTTACTTTTTTAATTTTTCAATTGTATTTTATAAATTTTTTCACTAATTTTCTTATTCGTTTTCCTTTTATTTAAATTACTTTCTTATTTTTTATGTGTATAGTTTTATGTCGTTTTAAATCAATTTACTTTATTTTTGTATTTATGAGATTTTTATATTAATTTTCACTTCCACATACGCATATCTTAATTTTTACTCTTTTTTTTTGTGCATAAATTTTCTTTTGCATTTTCAAGTTTTAATTTTTTAATTAATCGCTGACATCATTTAATGTGGATTTTAGTATTTACTTTTTCTAAAATTTTTAAATTTAGTTTATATTTTTTTCCTCAAAAAGTTTTTTTATATTTGTTTATTTTAAGTTTTTATGATTTGAAAGTAGATGATTTTTCAGTTTTTGGTGTCTAAATTTCACTTCCTTTTTTATTTTCACATTCAATAATTTTCTTATTCGTTTTGATTTTATTGAAATTACTTTATTTTTTATATTTTTTTATATGTGTTCCAGTTCTTAATATTTTTATGTATTTTTGTATCAATTGCTTTTCTTTTTGTATTTATTAGAATTTTAATATACTTATATTTTAATTTTGAATTTTCTTTCGATTTATTTGTGCATATTTTTTTTATTTTCACGTTTGAATTTTTTTCTATATATTTGTTGTCTTCTTTTAAGTAGATTTTAATTTCCCCTTTTTTAACTTTATTTTATATTTTTTTGTATTGGTTCTTTATTAAATTTTCATATTACTTTTAATTTTTATATACTTAACTTGATTTGTAATTTTTTTTTATTTTTTTCTGCATAAATTTTGTTTTACATTTTCACGTTTTAACTTTTTTTAATTCATTCTGAGGGTATAATTTAATTAAATTTTATTTTAAGTCTTTTTTTACATTTTTTTCTGTTAATTTTGCTTTATATTTGTATGAAATTATTTCATTTTTCTTTCTTATTATTAAATGTAATTTTTTTTTATTGGCTTACATTTTAGATTTAAAATTTGATTCTTATTCTTCCATTTCCAAATTTATTTTTTACTTTTTTTCGCCCTTGTCTCACTGCTCTCTTTTCTCTCACTCTCACGACTGTATATTTTCCTTATCACTCTGCTTTTCTGGCTTCGTGCCATTCAATTTGTTTTGTTTTTTATTTTGCTTCTTCTTATTGCGCCTCTTTTGATTGCGTGTCAAGACACGTTCTATCACTAGGGACTCTTCTGCATTTTTTAAAGCATCGAATTCCGTCATAGGCTTACATGCTGGCTGCGGTTCCATATCTAACATTGACGTAGATGCTGAGTCGGATTCTGTTTTGTTCCGCTTTTTCAGCTGTGGTTTCATATCTAGTTGTGGCACTGTTTCGGCTTGCAGTTGCTGTATCGGTTCCAACTTTACCGTCATCTCGGATATGGTTTTGTCACTGAGTTTCGCTTCTAGATCCGATTCCTTATGTGATAGCCTTTTTTCTTTCTGTGATGTGTGCAGCTCCTGCACTCGCTGGCAGTTATCAATTGTTTTGACTTGCTGAGGTGGCATTGTCTGCGTGGCGGAATTTCGATTAACTTCCCGGATGCTCATACAGTTTTCGTCGTGATTGCGTGTTTTTCCTAATCTCCCCCAAAAACCTGCCATTATGATTAATGTTACGAAGGTCACGCCTAAAAGCACCCACCAATCAATCTTAGTCTTTTCAAGTTGATCCCAACCCACGGAAGGCATCATGTGCCGCGCACCATTATAGCGCAGCACGTAGTCTACCCAATAAAGAGCAGTTTTTTGCGGTGTCTGCGGACGATCACGGTAAATGTTCGAAAATAGCCTAATGTTATAGCCATATTCATGCACGCCCATTAACTCATCAACCAAGAGTTTAAACTCTTCGGAACTTGTGCTATAAGGATCAATACTAAAACCAAATCCTTGGTCTACCAGACTCTGCACATTTTTCTGTTGATTCGCGTTAAAAGGCAGCGCCAAAATGGGCACACCAAAGTATATAGCCTCAGCAATGCTATTTAGCCCACCATCTGTTATGAAGAGATCCACATTCCGATGCGCCAGCACATCGGTTTGTGGCAGCCATTTTTCGAAAATTATATGTGTGCCTGTCTCCGGTGGCAAACAAGGGCCTGTCCACTTCCAGAGCACATTCGTTTGCATGTTGAGCAGAGCAGTGTACAGCAGCGCATAAGCGTGAGATGTGTGCTCTGTACAATTGCTATTGGAACCAAGATTAATATAGATGGCGCCTTGCTTGGGTGCGTTCAGAAAACGATCGATATGAGTTGGTAAACCTGAAATTTCCTTCGGTATTTGTATGCCAGCAATCGATACCATTGCAGGCTTTTGCAGGGGCATGGAACCTTGAACTAAATGTTGATTGGTGAAGATTAGCGGAATACTGGAACGCACCTCATCCAAAGTAGGACATGCAAGACGAGTACTAAAATGAAGTCAGAAGAGAGGAAAAATTAATAAAAGCGCATCAAAAAATTTGTGGGGGCACACAAACTTACGCCATTTTAGGTAAATTGAGCTTTGTCATAAAATGCGTTCGCGCCAAGATGTATCCCAAAGCCCGCTCCAGGCGTGAATAAGCTAAGAACTTCAATAAGTACTTCCATGTGGTATCAACAAAAATGTCTCGCAGATATGTGTAATCTCCCCCTCCACTCAATTCCCAATTGTTCGGTAGCGCCGCCTCTATATCCGTAGTCAAAATTATGGGTTTGCGAAAACAGCCTGCGCGCTCCAAATGTTTCATATTTCGGTAATAAGCCAGTATGACCAAATCAAAGGCGTTCTCATCTTGCTGCTGCAGATAGTACTCGAAATTCTTATCGAGCTCGGAATGTTCATACCAATTATCAGCAGGTCCATATTGAGTTGACTGCATTTCCACGCGTCCCAAACGCTGATATACGAAGGCCGAACTTTTGAAAGGTATTGGCAGTGGTAACACACCGAGCACAGTGACATTGTAGCCTGTGCGAACCAGCAGATCTGCCAAATTCAGGTGGTAACTAAACGAATCCACATCTTTTGTCACAAACAAGCATAAAATATGTCCCGGGGCTTGCGATCTTGGTAACTTAAGCACAAAAGTTATCGCTGGCGCTATAAAAAGTAAACCGAACAAGATACCAAGTTGGTAGAAGATGGCGCGCTTTGCCATTTTGATGTAGAAAAAAAATTTAGACTAAAATTATTAGTTTTGTGTTTATTACGTGGAAGTGGCGCTTGGGTTTGGAAACTTTTGTTGGAAGATAAATTTTAGTGTACAGTTAAATTTAAATATTAGGGTGGGTGGAACAATTTTTTTTTTTGGTTGAATTTACTTCATAAAATAACAAATAATATAAAAATATATTTATTACTCAACAGTTGGTTGGGCATGGCTTTAAAATGTGCAGTTCGATCTGAATATTGGGGAGGCTTGAATTTTTTTAATAAAAAAAATAAACAAACAAAAAATAAAAAAAAAAAAAATTGTTTACTTATTATTTGGAGAAGGCACACTCGCATAATAATAATACTACTACACAGAACGGATATTGTTGTTGAAAGATTCCTTACGGATCCTGACGGAAATCCTAGGAGACTGGCAGTTCCAATAGGTTTGAACAAAAATGAAATTGAAAGAATGTGCTTCATCGAGCAGTTAAAAAGAGTTTTAGTGTCGTGTTGGATAAAGAACTGCTCAATGGCTTACAAGACCGTAATCAGAATTTTTTTGGAGGATGTTTTGAAAATTTTTTTTTTTTTGTTTTTTGATTTTCATATAAACGCATTACAATCAACAAATTTTATTAAAATGAGATATTTCACACAACCAAGCAAAAAAGGTAATTTTAAAGCTGTTATTCCAATGCGTTAATTAAATTTTTTTTAAATTATTAAAAGATTTTCTAAATTACAGGTCATAACTTCTGCATCAAAATAATTCATCGTTTCTTCGGTTTCCAGTTCGAACCTTCCGTGAGCACTCATAAAGTGCCTTAACCTTTCTTTTTTCAAAGGAAAATATTTTTTTGTTAAATTTTTCTATATGAGAGTGCCCCATTTAAAGGCAATAGATAGTAAGAAATTCAGAAAATTTATTTCGCTTTATTTTTGTAATTAAAGTAGAAAATGAAAATTCAATTTGTTCTGCTTTGAAATAAAAAAAAAAAAAATAAAAGGTCACATACCACAATTTCGGGCTATTTTTTACGAAGTTGGACTGAAAAAAGTTTTTTTCAATGGTACTTAATTCATAAATAATTTTTTTTTTTGTTAATTTACATTTTTAATAAACACAATTCTTCCCACAGGCTAAGCAAGAAAAAAAGTTTACTTTTTTTTCGACCCACTCTGTTAAATAAAGCATTTGCCAAAAACAAATGCTTGCGTTGGAGCTTTTATTTAACAATATAGAATATTATATTAAATTAAATATTGGAGCTATTATTTAACAATATTGAATAAAATATTAAAAAAAACATTTTTTTATAACGCACAAAAAAAATACCTTCATGCGTAGCGAAAAAAAATCCTTTTTTAACCCACCCCAATAAATATAACATGGAAAGCTGAGCATTTCAAAGAGCGAGGCCACTTACAAAAACTTCCAAAATTAAGTTGACTTGCCGAAATAACAAATTTTCTGTACTGCAGTGTAGCTCTATGCCCCAGCCCGTGAGCTCAGCTATTAGCTAACAGCTGTCATACATTTTAGAGCACACACACATATGCCAACGGCTCGCTTTGCACTGACAAATATGCGACTCTGTATGCCAAGCAGTTGATTCTTACATTTTTAAGTATATCTATGCTCTGTTTCTCTTTATAAAAAAAGCTAAATTAAATATTTTGTAGGGAAAACTCTTCCTCAGTTAGATGGTTAAGCTTTTGTTGATGGTTTTTGGCTATTTATTTGTGTTGATATCCTTAGTTCTCCACGGAAATATAATTCTCATTTACAAAATATTTTAATAAGTTTTGAAACACTGGGATCTATTCTCGCGGAACTGTTGGCGGGGAATAATTGTAATAGAGTTTTGTGATATCTATCGACTTTATCGAAACTTAATGCCAAATTCCGATTAAATCGATTGAATTCTCTCATGATCTATTTCATTTCTCCAGTCGATATTTCTCGGAATAGCTAATAGACCACAATTATTCAAAAACTTTCTATGAAAGAACTTTCTACATTTTTATAGGAAAGTAATAAATAAATTTGAGCTAAAGTTTTCTATGTTAGAAAAACACATCTGGATTATTTACACTGTAAGCCACTGTGTGTGAGTTTAAGTACTTAAACGAAATGAATATTGGGGGTTTCCTACCCCAATCATTAAATTTGGCATACCACCTTCACATTTAGATTTACATATATATACATATATTGTGCTTGAAAATCTATCATCATTCAAACATAGTACGTGTGTGGGTATAACTGCCTTTGCCTTGTTATTTGGCGTATTCTCCTTCCACGTATTCTTTTCTCTGAAAATGATAGTTGTGTACCATAGACAAAAGGGCTGAGAGCGTAACAGGTTTAAATAAATGTGATCAAAGCAAAATAATGCCGCTATTTACAAGTTAATAAAACAAGACCTGTTTGGTATACAAAAACAAATGAATTCTTATAGACAGCGCTCATTATTTTTACACCATCTGCAACTCTTCGTCTCTATATCAATACGTCTCTATACAATGAAGAAATTAAATGCTCGACGTTAATGTGATATGGAATGAATGCGACGCACGCGTTGTATTTCTCCACAATCTTTGATAACACTGTGCAACAATATGTTGACGATTTTAGTAATTTGATAGATCATTTTAGCCATATAACTCTCGCATAGAAAGCTCGTTTTGGTACCATTTTCCATGTGCGAAAAAGGCGCAAGATATGAAAAGTATTCGAAATTTTCTGCGGTTTTACACTTTTTTGTGAAAAGATTTTGTCCCAGTACACTTTAACCCTAGTAAATTCATTTTTATTAGGACCATTCACAAAATTTTGTAATTTTCAAAAAAAAATAAAATTTTTTTCGCTATTGCGAACAAGTTTTTACTATATCAGTCTGAGATCTGGGGCACTTATCTAAATTTGAAACTATTCCGTGTACAAAATCCTGTTGTACAGTGTAATGTGTCGTCACACCCCCACAGGGAATGTACCAAAAGTAGCGGACATGCGCCAAAGTAAAATTTTGTATTCTATTATTCCAGGTTGCACTACGAATTCCATTTAATTTGTTGGGTCTCAAAACTTCTTTCAAGTGAAAAAACACCCGCTAGTTTTGAACTTTACTACGATTGTAGTAGATTTACTACGTTTTTTCCAAAAGGTTTAAAAATAGATTATTGGACTTTGTACTAATAAATTAGTAGCAGATTTTAAACTTAGAAAATAATTACTTAGTTTGGAGTCAACAAATACTTTGAAAAATTATCTGTTAGTCCAGTCGAGCTAGACTTATCAATGTATAGAGCAAGCTTTCCGAACTTTCCGAAACACTTGACAAAAAACCTATCTCGACTGTATTATGTTTCAAATGGAAAAATGGTTTAAATACCACATTGCTTCATTTTTGAAAACTTTAGATGTCACAATGTATAGACCTCGGAAATTGCATAAAGCGACATAAAACGGTTATCTATATTACCAAGTTTCATGTGCCAACCCCTTTTAGTAACCAGATTTTCAAAATTATCTCCTCTGACGGAAAAATCACGAAGAAATTCTCAGTCATAAAAATTCCCCAAAAAAAAGCTCAAAAAATGGAAGGCTGAGTGAAACCTCACCCACTTTCAAAATATTTTTGAAGATTTGCTTATCTAAGAGTTTTTTCAAAAGCGCGCTATTTCAGAATTCGGTTGAAGAACAACCCACATACAAATATTTTTTTAACAACACTCTTTCTCAGCTGAAACTTTATTGATTTTCCTTTCAGATAGGGAGTTTTTAGAACTCATTCTAGGCTTTCTTTAACCGAATTCTAATATTGCATTGGAAATGAATTATATTTTTTGAGAGACTCGTAAAGTAAGAGAGCGTTGTATGTGTGAGTGTAGTAATGTTAGATTGAAGGGCAATACGAGCGGGTTTTCCTTTAGTGGAGTGCGTGATATACATAGGCATGTTGCGAATATGAGGTTTTTTTCCTTACCACATTCGGCTACAAATGCACTGGAACAAAAATACCATAATATTATTTTGAGTTAATGCTTCTACTAATTTTCTTTTGTGAAACCGTTATACTTTGAATGATGTCGGCCTTTGAACTTGCTCAATGATTTAGTTAAGGTCTACATACAACAATTTTTTGTTGTTTTACAACTTGCACGCATTAAGCGTTTAACGTTCACGAATGCTAAGGCCAGTTAATCTGGGTACTCCATGTTTGGCGAATGCGAATATTCGTTACATCTCTAGTGCGAACGCAGATTGTGTTGTAATAAGTTATGATTGCTAATTGTTAAAATATAGTGGGTGGAAAACTGAAAACATAAACAAAAAACTGGTAGTGGGAAGGTTGCCATTTAGTGAGTAAAATTAAAATAAAAACATTTAATAAAAATAAAACAAAATCTACTAAATTAAAAAATAATGTTTAAAAAAATTTACGAAATCTCAAAGACATATAAAGAAAAAGGTTTCTGAATATTCTCATGTTTGTCAAATCACTGAAAATAGGTAAAAAAAGACTACGAAAATGTGTTTGAAGTTGCCATTTGTATAAAAAAAACTTGAAGAGACGTAAAAAATCTAGCATGAGAATCTTGAAGTAAATTCTGAATCTTATATTTTTGGCCAGATAAGACGCAACAAGCCACGCATAACGACATAAAAATCATTACCAATGCAGGGATGCTGGCTTAAATCCCACTGACGGCAAAAACTTTTGAGGAGATTTATAGTGGTTTCCATATATTTGAAAAAAAAAAACTTAATTTATTATGTTAAGTACTTTATGGGCGGTAAACGGAACTTTCATTAATTTGCAACGGCATTAAAACTTGCCAAAGCTAGAATGCTCTCTGATTTAGGGTCCCGGGACATTCTGACTTTTGAGGGGTTTTTTAAGCGACTTTGCTGCCTGCCTTTGGGGGGCGCTGTTTACAGTTTTTAGAATTCAATTCTTTAAAACGATTAATCTATTAAAAGTGAACGTTGTCGCAATACACAATCGGATGTTAATGGCCATCTGAACAAACGACAATCAATCTGGCAGCGCTCAACAAAAAAGAAAAGAAATAATAAAGAACAAAAAGAAAAATTCAGCAGATAAATAAAATTTAGTAGAAAAGTCGAAAGAGAAAAAGAGGAAGAAAACAAAATGGTAGGTAAATACTATAAAGATTATGGAGAGCAATGGTTTCCTAAAAAAGTGCAGAGAGGGGGGCAAATTTTTTTGTGTTGGTTTCAATTTTCTACTCAGAAAACAGAAAATAATAAATATTGAACTCATCGTCTACTAATATTTTAACATAGGTAACAATTATTTTTCAAAGGCAAAAAAGATCCGAACCAGTAGTGGGCAACCCTGTACATTTTTATTGCTAGTATTGCAGGGTTTCTGTTACTATAACTACGAATTCCGTTACTTAGCATGAATAAGTGAACATCAGGGAATTAAAAAGCAATTAATAGTGATACCGAAAAGAGGTATCTACTGAATAAAAATGCGCCCATCACTGCTCCAACCTAAAATTAAAAGTATTTTTTAATACATATTTTGAATGATTTATTGCCTGCACTCGTGAAAAGCATACATATGCATATACTTGTGTATCAACTCAAGTTTATATCTAAAATTTGTGCTTTTCTCGCTTTTCTTAGCGAAATAAGACGACCATTGCTTGGTCAAGAAAAATTGCATCAATTCTCACAATGGACATGTAGACAAGTGCAGAATGCAGATAACAACCAAAAAGTGAATAATAAAATTAAATGAAAAATGCCAGCTGGTCACAACAGAAGAAGCAAGGCAACAACATGAAAATCAAGCGTAAAAAGAGAAAAAGAAAAACAACGACAACAACTGTAGTAAGAAGTTAACTGTCATCAATCAGACTTGGGACTGAAAGGGACGGGTTCGAAGGCATTTAAAGTGCCAAAAATGGGAGAAATAAATGCAGCTACTCGTGAATGAAAGGCAGAGAAGCTTTTGAACAACACATAAATTTACGAAAAGTGTAAATGAAAAATGTGGCAAATGAAAAATAAGAAACGTATTACCTTAGAATTGTAGAAAGATTTACAGCCTACATGAATTGGAATGAGAACGACAATATTTTATACGAATAGCCGATGCCGATGACCTCACCAGAAAAACTGGTATGACCTATTGGTAACTATCTCCCACAGTTTAAAATATTCCAGCTGCCAAAATGAAGTTGCTATAATGAATATCCTCTCATTGAATGAGTTGTATGAGGGATATTTTATTTATGGCACCGAACCTGATGGTTTTTTCAGAAAATCTTACATGACCAATTATAAATATTCCATGGAGTTTCACTTGGGATATTTTATATGGCACCGAACCTGATGATTTTTTCAGAAAATCTTCCATGACCCATTATAAATATTCCATGGAGTTTCACTTGGGATATTTTATACCATTTCAAGTTCATGAAAGGTATAATAATATAAAGCGAGCCAGCAATGCTAGAAATATTAGTTCGCTTAGTGGGCGACAGCTGTGAGACAACGGTGATTTGAGCAACCCAAACACCTTTGAAACAAAACGGCTTATAACACTCGAAGCGAGACACAGACAATTCTAAGAGAAATACCGAAAAAGGAAGCGACAAAAAAGTCCGATTGCTTAGCAAAGTAGAAGTTAAAAAGCAGAGGTAACAAAAAAAAAAATTGCAGAAAAACAGACAAATGGAATCGAAAAAATGAAATAAAATTGCAAATCGTAGCATTCTCGCTTACTCGCACAATAACCAAAAGTGGAAAGCCGCAAATCTAGTTTCAAGCGCAACAAGGTAGCAAATATGTGCACGAAGATGTGGGGCTATTGGCTGATGGCCACTGGACGAGATGACAGCATGCACGCATTTCAATGCTAAGTGCATGTGCAAAAAAAAAAAACAACAACACAGATCAGAGCAAAACAAAAACAGCAAAATATTAGCAACAGTGGAAGCGACATGCGAGTGCGGTTAGGCTATGCGAACTCAAGTGCTGTCGAAGCGCAAATACTGCATGTAGACAGCAGTGAAACTGGAAGTTGGTGACAGCAGCAATTGATGTTGCCGCTCAGGCGAGACAAGCTGCATGCCATAAAAAGTGCTATGGGAAAACGCAGCGACAATATGGAAAAACAAGCAATAATTGAAGATTGGATTAGTAAGAAATAAAATTAAAAATTACAATTGAAGCAATATGCGATGGTTTAAACTGCTGAGTTGCGAGTTTTTCGAAAGGATCATTTTAAAGATATCATTTAAATTTTTGGTTGTGGAGACTAGTTTTGTTACTACAAGGAATTGCTGTACGGCTGAGAGGTTATTGGAATGATATTGTCCTACATAGAACTTCGCTACCCACCTAACTAAGAACAGCAGAGTAGAAAATTTTATCGCATATGTCAAATTAGATATTCAGCAACATATTGGTGTGGAAACTAAAAAAAGAAGGAAAAATGTTTCAAAGCTATAAGCGACTCTGGCATACAGTGTAGGCGAAACTTCTTAACAGAGACACAAACCCACAGCAGTGGTTAAAGGTTACACTGTGTAATACATACAAAAAAAAAGTTTAAACTACTTTTTTCGTGGTTCTCGTGTGTTTTCGACCTTACCAAGCTTACATAGACTGCATACTCAAAGTTGCGAATACACCTAAGAAAAGGAGGGGTTGGAGTCAATTTCGTTTTCGTTAAGACATACACTTTAAGGATCCCTTGAAAGATTTCACATTGAGGAACTACAAGTAAAGTTATGGGACAGTAAATGCCTTCACATATGGAAAAGGGGTTGTTGACCCCAAACTATAGATTTTGAAAGTATCTTGAAAGTTTTGAGTCTGCAGTTTTTGAATGGTTACTAGACCTACCAGTTAGTATATTTTTTGTTATTTTCATCCCCTGAATTTCTTCAAGGTTCTGATGTCCCAGCAATGACGTTGCAAGATATACAACTACTAAAGGGGAGCCACAGCAGTGTTTTGCAAGTTTCTCTGATATAAGTACTTTCCAGATCTTCAATCATAATACGGTCTTCACATATCATAGAAAGCTTTAGAAAAGGCATACATTTCAAACACAACTGCAAAGTTCCTATTGGTAATAATATTTTGATTAACTAGTGGGGCTCTAGTCGATTTTCAAGCTTTTTTGTAGGGTTAAGGGGTTTGAAGACTTGCCGTAAAGAAACGAAAGCACGATGCTCGGGGTTTTTAAGGGATTAAGCGCAACTCACGATGGCTAATATCAAACACCCAGTTTTAAGCTCGAAGCTAGTAAAGAATCTTCTCCATGAAAGAATTGCTTGGGTTCCAATGCACGCCAAGCACTATTCAATTCCAAATGATCTGTAAGATACCTAAAGTCAAGCTCGAAACCCCACTCCACCTTTCAATTTGATAGCAGCTCATATCTCACTACAATTATGTATACCGACACCAATCGTCATTGGTGCGCATCATAAAAACTTCACAACTAATATGCCAAGCACCTGTGACAGCCCACACACAAGCCGTCTCATCACATACCTTAAGTCACAAAATATTGTAATTTGTCTTTCCTCTTGACACCATTAGGGCTGGCGCGTGCTACTTACAAACACAATCACCGAGGGGTCGAGCTTCAGTTTCCATCCGTACCAAAAGAAACCCAAACAAACAACAACAAAACTTTCAATAGGAGCACACACGCACTCGGCACCCCGTCATTTGAAGTGAAATTGCGAAAGCAGTCGTAAATCTTAATAAAGTCACTATGACTGTGCGGCTTCAGTGATGTGTGGAAGTGTATGTGGTGTGGTGCTGTGTTTATACATATTTACATTAGGGTACGACGAAAAACGATTTTTGTGAATTTGTGTTTTATAAACTAAGAAAGTTTGAATTTAATTAGAAAATTTTCGAAAAAGAACATTTTAAGGTGATCCTGTTGATTTTCAAACTCGATATGCAGGTTATGTGGCACTCATTTCACATTGATATTGAACACATGCTAAATCGGATGACAGCCACGCCCACTTTTTATAGTTCGAATATTTTGGAAAACACAAAAAAGAGTAATTATTCAACACATACTACACCTATAATTAGCAAATTTGGTGGATAGGTTGAAATGAAATTAAATTTTTTTTTTAATGGGCGTGGCACAGCCCACTTCTATTTAGTCAATTCTAAAATATTATTAAGCAATTAAAACAAAACAGATTTAAGATGTCGTCAAAAAAATCGAAACACAGATTACCCTTTTTACAGGAAATGTTCCAGAAGAAAATGGACGAAATCGGCTTAGAACCACGACCACTTTTATAGTAAAGAGTTTTAAAAGGATCAAAGACAAGACATACAGTTGAAAGGCAATATATCAGCTAAAAAATAACTTGGTTTCGAGACTATTTTACTTCCAAAGTGTATGCGAACATTTATTTCACAAATCTTTTAATGTCATAACTTGCACAAAAATTAATTTATCGTCAAGGAAGCTGTTAAAAAGGTTGATTTTATAATTCACATTTTTTTAATATTTTCTATACAAGTAATTTTGGAGCAAGCATTTCTTTTTGTTGGCCATTTTTTATTCGTCGTATCGATGCTAGATAAAATCAAACAAATAAAAGCTAAGCAAGCAGCAAACATTTTAAGCAACTACAGTTTGGGTGCTAGCGCAATTGAAAAGTTCAGATTTGAATAAACTTTCAAATTAAAAAAAAAATTTATTTATTGTTTTATTCATACGTAAGTCGCTTAGTGCTTTCAAAAAAAAATTATTATTAACTTATTTAAAATTGCTTTTTTATACCAACAATTTTTGTTGATTTACGGCCTGTACATTTTCAAGTATTCATGAAACGAGCTCAAGGCTAAGAATAATAATTTTTCACTTTTTGAATTTTTATGAAAATTATTATCGTTTTTTTTTAATAATCATTTAATTAATTATTATAAGATTTTTACTTGAAAATTTAAAATCGCCAAAAAAAAAATTTAAACTATATTAAAATTTTCTTTTTCACAGGTATAAAACATAAATTCTACCTGTTTGCAGAGCGAAAAAAACTTATTATTTCAACACACCCTAATGTGCATAGTGCAGCAAGTAGGGCGAAACGAGTGGACAGTTGCGTGCGCGAAATGAGAGTGTCGTTGGGTGCTAAGCGAGATATTGCTTGGTGAGACAGTTAGGTCGACTGACTTTAGTGCGTACCGCAAAGGCGACAACGACAATTGTGGTTTGGTGGTTTGTTATCAGGGTGGCGGCCTTGCCACTAAGCGCACAGATTGTGAACTGACGCTGCTAGAGCGGCTGGGAAGAAGTGACGTGCCATACTACAGCCAATACAAGCAACATTGCGCGACTTTTAGGCTATTGGTCAAACAGGTCCACTTTGTGGCGTGCAAGCGACCAGACTAAGCGCCAAAAAGTCAACCAACCATACTAGCCAACAGTCTGCCAAGCAATTGGACTGCCAAGTAGCCGCAAAGCAACGCAGATTCAAAAGTTTTTAATCGCGTTAGACATGATCATCAACACAACAGCAAATACATTTGGGAAGAAACTCGTAGTGGTCGCTTATCTTTGGCGCCACCGTAGCTGCTACTACCACCCACAAGCGCTCGTAATTCACAAATTTGTAACTTCACACTTTTATGCCTCAGCGCACGTTGTAAGCCAAGTAAAAGCTTACATAAGTACACACATACTTCAAAAGACTACGGTGCTTGCGTTGCTTACAAAGTTTATGACCGGTTATGCGTGGTCTGTGCGGTGTAAGACTGTGCGGTTGTGGTTAGGAGCAGATTGTTATTGCCAACTGAAGTTTTATTGCTGAGGAACTAGCACTTTAGTGGAGCCATAAATATTGCGTTGCGAGAGTAAACAAATAATGGTAATTGAATGAAGATGGGGAAAGACTGAAAGGGAAAGAAACAAATTTTTCTGGGGAGCTGCAGAACTCAAGCGGGCGGATGTTAAGTGCTAATATTTGTGTAGGAAGTGTAGTTATATGAGCTAAAGAAGATGAAGAGAAGTCAAATTTTGCAGTATAATAAAATAACAACAACAATAACAGCAGCCAAACACTTTGTTTGAGTCTCGCCCAAAAAGCCGGCTGCCGATTTTTGTTTTGCTAACGTCTTTCTGTTACTCAGCGAGCTGCTAAATACAAACTACGCAGACGCTAGAAATCCGTACGAAGTATAACATTCTATGTTGGGTTTCTCTAGGCTGCACTGCGTTGGACTGCATTGAGTTGGGTGTTGTGGGCTTGATAAGGGATGAGGTGGTCTTTGATTACACTGTGGTGTGATATTATAGGTGTGATAGGCTGTGGTGAGTTGAGTAAGGTTTAATTTCGCTGTGAGCTGCATGAGGGCAGTGATAACAACAACAACAAAAAAAATAAGAGACCGAAACTAAAAAAATACGAAAACAAACTAAAATCATGTACGACAAGCCGGGTTGCGACATAGAATGAAATGAATATTTTAAAAACCAAAACCCAAAAAACCGCTTCAGATGAAGTGAGAATGATTACTTTACGCGATATGTGGCCTCCAACCTACAATGGATCGAGTCGAAATATTCTCACAGTAGCCCTAAGGTGTCGTTTTAACATGTTTAGATCTGAAGACGATCGTTTTATCTGCTGGTTTTATGAGTTCCCAAGTAATCTATAAATTCCCGAAGTTAGTACTTACGAGTCACGCCTTGGCTTAGGACCCCTACGGCTTAGGTAATGACGTGTAGCTCGATGGTTGATCTACGGATATGATGCCTCTCACATCTCATTACTTATCTTCTCCTTCCTTAAGGAAGGACCTAGAAGGTTACACGGGTCATACCAAATTGGAAGGTAGTACCGAAGCCGGTATCATATCCGCCCAAAGACTGTCAATTCGACAACACTCTCCAAAACCTTCGGGGAGTGTTTTAGTCGTAACAAACAACTAAAATAATAACAACAGCCACATTTGGGTTAGTTTAGGTTGAGAAAGCGCGTATGGGATATCCCACACTTTCAGTTCGTGGCAATTAGTCCATTGTGAATGCTCCAAATGCATACCGGAGGAGAAGACATTCATCTAGCTAGATATTTCTCAGTTCTTTTTGAACAAATTATTTTTCCACATAAACTTAAATCCACTTCCCTCACATCTCCCAGACTGTGCAAAAATTGTGCTCCCAGAAACACGGCTCGCTTTATCTTCGTTTATGTACATCGACAAAGAAAAGTTCGAATCATCTTTCTCTTTCTTCTTATCTTGACAGCTTTTGAAAGAAACTTATTGGTATAAGCTACCTGTAAATACCCTCACAGCAGATTTGCAAAATTTGAGAAGAAGCTAGTTATTTTCCCATCTTAACATAGAAATATATACTTTGATACCACGCTATCATCCCGGTTAGTCCACAGTAAATTCGCCTCAAGAGTATGCTCTTCGATTCCGCTGAAGAGATTTCCCAGTGATGGTCGCACGGAGTTGTTCACCTTGTGGATGTCTATTTTTAAGCGTTTCCTGTCCATCTCCGGGGAGTAACACTTAAACCACACATCTTGGTATGTCTACAAAGTTAAAAGTTTCCACCAAAACCACACCTTGGAAACGTACAGGGACTGCTCGAAGACAACAGTTGGGTTCAGGGGAGGAGTATTTGGCCCAGAGCACATTTCCGCTAAACGTTGTAGGGGATTCTCCAATGAGACTATCACTGTACTTAGTGACTGTCAAGCCGCACTCAATGCTGTACTTTCCAGTTTCTTGATAGCAATGCAGAAAAATTTCCTAACTCAGAACAAATATAGAGCTAAACCATTTGACGACAGTACAGACTGGTTTTCGTTGGCAGCTCGATCTCAACCGGCACACTTTTGGACAACTCTAAGGTTGCTTGGCTTTGGCTACTTCCCAATCGGCTCCAATTCAGATAGTTTGACGACAGAAGTAGGTACGATGTATTTAATTCTAGAGCTGTCTTTTTTGGACTCTGGACCTCAAGCGTTTAGAAATATTGAATAACTAGCACCTCACAAAAACCGCTGCTTAAAATGTATTTCGACTCATACATGGTTTAAAGGGGAAACAAGCAATTTGATTATCCAGAGAGGCTGCAGCTCCAGCAGTCCATAGAACCCAAGCTCACGTCTGTAATAATGTCCAAAACTGGAAAATAGAGTCTGAGAAAAGAGGAGGCATTAAGGTGATAGCATCACTGCCTTTGGACAATAATAGTCTTTATATAATATCAAGGCTTCGGTTCATTTGCACTGCTGGCGTGGTGCTTTTGGCAAACGTCGGGAACTCTCGCCAAAGTTGATACACTGGCTGTACTAGAGGGTGCTGGAGCTTGTTCTATTTTATGGAGTATTGGTCAAAAATGCAGAGCTAGCAGGTTAGGCTACCAGAACATTGTAGCGTCTTCTAATCGGAGGTTTCTCCCATTATTTTGCGGTGGATAGGATGCTGTCCAGCGCTGTTACTGTCAGAGAGGTAAAGATATATTTGGACGACTGTTTGGCATCACTCATGCTTGTCTCTAGCTACTATGAGAGTAAACTTGTTGTGGTGCCTCACCATTACTAGAACCTTGGCAATTGTCTATCTTATCTCTTAGCACGAACGGGGCTCATTAATCGGATGTAGATGACGGTAGGACGCGGTTGCAGACGTCAGGTCCTGTCTCTCTATGGTGATTGGAGCATTAACCTGATGGGGGTGCGGTGCGCTTGAATATTCTGGATAATATACTGGTAAGTAAATAGTAGAAATGTTGAGCACTTTATATTCCGAATATTCACTAGACGTGGACTAGGCGAAAGCCAGCAACATGCTGCGGTAAAATATACGGGTGCCTATTTCAATACTGCGACTTCTGACTTATAGAAGGAGGAGTCTGTAATCAACTATAATTGTTAGATCACATCCCCGTTAAAAGAAACTATGATGTGGAGCACACCCGTTTAGGACTGGGCGTGACATTCCATTAGGACGTGCATTGTCTAAAAGAAGTCTGGGAGATCCCTATGTGCTCTCTGCCGTACTGCTACCCTAATGAGGAGCTGTTGACGTTGAGATAATTGGAAAAATATAAATTTTTCCCTACGAGTCTGTGATTGGGGATTTGCGATCCTTTGGGACATTAAAGCGGATAATTCGAGAAATTCGCCCCCACCTGCATATAGCACACAACTATACGACTCGGGTATTTCCTTGACAGTTTACAAGCCCACTGACATATCGACTTTTATCTTATCCTCCTCACAGTCATAGTGCCTATTTATGCTCCTCCAATGTGCGCTCCCTCCTTCGCCCCGCTAACCATGCGGCATGTCACGGCTGCTGATATTCTTTGACTTCGGTTTATATTTGTTTGCTGTTGTCATCGATGCTTGTTAAATTGCGGTAGGACAAGAGCGTAAACAACTGGCTTGTTTGATTGTGTGTGGTGAATAGCCAAACGGGCGTGAGGATAAATACAAAAAACAGGCTGAGCGCGCCACACACCCCCAGCAAGGCGTGCAGCAGTGACAGCCAGACAAACCAAGCAGCAAAACAGAAACTCACAAAAATTTTGCAGCCAACGAAAGTGAACGAAGCGAAGCGCCAAAGCTCGTGTCGGCATGCGACGTCATGTTGAGTTTGCTAGCAGAGCATGCATGCCGTGGTGAGTTTTCACTATCAGCCAAATGCAAGTCTAGCTGTTTTCTTATCTCTACGTACAACATATACCGTTAGCAGTGCAAGTGAAAAGTGGAAAAACGTGCAAAGCCAACAAAACGAAACTCGCTTGCAGCAACACCAACACAGCATGCCATGGTGCTAGATGCTTCAATGAAAATCAGTTTTGCGGCAGCTTTCAAGCGTTACGGTTGTGCGAAGCGCGTGAAGCGTTGGGAAATCGTGGAAAAAACGTTCAATAAGTGTTTGCAGCGCGAAAAACTAAAAACAAAATACGCAACGCGTCAAGATTTTCCTTTAGAAGTTGTGCACGTTTTCGTCAAGAAACAGTAACACTCGTCATTGGTGCGGCAAGTTGACTGTGCTGCAGCAGCGCATCGTGGCGGCGCATATTATGTGTGCTTGAGTGTGTTTCACGGTGCAAGTGTAAGTGCGGTATTGCAATAATTGACCAAGAGTGAGTTGACCAGTTTTGCGCGTTATGGAAATGCGTTGGGTTTTTTTATATATTTTTTTCTTTTTAGTTTATGTTTTTATAATTTGGTCACCTTCATGTGGCTTATCTGCTTTTTTGTGACAACGCAAGCGTAGCGAAAGTTTTGGTTTTTTTCCTTTAGTCCATGATAAATAAAGAAATTATGTTTATATGGTTTATTTATTGATTGCAACTGGCTTTTGTATTGAACAATAATGGATTGAAATTGATAACATAAATATTCAGCCCGAATTTCGGGGTTTTAAAATTTTAGCAGCTGAAAAGTTTAAAAATTTTGTCTACAATAAATAAAAATGAAGAAAAATAATTTTTTAATCAAAATTATCAAAATCAAATATATATTAGAAAATTTTTTAATTTTGTTTTAAATATCGTTAATGTATTTTAAAATCTAACTTCTTTTTACTGTGGGCTGAAAACCTTAGTTGTTAGTGCCTAGTCGTAAGTGTATTGTATAGTTTGTAATGCAAAAAAAAGTAATAATAATAATAATAAAAAATTATAACGAAAATATTTATCATTTGTTATTCGTCATTTCGAAACTAAATTGCAATGCGATAAATTAATATTTTTTTTTTTTGCTTGCATTAAAAATAATTTGGAATTGAAAACAACAAAAAAATAAGCAATGAAAATAAAATTATAAGCGCTCACAAATTTGGTTGCTATCTTGCAAGCTCACATTTGATTTTCTAGGCAAAATTTAAAATTAAAAAAAAAAAAATCATTTTGATATTTTTTTCATACATAAGTCAGTCACAGAAAACAAAAACAAATTGCCTACTTTAAATTATAAATCGAGATTTTTTAAGGTGAGGAGTTCAGAGATTCCTAATTTAGAAAGTATTATTCAGTATATTAAAATTATTAAAAACAAATTTACAGAAAAATGTAAAAAGTAAAAAAATAATAAAAATGTTTAAATCTTTTTCCTTTTAAATAAAATTAAGTAAGTTTCTTAATGGAAACATTATTAATTATTAATCGAGACTTGCTTATTGAAAAGTCAAGCAATTTTTAAACTAAAATGCATTTTACTCATATTATTAAAAAAATATGAAACATATGAAAATTGAAAAATTCCAAAAGTTTAAAAATTTTTTTCCATAAACAAAAATTATATTGAAGTATAAATAAAATATTATAAACTATAAAATGAGATTTGTTAGAGAGAGGCTAGGGAATTATCAAAAATAGTAAAATAAGTATTAAGAAAAATTAACAAAATGTTTACAATCTGATTTTTACTTTAATAACAAAATATAAACAGAAAAATAAAATTGTGAGTGCTTAAATTTTTTTTATTGTTTGCTTATTCTTTTTCAATGAAAACAATGATACTGTGCCAGGATAATGGAAATATAATAAATCGGTACAAAAACTTTTAAAATTTTTAATAAACTTTATAGTTTTTTTTAATTTCGAAAAATTATAAAAGTTAATAAAAAATATAAACAGATATTTCAATATCAGCAGTTAACTAAAGAATTGGAAAAAAATAAAGAAAATTAACTTGATAATTTTAAAGTTAATTTTAAGTAACAAAAATAAAAAGGTGCTTACTTAAATAAAAAAAAAATTAAACAACAAAATAAAAAAATTATTTGTAAAATGTCAAAATAAATTTTAAAAATTTAAAAGTAAATTAAATAAATTTTCACGAATGTCTAAACATTGAGTTTCAAAAAATTAAAAGCTTTGCCCTGAGCTCGGAAATTTCGCCCATTAATAGAAATAAAAACCAAAATTAAAAAGTAAAATGGTTCAAAAATTTTCAGCTAAAAAAAGTTAGGAATGGAAACTTAAAAATTACCTGTAAAATCATCTTGATTCAAATATTCAAACCAAAGCAAAATATTCAAACCAGGAATTAAATTTGAAAATTTAAAAACTGCTTTTGAATAAAAACACTTTTATAAAAAAATAAAAAAAAATTCAAGAAAAGTAAAATATTAAAATAAATTAAAATTAAAGAAAAATAAAAGAAAAATTCACAAATAAATTAAATAAATTTTGGCAACATTTTAAACTTTGATTTTTAAAAACTAAAAGCTTTAGGCTAGACAGTTTCGGTAATTTATAAAAAAACAGAAAACAGAAATTAAAAAATTTGAGTTAGAATCAAAACTAGAAATACAAATTTAAAAATTAAAACTAAAATTTTAAAGTTAAGGACCTTCTAACTTTTCAGTTTCAAAATGTTTCAGATTTTTTAAGCTTAGAGTAAAATCTTCATAGTAGAAAAGTATATTTGAAAACTTAAAAACTAATTTCAAAAATATGACGCAAAAATGTGTTCGCTAATTAAAACAATAAGTAAAATATCAAATATTAGAATAATTTAAAAAATTTCAATATTCAAAAAAATTTTGCAGGCGATTTCAAAAATTTTGCCAATTTTTAAAAATGGTACGACTTTTTTTTTAAAAGCTAAAAACAGAGATAAATGAAATTTAATGGTTCTGCCTTTGCATAATTCGTCTCAAGAAATATTTGAAAACAATACTTTCTTTAAATTTGAAATCAAATCTAAAAAATTTAAGGTATTGATTTAAAACCTAGAAATTATACACATTTAGTAAATTTTAGAAAAGGAACAGTAAAGTAGAAAAATAGCTTGAAATATTTCAATTTTAAAGCTTAAAATCAGGAAATAAAGTTTTAAAAACAAAAAACTGAAATATTAAATCAAAAATCAAATACCAAATACTAAAAAACCTTACCTATTGAAAATAAATATTAAAACGTTTTTGGGAACAGTCAAAGATATAACACTGAAGTTTAAGTTATTTAAAAACGTTCACATAGTTTCAAAAAATCACTGTTTATAAAATATTTTTGAAATCAATCAGGCCTAGTTTCAGTAATTTTTTGCTTTGAGTTTTTTTCACTTCCATACACATAATTTCTGAAAAAATATTTAGTTGCGCTGATTACAATTAAAAAAATTTTTTTTTTGTATAATTTAACCCTTCGTTTCCTTAATTTTCATTTTCAACATGTAATTTTTTAAATGTCACGTAATATTCCCGTTTTGTTGCCAGTCACCCTGCGCTCGTTTTAAATTTAAAACCATAAAAATTTATTTATGTATTGTGTCGGCGCGAAGGTCATTGAATGAGAAAGTTCATCATACGTGACGTTGTGCCACAATTGATTTTAAACGCGCAGCAGTTGCGGCGTTTGTAGCATCAACAAAGCAGTAAAAAAAGGACTGCTAGAAAAGGTAAGAAAGGTAAACAAACATTCATAAAAAAAGGCTGCCCTCGGGTTTTTGTGTGTTGCTATTTTGGGTTGCAAATTACTCAAAAATTGTTCTATGCTAAAGATAGAACTGTTAATTGAAAAAAGTTTCAAAATTTAATAAGGGTGAAGGAATTATGGAAAAGGATATATTTGATTGAGCTAAAATAAGGCAAGAAGTTGGAAATCTGTGAGAAAAAATTAAATTTACTAAAACATGAGCTGTTGATTGTATATTGTTTTTATAAGTAAAGCAAAGAAGAATAGTTTATATTATAGATATAAATTTAAAATTTAAGAAAAAAAATTCAAATTGTTATTTTATTCACAAGTGTCTAAGTGCTTACGAAAAAAAACGGCTTATATTGTTTTCGAAACAGTTTTGTGATGAGTGCCGAAATGGCCAAATTTTGTTTAATAATGTTAGAATGTATAAAAAATAATAAAATAGTAATTTTTTTGATATTTTTTTAAATTATAGAAAATAGAAAAGTTTTTTCAAAAATAAAATTTTTTTTTATATTAAACAATATTGCTTTCGATAATATTTTTTGATGACTACCGAAATGGCCAAGTTTTGAAATTTTACATTAATAAAAAATATTTATTAAAAGTTTTAATTTTGTGGACATAAACTATAAAATTATATACGAGTAGTTTTACAGAAATTTTTCTGATGAGTAACAAAATAAGGAAATCATGTTAGTGCTTTTTAAATGTATAAAAAATTATTATCAAAAATTTAAATTTTTTTTTTTTGATACATTTTTTCTGATGAGTACAGAAATGGAAAACCTGTAAAAAATATTTCGTTGAAAAAAGTGTATCAAAAAAAATTACAAAAAAAAAATTTTAAAAATTAAAAAATTTCAAAATTTTTTTTTTTATGCGTTTTCTTTATACAACCTGTATCGAATTTTTGTCTTGAGAAATAATAATGAAATGAATTGATGAAACCGGGTCGAAATATTTGCTGACAGTTTCTTTTTTTATTTTTTAAGTAAGGCCAATAATAGCCCACAATGATTAAAATTTACTTAATGCTTATTGGACTCAACGTATCCAACAATGATTTCAGATTGAGATCGAAATATCGACAGTAATCCTTAACCTCAGCAAAAGTTTTGCAGCTAATTTTTTATAATTTTTTTTGATAAATAGTGGTATGCTAATTTTTTTTACGCTAAAATTTGATTACAAAAAAATAATGTATATAAAATATATAAACTCTTTATAAACTTTAAAAAATATTAAAATATGTGTTACCTGGTTGAAATATTTTTTTTTTTATAATTTATGCAATTATTGAAAAAAATATCTAAAAATATTTCACATATTTTGATATTGATTCGAAATCAAAAAAAGCAAAATTGTTTGTTAGCTTGCTGTATCAATTCTGAAGTTTCGTGTAAAAAAATCATTTCATTTTGAATTAGTTTCTTTTATATTTTTATATTATTAGAAATGCAAAATAAAAAGTAAAAAAAAACTTCCAATAAAAATCATTGCTTTTCATTAACACATTCAAAATTATAATATTTGCACAAAGCATACATTTGACACCCAAAAATCTTGCAAACTTCATCAAATTTGAAACGAAAAAAAAAAATTGTTTGCAGCAAATAAATCGAAAACGCGTTTGTTCGACATTTCGCGCTAAAAATTCATATTTTCCAATTTTACAGCTCACGTACACGCGTCGTACAATATTTTCCATATTTGTGCATGCATTCATATCTGTAAATATGTACGTTTCTACAAGCAAATGCCTACCATATCAACCACTTAAATATGTGGCAGACTGACCAAGCGCATCGTCGATCAAAAGCAGCCAGTCAATATGTATGTTTATAAAGTCAGTCTAATATTTTTGCAGTTGTTATTTGTTTTTGCTCATTTTTTATTATTTTATTTGAGCGCAAAATCAGTAGCCGCATCAGCTTTCACAGCAGCTTGCAGTTTACAGATCTCGATTTCTGTGAGTTGTGAATGCAATCAAAGCTTAAATGAATGAAAATTCGTTGAAAGTGAAAAGTAAATATATAAATAAGTATATATAAATGCATATCTGTATACAAATAGCACAGTGTTAGTTGACAATTTTTTGATTCAAACATTTTTTTTTTAATTTTTTTCTATTTTTATTTATTTTTTTTTACTTTTTATGTGTTCAATTTGAGACTGTGTTAACACCATGAAGTACGTTGAACTCCCTACTGTTGATGAATTTGGTTAGACAAAAGTGTCAGTTAACGATTTCATGCGCAAACAAATTTTTTTTTTATTTTGGGTTTTTTTTTTTTTTTTTTTTAAATATTTAATATTAAATTACTAAATAAAAGTAACTGCATGGTAGGCTGACGAAATGTTTTTGCCTACAGAGTTACTATTTAATGAAGGACATCGATATCCGTGGTTTCTTTAGCACATCTGGAAGCGGTAGCGGTAAAATTCGATACATGAATATGGGGCCTAGAAATCTGTAATTCAAAGTAAAATATGAAAAATTATCTATCAGCAATGACTAATCATTCAGCAGGTGCAGAACACTTAAATAATGATTTTTTATCGTTATGACTACCGTTCTTTCGCTTATTTTTGATGAATCCATTTAGTGGACCATTTGTTTTAATTTTTATTTATTACTAGAAACCCGACTCGCATTTTGGGTGACTCTGATCCATATATTTGTGGGTAACTTTGAAACCAGTCGAGCTGTCGAAGTAGGGGACTTCTTAAAATTTAAGTTAGACGTCTATAGTGCATTTAATTCCGATAATCAGTTTTTGAGTGATGCGCGTTCAATCATGTAGACAGACAGAGAAAAATACCGAAAATATTTCTTAAATATCTGCAACTTACAGAGCTATTAAAGCTTTGTTATATGTGTGTCTTATATGTATTCGAATTGATTAAAAATAAATGCAAATAATTTAAAAAAAATTAAAATGGTCAAAAAAACAAAATTTCGATTACTTTTGGTAATATTTGATTTGTTTTGTTACCTAACTTTGTTGTGTTTTTAAAAATATTTTTAATTCATTTCGATAGTAATTACTGCAAAATTTGAGTAAGTAATTTATGAAAGTTAAAATATCAATAATAATAATTATTTTGGTAGATTGTGGCAAGTAATATGTTAAAAATAAAAATAATGAAAAAAAGAAAACATAAAAAAAAATGTGCAACAAGTTATGAAAACGAAGTCAACATAAAATATTTCGCTTTTATTTTTGTTACAAGTTATCAAAAAAATCTGGAAAATTTTAAAGTGAACAAATATAATGAAAATTAATTTATTAAAATGTTTTTCGATTACTATTTTTTTAAAAAAAGTTTAACGATATTTTTGTGGTTTTAAAACATCAAGAAGCATATTGAATTTTTATTATTTCGGCTCATTGTTGCAAGAAAGATGGTATAATCAAAAAAACAATTTTTACTACGAAATCAATAACTACGAAAATGTTTCGATTGCTATTTCTGTTAATAATCATAAAAAAAAAACAAAAAACCAAAAATTACCAAAAATTATGAAAATTAATTCAACAAAAATATTTTCGTTTACGATTGTTGTGGCAAATTATAACACAACAAAAAAAAGTTTTCAAAAATATTGACAATTAATCCTAGGAAAAATTTGTTTAATACCACTTTTGTTCAAAATTATCAATAATAATCAATTTATTCAAACAAAAAAGTTGTTGATCACTATTGATTTTAATTTGTAAACAGGTTTTCTGCAGCGATGCGGCTAAATAAACAGCAAACAAAACAAAAGAACCAACAAATTTTTTAAAAATAATATTTACTTTGTATACCAACAATTCAAATAAATATTTGGTTGAAATAATAATTATTATTGTTTTTATTTATAAAGTATTCATGACTATAAATGAACTTAAGTCCAAGCATAATAATTTTTTTTAGTTATTATTGTTTTATTATTTCATTTTTTTTTAATAATTCAATTATTTTCAAATAATAAAAAGTTTTTAATTGAATTACTAAAAGTTATTAATTGCATGATAACAAAAATTTTATTTTTATTTATAAATTTTTATAATTGTTATTTTAAAATTAATTATTAAAAGTTTTTATTATAACCGTACAAGAAAATTTAGAGACAAAAAAAACTTATTATTCTGGGCCTTGAGATCATTTGTAGTCATGAATAGTTTGAATAATATTTACTTAAATTCTTTTTAATGTTCTTTTTTATTTAATTATTAAAAGTTTATTTTAGGATACAATAGAAAAATTTTTAATTTTTTCAAATCAACTATTATTTGGTTTGTTACAGCAAATAGCTGAATTGGCAATTTCGAAAAGGGCACATCTCGAAGAATTCAAACTTTACAGTGTAGAGAATTAGAATTATTTTCTAATTAAGTATAAAATTAAATAAAACTATTATTGAGCTACATTTGAGAGCATATTAGTAGTTGAATAATTCCAAAATTGTTGTATGTTGTATGTATGTATATATTTTTAAGTTAGAAGTTTCCGAAAGGTGCTCTTTTCGAAATTCACAACATTAAGTAGACCCAATTTTTAGAAAAAAGGCAATGAAGATTTGACGAAATCTTTATTGATGATATAAATTAACATATTTTCAAAATCATTTTCTGAAAGTATGCTTTCGTTTGTAGTTGGCCATTCCAATCTTTTTCTTCATGTCTATTTTCTGTATTTACTATCTCAACGTTGAAACCTGATATGTAGGATTTGGTGTGCTTACTTAACTGACAAACTAGATTCAAAAAATCTCCTAGAAATTCAAATATCTTTTAAGCATGCTTCCTCCTCCCCTCAAACTAAAAATATTAGACAAAAATCTGCAACTGTGCGAAAGCCTTTGCTAGGCCCATAATTTAATAATTTATAACTTTTGGGTTTTTTGTTTCAGCACACCCTGCACTCCCGCACTTTCCACTCTATCTTTCTCTCTTTATAACAAAATCCTCCAATTTGTGGTATGGCTTCAATTACGTAAAATTATAAATATTTAACAAAATTTGTAAATACTTAATTGAGAAAATCCAAGCAATTTTAGCCACTTTAGGGTTCTTATGTTTTATGCTTTGAAGAGAAAAACATAACAAACACACACACACAGAGTTACAACCTTGAAATTTGCAAAAACCACAAAAGGTCGAGATGTCGTCAACTTTAATTTAACAAAACACAAACAACAAGTTGTGCGTATAAACAAACACAAGCAAGACCAAGAACGAGAACAAACAGCGCAACAGCTTGAGCTTAGTAAATGAGTGTGTGCATAAGTATGGGTGTATTTGTAGACGAGTTTGTAGAAGTCTACTTAGAGGCTCATGTAGAAATGTTAAAAACAAAAATCGTTTAAATGTGCTTGCATGGAGCTTATTTTGTGTGTGTGTGTAAGACTTTGAAATGCAAAAGCTACTGAAAGAGCCACACACACACATATGCATTATTAACTTTGCATGTATTTGCGGTAGTGAAAATTTTAATTCCAAGCGCTTAAATGTTTCAGTGGCAAGCAAGTCGTACAAGTTCAAATTGATGTGAGTTAAGTAGTAAGGGTGTATAAGTGCACACATTTGAATGATAGACTGGCGCAAACAGTTTTTTTTTTTAATTACATAAATTTTTTTTTCTTAAATATCGAAAAAGTACAAAGTAAAAGTCTCGAACCTTAATTATTTTGTTTTTTTTCTAGAACTGATTTAATTTTTTGGTTTACAACTGTCAAACCATTAATTAAAAAAAATTTGAATATGAATATAAGCCCATTTTTTACACCAGTCATAAGCGGCTTATGAATAAAATAACTAGACGATTTTTTTTATTATTTTTCAGTATATTGAAATAAAATGTTGTAAATTTGCACACCTAAATAAATTTTTCAGAGGCTCATCATTGTTAGTTTAAATAATTAAACACAAAAAATTTAACTGTATACGAGCCCTTTTCTTTCTGCAAACATTTAGCGACTTATGAATAAAATAAAATAATGAAATTAATTTTTTTAATTTTAAATATGATTTGGAAATCAAAAGTGGACTTGTCGCTGGCATGAAACAAACAAAATTTTAAACGGCTTTAATTTGTTTTGCCCCAAAAACTTTTTTTAGATCAGTAGAAAAAGTTTTGTTGATTTTTTTCGCTAGCACTTAGCGAATTAAGCGGCTATAATTTTTTTTGCTCGCTTATTTTTTGTTGCTTTAACTCCAAAAACTTTTTTAGATCAGTAGAAAAAATTGTGATGCTTTTTTGATTATGAATAAAACAATTTTTTTTGTTGTTTTCATTAAAAACATTGTTTAGGGGAGCAATAACATTTTTTTAGCATCGAAGTGACGAATAAATTAAAAATGAAAAAATTGTTTGAAAAATAAAAATAAAAAATGTCTGCCCAGTCTAGCGTCCATATGTGTGTATGCAGACATGCTTGTGCGCGTATGACTATGTGAAACAAAATCCCGTGGCATGTATGCGATACACAGCTTAAGTGAGTTTAGTCTAGTTCACACACCCATTTCTCTATGTGGCGCACACAACTACATACTCAACTGGCTGTAACACTAGAGTGCGCACCGAGTTGTGTGTTTTTGCCAAAAACTTTGCAGGTTTGTTATGCTAAAAACAATTTAAGTCCGAAATGACTAAGCTATTTTCTTAGTAAATTGTGCAATGGAGACAAGTTTTCCATGTGATTTTTGTTTTCCAAATTTGTTTTTAAATTTGTTTTTTCTATTTAGTGTACTTTGGCTTTTATATAAGCACATGTGTGTTAGTGGAAGTGTTGAGTTTGTTTGTTATTGTTATTCAGTTGTAGTTGTTAAAGTTAATGTTTGGCAAAGTTAGAAGCCCAAAAGTGGAAACAATGAGCTTGTACTGAGCAAAACTACTTGTGTGTAGATAATTCAAGTTAATTTTGCGGAAATTCATATAACAGACACAACATTAATTTCTGTAAATGTTTTTGAAAATTACTTAAAGTCAACTTTTTTAATTCAATGTTATATAAGCGTTTTCATTATGAATTTATTTGGAGGTTTGAGGTAACTTTATATAAACTTGAGGAAGGACTTTTTATAAATCATGTGACTTTGAAAGTGAAATGCGTATGTTTACGAAAAATCCAAAAAAAAAATAATTATAAAATTGTTTTTCAACTCAAAATATTTCAAATTCTTTTCAACTATAAATTTTTGAATTTGTTTTTAATTGAAATGCCAATTGTAGATTTTTTTTTTCAACTCAAAAATGTTCTCCAACTTCAAATATTTTTTCCAACTTCAAATATTTCTATAGTTTTCAATAAAAAATATTGGCAAATTTGTTTTTGGCTTACAATTTTTCTAATTATTATATTACAACATTTTTTTAAAATATTTGTAGTTGACATAAAAATCAGCGTATTGTTAGCTTAATGGTTAGGAATGCGTGCCAAAATTTCTCTGATGAAGAAGCCTAGCAGCTTCCGAAATGGATCTATAATAAAAGCTATGGCGGTTGTCTCTAAACATTTTTCCTACTCTATTAAATTAAAAAACTTTTAATAATTAATTAAAAAGGATTATTAAAAAATAAAATAAGGAAAAAAGGAAAAAACAATAATAATTTTCGCTTTTTATTCCAACAATTTGTTGGTTTTTACATTTTCAAGTATCATGACTATGAATGAAAAAAAAAAAAAATTTTAGTGCCTTTATTATCATTCATAGGCACGATAATAATTTTCATAAAAATTCAAAAAGCGAAAAATTATTATTTTTGGCCTTGAGCTCGTTTCATGAATACTTAAAAAATATTTGTAAACTGTTTTTTAATTTCAAATATTTCTTATTCTTTGCAAAGCAAATAATTGTCTAATTTTTTTTAAGTGAAATCAAATTTTTATTTAACTTCAAAGGCTTTTTATTCTTTTCATTAAAAAATACTTCTAGATTTTGCTTAACTTGAAATTTTTGATTCGTTTGAAGAAAAAATATTTGTAATTTTTTTTAATTTCTAATTTTTTTAATCCTTTTCAATAAATAATTTTAACTTCTAGTGTTTCTTATTCGTTTCAGTAAAAAATATCTCAATTTTTTTTACTCAAAATATTTCTTATTCTTTACAATATATTATTCAAAATTTTTTTATTTTTGTGAGTTTACACTCATAAGCTTGTAATTAACTCCCTGCTTTACTAATAAAACTCTTATTTTTCTAGCATTTTGTAAACGAAAAAAAAACGTTTTGTAAAATTTATTTATATTTTTATTTCAGCAAGTATTTTTTTATGAACTTACTTTATGTACATTTTTCTTGTTGGGTGACCAGAAGCATGTTAATATTTGCGCATACCTTATATAAAATATTTTAAAAAAAAATGTTAAATTAAAATAAAAAATTTTTTAAATATTTTTGATTCAAATATCTATTTCGAAATAAATAGATGACAGGTCCAGCTTGAAATGTTTTTCTGCTCCAAAATCGCAAACAAAAATTCACAAATTGTTGTTATAAAAAAAAAATGTTTTTAAAAATTGTTTGCAGTCCAAATTCTACTCCCATTATGAGCGAACTTTTTTTTTCTGGCAACCATAATATTCACCCACGGTAGGAAGCTCCTCGCAGATTCTCTTTCCTCAGTTCAGAGGTCTTTTTATTTTTTTTTTTATTTTTTAGATTTCAAAAATAATACGCAAAAACGTTTTCACTTCTGACTTTCCATTGAACAGCCTTAAACGGCTTGTTTTCGATTTTCTTTCCTCAGTTCAGAGGTCTTTTAATTTTTTTTTTTTATTTTTTAGATTTCAAAAATAATACGCAAAAACGTTTTCTCGTCTGACTGTCCATTGAGGATCCTTAAAAGGTTTGTTGTGTCTCCAGAACTATCCCATTTGATTAATTATGTATTTAAAAATTGAGAGCACCACCTCAAAATGTTGAGTAAAATTAAAACAAAATTGCAAAATGCAAATTTTTCTTCCGATTCTTATTTTATTTTTTTCGGGTAAATTCGCCTTGAATCTTATTCAAAAATTTCATCCGAAATTCACTTTTAACAAGGATAAAGCTTGTTTTTAGATAATTTTCTATTTTTTTCCAAGGTTCCTTCTTTGGACGAGGTAGTAAATTAAATCAGCGTTTTTTACAACCTCCTTCCCTCATGCTTTGTTTTATCGAAACTGAGCCAACTGCTGCTGCAAGAACCTTAAAAGAAATATAAAGAAAAAAGCAGCGACATATGCAGAAAGTCGCCGGTCACCGGAAACGGAAAAACTTCAAAAGGCAATATGTTCCGTACAAGCTTGGGCTCATATGACAATGGCATTGTTTGTATGATTGTACGACAACGCCCGCTGCAGTGGAACACCAAATTAGTCTGGAAACATATAAATATACAACTAGTATATGCTGACTAGTATCGAACTAGTTCGAAAAAGAGTAGTAGGTGCATAGCAGTATACTTAATGACTAGCTTGGTGTTGTACCATGAAAAAATTATAAGTTAAGCAGACTACTGAAATGTCCAGAGTTGAAAAAATTTCAATAGAGCTTTTTATTTGAACTAGAGTTCGCCCAGTGGTTGAAATTCAACCAGTAAACTTTATTTTATTTTATTTTTTTGCTGTATCTTTTATCCGTCTTCTTTTCTTCCTTTCTATGTCGTTTATTTCCTCTAACATATTTTTATTTTTCTTGATTTCTTCTTTTACTCTCTTACTTTATTTTTTCCTTTCCTCAAACTTCTTTCCCTTCCCTTCCTTTTATTTTCTTTCTTTCCCCTTCGTTTTCTTACATTTCCTTTAATTCCCTTTCCCTTCCCTTCCTTTCATTTCCTTACCATTCCTTTCTTTCCTTTAATTTTCCTTCCTTTCCTATCCTTTCCATTCCCTTCCCTTTCCTTCCTTTCCTTTCCTTTCCTTTCCTTTTCCTTTTCTTTCCTTTCTTTCCTTTAATTTTCCTTCCTTGCAATTCTTTTCCTTTCCTCTATTTTCCTTTAATTTTCTTCGGTGTTTAATACTCTTTATGAGTAATCATTTATTTTATTTTTGTAAACCCTGTTTGTAGGTATCAGCAATGAATTTTACATATTTGCTCATATTTTACATTGCTTGCCAACAAAGCAACTTTTCGTGCTCTCAGGAGAGCAGCTGACACTGGGCATTGTAGCCAGTAATCAATACAATAACAACAACTAAAGCAAAAATGCATGACACAACAGAGTTTCTATAGTGCGAATACTTATTTTTCATTGGTCCACTACCAACTCTTCGCACTCACAGTGAGAGCCGACCACACGAATAACACAAAAACATGCATGGCAAGTCTACTCACACTACTACGGCTCTTAATTTTTTCCTACGAAGCAACTCCTCGGCCATGCTCACGATTCAGCATAGTACACAAAAAGCAAGTACACACACACACAGCGTGTCTATAGTGTGAATAAGTGAATGTGTAGTGGTGTGACCTTTATGTTCAATTTTTTATATTAAAATGATTTTTTAAATTTCTTTTATTTACGGATAAAAGTACTCCTCAAAATTTCCTATCTATACATATATAATTTGTATACCTTCGAATTATAGTTTAGCAGAAAACGGTTCTACATTGCATTCATCTTGTCTATTTATATATAAGATTCTGATCTTTCCAAGGCTCAAACCCATTACCGCTCACATCTGAGTCGAGTCCTTTTCCACTCTTCTCAATAACATTTCAATTTTTTTTTTCACTTACCATGATTGAACTAAAACTGTTTGATCTATTGTGAAATCTGACAACTGACATATCATAGGGCATCGCCATTTTAAAAATATCAGTTCCTTATATAAAATAATGTTTGCTGGCGGACTAGTTGGATTAGGATTCAAGCTAGTCGCAACATTTTTCGCAACTACTTATTTAGACTGGCAGGATTAAGCAACATGAATTCAATACACATAATTGCATATGTATGCATGAATGAAAAGAAAGACGAAAAGTGAAAAATAGGTGAAAATAAAAGAGAAAAAAATAAAACAAGAAAATGGAGCACAAAATCAAGCACAGGTAAGCAGGTGCGCCACACAAAGCCACTGACATACACAATTGCGCGAACTGAGTACCCTATAGGGAAAATCTCTAGTGCTGCAATGGTGTGCTTCTCGTCCATTAGAAATCCCTACTAATACAAAATTATATTTTTTTTATTCAGCTATTCGAAAACCCACCGCAAAATATGGGGTTAGCGATTTAAACCCGCGTTTTTCTGGGGTTGACTTTTGTAGGGGGGATATTGAAACTACTATGTATATGCCTTACCCCCACCTTATGAAAAGGGGATTTTGGCCCCCGCTAAAGACTTTGAGTGGGTTACTAGAAATTTGTGTATGCCGTTTTCTTCATGCTTCATACAGCCTGAAACATAAAAACCTAAGTGTTGAAAATTTATTTATATATTTTGTTTTAAATTTGTTATTTGTTTGTATTTTGTAAACAAATAAATATTTTTTAAATTATTAAAAAAAATAAAACAATAATAATTTGCATAAAAGTTATTATTCTTGGCATTGAGCTCATTTATGGTCATGGGTAGACAAAAAAAATAAAAAAAACAATTTCAAAATTTTTGGAAAGGCTTGTACTTGAGGGGCTTTGGACCCCCATTGGTAATATTGTCTGAGTGTGCATTGCCGAAATTTTTCTCTAAAGTATCCTTCTTGCGATTCATTCTGGGATTTCAGCCTGCTAATATCGATGGTCAATACCTTCTAATATTTGCACTGTTCCATGGCCACCCTATAACCTAAAAAAATTGTATTTCATTGAAACTGATCTCGGTTACGTTGGCGGGATTTGAGTTAAGTAGCACTCACTTTCCAGGTCCGATTTGCAATTTGGAGTCGTCTTTTTTGGCACGAGCATGCCTTAAACGGCCTCATAATTTTCTTCTAAAGAAGCTCGACTCAGTGAGCTAAATTTTTCAATGGAAAAGAAGCACAGTACCCCAGAGCAAGGCTAAAAATGATATGCTTCAAATGATTTCGAATGGACTCTGTATCTTTAGTGTTAAACGAGTATTAGCGATCATTATGAGTTATTAAGTTATTAACTACCTGCAGGGTCTCTATGTCTACATACATACATTCATATCGCCCCGCTTTGCCAACTCTCATTCATTTATAAATATTTTCTGTTGCTATGAGCGCAAAATCCAATGCTCCAGAATGTCAAAAAAAAAGGAAAATGGACCATTTAAATTAAGCGAAAGTTTGGGTAAATGTAAATGAGAAAAACTACAACAACATACGTATGAGTCGAGTCCGTAGAGTTCGTTGACTTTTAGCTGACGTCGCAGTCGTGGTTTTACTGAGTTGTGGCACAATACAAAAGAGTAGTCGAAGAGTGTGGAACTAAAAGTCCTTGAAAGCAAATAAAAATTTGTTAAGAGTTAAATTAAGTACCACTACGGTTCTAAAGGGCCTACATCACAGAAAAAGAGGAAACTGTTTACTTATTTAGCAAGAGACGTTATAAAGAATTTTAGATTAAAAAAGTTGATTGCGTAGCTAGTACGTATTTTTTTCTTTTGTTTGTTTATCGGAGCAAGGTATAATGGGGAGCCTATGGCGGTGTAAGACTATCGTTAAATCCGTAAAGGCTAAGCATGCGATACCTAAACTATTTCGAATACGACTTCACATATGTGAACTTGCAGCTTGACTGAACAGGGAAGTTAGCTGAAACCCAAGTGATTTAGTGATAGTGGCATCCGCAGCAGACTTCTTGCGATGCTTATGATATCAGTCTACCATGTTGCACCAGTTAAAGGTTGACAAAAACTTAAGGGAAAAGGGACAAATGGGTGGGACCTACAGTTTTTTCCGACTCCGAACGGCATCTACAAAGGAGATGAATTTTTGCTGAGAAGCCTTTCATGGCAGAAATACACTCGGATGGTACCTCCCAGGACTCGAACCTTATACCTCCGGTGCGTTAGGCCAGCAACACTACCGTCACACCACGGCGTATTCGAACTACCGTCCGATTTTAAGTCTGTGTGAAACGAAAATAACAAAAGGAACTTAGAGCATAAGGAAAGGACAATCTTTCTTTTCAAAAACGTTTCCAAACTAAACTAAACGGGTTACTAAACATCTAAAACATATTTGAAAAGTAGGCTTCAAGCGAAAGCAGTGGGCTTCTAATGAGCTTGCGGTATTTTGTCAAAGTCATGGCATAGTAAAACAGTTAATAGCAAGGCGGCCATATTGAAAAGCGCTCCTCTAAAACGTCAAAACAGCAAAGCACATATAAAAATGTAAACAAACCGATTGAAAGCAAGTTTGACGGTTTAGAGAAAATTAAAATGAAAAAAATCCAATCAGCTGTTGAGTTTATATTACCTATATTGGTATGCCATGGTCAGAGCTATTAGACCAGAAGCTTATCGGCTTGTGATTGTAGTATATGGTCACAGCTTGTATCTGGTTTTGGTGAGGGTTTTGGAGCATCGACCGTTTTCTATGATGAACGATGTTTGGTGATGGAAAATTAAAAAGGTGGGATCGGAACCCCGGTTTTTCGTGTCAAATTGAACCCGATATGGCATAGCTAGGTTCGCCGGTTTCAGTTATTAAGCTTGGGGCCACTTGTCTGCTTCCATATTTTAAGAACCCTTGCGCTATTAGAAAGAGACGTATCCAACTTCTTTTAAGATCTATTCCCTCAGTACCGCTAGGCTTACTGAAATTAATAGATAACGTTTACGTAAAATCCTAATAACTCGATGCTTCATCTTTCTGCTCAATGAATGAACTGACGCATCGTAGTCCGATCATACAAAGTCGGTTATGGTAAGGACTAATCTTCCATGGTGCTTCGTCGACGAATAAGATTGGGTTATATCAAAAAAGCAGGATTTTCCGGGAAATCCGAGCATCTCCGGCACGTAGAACCGGATGTCGTGGAAACTCGTGGTGTCTTTTTGGATTAGACGATTCTTGTTCTTTTCAGTCTAATTTTTCCCCAAGAATAGGGTGAATTTCATCGGTAGCGTGTGTCCATAATATCTGTCCACAAATGTGTAACGTTAAAACATTTGAGGATCGAGGTCCTCTCGTCTCAAACGGTGATGCAAAGATCCTGACTATTAAGCTTCGAGTAGTCAGTAAATGTGACACCCGAAAGTTAAGTGTACTGAAGTTTTCTTATTTGTTCTGAGTAGGCAATTTAAAAGTAAAGTCCTCTCTCCACGAACGAAAATAACACTCTATAAGTCACTCATGGCACCCGTCCTGCTATATAAGGCAGAAGCGTGAACACTAACAACATCTGATGAGGCGGCTCTGGGAGTATTCGAGAGAAAGGTTCTTCGAAAGATTTGTTGAACTCTACGCGTTGGCGACGGCGAGTACCGAAGAAGATTTAATGATGAGCTGTATGAGCTTTACGCAGACGGCGACATAGTTCAGCGAATTAAAACACAGCGGCTTCGCTGGCTAGGCCACGTTGTGCGAATGTGCGAAGTTGATCCAGCCCAGAAGGAAGGAAGGACCAAGTGGAGACCGATTTGCGATCCCGCGGGGTTTCCAATGGGCGCCGGTTAGCGCAACGAAGAATCTGGCGATCTATGTTGGACGCTCAAAATCGCCCAGGCGATTAGATGACCATTCAAAAAAGAAGAAGAGGCTTTGTGTAGCACCTTTGCTGTCAAACCACTAACCAAAATTACAAAGTCATCGCAAGAATTCAATGTATTCAGCAAAGAGATTTCAAAATAATTATTAGGGTGGGTTGGAAACAAAATTCGTTCAGCATGGGGGTAGAATTTATATTTGATACTCGTAAAAACCGAAAATTTTAATTTGTTTTCAAAAAAGATTTACAGCCCGATTCTTTGTCCTTGCCAAATTGCCTATATTAATTGCAAGTCAAAAAAACTATTTCTAACATGTTTAATCATGTTCTCCCAAATGAAAAAGAAAAAAAATAAAAATATTTCATTTTTGCCTATGACTTGTATAAAGCCTTCGGCACTGCCGAAGACAGCACACTCCTTAGTTGTTTTTGTTTTACTTAAATTTAAAAAAATAATACCTACTAACAATCTTCTTCTTCAAATTCTAACTACTTATTGTCTTTCGGCTTACCTACAGATTCTAGAACTCCTTAAAATTTTTTTTGGTAAAACTATGGCTTGATCAATTATATATCTAAGAATCTACCTCAAGAGGTTAAGTAAAAAAATATTCATATTTTGTTACTTTTACAGTTTGATAATTCCTCTTTTTAATTCACTTCTTTTGTTTTTAATTTATTTTTTCATGTATTTATATATTTTTAATTATTTTAGGTTTAACACAGACCTATTGATTAACTATTTCCTTGAGATTCCATTTAATGATTGATTACCATTACTTTAAATTTTTAATGATTATTTTCCAATTACTAATTAAAAAAATAATCTTTTACGATTATTGAAAAAATCCAAAAAAATTGTTTTGATTACTTTTGATTATTTGTTATTTTTTTCATTTTTTTTTTATTAGCAAATTTTTTTGATTATATTTGATTTTTTTTATCCTTTGATTTATTTTATATTTTGTTTTTTTTTTAATCGTCATCAATTAATAATTGCCTTTTCTTGAAAAACAATTAAAATAATCATTACCAATTAAAACACCCGTCTATTTAATTGATTACTAATTTCTAACCAAATTTAACAGGTTTGGCTTAACAGCCACAAAACCAGTTGATAATAATTATTGTTTTATTACTAAATAAAATTCATCATATTAAGCAAAGAAAAAATTAAACCCACCTTATTAACCATTCAAACTTACATAACCTCAAACCCAATTATTAACTATCATCTCAGAGGTGCATTCGCCTCTTAATGTGTAAATGTGTGCGTGACTATCAAATTCTTTGTCTCATAAACTGCGTTCAAAATACCATATCTTTCATTTATTTATAGCTAATTTTCATAAGAGCGACACTAAATATTTAATGCTGATTTGAACGTTGTTGCTTTCACAGCCGTTGTCATTCGTGTCGTCTTCTCTGTCGTCATTGCTGTCATCTTCTCTGCCAACTGCTTCTAATGCAAATTTGTTGCCCAGCAATGGCATTTATGCGGCGATTTTCTTCAACACTAACCTCATAATCATCATCATCACCTAAATGATACATAAAACTTTGTATGCAATGATGTTTAGCGAGAGAGTAAAGATGGTGCAAAAGAGCAGTAAATTCCATTTCATAATAGTGCAGTCATAGGTTAGCATGGTGCACCAAAACTTTAGTGGAATATGCTTCTGTATTTTTCGATGTCTAAAATGGAGCACTGAAACCTCAATTGGAGCCATATTTCGAAATGGAGTTTCGAAAGAGTTCAAAAAAATAACAAAAATCAACTTTAGAAGTTTTGAAAGCACGTATCAGGGATAGTTTGACAGACATTGTATTCTGACACTTAATAAACAACTCAAACACCTGTGAAAAAAGTAAATAACAATGTATGGAATGGGCACACAAAAACAATTGCAAGAAGAAATTAAGCCAATCAAACTGTAACTGCACAATGCAAGATGATGCTGCGAAAAATGACATAATCGAGCCCTAAATTTGTATTTTGGTTCCAGTGACAGGTTACATGTTTGACTAGTTGTAAAGTTTTAGTACCAGTGGAATACTACTAAAACTCACTGCAAGGTGCCCTTCTTTGAGTACAGCAAATCGCATACAAACGTATATTTACCTATGCAAGTGTGTGTCTGCGTAATTTTGGTGTGAAATTTTTAGGAGTCCAATAAAATTATAAGTTTTTTTGTAATAAATGTTGCTTAACTAAACGCATAAAAATGTGCGCAGGTGAATTTGTTAGTATGAAATCGTTTGAGCTGACATGAAATTATTATGCAGTCAATGAACGCCACGATTACAAAGAGCTGAATGTCAAAGAAATTTAAAGTTTTTCCTAAGCGAGCAGTTTGTGCAGCCACTCAACAAGTTTTTGAAGGGATTGGTATGGGTACTCTAATCAAATTAAAACTAATTTAAGACCAACGTGGATGACATTGGGGTTCGGTATATTCAGAATTTTTGTTTCAAGTTTATTTTCATTTGATATTCAAAAAGTGTAATTTAAAATTCATACAAAATTCATAGTTCAACTTGAAATTTAGCAAGAATTTTTATTTCCAATTCCAGAAGTGTCATTTCGAGTTCAGAAATTTTTTATGCATATTCAGAAAATTTCCATTCAAGTGTCAAATTCATTTCAAGTGCAGCAGAAGTCATTTTAAACGATAAAAACTTTAATTTCAAATTGAAAAAGTTAAGATTCAATTTCAGAAGGTATCATTTTGAATTCCGAAATTTTCAATTCAAGTTCAGGAAATTACAGCTGGAGTCCCCAAAATGTCGTTTTGAGTTAATAAAGAGTCATTTTAAATTCAGAAAGAATCATTTGAAATTGAAATTTTTTTTCTATATCAGCGAGTGGCATTCTGGATGCGGCAACTTTCAATTCAAGCTCATAAAACTGGAACTCTACTTTAGAAAATGTCATTTTATATTCAGAAATTTTCATATCAAATTTAGAAAATTACAATTTATGGACAGAACTTTCATTTTAAATTCAGAAAGGGTTTGCTAAACTACGTAATTTAAGTTGAGAAAGTTAAGGTTCAAGTTCAGAAATTGTCATTTTTAATTCAGAAATTTTCAATTGAAGTTCAGGAAATTACAACATGTCATTTTGAATTAAGAAGAAGTCATTTAAAATTCAGAAGGAGTCTTAAATTCAGATATATTCAGATTAATTTCAATATGAGAAAGAGTAATTTTAAATTCAGAATTTTTATTTCTATTTTAACCCGAATCTTCCCACGATTACCATATGGTAATGCAAACATGCCGTTGCAATTTTACGTATTATGTCTGAAGTAAATAACAAAAACAAAAAAGAATAACTGTATTTCACGCAGAGGAAAATCGAAGCGAGGAAAATGAAAATGGACTTCATTTTCGTGCTCAGGAGATCGAAATACATAAGTATACAACATTTCACAAAAATCCAAAACAAAAAAAGTTATGGGACTTCCCGGGTTAAATTCGCTTCAAGCTCACAGAACTGGAATTGAACGGTATTGATGGAAGATAGGTTGGCTCTTGAAATATTTCGTAGAAGAGTTTAAATTCCTTATGGCCTAGTTTGTCTTTTGAGTATTGTCAATATTTTTTAATTTTTTTATTTTATCATTTTATAATTTTTTCCATGCTTCCTATTATTTTTAAATATTTTTGGACGGCTGTCTTTCATATTATCAGCTCTATAGATTAACTTATCATTTGAAAGCTCATTAATTCAGCTAAACATACTCTAACCATTTTCCATTATTCATGAGTATTTATGTGCCTGGTTGCTGCTCTACGCTTTGAGTCCTCTTTTATTGCATTTTTTTTTTCACATCCAAACAAGGAAAGGTTAGGAACTCGTTTTCCGTTTTTTTCTTTCTTTTTGCTCATTCATGCCATTGCGCAAAGATAATCAGTTGCCACTTATGTTTTGCCCCAATAATCCGACTACAGTGTCTTTTTGTGGTAATGCGTATGGCGGTGTTACACATATACATATATAGAAATATTCACAGATACGAGAGCACACACACATAGGCATTCAACAGTCTTTATGCATTCCGCTTTACTTATTCCTTTTGATCTTTAAACTTGTTATTTATTTGAAATATTTATTTGATTAATGTTCACTGAGTATCCTTGTGAGGAGAACAAATAGGTGGCATTCCATGTCAAATTTTTTAAAACATTTTTTTTATACAGAAAAAATAAAAGAGAGAAATACATGTAAGATGTAACAACAAAAATTAGAATAAAACATCTAGCAACAACAACTATATCAATTTAATAATAACAATAGCTACAACAACAACAACAATAACACCAAATATCAGTACAACTACAACTACATTAACAAGTACGGAAACTATGGTAATTAAAGCTGTAACAACACGGGCTGTTATAACAGCTAAGCAATAAGTATTACAACAAGAAAAATAAGTATTACAACAACAACAAATTTTATATATAGTTAAAAAAATATAAAACAATAAATATGGAAACAAAATTAGAAAGAATAACTTCAACTGTAAAAAGGTCAACAACAACTTAAAAATAACAATAATAACTGTAAAAAGAACACAAATAACTTTAACAAGAACAACAGCAACTGCAAAAAAAACTAAGGCAACTGTAAAACTAAGAGCAATGACTGTAAAAAGAACGACAATAACTGTAAAGAACAACAACAAATGTAAAAAACACCGACAGCTGATAAAGAAGTACAAAACATATAAAAAAGCAACAAAAGTGTAAAAACAATAACAACAGTAAAAAGAACAACAAGAACTATAAAAAGAACAACAAAAGCTGTAAAAGAACAACAACAACAGTAAGAAGGACAACAGCAACTGCCAAAAAAACCAAGGCACCTGTAAAAATAACAACACTTACTGTAAACGAACAACAATAACTGTAAAGAACAACAAGAAATTTGAAAAAACACCGACAGCTGTGAAGAAGAATAAAACCAACAAAAATAATAGCAAAACTGTAAAAAAACAACAATAACAACAGTAAAAAGAACAGGAACAGGAAAGTAACAAGAGCACCTGAAAAACGAGCAACAAAAACTGTAAAGAGAACAACAAAAAAAGTAAAAATAACAATAACAACTGTAAAAAACAACAGCAACTGTAAAATAAGAAAAACTGCTAAAAGAACAGCTGCAACAGTAACAACAGCGACAACAGCAACTGTAAATAAAACAACCGAAAAAACAAGAACTGTTAAAAATTACAACAGTTGTTGCAAAAAAAACAACGATTGTTATTGCAACAAGAACTTTTATAAAAAGAACTATAACAACAATACTCATAACAACAACAACGACAACATCCACAACCACAATAAATACAGATGCACTGTAGCTTTTCAAGCGAAAAATGAAGTGTGCCTCGAAAAAGTACATTCATTGTTCATGAAACTACCCGTTTACAAATACTGCTCTGCTCTCTTTGACACATATACATACATATATCCATAGACTAGTCACTAGTGTGTATACATATATTCCAATTCAGTCTATTAATGCAGGTTAAAAATTCCATTGACTTCACATATTCAAGTGGCAAACTTAACCAAAGAGATCCAACAGTTCCAACAGACAACGCCTCAAAACAACTAAACTCAACTCAAATAGCAATTGCTGCAGGACTAAATAACTAAACTACATACATACAAAGTGAATATATGAATTTGCTTAAAATGAAAGAACGAAAGCGTATGTTTGATTGAAAGTATAGGCATCTAGAATTTTTCACTGTAGTAACTAAAGGGAACTTTGATATAGAAAAAGGTAGTTGAAATGGAGAAATCATAGAAAAGGTTAGTTGAAAAGAGAAAAGATAGTTGAAAAAAAATGTGCCTTAACAGCAACGATTTGTAAAGGAATTTCGCTGGGATGCCTTTGATCTCACTGACTTTGTGAATAGTAGGTACATATTTATATGAGCAAAAGTCCTAGTACAGAAACACTTATGGACTAGGTTGTAGCTGCGCCTAAAAATCTTTTTTTTGCTTTTATTTTTGTTTGCCTTTTTTTCGTGAAACCAAAAGAGCGTTAATGTGTGAGAATTCGTTTACTTATTTACTTAACTCGACTTAGTACTCCTTGACTCCGTTTGGAGGATTGACATCGGTTTTTATATAAACTTGTTGAGTGCTTATAAAAAAAGACACACATACATTTATCTATGAGAAGGTAAAAGAGGCAACATGAAAGGGAATTCGACTAAGAAGAACAAGAAAAAAAGAACAAAATAAATGGGTCGATTGGAATATGCTGAAATGCATATAATAATAAAACAAAGTTTATTAAAAGAAAGTGAAGGGAAGGACAGGAAAGGAACGGAAAAGAGAGGAAAGGAAGGACAAGGAAAGGAAAAGAAAAGAAAAGAAAGAAATGGAAAGAAAGGAAAGGAAAGCAAAGGAAAGGAGAGAAAAAGAAAAGTAAGGAAAGAAAAGGAAATAATAAAATAATTTAAAAATAGAGCCTGCAGATAGTAAAATAAGAAAACAAGGAAGACGACAATATGTTAGAGGAAAGGAATGGCAGAGAAATGAAGTGAAAAATGGCAAATGAAAGGTATAGCCAATAATTAAAATAGAATAAAGTTTTGTGATTGAATTTCAACTACTGGCCGATCTCTAGTTGTTTTAGAAGCACATAAATATTCAAATCAACAATACTGGGAAATAAAAAATAATTTTTAATTATTTTTGATTTCTATGGATTTTTTATAATCGTAATCAATTAATAATTGCCTTTTCTTGAAACTCCATTAAAATAATAATTCTTTTCTTCTTTATGGCGCGATATACAACAGCTATATCATCATAAACCTCCTAAGAGATTTTTGCGCCAAGCTTCTCTTCCAATTTGTGGTGTGCCGATTTGAATTTTCCCTACAAATATAATAATTGCCAATTAAAAAAGGAGTCTAGTTAATTGGTTACTAATTACCCATTAAATTTAACAGGTTTGGATCATGCTAGCGCCTGTTGGAGCCATTGTACATTGAACAAAAAAACGACCTTCTACCCATCGAGCTTTAACTTGAATGACGCGGATTTGACAGCTTCTTTTAATTCGCATCCATTAGGGGACGATACAATTAGGAAGAGCGAGTAACTGTTACAACAACAACAACAACGAAACATCCATGTAAATTTTCGTTAGACAAATTACCTTTTGGAGCAAGAAAGTTTAGTCGACTTAAATGAAACGTTACAAGTCTTTGCTATGCGCTGATTACTTAGGAAAATGTGTTTTAATTTTCTCGGTCATACAACGAATTTCCAAGGAAATCGGAAATGCGCTATTTTAGCTACGGAAGTCAAATATTCAAAGCAATGAAAAACAAAATTTCAAATGCCAAAGTAAGCGAAAAATCTAAGGAAATTGTTTCATTGCATGACCGAAGAAAAATAGCCGAAGAGAGGAAATAAATAAAAATAAAAAATTACAACAATATGCAAATTTGGTTACTTATATGCATGTTCATATGTGTTTATAGAGGCATATATAGTTTACATATCCGGCTGTATACGAGTGTGGTGCAATAAGTGCTGCTGCTTGAGCGTAAATTTAAAAATACCAACATTTTTTCTTTTTATTTTGAAAAATTTATTTTTTAGCAAGTAAGAATTTTAACCCCGAGGCCAACGTTCTTTCCTTAGTTTTTTTTTTAATTTTTTTTTATAAACACATTATTTTTTTCCTTATTTCTTTTATAAAGTAAGAATTCTTCTAACTACCAACTGATCCACTATTTTTTTGTAAACTTAGTAGAGCCAACCATTTTTTCCTAAATTTTTTTTTGATTTTTTTATTTGAAAAGTAGGAGTTTTACTTCTTAGCCAAAACTTTCTTCCTCATTCTTTAAATTTCTTATATGTGTAAGCCAAACATTTTTTTTTAACTTTTTTAAAACTGAGTCAAACATTTTTTGCTTAATTTTTTTTTTTTTAATTTGTTTCCTTATTTCTTAAATTTTTTTATAGCGTAGCTTTTTTTTAATTTTTTTATAAAATAAGAATTTTACCCACTGAGCCAAACAATTTTTTCCAACTTTTTTTAAACTGAGCCAGCCGTTTTTTGCTAAGTTCTTTTTTTTTTGTAAAGTATGAGTTCTATCCGCCAGGCCGAAATTTTCTTTTTTTTAAGTTCTACTCGCTGATCCACTAATTTTTCTTTTGTGAATGAAGTATTCTAAAGCCAAAAATGTTGTCTTAAATTTAAAATTTTGTTTTAAGTAAGAATTTTTTCCTAAGCCAACATTTTTTCCTTTTTAAAATTTTTTTTTATTAGCCAATTATTTTTTTAACTTTTTTTAAAAGTTTTTTATAAAGTAAGAATTTTGCGCACTGAGCCAACCATTTTCTTCCTACTTTCTTTCAATTTTTTTTAACTAAGCCAACCATTTTTTGCTTGATTTTTTTTAGTTTTTTTTTTAAGTAAGAATGCTATCCACTAAGCCAAACAGTTTTTTTTTTTTATTTTAAATTCTACTTACTGAGGTAAAATTTTTTTCTTAACTTTTTTGTAAATTAAGTATTCCAGAACAAAAATTTTTTTAATTTTTCTTTTATAAGGTAAAATTTTTACCCCTAATCCAAACTTTTTTCTTTATTTTTTTATCTTTTTTTATTCTTTTTATTTATTTTTTTATTTTTTTTTAAGTTTTGTAAAAGTTTTTATATAACAAGAATTTTACCCCTAAGCCATATTTTTCCTTATTTTTTTATTTTTTTTTTATTCGTCAAAGATTTTTATAACCCACCATATCCCGTATTTAAAAGATTTAATTAAAAAATCTGCACTAATTAATAAATACCTTAATTTATCCAACGACCCTCGTATGTATGTAAAAATTTGTTAGTAACATAAATTTAGCTTGTTTTTAATAAATATTTATTAGTTTCTGGCGCATGTTGAATTAAAAATAGTAAAACAAAAAACATGAAATATTCACTTTGCTAGAGCACGAAATAAAACAACAACATCATAAAATTTACATACTCGCAAGCCAACTAACATATATTTATACAAATGTACACTAGGGTGAGTTGGAGAATAAATGTATCTTCGCTATTAATTTAATTTAAAAAAATTTCACTCAACAATAGAAACCCCGATCTTGCTTCACTACGTTTGAGAACTTATAATATATTAAACCCGATTTTAATTATTATATTTCCGCAACAAGTTGATATATGGAACCTAATCACATCGCTAATTTCAGCACTCATAATCACCTTTCGTTCGATACCCACATAGTACGAATACAGTTTCAATCACCTTGATCCACATATTGGTCGATAACTCGAAAACCGGTCGAATTATCGAAACTAGGAATATCTTAAACTTTAAAGTTAGACATGTATTAACGCAACGGTGTTAGTTAGGTTCAATTCTTTTTAGGAGTTTTTGAGTGATGCGCGCACAAAAATACAGACAAACAGACAAAAATTTGAAAAAAACTGTTGCTTTGAATTCTATTCGCACAATACTCGTATTGATATCTCCTATCAATTTTTCTTGAATATCTGCAATGTGCAGACATCGACCTGTTACTCTTTTGTTATGTTTGGAGATATACTACAAATTAAACCCACATGCTGAAAAAATAATTTTTTATAACCCACCCTAATGTGTATATGAAAGCTAGCGAACATACAAAAATGCCGCAAACGAAAAAGTAGTTCCAGAAAATTCAGCAAACGAAGCAAAACAAAAACTTTGTTGCTAGCAATTTAGTTGCATCCACAATCAAATAGCAACAACATGTATAACAACAACAACAACAAGAAACACAGCTTATCACTTGCAACTTCGCGGCAGCCAAAGCGTAACAAAACGCATACAAAATTTCACTTTTGTTACAAGGCACGCGCGGAAATTAAAAACGAACAAACAAAATGCAGTTGAATGATCCAAAACAACAAAAATTTAACAAAAGCAAGCAAGCTTGTGGGTGTTGCGAGATGTGTGCAGCTGGGCCCTCGTAATGGCCAAACGAAATTAACAAAGTTTGGGTGTTGCGCGCCAGGCCAAGGCAAATCGCTGTGCAGCGCTTGAATAGCTGTGCATTGTTTTCCACTTGTTTGTTGTTGCTTTGTTGTTTTCACTGGGCTTAACACGCATGCTCGCGCTTATTAGTGGCAGCTAATGTAATCAAAACAGCTTACAACAGCAGCAGCAGCCGATAGCATAGCGGCAACAATATTGCAAATTGCAGTTAAATCAAAATTAATCCAAGGCAAGCAGTCTTCACTCATTCGCTGTTATTGTTAGCCACAACAACATAAAAGATGGCTTGAATACATGTTTTTAAACAACAGCTACAATGGAAATTACAGCTGTGCTGTCGATAAACAATAAATTTTCCAAAAAAATAATTGCTTGTGCATTAGGGTGGCGTAAAATGGAAATACACTCTGAAGTATCGCATATCGATAATCGCATCAAATAATCATTATCCGAAATGGCTATGCCCCTCTGCAGTGGTACCTCAGATTGTATTTTTGTACTAAATTATTTTATATTATTTTACTTTATTTTGTTCGATTAAATTTTTTATTTTATTTTTTTTAAATTTTATTTCATTTTAATTTATTTTATTTTATTTCATTTTATTTTATTTTGTTATTTCATTTTTATTCTATTTTATTATATTTTAATTCATTTTGTTTTATTTTATTTTATTTTATTTTATTTTATTTTATTTTAAATCATTTTATTTTATTTTATGTTATTTCATTTAATTAATATTTTATTTTTTTCATTTCATTTTATTTTACTATATTTTATTTTATTTAAATTTTTTTATTTTTTTTATTTTATTTTGTTTCATTACATTTTATTTTATATCATTACATTTTATTTTATTTTATTTTAGTTTATTTTATTTTTTTTATTTTAGTTTATTTTATTTTATTTTTTTTATTCTATTTTATTTTATTATTTTTATTTTTTTTTATTTTATTTCATTTTATTATATTTTATTTTAGTTTGTTTTATTTTATTTTATTTTATTTTATTTCATTTTGCTTTATTTTATTTTAATTTACTCTATTTTATTTTATTATTTTTATTTTTTTTTTTTTCATTTTATTATATTTTATTTTAGTTTGTTTTATTTTATTTTATATTATTTTTTTATTTTTTTAAATTTTATTTCACTTAATTTATATTTTATTTCTTTTTAATTTTTTATCTTATTTTATTTAATTTTATTTTACATAATCTTTTTATTTCATTTTATTTTACTTTATTTTATTTTATTTTTTTATTCAATTTTATTTTATTTTATTATTTTTATTTTTTTTATTTAATTTCATTTTATTATATTTTATTTTAGTTTGTTTAATTTTATTTCATTTTGTTTTATTTTAATTTACTCTATTTTATTTTATTTTATCTTATTTTGTTTTATTTCATTTTATTTTATTTTATTATATTTCATTTAATTTAATTAAATTTTATTTTATTTGACTTTATTTTATTTTATTTTATTTTATTTTATTTTATTTTATTTTATTTTATTTTATTTTATTTTATTTTATTTTATTTTATTTCATTTCCTTTTATTATATTTTAGTTTCTTTTCTTTTCTTTCTTTTTTTCCTTTCGTTTCTTTTCTTTTCTTTTCTTTTATTTTCTTTTCTTTTCTTTTCTTTCCTTATCTTTTCTTTTCTTTTCTTTTCTTTTCTTTTCTTTTCTTTTCTTTTCTTTTCTTTTCTTTTCTTTTCTTTTCTTTTCTTTTCTTTTCTTTTCTTTTCTTTTCTTTTCTTCTTTTCTTTTCTTTTCTTTTCTTTTCTTCTCTTTTCTTTTTTTTTCTTTTCTTTTCTTTTCTTTTCGTTTCTTTTCTTTTCTTTTCTTTTCTTTTCTTTTCTTTCCTTTCTTTTCTTTTCTTTTCTTTTCTTTTCTTTTCTTTTCTTTTCTTTTCTTTTCTTTTCTTTTCTTTTCTTTTCTTTTCTTTTCTTTCCTTTTCTCTTCTTTTAAATATCATTATTCTTGTTGTTGTAGCAGTATTTCCTATACAACACTACTACAACAGAGTTGCCTAATAATCGCAGACCCTGAAGTGTCTTAAGCCAAACTTCTTAATAATTAGTTTAGCCAGGCATTAGATAGATTTTAGAATAATTAGATCTATGTTTGACTCAAACTTATGCTAATTTTTGTGAATCAAAATTTGCTACATCGATGTTTTATTTTTTAAGAATTCCTGAATGGACACATTTTTTTCAAAGATAATTATTTCAAGCAGAACTCGTTGTAGCTCAAGTTCATTTTGCTTTATTTTCCAAATGCATGCTGCCAGCTAAGCGCTGATTCACAGAGTTTTCTCTTCCTCTGCCGAGCCTTGAGAATTAATTCAACGAAGCATTGAGAAATGCCAATTAGCAATAAAAAAATCAAAAGTCGGCAATTCGGCCTTCAGCAATTAAATGTTTTCATGGAACAAGTGCCAATCAAAATAATCCGCAATTGAAAATGAAGTCAGCAGCGTTGAGTGCATTAATTGGCATACGAAAATTGCAAAAAAACAGGAATGGAATTTAAACATAAAAACAAAAAAATATGAAAATATTAAGAAAAAATTATTAGCACAAAAACAACAATTTTAAACAACAATCAACATCTACAAATTTTAACTCAAAACCTGACAGTTAAAGATATGAAATTGGCGTGAAAAAATTAAACAGAAGAAAAAATGCAGCAAACATGCAATGAAAATTGTTTAAGCGTTAAAAACGGCTTTTATTTACAAAAAATTTACATACACACAAGCATATAGGTGGCGATTGAAATGGGGAACAATATTTAAATCAGTTATGACCAGCAAATATGACAGACAACAAAATGAAATATTTAAAATTACTTTTTTTTCAAATAAAAACAAAAACGTCAATTCAGGTGTTAAATAAAATATTTAATAAAAGTATTTTAAAGGCTAAAATAAATATTAAAACTAAATATTTAGTGAAAAAGGCAATATGTAGAACGAAGGAGAACTAAAATATAAAAATGGGCTTTATAGAATTCAACAATAAAAAAATTTACTTTGAAATACCATAAAGGTTTAATTTAAAAAGAAGCCAACGACGTTTTAAAAGTTTTTAGTAATATTTTTTTTATTCTTATAAAACTTTAACTCTCAAAAAAAAGCAATCTTGAGAATTTTAAATTAAAATAAATTAAAAAAAACTAAGTATTCCCAAAACAAGAGTCTTTAAGTAGAAAATAAAGTTAAACTAATCGGAGGAAAATTCAAAAAATTTTAAGAAAATTTAATTAAATAAAAAAAAATTTATGAATACTAAATTTTGTTCAGTTTTGTTTATAAAAAATTAGTTATTAAAAAATATTGTTTAACGTTAAAAAAGTTTTATTTTCAAAAAAAGCAATATTTAGAATTACAAACTAACGACATTAGGTGTAATAATATAAAAAACTAATTGTTCTCAAAAACAAGAATATGTATAGAAAACTTTTACCAGTCCTTAGTTAGAAAATAAATTTAAAAATAATTATGTACGAATAAAAATTTCAAAAACGAATATAAATGACTTTTGAGAATAAATGAAAGTTGTTTTACGAATATTGCATTGAAAATAGCAATAAACGGTTAATTAATTTTTAAATTTAAATTATAAAAACTTACTTATACAAACAAAAAATTTTGTAGTAAAAAATAAATTGAAAATTAATGATATAAAATTCTAAATAAGACTAAAACTTTAATCCTTTTAAAAGCAAAAAAATCTTCTAGGAGTTTGCAATGAGAGAAAATTATATAATAAATTTAGTTAAAGTAAACACTTTTTAAAATATTTACATACAAAGGCAAATTCTTAGAAACAAACAACTTTTATATATTATAAGTTGCCTTATTCAAACTAACTGAATTCAAGTAAAAAAAGGCAAACCAAAAAATCCTTTTATTAGATTTGCATTACAATATTGATTTTGAAAAATATATAAAAATTAAGCTTTTCAAAAAGAAAACAAAAATATTTCCACTATTTCCAACAAAAGTCTTTCAGGAATTTTAGGTAACAAAAAATTAAGTTTGGAAATAGCACGTTACAAAAAAATGTTTGAAAAGGAGTTTAAGAGTATTGAATTAAAAAAAATTATTATAAATTTATATAAAAAGTTATTCAAAAAAAAAACTTTTAAAACTATCAATAGAATGAATGAACTTCAAAGTGATAAAAAAAATTATATCCCCAAAAAACAGGCTTTTTGAAAGTTTAAATACAAGAAATTATAAAAAACAACAATATGTAAATATAAAAAAAAAACAGGCTTTAAGAGCTTTTAAAAGAAATTTGATTAAAAATAAGAATTGAAGAAAAAAATAAAGAAAATTTTTAATTTAATAATTTAAAGTATTAGTATCAAAATTTGAAGCTAAAAAATTCATGAGTTTTAAATTAAAAAATAAAATAGAAAAAGTAATAAAAGAATCTTATAAGAATTTAAAAAGTAATGTAAAACTTTAAAGTAAGCAATTCAAAAATCTTAAATTAAAAAAAAAACACATAAAACTACAAAATACAAAGGTTAAAAAAAAAAAACAAAAAACCAATTAAAACTGTCAAGAAAATTAAGGTAAATAATTAATTAATTAATTTTATAAATTTAAAAAAAAATATAAAAAATTTGGTAAACCATTTAAGAACTTACAAAAATATCAAATTAAAAAAAATTTTAACTATATAAAAACCCAAAAAAATAAGACCTTGAAAAGTTTTGCAGTAAATAACTAGTTCAAACATAATTAGATAGCAAAAAAAATGTTAAAAAAATAATTATGAAAAAAAGTTTTAAAAAATTTTATAACTTACTTAGTTAACTATTCTTTTTTAACAAAAAATTAAATCTTCGACGTAAACTTATGCATCTAAAAAGATTTTGTTTTGGTTTAAGAAGCTATAGCTAGATACAATTAACAGTTGCATTACTAGATGTCTAATGGCGTTTTCTTTTCCAGAAAAAGTGTTACCCTCTGGGTTATTCTCAGCCCTCCCTCTGTCAGGTTTTTTTTGCTTCCTTAAAACATACCTTCTTATGATTATGACTATTACCTATTTACCTAGGTCAAGGATTAAATTTGAGAGGGTAACACTAGGATAACATCTTTTGTTGAAAATAAAACGTCATAACTTAAAATTTATGATACCCCTTACTTCGATAACTCTAGCGGTTTTGGGCTTATCGACTATCATGTGCGCCAGGGTGACTCAAAATGTGTTAGTACAATATGGGTATCAAACGAAATGTGCTAATGAGTGCTGCAATAAGCGATGTGATTAAGTTCCATATCTCAACTGGTTTCGGACTAATGTTTAAAATCGGACTCAGTCTATTATTATAAGTTCTGCGACGTAGCGAGGCATGGAGGGTCTTCTAATTTTTTATATGAAAATGCATATCACTAGTTTTACTATTTATTTTCAGTCAAAGTTTATTCTTAATAATGATTATTTTTCTCAATCTCATTTTCCAGATAAAGATAAATTTTGCTAAATCGAATAACTGAAAACAATTCTAAAGAAAAATCACCAAAAGGCTTCATCGAAGAAATAACAAGAAACAAAAGCAAAGTTCCATTCAGAGAAAAAGCAATTGTGGAATGCAATAAAATAGATGAATGTGAAATATCGACACAATCACAACAACAACAAAATAGTAATAAAAAACACTTAAAGTGCATAATAACAAAAACAAGCGAATAAACAAGAAAATCGGGAGCAGAGTCGCACAAACGAAGCAGGCTAAAGCACCAGCAGCCACTGCCAGCGAGGGCGCACATACAACAGCAACAAAAATGTACCGTAAAATGGCGACCGCAACGATATACGCTAACGCGGCTAGCAACATTCTCAACACAATATTTATGGCAATGATAATTATTTGTTGTTGTTGCTTTGGTTGTCATGCGAATGGCCAGCAATTGTTGCCACAAGCATTGACAGCGCCCCAAACGGCGCCAGCAGCGACACCAACCCATAAATACCAACAATTGCAATATCAATTGCAACAACAACAAAAACAACAATACGAATATCAACAACAGCTGCAACAACAATTGCAAAAACAACAAAATCTGCTGTATCAACAACAACAGGAGCAGCAACAGCAACAAGAACAGCACAACGAACAACACAAACAGGACCGAATGGGATATGAACACACGATTGAGGAACAAAAACAACAGCAACAACAGATACGTGCTGCTGCACCCACGCAGGTTAGTGTTTTCTTCATCTTCTTTATGTTTTCGATAAAATTCTTGCCATATCTTCTTTATATTGTTGCATTTTTCTTGCATTAACAATGCAATGAAGAGGGGTTTGCGGCTGAGTTTGAAAGCTAAGAAGATTTAAAAGCACCAAATATACTTCAATTTCCTGTGCAAATGTGTGAAATTCCTCGAGTTTGTGGCAGACAGTGAAATTGTTTACTGAAAAAGTTATGGCGGACAATTCCATGTGAAATTCACCAGTATTTTATTTAAATGAACTATGGCGACAACTTTTGTTAAAATCAAAAAAAATGTGACAGCAAAGAATTTTTTTTTTTAATTTTAATAAATTCAGAATTTTAAAAAAGTGCTTAGCTGCAGAAAGTATTTTTTGTAAAATTATATATTGCATTTCAATATGTATTTCAACCAGAATTATTTGTTTTTTCAAACCGAAATCATTTACTTTTACTTTTCAAAAATACTTTTTTCCAATTTTTAAAATCTATTTTTTTATTTCTAGGAGCTTCAAATTGCACGAAGACAAAAAATATCAAATTTCTTGTTAAAACAATGAGTTTTAAAAATTTTTTAAACCATCACGAATTGAAATCGTGAAATCCGGGGTAATTTTTTCCAATCAAAGGCTCACCCAGATAACTTTTTTTCAAATATATTTTTAGTTGAAATTTTTGTTTAAAGCTTTAAATTACTTTTAATTTTATTTTTAGCTATAACAATTTATTCGAACTTGGGAAGGTTGTTCACAAATTTTGCGTTTTTGAAATTAATAAAACATGAAAAACGTTTTTTTTTTTTAATTTAAATAGTAAAATATTGTGTTTCACAATTTTTTTTCAAACTTCAGATTTTTACAAAATATATTTTATTTAAAATTTTTATTTGTTTTTAAAAAATTCTAAAAGTTTTAAAAACAATTTTTTCCCCATAGTTAAGTTACGAGTAACATATGAATAACATATGAACTTAAATTTCAGATTTTTACAAAAAATACATTTTATTTAAAATTTTTATTTGGTTTTAAAAAGTTCTAAAAGTTTTAAAAACAATTTTTTCCCCATAGTTAAGTTACGAGTAACATATGAAAGAATTTGAAAATAAAATTGTACTTCAATTCTTTCGAAATTGTTATAATTTTTTTTTTTAAGTTTTAATTTCTATTCAAAACAGCCTTAAATATTCGTTTTTGAAAATAAACATTTATATTTTTGAAAATAAACATTATATATAATTTAATTTTCAAATTTTACCAAAATATGCATTTTCTTTTAAAAAATTCTTAAATTTCCTTGCTTGAAAATATGAAAATTTTCAAAATTTTTTACTCAATTAAAAACAAGTATTACATATAAAAAAATTTTTTTAAAAAATATGACTTCAATTTTTAAAAATTTGTATAGTTTCAAAAATCTGGCATCTGCTTTTTTTTCAAAAATATGTCTAGTTATGTATTTTTTGATTGAATGAAGCCTGGAGATTTATAATGATTTTTGAAATATTTCGAAAATAAGCTCTACACGCGCGAAAGTAGTGATCTTTTAAATTTTACAAGTTTTTCGAATTTGTTTTATTTTATTTTCACTTCTTTTAAGCCACAAAGCAAAGACAACGAAATGGCTTGGATTAACACAAAAATTTAATTTCAAAAATAATTCAATTTTTTTTTTTTTTTTTTTGTCTGAAACCCTAAGCTTTGTTCACAGTACGCTGTTAAATGGTAAAAGGACTTGTAAAAATTTCTACCAAAACTGGTACTTTTTAATGGAAATTTTAACCAGAAAAGAAACATTTCCCAGTGTCTAAACTCGTTCTAATAAAAAAATAAATGAAAAGAAGTAGGGCGGTTGGTGCCAGACTCTCGTTTGTCGTTTGCTTTGTACTTATTTCGCTCATTGAAGCTATCTTTCATTTACTGATTATCACACCACATATGGCCACATGTCTAACATATGCCATTCAAAAACCTTTTTACTCGTTGTCCGCAGTTTTTACAACCATTGCTTTATTAAGCTCTAAAATTTTATATTCTTTATGAGGGATAATGAAATTCTATGTCCCACTGCAATCGAATCAAATTTATGAGATTTTTCCCATTTTCGTTTGACACTCAAGCAAGTGCGACATCTGCAACATATTGCGTTTTACATTTATTTCACACATTGGCTGACATGAAGCAGCTTTTTGGTAGTAAAATAAATGCCTTAGTTAGATGTTATTTAGGTTTTTCCTTTCTAAGACATCAAATCTTGCAAAAGTGCACTGGCCGAGCTTCTCCTTAATTTTGTTGCGTGGTACCTCACATTCGAGGGGACTAATGAGTTAGCCAGTAGTGGCCTGACTAATAAAGGATCGTATGTCCAAGCACTGGTTGAGTACGTGAAAACTCTTTCAGTCCTGTGGAGCTTGTCGGTTACCGACTTCGCGCAGACTTGAAAGGATGATCTCTTCTAAATTGAGTAGGCTCTGGTAAACTTATAACCTCTGCCTATTTGTGCTAGAGGTTGCCTGCAAGATCCAGAAAAATATAATGTGTTATATACCTCTGATCCCAAACGAGGGTTGAAAAGTCACGACGTTCAATAAATTAAGCTCCAAAATCGTCTAAAATAACAGACCGCATCCAGTGATCGTGACAGTATAAAGTTCATAAAGAATCTTCTAACCTAAACGTCGCTCGAGCTTTAAGCAAGTTTTTCACAAGCCCGTTGAGAGTTGCAGTCCTTTTTTGAAGAATGAAAAATCTTTTTATGCAATGTCTGGCAACACTGAAATTTAAAATGCACTATGGTCTAAGCGAAGGGATGTCTTTTTATGGCACCTGAATCCTATCCAGACAGTTTCTACAGAACTTCCATAAACTTAGACTACCTTACAGACATCTGTTGAACGTAGATCCGCCACCTGAAGACATAATCTCGGTAAGCCCTATGCTGCCATTCGGCACAAAATCACTCGGCCATTTGAGCAGCGTAACCATGGGCGGACTTTAAATGGCATACACATCAGGTCGGTGGATACCTCTTTCAGTTCTTGGCCTATGAACGATCGAAGCACTGTTGATAAAAAGGACTTGAGTTCTTTGTTCAATAAGTGAGATATTCCATTCCGGACCCTATATGTAATGCCTGAATTCAAGACTTTCATATGATTCTATATCTCAGAACTCAGACATTTGAGCTCTCTATTTTGCAAGGCAGTTTTTCTTACTCAATCTGTTCAGAGTCTGTTCCATGGCATACCTATACAAGTAATATAATCTCAACAGCTGATTTGATTTTTTTATTCTAATTTTCTCTAAACTGTCAAACTTGCTTTCAATCGGTTTGTTTACATTTTTTTACGTGCTTTGCTTTTTTGACGTTTTTGAAAATCGATTTCCAACATGCCCGCCGTGCTGTTGCTGGTTTACTATGCCATGGTCTGTTCAATTTACCAAAGCTCTATATGTAATTCATTTAAAAATAGTCATACCCTTCATGTGTAAACAATTTCTGTATGTCGGAGAATGTAGGTCTTCCTTTATCCACCCAGGTGTGACTTTTGTTACGCTGTACGCGCTGAAAAAACTTTACGACCTACCAAAATCAATAAATCCAACTAAAGTTGGCCGTTAGAGCGTCGCACCAATACGATGACTACTACGACTAAAGGACAGTAGAGACGGAAACTAAAATTAAAGATTGTGCGCAGTGAGGTTGGATAGCTGGCTGATTGTAAACTTTCGGGGGCGGCCTATTTTCATGGACGAAGTTGGCAACAAAGTTAAACAATAAGCTGAGAACAATAGAAATACTTGCACTGAGCTAACAACCAAAGTAAGATATAATAGGACATCTTACACAAATGACCTTATGTTGTATGTGGGCGCCAGGTTTCCCATTGATGGGCTGAGCCGTGTTAACGCTGAAAGTTGACAATGAAATCGCAAATAAAAATAAATAAAAAAACTTTATTATTGAAATTGACTTCAAGTTCCACAATCGGTACTATCCCAATCAACTCCAGAGATTTCTGGAGGTCTTACATCTTTCCTAAGTACTACAGTGCAATCAGACTCTCATCGTTTCTATTAACAACTTTTGAGCTTCTGACATGTGCTGTGAAATGCATCTGGAGTGGCTATCGGCAGCACATTCAAATCCATTGCTAAAGTGTAGGGGAATGTTCTAGACCACACTGTGGAATATTCTACAATGCGCCTGGGCATAATAACAAAATGCTTCGATCCCTGTTCGATGCTGTTAATAGTAAAAGCGGAGCAGAAATTATTTTTTCATAAGGATGATGATGGCAGATCCTTGAGCTGAGACTACCACTCGATTGTGGGATTACACCTTTTTAACTGCGAGTAGGCTTGAATACATGGCTTATGAACTTGAATACTATAGTCGCTCCAGAAACATCATGAAACTGAAATTGATTTTTCTATATAACGACCAGTGTAGATTAGGCTAACCTGCATAAATGATTTCAGTTCGAGTATTGAAGACATACAAATAACTAGTCTAACTTTCCAAAAAGCTTTTAGCAAAAAATCTCCAAAAAACTTATAAGCTCTCAATTTGAAAAAATCTAACAAAGAAAAAAAGACAGACGAAACAAAACCTACTAAAAAGCTTTCAAACATAAAATAACCTTACCCACTTAAAAACTTCCAGATCGAGAAGCTCTTAAAAAACTAACCTCACCTACCTAAAAGGTTTTAGTTCGAAAAAGACTTCTTAAAGTATATTAATCGTTTATTTCTAAAAGATTTCAGTTCGAGTCTTAAAGTCTTCTAAAAAGCTTTCAAAAATAGAATAACTTACTTAAAAGCTTTCAGATCGAAAAGCTCTTAAAAAAACTAACCTCACCTACTTACTTTCTTAAAGCTTTCAGTTCGAGTATTAAAGCCTAAAAAACCACTAACTTTATCTACCTAAAAGCTTTCAGTTCGAAAAAAACTCTGAAAAAGTCTTACAAGATTTCATTTCGAAAAAATCTTACAGAAAAACAAAAAAACCAAACGAAGCCTACTAAAAAGATTTAAAAAAAAAGAACCCACTTAAAAGCTTTCAGATCTAAAAGCTCTTCAAATAACTTACCTCACCTACCCAAAAGTTTTTAGTTCGAAAACGCGCTAAACAAATAGAGTATTCTTACCTACTAAGCTTTCATTCCTAAACAGTTTTATCAAAAAAAAAACCAAGCCAAACGAGCCTGCTTTAAAGCTTTCAAAATAGAATAACCTACTTAAAAGCCTTCAGTGCAAAAAAATCTAGGAAAAAATAAATGAACTTACTTAAAACATTGCACTTTAATGTGAAAACCCTTTAAAAATTTAATTTCTTAAAAGCTCTCAGTGCGAAAAAATCTTTAAAAAGACGGGCCTGCCCAAACTACATAAAAGCTTGAAGTGCCAAGAAATCTTGAAAAATCTAAAAGGTTTCATTCACAAAGATCTTAAAAAACTGACTAGTTGTACCCACTTAAAAGCTTTCAATGCGAAAAAATTAAAAAAAAGACAAATAATCCAAGCTAACCTACTTAAAATCGCTCATGGTGAAAAAATCTTCTATTCTATTTAACAGCTTTTAATGCAAAAAAAAACTTTAAAAAATAAGCTTTCTTCAAAAGGAACCTCAAATTTCTATTACCAAACTAAACTCTTTACCATTCAAATGTAAATTGAGTGCGAAATTTGTTTGCCGCTTTCGAGATCAAAGAATCAAAAGGGCCAGAAAATATCTCACCCCAAATGCAAAACTTTAAGGCCACACAAAAGAAATTGTAAAGCAAAGGAGAAAAAAGGAAATAAGAAAAAATCGCGCTTAACCAAAATTTATTGTGTGAATAAAGTGAGAAAAACGTAATTTTAAAACAAAGTAAAGAAAAAAACATAAAGCGCTTCACCTAAAAGCAGTGATTGAAGCGGAAATTTGTTAGCTCCTAAAAGCAGGCAACATTTAAAACAATGAGAAATGGCAGACGCTTAAGCCGTGGAGAAAATATTGTTGCATTTTGGACATGAGCCACGCTTGTTGCATAACGGCAACAATACATATAATTGAAACAACAAGAACAACAATATTGTTAACGATAACAATGAAATCAACAAAGCTGAGAGCAAAATGCGATCAAAGAGGATTTTCAAAGGGTGCGAACTGAGGCTTTTGGCGAAAACAAGGGAGAAGTAGAAGAGTAGTGAGAGAAGGTTTTACAAGGGTGGGAAAATGCAATGCCAACAACAAAACAAATCTACACTTATAACATGAAAACAATAAGCTGAACAACAGCAAATGACTACAGCAGCAACCAGCGCAGGGAGACAGACAAAAACATTAATAACACACAACATGGCAGCCGAACAATGGCGATAACATGCAATGTGCGTTGGCAAAACGCGAACTAAGCTTAGCGCCAATTCAACAGACAACAATAAACTAGCATACTTAGCGGCGCAGCCAAGAGTGAGAAGGCGCTGGGAGAGTGAGACAGTGAGACAGGGAAGTAAGATGTGTCTCGCTTGTAATGCAAATTTGGAAGAGCTCTGCGCTAAAAACTGCATATTTAAAAAAAGGAAAAACAGGAGCACCCGACTTGCTACAGGGTGCTAACGGAAGTGGGGAGTCATGTAAATGAGAGCAGCAAGGCAAGAAAGAGCGAAACTCACAAAAAATATATGAACAAAAATTTGTGGAAGACAGGAAAAATGTATTGTAAGCAGGAGAAGTGCCGAGTATGAAGTTTGTGATGCAGTCTGGCAGAAATTATCGCGGCGACGAACAATTAGGAAACCGGCCAGAAATGTGGATAAAAATTGTAGAGCCAAAAAGTATGCAGCAAAAGGGAGCGACTAAAATAAAAAAGGACAGAATGTGAAGGCAGCACAAGCGACAAGAGGGAGAAAAAATGAATCTAAGTTTAAGTGCCATACCGCCAAAGTCATTAACAATGATATGAGACAAAAAACTGAAATAGGTGGCGCTGCTAACGTGATAGTAGGAAAAGGCGCAGTAAATGCGATTTCTAAAAAGACAAAAACTTTGCAGGCGTCATAAGCAGCATGCGGGGAGAAATCACTGCAAGTTCCAAAAATGTAAATGTGTGTTTGCGGTTTATTGAGTCATTATTTCGTATTTACGCTAAACCCAGCCGCATTGCATACTTTTAGGCGCACCCTTTTATTTACAATTAAAAGGGTACTTTTTAAAAGTTGGTCATAAAGGATTAGAAAGTAAGGTGATTGGTAGTTTTTATAAACGGCAAACCGTAAATTGGTGCTCCCAAAAATGTTAGAGCGCATGCAGCACTGGATACGCGGGTGCTGGGGCTATAGCCAGTGTTGGCACTATGGATCAGGTGGTCTATTGCTGACTATCGCTATCTGCACAGCTTCATTTCCTTTCCGCAGCCAACTAAACAAATAGCATACTCATAGCTCTCTTTAACGAAACTGAGCTTTTAATCTCCTTTGTGTCTTGTGCTACTACTCCCCTTCCACTTCCCATCACTTATCACTAATCCTCCACAATTGCACGCTTAATTTCACTTCACTTTTACTAATGATATATAATTTTTTACTTCATTAATCCATTTGGTTGGCTTCCACTATGTGTACGCGTCTCATTCAATGGCATTGCAACATTTGGTGCTGGCACTCAGCGCATTGTTGGCTCCATGGCTATTTCGCACCATATAAATGCTTGAATCACTAGATAGCTCCTCAACCACTCTCTGCTTAACTCAACTGTCTGTGTGCCACTTACCTCAACGCTCAATCGCAATTAATATTTGGAAATTGCTTTAATAATCACCGAAGTGCTAATTTTGTTTGTGATTTGCCAGCTGTTACCGGATTACTTGGTTTTGTAGTTAGCATTGGTTGGTCTATTTATGGCTTACGAGGTGAGGCGTATCAGGTTTCGGTTGAAGTCGAAAGTCGCCTGGAAGAGTTTCAATGAGTTATGAAAGGGCTATGAAGTAGTATGAGCATCAAACACCTTTCATTTAAGTCCCCGCAAAAGTGTTTTTCTTAAAAAGAGCACCGTTCTTTAGCGAAGACATCCCCCCATGGCGTTTGTCTTAGCTAAATCATAATCCGAACATCCTGATTTCATACTAACGCCCTAATTCTAGTGTGGTAACAACATTCGTGTTACCGGCAAATAAATAATTTGGAAACTTTTACACCCTTTTGGTATTCTGGCGGCTTAAGTTGCAATTCCATTTCGTGACCACCAAAATAGGTGGCAACGTCGCCTAACCCGTAAGTAAGCTTCTTCATACATCCTAGAGGTGGTTCGCCTCCCGACCACCTCATACAGTTGAGAAGACACTCACGAGAGCAAAGCTTGAAAGTTCTTATCTTTTGGGCCCTACGTCTTCCGCTGAAATACACTTTGCATCGGTATGCCCAGCGAACGGAAGGACTTTGTACCAGCACAAGGGCCCGGCTTACTTAACTTGAGTGACTAGTTGAGAGTTTTTGGAAAGATCATTAAGTATTCTGACATCTTGCTCGATCTCTTCAGCTCCTACATTGCATTCTGCAACTTTTTACATTACTCAAGGAGAAGCTGAATCTCAACCGAACTTATCAGGCATAACGAAAATCAAAGTCTTCGAGAGATTATGTAGGACCAGATTCATTATAGCTTCTCAGTGCTTGTGACGTCCTTTAGGCTTGTGTTTTTGAAGGAACTTAACCAGAACCAATCAAATAACCGGCCTAATTCACAATAATTAGACCTTCTTAAGGTTGTAAACCTCCTTCTGGTTCTAGCCATTTTCTAGAGCCATATCTCCTGCAAAAAATAATCCTTTTCAAAATCGACCAATCTTTTGCGGAGAATGCTCGTCTCGAAATAACTTGCTATGTTGGCGTTAAGAAGACCAAGAAAAACATCAGACAGGAGTATCACCTCAACGTCTTCCAAGCGAAGCTTAATTTTATTGAATTTTGCAGTGGCTAAGATACTACAAAAAGGGTTCTACGGTTAGGGAATTCAAGGTAGCAAGCGAATATCTTAAAGAAGAAAAAATTATCTAGCTCCCATGGGAAACTCTCTCGAGGGTCCCTTGGGCCGAATGGGCAGTTAATGGACCAGCCTGCTCCTGTCAGAGAGGACTTGCGTTAGCTAAGCAAGATAAGGCACCACATTTGCAAGGTTGTGGGATCTTTCGTATTCCTTGTGTAAACAAAGACTCATTGCAACTGATGCGCTTCAGGGTCATTCTTAACTGCGCAGCTCTTGTAAGAACATGGACAAAAGTAGAGAGGTGTCTTGTATCTTTGAATCTTGGGCAAACAATCTTTCGTGCTTATCCGTATTTAGGGCGACTACCTCCTACGTATTCTAAGAATGAATTGGGAAGCTTCATCCAAGATGTGATGAGGGCTGTCACAGTATGCTGTGTATTTGTCTGAGTAGCGGCATGAACAATCCCCGATGGCTTTGGGGAGTTTTACAGGATATGCAGTCCTTAGCCGGATATGCATACGATATGCTCTGGTATTAGTACCTTGTGGTACCAGCCCAACTGCTGTGAGAGCTATTTTTTTAACCCCGCCGAACCTTCGGCTCTTGGATTTTAGTCGCCTTTTCCGACAGACATACCTACCGCTCTTATATATTAAGCCCCTAACCTGCTTGACTGTACTGACTGGGCACTGCCTTCTGACTTCGCATGCATATAAATTAGGTGTCGTCGGTGACAACATATGCACGAAGTGCGAGCTGCAGGAGGAGACGGTTGAGCATGTTTTGTGCTCGTGTCCTGCGCTCGCTAGACTAAGACTCCGACTACAAGGAGCTCCACAACTATTAGATCTCGAAGCAGCAAGTAGGATGGGACTTAAGAAGCTTCTAGTTTTTGTCAAGAGGACTGAGTTATTCTTTAACATGGATCCTGGTTCCTGATACTTCTGGTAGCATTATGGACATTTTCAGTCCATGTGAGGTCTTGACAGACCGACCAGCTCAACCTAACCTAGACTAAATTGTGACCCTTACTATTTCATTCATTCCAAGTTTTCGCTAACTTATTCGTCATACCTCGTATCAATATTGCACTTCATGAGCATTCCACCTGCTCCACTTAGATTTACACAGCCACGCGTTTATTTTAGTTTTCTCGCCCGCTTCCACGCTTTCCCATTCAGTACACTCACCCGTTCCTCAACACTTTTGTCATTCTTCGCATTTAAATTTCTCATTTTAATTGCTTTCTATGACATAACAAATTCAATCGCATCCTTCAAACTGCTATGCACTCACATTGCAGGCCTCCTCTTTCAGGCATAGTCTTTCCTTAAAAAGTTCTCTCCCCCTCTCTGGCTGAGCGAAACTCCTGTTATTCCTTTTACCCAACAACCGTTATGTGCAATGCTTTTGTTGCTTTTTTTCTCTTGCGCATTGCTTGTCTTGCTGTTGACCACATCAAAAACAACAGCAACAACAAAAACTGTCACCTTGGTAAAAAAGCAAAAGCAAAAAAAATGAGCGCATAAAAATGGTTCTCTATAAATATCATCCGCTGGAATTTAATTTTCTCGCACAGTCAACAAGCGCCGGCAATGACGGTAACGGCGTTTTGTTCGCATTCATTTTTCCACTTCCTCTTTAGCAGTTAATCCCACTGTCTGTCAATCATTGTGGATGTACCCACGAAACTTTGCAAGCATTTGTTGCGTTACGAAAATATTTTGAATTTAAACGTAATTAATCATTCTGTCGTTTAGTAAACTTAAATTAGATTAATTGAAATAATTAATTAACATAAATGGAAAATTTGTGACGGGTGAAAAAGAGCTTTTTTTTATATTTAGACTTTGAAAGCAGAATGGGTAGAGTTCCCGAACTTTGGTAAGCGGTTTGTCGGTTATTAAGTCATATACAGATTCATAAAATTTCTTTGGGGACTATTTTTGGTAATTAAGTTTTCACAGATGGATTCCTCATAGCCTGTGTAGCAGGGGTTCAGCAAGCCAATAATGTCTACTGTCTAAAGGGGTAAGCATTTTATTTGCTAATTGCTGGACGGTTCTTCGGGCTCTCGAAAATATTGGGATTCAAAAATGTTTCATACATTGTTGTTTGAGTGCATTTTTTTTTCTTTTGTTTTTGCCAAACCTTTTTGCTAACTCAATTGCTTATTTTTTTATTATTCTTTTTAAGCCACTTTAGAATCGGTTGTTCGTTCCATTGCCTACTTAACTGTTTCAGCTGTCAGCGGCAGCAGACTCCAGTGGCTTCATAAATGTTCTCAAACTGTCGAATCAGCACAGCCATCCAAACGCTCCAGCTCAACACAGTTTTTAACAATTGTATGGCATTTGCGGCAGCCGTGATGTGACCGAAGGTACCAAGTTCAAGTGGGCGATCTTATTACTGATAGGGAGGGACTTTCGACTGTAGATCTATTGATATCGAGCTCTTCAAGCTGTTCAGTTGGATCAGAAATGGCTCGGCAAGTAGTTGAAGCTTCGTAATTTAAAACTCCAAAGTTACAAAGACGTGTTTAAGTAGTTCAAATTACTAGATCAATCACCGGTATCTCGGGGCAAGCAAATAAACTTTTCCGCCTCAAAATATGCAACAAAGACACAGTGATGCTGAAATTGTGGCATAGTGCAATGAAATTATTTTGTTCTCCATTAAAATAAGCAATCTCAAATAGGCCAAATTGCACAATTAACCCTCAACTTACCACAACTTAATTGAGTTAAACTCGTCATTAATAAAATAATAAAGAATTAAATGAGGCTAATTGTATATTTATAAATTGAAAAACAAAAAATTATTTATATTGACTTCGCAAAAAAAGCTTTAAATAACAATAAATGCAGCTGATTAAATAAATAGCTGATTAATTATTTTTATATACTCAATGGAATCGGATGCTGCTTGTCTACAAGCGCATGCATATGCACATACAGTGGCGGTTAAAAAATAGCACCAAAATTCAAATTTGCATTGTTTGGGAAATAATTACCATTCCAAACTTAAAAAATAAAATTTGGAATTTTTTTAATTCGCGCAGTTTTTTATAACTTTCAATTTAACTACTCCAGTCTAAGCGACTACTGAATCTTTAGAATTTTTTCCAAACCTTCAAAACTGCATTTTATCAAAGTAAAATTGGGTGTGTACTCGAAAAAGTGCTTAAAATTCTGCATCACTCATTATTTGGAAAACTGCGCATTTTTAATTTGAATGCTATTTTTCAGCTCATTACTGTATGCGCTTGGACAATATATTATGGAGATTTTTTTTAAATTGACATTGTTCATTAGTTAATGAAATCTTAAAATTTTTTCTTTTTATGAAAATTATTCAATGAATTACAGCGAAAATTTCTTCAGCAGTGCACAATTTTACAAATATAACTAACATGGTCTGGAGATGAGATCAAGCATTTAATTAAGTAAATTTTAGAGCCTTCAAAAAAATTTTATTTTTTTAAATTATTTTCTTTTTTTCTAATTTTGTGGTGGTACTTTTCTGCAACTTTATACAGCAAGTAATGCAAAAAAATTATAAAATTTTGGAATCTAAAAAAAAAATAATTTTTTTTAATTTGATTGAGTTGCTTTTTGTCAACTTATAGAGCAAGTTGTGTCAAAGTTAGTGGCTTGTCATCATAATTATTTAAGAAAAATTTTATCTAAAGAAAAAACGTGTATCTTAAAAAAATTTTAATTTATCTCCAAATATTTTTTTTTTTTTTTGTGCAAACTAGGTTTAAGTGTTTTTGACGTCTCTCTAAAGCAACTTAATCCAAACAAATTATTAATTCATCATTATTATCTATATATATAAAAGAAAGTGACGTTAGTTCCAACGCTCATAACTGAAGAACGCCTGCACCGATTTGGATGATTGACACTAATTTAAAGTGTGTTTTTTTTAGGGGTATAGAACTTCGAATTGAAATAAAACACAAGAAAATCGTTTTAAGGTCCATTAATTTAGCTTTATTGGAAGGATAATTTTATGCCATTAATGTTTAAATATGATTTCGGGGATGCGGCCGCCGCGGCTGGCTCGAATAAAGCCAATTCTACAGGTCCAATTTTCAACCACTTTTTCGAGCATATGGGGCCGTATGTCGGCAATAACGCCACGAATGTTGGCTTCCAATTCCCCTAACGTTTCTGGTTTGTTGGTGTAGACAAGCGACTTCACATATCCCCAAAGAAAATAATCCAATGGTGTCAAATCACACGACCTTGGTGGCCAATTGACAGGTCCATTCCGCGAAATTATGCGCTCATCGAATGTTTCCTTCAATAAAGCGATTGTGACGTGCGCTGTGTGGCATGTAGCGCCGTCTTGTTGGAACCACAACTCATCCACATTCATGCCATCCAATTCGGGAACAAAATAGTCGGTTATCATGGCTCTATACCGGTCTCCATTAACGGTAGCTGCCTCTCCAGCATTATTGCGGAAGAAGTATGGCCCAATGACTCCACCAGCCCATAGAGCACACCAAACAGTCAGTTTTTGTGGATGTAATGGCGTTTCAAGGGTCTCATGTGGATTCTCTTCACTCCAAATGCGGCAATTTTGCTTGTTGACGTAGCCATTCAACCAAAAATGAGCCTCATCACTGAACAAAATTTTGCGATGAAAATCAGCATCGAAATCAATCTCATTTTCGGCCCATACACCAAAATCACGACGCATTGCATGGTCTCGCGGCTTTAATTCTTGCACAAGCTGGATCTTGTAAGGTCGCAAGCCAAGATCTTTGCGCAAAATCTTCCATAAAGTTGATGGACAAAGCTCCAATTGCTGTGCACGGTGGCGAATCGATTCATTCGGGTCCTCTTCAACACTTTGCTCTACAGCGGCAATTGTTTCTTCGGTGCGCACTGTTCGACGTCTCTGCGGATGCGTATTATCACATAGAGTAAACGTAGTGCGAAAACGATCCATGGTTAACCGAATTAATTGCTCTGATGGACGATTATGTCGACCATAAAATGGACGGAGCTCACGGTAAACTTCGCGAACTGAACCATTATTTTCGAAATAAATTTGCACGATTTGCAAGCGTTGTTCTTTTGTCAACCTGTTCATGATGAAATGGCAAACCAAACTGAACATAAATGACATTAGAGTTGCCAGATTTGACCACAAAATGCCAGTTTTATCTCTATTCGAAAAACAAACCTGTAAAAAAAACACCCTGTAGATTGTTCTCTGACCAGAATAGGAGAGTACCCAAATTCTTAAAAAAAATGTTATTTTCGCATACATTTTGTATGATGCTAAAATCGATCGATGGTGAAGTGGAATTGTGTGTGCGTGAAATAATTACATCTATAGGGATAGGGATAAGAATGGGGATAGGGATAGGATAAGCCAATATTTCTAGATCCATTCAGGTAAATATCTGGGCAGAACAAAGTCTGCTGGTCCCTCTAGTTATTCATAAATTTAAAAAAAAAATTGTATTATTTGTTTTTTTTTTCAACATCGGGCTAAGCGATTTTTGCAATTTTGTAGAGAAAAAACATGAAAATTTTAGTTCTTTTTTTTTTGAACGCCAAAAAAAATCATTCAGTCATTATGACTATTATTTGAAAAAAAGTTTTATTCTGGAAAAAAATACAATTTTTTCAAATTATTCAAGGTTTTTTTGCAATTTTTTGTTTTTTTAATCTTTGTTATTATTTTATTTTTTTTGTTTTTTTTTCAAATTCGTTTGATGTGCTTTTGGCCAACTTCATTAGAGGCTTTGAACTCGAAAAAAATAATTTAATAAATTTAAAGTCTTACAAAATTAATTAAAATTTTTAATCCTATTTTATTGTAACTCTTTTTTTTCTATTCGGCTTTTTAGAGTAAGCTATGGTAAAAAATTATATGTTCATCAACCTTAAATAAATAAAATTTTTCTTTTTCAAATTTCGTCTAAGTACTTTTGGTATCTATCGAGATTAAGTTACTTACTTTATGCCCTGCTAAATCGATTTCTGAAACTCAAATGGATACACAAACTCTAGCGTCCGTTGTTTTGTTAGTAGAAGCGACTGCTTCCATGGCAATTTTTTTTTTTTTTGTATTTATATCCTTAACCCTCGGAGGTGCACATCACTTCTGGCTTGGAAATGTCTCAAAAAAAAAACTGTTCCCAATACCACAGCTTTCTACTGCCCTCATATTACTCGGCATGCAGCATTCGACGGCCACTAACAAGCAAAGTACCCTCAGCCAATGACCGCTAGTAGAAATAGTTAATCCTCCAACACTCAACCCTTCAATTCATATACTCTATAGCCTTGATATTTTCCACTTTTGAATATTTACAATGGTGCACCCGCTCGGAGGCACAACAAAACTACACATTCTTGGTCATTGCCAGTGATTCCATTGAATTAAACCTCTAAGAACTACGAGCAGCAGTTAGCTCGGAAGAGCATAAAAGGTGTCAACACACAGTTGGTTTGGAATTCTGCAGGCGTTGCACGTCCTTCTATTGCACGTCGCACACTTGCATTGCACACATTGTGGTTGCAACAAATCTCTGATTTGTGGTACAATTTGACAATGTAATAAAACAGCACCAGTGCGGTTGAGGGTGAGTGAGCGCTTGCGGCTTTGCTAAGCACGTTGAGAATGAGCGCTGCATGAATGATAGGCGGGGAAGGGGGGAAAGTGAGTGAAAAGAAATAAAATCAAATTAAAATAAAATGCAGAGAAAAGCATAGAAATAACAGAAAAAGAAAAGCGTTGTAGAATTTCAAAGGCAAAAAGTAGAAGAAAAGAAGAGGAAAACGAGAAGAAGAAAAAAGCAACAACAAAACCACAACTATACACTCAGTTGTATAAATAACTAAACAGACAACTACTGTAGGGATAACTAAACTAGCATTAGAGTCACAGACACATGTCGCTTAATAGTTGTGTATGTGTGTGTAAAGTTGTGTTAGTGTTGGGCGTGTGGGGGTAAACACTTGCGAGGGTAGTAAGTGCAATATCGAGGCACGGCATGATTTCGGACTGGTTCGGAAAGCTTTCACAAGATAAAACTGAGCAGCATCATATTTTAAGTTTCAGGCACCCATACCTACATATTTTGTATATTTATATTACACTAAACAAAATGTTGCAATCAAATTTTTCGTAAACGCAAAACAGTCAATCTAAGCTGCCGACTTTTCCTATTCAACTTTTAAAATAACATACGAGTACACCTTCCACAATAGGACATAGGTATATTTCAGGCCTGCTAAATTTGATTATTTTGATTGGTTTTCAAGATAAGGCAATTATTAATTGATTACGATTAGGAATAATCGAAAAAAAAAATCTAAAGTTATCAAAAAAAATTTGCTTTGACTACTTTTGATTATTTTTTTTTTGAATATCTTTGATTTTTTTGTATTGTTCATGTGTATATTTATGTGCTTCTACAGCAACACTGAAAAAAAATGTTAAATCAAAAATAATCATGAAAGACCAACAAAATCAAATCAAACATTTTTTTTGATTATTTTTTATTTTTTTTTAATAATCGTAAAAAATCATGATTTTTTTTATTACTTTTTTAATTAATTGGAAAATAATCATAAAAATCTGAAAATAATGGTAATCAATCATTAAATGGATTCTCAAGAAAAAATTAATCAAACCGATGATCATTTCGATTAGTAAAGATTTTTTTTTGATTATTTTTTATTTTTTTTAATAATCGTAAAAAATCATGGTATATTTTTTTTTATTACTTTTTTAATTAATTGGAAAATAATCATAAAAATCTGAAAATAATGGTAATTAATCATTAAATGGATTCTCAAGAAAAGAATAAATCAAACTAATAATCATTACGAGTAGTAAACATTTTTTTTTATTATTTTTTTTTTAATAATCGTAAAAAATCATGATTTTTTTTTGATTATTTTTTTAATTAATTGGAAAGTAATCATAAAAATTTGAAAATAATGGTAATAAATTGTTAAATGAATTCTCAAGAAAATAATTAATCAAACCGATAACCATTACTATTAGTAATCATTATTTAACAGGTCTGGTTTTTTAAAAAAGTCTTAGATTTTTTTAAATAAGCGCTCTTTAAAAATTTGAAAAAGTGCGCCTTCTCTCAGAATGAATTTCAAAATTACCTTATCTGAAGGAAAACTCAATACATATTTAGATCGGACAGAGCAGTTTTGAATTAAATTCCGAGATGTACGTTGTTGAAAAAAAAATTCTGACATAGGGCGTTTTCGAAATAGGCCGTTTTTAAAAAATGTCTTGAATTAGGGTGATGCCACTGAGCGATAGATATGTTTAATTAGACCGCTTCTAGACCTTTTGCTACTACTAAAAAAAAAAAGAAACAGAGGCTTAGTTCGCTTTCTTATCGATCTTTATAAGCATATATACATTAGAAAAGGTTTCTGACAACCGGGTCGGCCCCACCAAAGGTGGGCAAAGTGTATTTATACATTGAGAAGCTTCTCAGCAAGAATTCGTCTTCAACCGGGTTCCTGAGATGTTTTGAAACACCAACAACAACGACACACCCCCTGTGCACCTTGCATACGCTCCAGCAAATTGTATGTATGCATGATTTTGCTTTGTTTATGTTTTCAAGCACTCAACTTGGTGTTTTAGCGTCTGCAGCAGCTGACAGCGCTCCGCTGTATATATATGGGCAGAGACTTAACCCTACACAAGCCTTGTTCACTAGCGCGGAGTTTATCCGTAGCGCGCAAAGTGTGTGCATGTTGAGACGAGACTCGCAACTTTATGAAAGCTTTCTTTGCTTTTTTTGTTATTGAGGTAGACAAGCCAGCGGGAGCCAAAGTTTGTTATTATCAATGCGTTGCAGTTGATCTGATTGTTGCTTTTATATGCGGCGTTATGTTGCTGTTGTTGCATTGTGACTGCCAAAGCAATTGTTATTTATATATGTGCGAAATACTACCCTGCAAAAAATGCGATTAGTCTAGGATGGATCTGGGATGAGTCGCAAAGGAGCATGGGACCAATGCCAGTTTTGATCTCTTTGTATGGGTTTGAGTGATCCGTTTTGTTTAAACATGCCCTATGAAGTGACTAATTGGCCCCTTTCATGCCCAAACGGGTAGTGTCGCACAAATTCCCTTTCTTCCCCTACGGGCACGGTCGGACAAGTTTACTTTCAAAACCTAAATGTAGGCTAAAGAAATTAAAATCGACTCCCCCAACTATGCCTTAACGGAATAGTTCGGATCAATTGTAGCCCACTGTAGACGAAAGGTATTGATCGCGTATCACTCTCTTTAGAGATCAGTCGCACGTTTTTTTGCAGGGTACGGACACAAACGCACATCCACATATACACACACAGGAGCTATATGTGCTTTGTTCGCATTATTGCTGGTTTTATCTCTTATTTTTCTCTGTTTTTTTGCTTGTATTTTTTATTTAGTTGCTTTCTGGTTTTCATTTCGTTGTTGTGGTTGCGGTTACATTCGTTGGCAACAATGCATTTTGGCGTAATTTAATTTAGTATCAACATTTATCATAAAATAATGAGAATGTGTGCTTGTGTGTGTGTCTGTGTGTGAGCGCTTCTGTGTTTGGTTGCTTGTATGCGCTCACTTTGTGACTCTATTTTGACGTTAATCGCACTGACACTGACAGCATTAAATTAAATTGAGAGGAGTGGTGACAATACCAAATGTGGATTGTTGAAATTTGTAAGTTTAGCCGGAAGCGACAATTGAAAAGTTAATTGAAAATGAGTACGTGAAAGGACGGGTTTTTGTGAGTGAAATGAATCAAAACCAAAAATAAATAAAGTAAAATAAAAAATAAAATAAAAATAAAATAAAATAAAATAAAACAAAATAAAATAAAGCAAAAAAAAATAAAATACAATAAAACAAAATAAAATAGAATAAAATAAAATAAAATAAAATAAAATAAAATAAAATAAAATAAAATAAAAGAAAATAAAATAAAATAAAATAAAACAAAATAAATCAAACTAAACTAAAATAAAATAAAATTAAATTAAATAAAATAAAAGAAAGTGAAATAAAATAATATAAAATAAAATAAAAGAAAATGAAAGAAAAGAAAAGAAAAGAAAAGAAAATAAAAGAAAAGAAAAGAAAAGAAAAGAAAAGAAAAGAAAAGAAAAGAAAAGAAACGAAAAGAAAAGAAAAGAAAAGAAAAGAAAAGAAAAGAAAAGAAAAGAAAAGAAAAGAAAAGAAAAGAAAAGAAAAAAAAAGGAAAGAAAAGAAAATAAAATAAAATAAAATAAAATAAAAGAAAATAAAAGGAATTGAAATAAAATTAAATTAAATTAAAATAAAATAACAGCATTGATGGCGGGAAGGGTTGGCAGCAGTGTTTTCTCGCGGGCCGCACTTCAAAGTTTTGGCTTTTATTGATGTAACAGCAAATTACTCCTGAAATATTTTGGATTGTGCTTCCAAAGTGCTTGAAGGGGTATCATTAGGAAAGCGTCAAGGTTTGTAGGTTTCCTATTCTGGTGGGAAAAATGGACTTTGAGCTAGACCTCTTAGTACAACGAGTCAGTAAGTTGGCTTACAACCCTTTATTGAAACACATATGGTCATTGTACATATGTTTTTATAGTCACACACATTAAGCCGTTTGCACATATGTTAACTACATGCTCAACGCTATCCATACAATGCGATGTCAACGTCCTAGTCCACAACGAAATCCATTTTCAGTGACACTGAAAAATTTCATCGATTTGTTACGATGAGAAGCGAACGAAAGCGGAAACGAAATCAACCAGCACTGGGCCATCCACATCCGCAAGCGCTGACCAAAAGCAAAAGCGCAGCACATTTGATATGCGAATACGTTGAATCTGCAGGCTAAATGAATGCCCAGTGAGAAATAAAGAATGAAAGCAAATGTGAACACAGAAGAGGAGAGACAAAACTGCAGCTGGGGCGGTAAAGGGTTGAGCCTGCAATGCTCCATGCATGTATGTTTGTATGTATGTATGTATAGTAGCTTTTGTTTTCTGATAATTGTGGGCACTGCTGCCACTAAGAATGGTGAATGAAAAACATTTGTGTATGAGTGAATGCTTGAGTGACTGAATGGCCACAAATTAACCCCACAGGAATACGAACTAATTTTCTAATACATAGCTAAGGTGCTAAACGATAACAAAATAAAATAAAATAAAGCAAAAAAAATAAAATAAAATAAAATAAAAGAAGAGAAAATATAAGAAAATCAAATAAAATAAAATAAAATAGAATAAAATAGAATAAAATAAAATAAAATAAAATAAAATAAAATAAAATAAAATAAACTAAAATAAAATAAAATAAAAGGAATTAAAATAAAATTAAACTAAATTTAAATAAAATAAAATAAACTAAAATAAAATAAAATAAAAGGAATTAAAATAAAATTAAACTAAATTTAAATAAAATAAAATAAAATAGAATAAAATAAAATAAAATAAAAGGAATTAAAATAAAATTAAACTAAATTTAAATAAAATAAAATAAAACAAAACAAAAAAATTAAATTAAATTTAAAAAAAAAAATTTATTAAAATAAAATAAAATAAAATAAAATAAAAGGAACTAAAATAAAATTAAATTAAATTGAATTAAAATAAAATAAAATAAAATAAAATAAAAGGAATTAAAATAAAATTAAGTTACATTAAAATCAAATAAAATAAAACAAAATAAAATAGAATAAAATAAATTAAAATAAAATAAAATAAAATAAAATAAAATAAAATAAAATAAAATAAAATAAAATAAAATAAAATAAAATAAAATAAAATAAAATAAAATAAAATAAAATAAACTAAAATAAAATAAAATAAAATAAAGTAAACTAAAAATAAATAATATAAAATAAAATTAAATTTAATTAAAATAAAAAAAAATAAATAAAAGGAATTAAAATAAAATAAAATTAAAATAAAATAAAATAAAACAAAATAAAAAAAAATAAGATAAAATAAAAAAATTTGATTAAATAAATTAATAGGTGAATTCTGTAAGCAGTATCTAGTCACTAATAGAGATATTTTGTGGTCAATTTCCATTTTGATACAGTTTGGTATTCATTAAGATGTCTCACATCTCTGGTCTCAAAAAAAGAGTCGCTAATTTGTCAGCTGGTTCTAGGCAGGTCACAAACAGAAAAATATTAGTTTTAAAATGAAATGTATCAAAAAAAATGTATATTGTTGTTGGTTTTACGGTCTGTTCATTTTACATATTTTTGTAAGTACAAGGTGGCGCAAAAGTAATCTTCCGATGTTCAGCATATCGGTTGTGGCACGTGCAGTGTGTGCTGTTGCACCGTCTTGTTGGAACCACATGTTTTCCAATCCCAATTCATCAAGTTGCGGCAAAAAGAACTCGTTGATCATTGCTCTGTAGCGCTCACCATTCACAGTAACCGTTTGGCCCCGACCGATTATTGGTCAAATAAATAGTCAGCAATATTCCGCGTTCTGGAGCAGTGTAGCGTAACATTGTTTATTAGCGTGTATTTCGCATGTGTTTACTACACAAATGTCAAAACAGAACTGACTTTAGGGGCCAACCGCAAAATTTATAGCATTTTCTGATAGGAGGATTACTTTTGCGCCACCCTGTATAACGAGCTCAAGACCAGTTGATAATAATTCTTAGTTAATTATTATTATTTTTGATTAGAGGAAAAATTGATGAATTGAATATGTTTGTTGCTTTCAATTTTTCCTCTAATCAAAAATAATAATAATTAACTAAGAATTATTATCAACTGGTCTTGAGCTCGTTATACTTACAAAAAAAAAAAAAAAAAAAAAAAAAAAAAAATTTATTTTGAGTGCAAAACCATATAAATATTTTAAAAAATAATACTTGGTTTGCAAACAATAAATAAAAAAATTAAAAAAATAATAAATTGTCCGCATATCCTGGGCTCGAACCTGCATCTCACACGTTGTACTCGAGACCCCTACTCCCTGCGCTATCGCGATATGTATACAGCCCCTAATGCTGTAGTTAAGATGTATGCAAGTGTATTTTCACCACATATCATTGGTGAACTCTTTGTGATTTTCTCTTACAGAATACCGAAATCATATGAAGTCACAAAAATTTTCTCTAATGAAAAATCTCAAATTTAGTGGCTTGAGATGAGACAGAATTACAAAATACAGCTATAAATAAAATAAGATAAATAACAGAATATATATTCTTACAGGACCTGTTCGTACGGTGAAAGTCTTTATATAAGAAACATAAAATAGACCACATCTAAAAATGTTCGCCTTGAGGTGTGCAGCAATTTTTAATAGTTTCCGTAATTTGCATTTGGTATGTTGGTTCAGTGTAGGGATATTCCCTGTGTAGCAAATAAAAAATACAAAACGAGGCGCTCAAAAATATTCCCAGGTATATTTTATTGCATGTATTCCTCTACTTATTGTTTAAATGCATTGCAAATTAAACTAAACTTAGGATAAAACTTTCCGGTACTAGTTTTTAGCCACCTTAATCTACATATATGCATACTTTCTGTTAAATGAAATTGCTTGGGCTCACGTTGTGCTGAAATTGTACTGTCTATGTAAATATTTAAACTTTTAAATTGCATAGCTGTCGAGGCAGTCGTGAGCTGCCAGCAGGTTTCATTTAAGGCAAAACCACTACTCCCGTGCTTTTGTGCATGTATGTGCGTGTGAATGGACATGTGTGAATTTTTATTTTTTACAAGCATATATAGAATTCATGGAAATATCGACATTTTTATTTTGTTTTCCCCTACAAGCAGTCTTGATCACTGGATCAATGGCATTTATAGTAACTGAAATTCTTGTGTGCCTAAAATTTTATTAAAACTTATAAAATGTATATGTGGGCGTATTTAGGCAGAGTTCAAGAAAGTTCTGTATAAGCAAATTTTGTCTTTAAGTTGACTTAACTCTCCAAATAATTCTATAAAAACCACGGTTAATAACCGCCAAATCGACTGAAACTCAAAATCAGAGCTTGCAATAGTAGTACTAAGCTCGCCTAAAAGTATGCTATATTAATCAAAAGTATATTCCAAACAGTCCAATCTTTATTGCTTGCTTGAGTTAATATTTCTGGCAAAGTATTCATTAGAAATCTTAGACAATTAAATGCGTTTACCTCCTGCCTCAATAGTGCCGATTAGACACAGATCTTAAAGCCTTCGACCTCTCCAAACTATATTCATGGAATCACAATAACCTACTAAGTACTCCTGCCCTCATTCTGATGCTGCAGTTGAAACAGTCATGCGTAATTTGCCAATTAAAACAATCAAATTTTTAAATTATTTCATTTTTGTTTTAAAATTAATTCAATTTAAATTGTATTATGCCTATCGCTTTCAAAACAGTCAAATATTTACTATGAAATCATTTTTTTTTTTTTTGCAAGCCAAACGCCAAATAAATTTTTTCCAATTTTCCGCTTTTAAATTAGTATGCAGAAACTTTTAGTATTGCTGCATACAAACAGTTACAATTGCTTGGCATTATTAAATATTTACAACGTGCTAAATTTAAAATGCACACAAATGTTTTTTGTTTACTGTTTATTTACAAACAGCAAATAGATTTTTGAAAATAAAATTTGAAATATTTCATACTAATGATTTAGGCTGTAAAGCAAGCGCGCAGCGAAAGGGAAATGTGAGTGTGCCTAAAAGTAGGCAATAAAATAACGCACATATTTGAAAACTATGCCACGGCTGTCAAAATTGTATTTTCAATACTTTAGTGAAATTGTTTAGTGGTATTTTTGGTATATAGTAGGAGTAAATGTTGAGGATAATCGCTGCTTTCTTTTACCCCACACATGTCTGTGCAATGCTTTTAAGACTTTGACATAGCAGTATATTTCAAAGCATACTTTCAGGCGCATTTATTTTTATCGCTGCCAGCTACCTGTTTCATACATTTCCTGTAATTTACAAGCTTCCAAAATACGCGCAACTATTTTGCATCAGAGACTTTCCTTTGCGCTTTTTGAGTAAGTACATACACATGTGGTGAGAGTATGTGACCCTGTAGGGAAAATTTCTAGTTTCCAGGTGCTGAGCTTTCAATGTATTTGTTTGGAGAACGAATTATTTTAAACTGCTTTATATTAATTCAAAATTCACTTTTCGAACGAATTTTGAGGCAATGGTTCGGAGATAGGACGTTTTTGAAAAAAATATTTTGAGTATGGATGTTCTTGAAACAAATTCTGAAAAAGGGTCTATTCGAAACATATTTTGAGGTAGGGTAAACTTCTAAAGTTGAAAGACATATCGCTGAAATAAAGAGTTTAGGTAATATTCTGAGATGAGGGTTTTTCAAAGAAATTCCAAATTGATATAAATTGCTTAGTAACGACTTTTTGGAAAAGAAAAATTTGAGATGGGACGTTTTTGGGAAAAGTTTTTAATTTAAACAAATTTTTGAGAAATGTCCTTGTTGAAAAATAAACTCTGTCATTATAAAGCCTTTCATTTAAATCGGACCCTTAACAAAATTTGTAGGTAGACCCTTTTGAAAAAAAATTCGGAAAAAATTGTTCTGAAATATAAGGTTCTTGAAACAAATAATTAGATAAAAACCTTTTCAGCCGAATTTAACAAAACAATTTCAGACAAAGAGTCTTTGAGAATGGGCATTTTTTTGAAAAAATTCTAAATTGAAATAAAGTTCTGGGGAACGGCCTTTTCGAAAAAAGTTTTTCAACGTACCCGCCAACAAAATTTTGAGACAGGGTGTTCGCATATTGTACGTTTTTAAAACAAAAATTCTGAGAAATCGTCTTTTTCAACCGAACCCTCTAACAAAATTTTAATTAGGGGTGTTTTAGAAAAAAACAAATTGGAAAAAGGGTGTTCTGAGATATAACGTTTATGAAACAAGTTCTGAATTGGATTAAATTTCTGAGAAAAGGACTTGAAATCTTCAACAAAATTTTTAGATAGGCCCTATTGCAAAAAACTTGCAGACAGGATGTTATGAGATTGGACTTTTTTGAAACAAATAATGAGATAAATCCTTTTGGAAAAAAGTTTTGCCACTGGGTGTTCTGCGATTGTACGTCTTTGAAACAAAAATTCGGATATAACGCCTATTTCAGCCGAATTCTTCTTTAAAATCTTGAGAAGCGGCCTTTTGGAAAAATTTATTGATACCCCTAGAGGGTCATTTCTGACTGACTCAGATTACTTTGTGTATATATTTATAGCATTTAAGGCCATTTATCGAAATTGCACTTAAGTTCAAAGATCAGCAAACACATGTTTTGCCCGCGGTGATGAGGATAGCGTCAACTATGTGCATGCAGCGCGGGATGGGCGTAAGAGACGACTTGGAGTGCGCAAAATGATTGCAATGTGGTATGTGTAATATTGGGTTGAGTTCCAGTTAAAGCGCTGAAAGTGTGCTAAAAGACTCGCACAGCTCCTACCCAGACACACAAGCTCGCTTCATACGTCAAGCCAGTTGGGAGTGTGTCTCTGTGTGTGACTTGCACTACTTTACTTCATTTTGCTGCTCTAAATATGCACCGCGAAATTTTAAATAACGAGTTCAACGTCCTCTTGCTTGCACTTCACACAGGCAGTTTCACATGTCAAAGCTCTAGTAGTTGCTGCAGGCAGGCTGGGCGGGTTTTGGCATGTACACAGGTAAATAATGTTTTGCATAAAGGCGAAATGCATTTACACTACATGCCAGAGGTGGGCAGCTGCCATCTGTTTTTCTATCCGTCGATTTGCAACATATTCGAACAAGCCAGTCCATGCCCCGCTCTGTAAGATTGCACTTGCCGGTGCATCTTTGCACCTCCGCTCTTTCACTCTCACATGTGTTACATCGTCCTTTCGGGCTGGTCCGTTAGTCCATATGTCAATGTAGTACCACCCGCCTTTTAGCCCCTATCAAATAGGTATATAAACTCGGTTTCACTCGAATTTGGAATTTTACTTAAATTTTTGATGAGCTCCGCTCAAAATGAAAATTTCAAGCTGCATTGCACAACGATACAAAATTGTGATTGAAACACACGAAAATATGCAAGGATTATAGTTGATGGTAAGAATATGGAATTGCAGGGGGTAGGTGAGTTGAGCAACGAAGATATAAGCAAAAGGAAAGCATCATAAAAGGTTGCAGAGTCAGAGGCCTACTTATAAAGTTAAGTACAGGACAAAGGCGAAGAAGATGATCGAGTTGGGAAAAACAAAGAACAACACTAAAATATAAAGGGAACTGGAGATTGGAAGGAGGAGGAAGGCAAGGCGGTCCAGAAGAAAAACGGCGAGAAGAAGCAATACAGGCTTGAGGCGAGGAGCCACAATATTAGCAGCAGAGCTTGTCAAATGCATAACAACGGCCTTGTCAATGCAAAAGTCAATTAATAGAGCAATTTTGGCAACAACCCTAGTAGGGTAGCGTGAAAAAAAAATTTAAGCATGCAGTAGAATTTTATGTTTTTAATAAAAGGAAACTTTTATTTAAGTTCAGAAATTGTCTAATAAATATTTTGAGTTGAACATACAATTTTTAAGCAACAAATGAATTAAAAATTTTTTTGAAATATTTTAGTTTTTTTAAAATTACTTTTAGTTTTATTTTATTTTAATTTGTTTTATTTTATTTTATTTCGCTTTATTTTATTTTATTTTGTTTTGTTTTATTTTATTTTATTTTTATTCATTTCGTTTTATTTTATTTTACTCTATTTTCCTCTATTTTATCTCATTTCTTTTTTTATTTTATCTTATATTATTTTATTTGATTTTATTTTACTTTATTTTATTTTACTCTATTTTAGTTTATTATATTTTATTTTATTTTATTCTATTCTATTTTATTTTATTTTATTTTATTTTAATTTATTTTATTTCGTTTTATTTTATTTTATTTTATTTTGTTTTATTTTATTTTATTATATTTTATTTTATGTTATCTTATTTTATTTTATTTTATTTTATTTTATTTTATTTTATTTATTTTATTTTATTTCATTTTGTTTTATTTTATTCTATTCTATTTTATTTAAATTTATTTTACTCTATTTTCCTTTATTTTATCTCATTTTTTTTTTCTTATATTATTTTATTTTTATTTTTTTCCTTTATTTTGATTTTTCATTTTATTTCATTTTATTTTATTTTATTTTATTCTATTCTATTTAATTTTATTTTATTTTATTTTATTATATTTTATTTTATGTTATCTTATTTTATTTTATTTTATTTTATTTTATTTTATTTTATTTTATTTTATTTTATTTTATTTATTTTATTTCATTTTGTTTTATTCTATTCTATTTAATTTTAATTTTATTTTTTTTATTTTTTTTTTTTTATTTTATTTTATTTCATATCATTTCATTTTATTTTATTTTACTCTATTTTCCTTTATTTTATCTCATTTCTTTTTTTTTTTATTTTATTTTATATTATTTTATTTTTTATTTTATGTTATTTTATTTAATTTTATTTAATTTTTTTTATTTTATTTTAGGTTATTTTATTTTATTTTAGGTTATTTTATTTTATTATATTTGATTTTATTATATTTTATTTTATTTTATTTTATTTTATTTTATATTATTTTATTTTATTTTACTTTATTTTATTTTATTTTATATTATTTTATTTTATTTTATTTTATTTTAGGTTATTTTATTTGATTATATTTGATTTTATTATATTTGATTTTATTATATTTAAATTTATTATATTTTATTTTATTTTATTTTATTTTATTTTATTTTATTTTATTTTATTCTATTCTATTCTATCTTATTTAAACTTATTTTATTTTATTTTATTTTAATTAAATTTTTTTTTTTTTCATTTTATTTTTTTTTTAATCTATTTTCCTTTACTTTATCTCATTTCTTTTTTTTTATGTTATCTTATATTATTTTATTTTATTCTGTTTTTAATTTTATTTTATTTGGCTTTCCTTTATTTTGATTTTTTCATTTTATTTTTAGTTTATTTTATTTTATTTTATCGTATTTTATTTTCTTTTATTTTATATTATTATCTTTTATCATATTTTATTTTATTGTATTTTATTTTATTTTTTTTTATTTAATTTTTTTTTTACGTTATTTTATTTTATTTTATTTTATTTTTATTTTATTTTCCTTTATTTTGATTTTTTAATTTTATTTTATTTAATTTTATTTTATTTCATTTTATTTTATTTTATTTCATTTCATTTTATTTTATTTTATTTTATTTTGTTTTATTTTATATTATTACATTTTATAGTATTTTATTTTATTTTATTTTATTATACTCATAACCCACCCGAGGAGCAGCTCGTCTCGTAGACAACACGAAATCTGGCAAACATGAGCGTAAGTTAGTATTTTTTGATTTGTAGAAACTTTGTTCATCCATTAGCAACATTGAATTTAAAATTTCAACGAAAAGTCAGTGCTTTGAGCAGACACAGACACTGATGGAAATTAAAACAACTAACAACTGGCAGCAAGAAAAGCAGCAAGCTCTAAATGCTGTACGTTTGTACCGTACAATAAACTCAAGTTGCTCCCCGCAAATTCATACAATAAATGGAAAGTGCAAATAGTTGTAAATTTTTTATAAATTTTATATCGGTTTTATTGTTGTTGTAACCATTGTTATTGCTATGTCACATACTTATCCCGCTGTCAGAGCCATACTCCACAGTCCACTGCCCTGTTGCCACATTGTCTCCATAGCACCGCCTGCATTTTGATTCAAAAACTAGCGAGCAAATTACCTAGCAATAATTTTGTAGAGAACTGTTTTTGTGTTATCATTATAGCAGTTTGATGTTACTTTGTTGTGTTTTTGCTTACTTATTAGTTTTTGCTATTTTACTTAAGTATTCACATTATTTGTTATTGTTTTTATGTCGACCTGCAGCTCGTTGTGTCCAGAATGCCGGTGAAATGTCACGTTTGTCTTCGAATGGGGGTAAATGTCAATTAAATGTTGTGACATTTGCTCGGTTATATCGGTACATATATTTGACGTAACTCAGCGCACACAGGCATGCAGCACACATACTTATATGTATGGCCTTGAGAATATGAAAGAAAAATTTACTTTTACATAACTTCACTTTAAAATATTTAATTTAATATTTAATTGTGGAATGCTACGGTTTGTACAGTCAGGTATAGTCAAAATGGGATGGTTTACTTCTCCCTTTTTTAATGCTGATCTCCTTAACAGAGTCCGAAATTGATTTTTATTTGCATGATTTTAAGTCATCCCGCAATTTTCTTTTGGAGGCGAAGCGGTTTTGTAGTTCTGCCATCTTCAGTGTCATTCTTTCGTAAAAGTTTGTTTAATACATCTTTGAGTTACATCTCTTTTAATTTTAATTTTTCCTTTCACCAATTATTTGGAGACTTAAATTTCAAACTTTGTAACAATATTGCCAAAATTGTATAAAAACCCAAAAATATTTTTTTTTAAATAGTTTTTTTTTTCAAAATTTTAGAATATAAAATTTTTTTTAGTTTTGAATAGGGAAAATATTTTCAACAAAAGTTGAAATTCGGCTTAGCCGGAAATATTTGAAAACGGTAGAAAATTTCGCTTTTTATTTGTATATAATTGTTTCAAAACTATGTAACGCAAAATTTGTATTTATAAAAAACTTTAAAATTTCGAAATATATAAATATAGAACTTTAAAAGCTTTTAAAAACGTTGAAAAAACTCAAATCTGGTTTTTCTTTTTGTTAATTTTTTTTTTTTAATAAATTATAAAATATTACTCAAAGTTGTTCCAAAAAAATATAAAAAGGAGGACTAAGTTAAACATTTTTTTAAATTGTTTGAAATCATCGTTAACGTTTGAAGTAAAACGAAATTTAAAAACGAATTTTTTTAAAAATGTAGAGCATTAAGAAATATTAAACAATTTTTTTTTTTTTTCATAAATACTGTTTGTTTTCATTAAACTACATTTTTACGGTTTTGTACATTATGCAATAAAAATCGATAATTAATGTCGAAATGTTTGAAAAATTTTAAAATTTAGTTGAATTTTTTTTATTTTAAACAGTAAGACTAAGTAAAACTTTTTTTTATTTTTTTTTTGTTTTAAATTATCGTGAAAAATTATCCAAAACCCCGAAATTTTAAATGAAAATTTTTGAAAATGTAGAGTTTTAGAGGTTTTAAAAAATAAAAAAATATTATTCAAAATTTTGACGGTTTTTCATATTATGCAAAAAGTCTGTATTTAACAAAACAATTGCTGAGAATGTTCAAATGCTTGAGAACTTTAAAAATTTAATGGATCCTTTTAAAAATTAAAAAAAAAAACTATACATATTTTTTATTATAATTATACTTAATTTTAGAGCACCCTAAAAATACCTTTTTAGAAATTTCCAAACATTTTAGTGATTAATTTTTAATTTAAGCGAAAGTGGTTTGTTTTTTAAAACTTTAATATTTGATTTATATAAAAATAACGGCTGCAGATGTAAAAACTTAACAACAAAAACTGCAAAAATAATTACTTTGAAAAGTTTTGTGGTACTCTCATTTTTCATGTGCCTGACTGTATATTTGTATGTAAGTACTTGTATTTGTATACATTTAAATAAATGCCATGAATATAAAACTTTAACTCCTCGCATTCAACATGCAAACACCCTGACATACATACATATAATAATAACAACTTACTCGTAAATAAATATTGTAGTTAAGTGTGAAAGTTTATGCAACTAAGTGAGTTGTTATGTGGCACTGAAAAAAAAGTTCAAAGAAGCAGAAGAACGAATACAATGCAAAAGTAATTTTTAATGAACTCAAGGACAATTACACAGTTCAACAGTCATTTGGAAGTGCATTGATGCTACGTTATACTTGTTTCAGGTACAATTTTATATGGCCTACTTTAATAAGTTTACATTATTCAGCTGAATGCTCTTTGATTAAGTGAAAGAAAATCTTTACATAAATAAATATTTAAACAACAATTTCATTTGTAAAAGCTTAATGAAGTTTTAGCAGAAATATAAAGCAATGGCTGGCTTTTGATGATTTACATGAGATGATTAACATTTTTTCGGTCGTTAAAGGGTTAAAATATGCCCAGTAATTTTAAAAAGCGCAAAACATAGCTTTTTTCCTCTTTTTGTAAGTTAGCTTAAAATCCTTTCTGCAGTAGCCATACTCTGAATTCTTGAAATTTCTAACAGTAAATTTATGTACATATATTGTATGCGCCTAAAAATATGCAGTGCGTCTCTCATACAACCAAAATTAGCTCTGTTCTAAGGGCAGCGAAGAAATATTTTCAAAACGAAAGGTTTATTTTGGGCTTTTACGTTAATAATTCTAATAGTCAAAAAGTTTTCGAAAATCACGAAAGCCTGCGCTGAAAATATACGCAAAGTGGCAATGCCATAGCTTTTTGAAAAGTGAAGGTTTCCACCTAAAATCTGTTTCCAGAAAGTTCCTTTGAAGTGAATTTTTTTTCTTTTTTTTTGAAAAAAAAAATGTCCAGTTACTTCATTTGACAGCACTAACATTTAGTAATCGCATCAAAAACGTTGCTTGGTTCTAGGCGCAAATTATATTACTCAAAGCCTTTTTGCTGATCGAGATAGAAATGCTTGCAAGCTCTTGCAAGATACCTTAGCACCAGACTAATTAGCTACCGAATATCAAATGTAAATACTTGTGCTCTTAAGTATTTTTTCTAATTTAAAATTTCATTTTATTTACACAAAATTATTTCAAAGAATACCACCTACCTTTTACTGCAACAAATATTTATGCATCAAATTGAAAACCATAATATATGTATGTATGTGCTTGCGTATAATTATCTTGCGTAATAAGCATAAATTTCCTATTCAAGTCCAAATTTGTAGCTTTTATTATACAACTAAAGACCTACTTCGAAATTTCTGCTCTTATTTCAATTCCACAGCTACCGACATACTTGTATGTTTAACAACCATATCCGAAATTACCTAAGCTTAATATTTATCCTTGGCAAGTTTCTATAGTCACTCGTAACTATTTATAAACGCATAATTAGTATTTGTATGCCTTCAAAATACCTAAGTATTTGTATAGAAATTGTTTACTTTAAAATATTTATGTAATTACTTGCGCTTCACTTATGGCAAATAGATGTATAAATTCAGGTTCCATTACATATTTGTAGGAGCACATAAATTTGAATACGTTGCATACTTTTAGGTGCTAGTAAAGTGTTTTCATTCACTTATTGGCCTAGATTATGAAACTAATTAAGGGCGTGGTTTCTTGAACTGTCAGCACATTACGAGCATATATATTTGCTTCCATGCGACTAATACATATATGTATCTTGAGCAGAGCTAATTTGAATTGATGAATTGGTAAATTTTTTTTTTGGGTTCAATCTTGAGAAGTAAAAATTGGCATTATCTAGACCGAAGTTAAACCAAAGTGACTGGTGGCTTCCTGGGAACGTCATTCTTCTCAAGTCCTATATTTTATATGGTACATCTTTGATCGTGCTCAAATATCGTATCATAAACTAAATATCGTATATAAAATAAGTAGAAAACTGCTCCCGTACATAAATAGTATATCTAATATCGTAAATCCCAAATGGCATTTTACATGGTATACGGTATACTGGGTACCTCATATTACATTTCGTAAGTAAAATACATCGGAGCCCTAGTTCGTAAATAATGAAAATGTTGAATACCGTATGTTATTTATCGTTTAAAGCATATATTATCATATGCCTTAAAACGTGCATCACAAATTTCGTATATCAATTATATCGAAAATCTTGTAGCGTTTATATTAAGTATCTTTACTGTCGTATATTCCATATCGTTTATAGTAAATCTTACAACATATATCGTATATCTCTCTCTCTATGGCGCGATATACAACAGGTATATCATCATAAACCTCCTAAGAGATTTTTGCGCCAAGCTTCTCTTCCAATTTGTGGTGTGCCGATTTGAATTTTCCCTACAAATTGGTGGGACCTACAGTTTTTTTTGCCGACTCCGAACGGCATCTACAAAGGAGACGAATTTTTGCTGAGAAGCCTGTCATGGCAGAAATACACTCGGAGAGTTCGCCAAACCACTGCCGAGGGGCGACCCCGTTTTGAAAAACTTATATATATAGCCATAAATAAAACATAATATAAAATGTGTATCTGAAATCTTGTTTATCCTGTATCATGAAGTAAATATCGTATATAAAATACATCAGGAAACTTGCATAGTATATACGAGTATTAATCGTCTTGAATATCGTATATTCTATATCGTAAATTTGTTCTCGCTTTAAATGTGTCCCTTCTACTGCTAGCTTTCGTTTTTGTTGTTTCCAAATTCACCTTTGTCGCTCACATATCCTTACAAGATGATACAAAGCCAGTGTTTATTTAGCAATTTGCAACACTCTCCCGACAAACATTCCTTAGGGAATTTGCCAACCACAAAGCATAAGAATGACATTTGGGAGACTGTGAGTGTGTTGCGCAACCTGTCAAAGTACTTGGAAAGCAGCTGCATGTGTGTAACCGTTGATGAGCAAGGTGATTTGGTTAAGTGTCACTAGACATATAAGTCATAAATAACTCACACACATACCTACAGAGACACACACATACAGAGAACTAGCTAAACCAAAGCATTCGTGTTGTAGCATGGGCTCCTGGGCTACTTGATATGTGCCATAGAACTTTGTCGCTATTGCTTTATGTTGTAAGTAGCCAAGTGTCCCCACTTGCATGGTTCATTGGACAATAGCTACAACAAAAAACACACATGCACGCATATATATGCAATAAACACGCTGCAGGCAAAACAACTAGGTGAAGATTAATTCAAGACTAGTATGAATACTAAGCTTAACTATTAAGACGACAGGGTTTTTTTTTTAATGTAAGCAATTAGTAATTTTAGCATGTCAATTGACAGATTTCGGCAATAAATATACCTGTTGCAAACTACTTCAAAATAGACCAAAAAAGTCTGAGTTAAACTAGGCGTGAAATAAAATAAAATAAATTTAAAAAAAAAATTTTATAAAAAAAATAAAAAAGAACAAAAGAATAAAATAAAATAAAGTAAAATAAAATTTAAAAAAATAAAATAAATTAAAATAAAATAAAATAAAATAAAACAAAATAAAACAAAATAAAATAAAACAAAATAAAATTAAATTAAATTAAATTAAATTAAATTAAATTAAATTAAATTAAATTAAATTAAATTAAATTAAATTAAATTAAATTAAATTAAATTAAATTAAATTAAGTGAAAAGAAATGAAATGAATCATAAAATAAAATAAAATAAAATAAAATAAAATAAAATAAAATAAGATAAAATGAAATGAAATGAAATCAAATAAAATAAAAAAAATAAAAAAAATAAAATCAAGCAAAATGAAATAAAATAAAATGAAATGAAAGATTATAAAATAAAATAAAACAAAATGAAATGAAAAAAATAAAATGAAATAAAATAAGATAAAACAAAATAAAATAAAATAAAACAATATAAAATAAAATAAAATGAAATTAAATAAGATAAAATAAAATAATATAAAATAAAATAATATAAAATAAAATAAAATAAAATAAAATAACATAAAATAATTTAAAATAAAATAAAATAAAATGAAATAATATAAAATAAAATAAAATAAAATAAAATAATATAAAATGAAATAAAGTAAAATAAAATAAAAGAAAATAAAATAAAATAAAATAAAATAAAATAAAATAATATAAAATAAAATAATATAAAATAAAATAAAATTAAATTAAATTAAATTTAAATTTAAAAAAATTAAATAAGATAAAACAAACAAGAACAAGTTAAAATAAAAAATAAAGTAAAATAAAACAATAATATCTAATTTAAACATCTTTTTGTTTTTACTGATACATGTGTAGTCCTTTCTGAACTAGTTCGATACCAGTTAGAATATTCTGCTTGCATTCTATGTTTTTCCGACCAATTTGTTGATACTATGCAGGCCATAGCAGCTTAGGCATATCTAACTTTCATCAGGTCCCATATGCCGCTGTCGGCCGCAGTGACAGCTATGCCGGCTATTTCATCAAAGATAGTTGCTACTTGTCTGAGCGGAATTGCTTGCGACATAAGTGCGCTTCACCACATACCTTCGAACACAAGTGTGTATTGGAATTTTGAGAAGAGCTCTTACGATTGAAAGCCAAATTGCTCAGAAGGGGTGAACAACCTCTGCACTCAGAAAAGCGAGGCCCAGCAAAGCGGCTGTTGTCAGGGCAAGTCATAGCACATATGCGCTGAGGATAAAGTTACGAAAGCAGCCACGGTATACGGCCAGTTCATTCCATTCCCTCAATAATAAACCTGGCCATGCTTTTTTGCGACTCAGATTTTATATTAGACTATCACCGCAAGTCCTCTGACCGTGTGGTTATGCCGCCATTAAGCCCTTCTATAAATTTCTTGCATTTCTTCCCCGTCTGTGAGACTGTTAGCTTTGGCTTTTCGAAGCCTAGAGACACAACATGAGCTAATCCAAGAGGTAGGAGCTTAGGGTTGGTAAGTTCTTCGTATGCCAACCGGGCTGTTATCAAGAGGTGCTTGCTCCCGAGAATAATGTGTTCATAACCGTCAAAGGCGTATCCATTTGTACCCCCTCGAAACTAAACTGTCTTTCCTAATATTTACAACAAAATGTAAAGCAATAAAATCAACAACAACAACTTTGCTTTGGTTTGTCATTTCGTATTTTGTACACAACAACAATAGCTTCATAGGCATCCATCAAATTGCCACCTCCACACACACACACACACACACTTACTACGATATCCGCACATGTGTCACTCTTCTCCGTTTTTGGCGTTAGCGGTAAGCATCAGCTGGCGCTTAAAATGTTTGAATTTCGCAAAGCCTGCTGACGTCAAAACTGTCCAGCCATTCAAGCATGCCAGCCAACTAGCCAGCTTTTCGCTACCCAACGCTGTTATATGCCTTCAGCACTCCTATCTAACAGCCAGCGCACCACCTAAAGCTCCAGCTCTTCAGACTATATACAGCTACCCTCCATACACCCACCTCGTCACAATTCAGTGAACGCCTCTTTCCATCACTTACGCATCCGTCACTTCAATCATCCATCTAAATCAGCTTGCATCCCAATTGCGGGCATATCTGTCATGTGTGGCTCTGGTTTGACCAGCTTAGCTTATGCTCTTCCTAGCACACACCCATCCCCAGATCTCATATTATGTCGACAACACAGTGAAGTGTGTATGCACTTTAGTTGTTACGCCAACGCAACTTCATTTCTATTGAAAATTTCGTAGCCTCGCTACCCGGGTTGGTGTGGTCCGCCGCTGTTGCATTCGTACATGGATGGATGGATTGGCTTGTGTGTGTTAGTGCAGCCACTTCTCTCAGATTGTGTTTTTTGTAATTGTTAGCACATTGAATGGCATTCAGTTGCTGCACTTGATGAGCAATATTTAGCCTTCAAAATGTTGTTTGTTGGAAAATACTTGAAATACAATGTCCAGCCGCTAGAGCTTCATTAGTGGATGCAACTGGGCAACGATACGAGTGATTGGTGCATTACGATGATAATGGGAAAGCAGGAGTATGCAACAAATCTGAAATGCAAAAGAATGTGTGTGACATGGCGATAGTTTTTTAGGTCACGAAAATCTCGGAATTTTTTTAATACAATCTCGGGATTTTTTGGATTTTCAAAATATTGTGCGTATTAAGGACACTTATCCATAGATCACGTACTTTTTAGCTTCGCTTTCAAATATTTAATTTTTTACAATCCCGAAACTTTCGGGATTTGCAAGTTTTTGTCGATGTGTAATATATTTGAAAATTTTTTTATTTTCGCTGTTGATAATGTTACGTTAAAAAAGCTCCTTAAAACAAGTTTTTTTTTGGTCCAGTCTAGTGTTTCCCCGCGAAAGTTTGCACAATGTTGCCACCTTTTTGAATTTTTTAACAATTTTACTGAGCAAATATGGTCTTCCCCTTAGGGTTGCCACCTAACATTATTATTATTCTTTTGAAAATCTGCTTTTATCAAAACAACTTATACTATTTGGATCCACTCAAGCATATAGGTGTTATGCTACATTTAAAGCTTTACTTCTTAAGTGCTGCTACTTAGGATGTTTTAAGAGTGTTGCCACCTAACTAATCTTTTGTAATGAAGCGTGAAATTCCAATATGGTTGTAAATCACATGGTATTTTACATCGTATTTCAACAAAAAAAAAAATTATCCTAAGGTTAAAAGTTGTCGTTGCCACCTCACATTATTGTATTTACTTTTTATACCTTTCATGAACATGAAATGGTATTATAACTTTGGTCCGATGTTTGTAAGTATGAGAAGAAGAAGAGATAGACCAACCAATAAGTATACCGCCCGACAGGGCGATGAGATGAGTCGATTTAGCCATGTGCGTCTGTCCGTCTGTCTGTTTGTACGCAAACTAGTCCCTCAGTTTTTGAGATATCTTGATGAAATTCTGTATGGAGCCGCCATTTTGCATGAGATTAATCATTTGTCGGAATCCACAAGATCGGAGCAATACAACGCAAAGCTCCCATACAATCGATTGTTCCGATTATAGGGTTTTGGCAGGTTGGGTACATATCATATATGTAATGCGTGTAGTGAAAATCACCCAAATCGGACCAACATAACATATAGCCCCCAAACAATCAATTTTTTCCAAAAATGGGGTTTGGACTATGTATCTTCAAATTACCAGTTGTGCAGAGTTTGCACTTATAGTGAGTAAGGTTCGGACACTCAAAACCGTGATGCGTATTCATGAAAGGTATAAAGTCTTCGGCACAGTCGAAGACAGCCCTTTCCTTACTTGTTTTAATTCTGTTTTTAACTAGAAAAAAAGTTATACTATTTGGTTGCATTTTAGCATATAGGTGCTATGCCAAATTTCCACTTCTCTTACCTAAGTGTTGTCGCTTACGATGGTTTTACAGTGTTGCCACCTATGTGAATTTTTTTTATGAAGTGAGTTATGCCAACATGGGTATCAAACGAAAGGTATTATCCGTCGAATTTCAATGAAAATATGTTTATAAAAGTGTTACAATTAAAACTTTAAACATTTTATCTTAAGTGTTGCCACTTAGAATATTTTTACAAGATTGCCATCTATAATAAATTAAAAAGAATCAAATCTGTTATGCCTATATGGGTATCAAACAAAAAGTATTTTATGTAAAATTTCAAGAAAAATATGTTTAATTAGTGTTGTCAGCTAGAGTTGCCACCTAATATTATAATTTTTATTTTTTGTTTCCGACATCTGCTATTGTGCCGAAAACGATCTGACATATTTGGTTCAAAATTGTTAGATAGTCTACATTTGTAGCTCTCCTACTTCAGTGTTGCCATTTAACAAATTTTTGCAAAGCTGCCACCTATGTGACTTTGCTTTTATGAAATATGGAATTCCACAAAAATTATTTTATACTAAAAAATTGAATTATATGACAGCTTCAAACAAGGTTCAGTATGCTAGGTACTAATAATACGTGTAAAGCAAATAAGTTATTTTGCTTTTTAATTATTAAATAAAATTACTTTGATTTAAAATAAAGAAATATATTACAAATCCAATTATTTGTTTTATTTATTTTAAAATTAGATAAATCAATAACCTTTTCTTCATTTTTTTTAAGCTAAACTGTTGAAGAATAGCCAATTTTCAAGCCCCGGTACTAGTCTCAGAATCCCGACATTAGAGATTCAGATCCCGAAAATCACGCCATCTCGAACAGAAATTAGCACTCCTAGTATGTGTAAATCTTACATACTACTGCGTGCACGTGTGTGTAGTTCTAAGCACTTCATTAGAGCTAAACAATCAGCAACGGACTCGAGCAATCTGCTATGCCTTAATTTCAGCCTTTTTGAGCATTCACTTTCCATGTGGGAGCTCCGAAAACATTCAGATGTGTATAGCATGTTTTCATGCTCAATATTCCTATGCATGTATGTGTGTGTGTTAGCTAAGGTCTCTCATTCACGATAAATCCTTCATTTGTGTGGAATTTCTCATCAATAAACTTCGCCTGATCTAATCCCGTTATGAGCTCCTCAGAATATCCTGATACCTGAATCGCGTATTTTTATCCGAATTAATGAAGATGCTTGAGCGCAGATGATATTTCTGTCGACATCCATCGGTAGCAGCAGATAAAAATGAAGAATTTCTTGGCTTCCCTTGCAACTTGCCTTTGGTTTTAGTAATCGCAAAGAGGAGAGTACTAAGGCGCTTTGTAACCCAAATTCGTTTGGACGGTTAAGCAGCAACGAATGATTGAGTACATCGCAATAATCCTGACTGAAAATGTGTCATATATTCGACAGCTGATTGAGGTCCACTTTAACCACTGAAATCTTCTAGGTCATGTCACCCTTCCTTCCACTCTATCTACGGCTGGGCTTCAAGCTATCAACTTAAGTTTAAGACATATATGTTATAGATAATAGATATATACTCGCACACAGGGCCATAACCAAGATTCTTCTTCGGAGGGGGTTTTTAATTTTTTTACATTTTATTTAAAAATTTTTAATAAAAAAAATCGAATTTAAGGAAATATTTCACACAGGCAACCAAACTATCAAGTGATCTTGAAGCTGTTTTTTAAATATTTATAACTGATTTTTAGAAATTTATTAAAAGTTGCACTAAAATGTATTTAAATTATCTAGATTTTTGCATCAAGATCATGTATCGGTGTGTAACAGTCGTACGTCTGTACATTGCAGATATGCACGAAAAAATGCAGAACGGAGTTCATTATTGAGCCAATAGAACCGTTTTTCGAATTTTTGTCTGTCTGTATTTGGGTTTGTGCGCGCATCACTCAAAAGCTGCCGAACAGAATGGAATGCATTTTTCACTAATTCATTTCCAGATCTGTGTTTTGCAGTTTAAGATATCCCTTATTTCGATAACTCGACCTGTTTCGGAGTTATCGACCAATATGTGGACCAGGGTGCCCCAAATTGTGTTAGTACAGTATGGGTATCAAACGAAGGGGGCTAATAAGTGCTGCAATAAGTGATATGATTAAGTTTTATATCTCAACCCGTTTCGGAGATATAATGATTTAAATCGAACTCAGTTTATTATAAGTTCTGAGACGTAGCGCAACCTGGACGGGTTTTCTAATTTTTAATAAATCGATAATGTTAGGAAATTACCTTTTTCATAAAGTTATTTCTATAGCAATACTTTTCTTTTTGTCATAGTTGCTAGGTTTCGGGAGGCGTCGGGACACCTTAATTCCCGCTAACTACGGCCCTGCTCCTGCGTATGAAAAATGTCACTCATACGACACGGCCTACTTTGATATAAACGAATGTAAGCAAAAGCTATTGGTCTTATAAAAACTTGCAGGTATGTGACACGAAAAATTTTTAACAAAATCCTAACCTCACTTTTTCAGTTTCTTTTGTTTTTTTTTTTTGTATTTGTTTGAAACTATGAAGTGCAAAAGAAGACTATTTACATAAAAACAAAATTAATACGAAGTAGGTGAACTGAATACAAATACAACAAGTGTTGTTGTAAGTGGGGAAAAAATGGTGTGAAGTATGTTTTTGACCAAGTTTTAAGAAAACATACATGCGAGTCAGCTGCAATAACAGCACACGTGCACTAAAGAAACACACACACACACGTGTAAATGCATGTGAAATCGACTTGCCTATTTGTTTTACTTAATATTTGCTGTGAAGCATGAATAACGAGAAGCAAAAGAAAAACAGGAAAAATTGAAGAAGTGGAAAAGTGGAAAAGTGCTAAAGTGCACGTAAAGAAGAAGAAGCAAAACTAAAAGAAATAATCAACGTGTTCATAGTAAAGCGTAAAGTTAGTTGCGGGCACACACACAGCCACACAATCACAGAGCTAACACAAACGTCTGAGCTTATAGAGTTCTAGGTAAGTATGTAGCGAAAGTGCTGCAAGTACTAGAAATAAATAGCAGTTGGGAGTTGTGTTTGTTGTAGAAAAGTAGTGCTCTAAAACTAGAGTTGCGACACATCGAGCGATTTACTTAACGCACAAGTTTTGAAGTGAAAACTTTTATACTTTGTTTGCAGGGAAGCTCGTGGAAATGCAAAGAAATCTTCAAAATGTATTGGAGAAACATAATTACTAAGAGAGTTGCCAGCTATTACGAAATTATGAAAGGAAAATAGCCTAATGCATAATGCAAAATGTAAAATATTATAGTAAAGTTATCAATCAAAAACGTGGAAGTTTTCCGATGTGATGTTAGTTTGAGCAGGGATGCCAGCTAATTTAAAATTAAATTTCCCGTTATTAAATAAAAAGTAAAATATCACACGAAAGTTATAAAATGACGTGAATTCAATCAGGCATTCAATGCAATGAATTTGTTAAGTAGGGTTGCCAACTGCTTTGTATTTTATGCACCGAAATATAGCTCTCGTGCTAAATTTTACAATTAAAGCAACAAATGTAAATCAGTTACAAGGGGGGTTGCCATATTTTTTTTAAAGGCTGGCACCTGCTTCGAAATTTTGTAGACGAAATAGGTTTAAAGTATGAAATATATAATACAACGGTGATATGAGTTTACAAATTGTACTAGAGGAAAAAGTGGCACGAGATTGTAGAGGGTTGCCACATATCAGGAAAATACTGAATATTGCTATAAGAGTATCGAATAACTACGATTACTAAACTCTTTGTTACAAAATTTTTAAGGTTGGCCATCAAAAAAAAAAAAAAAAAACAAGTAAACAGAAGTGTAACTTCTTTTATACATATGTCGCATTAGCTTTTTGTATTTGGTTAACACACGACAATATATGGAATGGTAATGAAGGAAAGTCATTTCAATATACAAAGTAAAAAACATACATATGACACTAATATAAAAAAAGTTTCACTTCTGCTTGTAAAAAAATTTTTTTTTGTTTCAAGTTGTTTATACTTCTAAGGTTTTTTCAGCTTGAGTCAAAACTTTCGTTAGCTACGCTTGTGGTACACGCCTTGCAGCTGGGTTATAGCGTTAGCTTGTGCGGAAACTAAACAGCTAAAGAGTCACGGTAGTAGAAAGTTTTAGCTACTACTTAAAATATTTTTTTTTCTTGCCACTAACTTGAGTTTACGTATTGAGAACACAAACACATCCCACTTGCCAATGAACCTCCACACTTAAAATGTATGCTAACTCATAAACTTATATGCAGGTCAGTGTTGCAGTCGGTCAGTCAGTCAAGCAGCCCAAAGTGAGTTCTTCACTTCGTTGGCTTAGTTGTTTTAGAGTTTCCACAACTTTTCTTGTTGCATTTTTTTTTACATATTTATTTGTATTTTATGCATTAAGTTGTTCGCATATTTTGACACTTCAAAAACTTTCGCTTAAGATTTGTTGGTATTTTAATATTTTTTCTTGTGAAATGCGGCATAATTAATGTTGAATTTGTGATTATGTGGTGAAAGTGTATGGAAAGGAAAGTTTGGTCACTTCTGTAACCATAATGGGCAATTACTGGAGTATGAAAATGTTGTGGGTTGCGGGCAGCAAGTTTGTGCAGAAAAAAGGAATAGAATAACCCTTGGTGTAAATTAAAGGCAATGCAAGTGATTAAAGAGCGTAAGAGAAGCTTATCATTTTTAGTGCAAAGGATTAGACATTTTTATTCACATTTTTAAAGATTCATTTTATTTTTGATTTTAATATTTTTTTTAATTATTTTTTTCTAATATGTTATTATATGTATTATAGGTAAACACTTTATGTAAATAAGTTGAAGTTAATTTATAGTTAGCTTTTATTTTTCAGATTTTTAAATCGATCTACAAATATTTTCAGATGTTTCAACTACTAGAGCTTTTCTTATCCTGTGAAGCTTTCCTTTTTTCCTTTTAGCGAATATTTTTATTTGTTTCTCATTTTTTTTTTTTATTTCTTATGTTTTAAAGTTTCTCAATTTGTTCTAAGTGTTGCAAACATTTTTTCCAAACATTTTTTTTTGCTTCTCAATTTTTTTTGTTTAAATATTTTTTTTAAATTATTAGAACTTTTCTTATCCTGTGAAGCTTTACTTTTTTTCTCTTTAGCAAATATTTTTATTTGTTTAATATTTTTTTTTTTTTGTTTTTTTAAAGTTTCTCAATTTTGTGTTTTCTTATGTTTTAAAGTTTCTCAATTTTCCAAGCATTTTACTTTTGCTTCTCATTTTTTTTTTAAATTTTTTTGTTTTAAATTTTTTTTTAATTATTAGAGCTTTTTTTATCCTGTGAAGCTTTCCTTTTTTTATTTTTAGCGAATATTTTTATTTCTTTCTTAATTTTTTTTTTTTTTTTTGCTTTAATTTTTCATAGGTGTTGCAAAAAATTTTCCCAAGAATTTTTTTTCTTTAATCTGCTTCATTTTGCTATTTAAAATTGGATTTCTTAAGTAAAATATTTTTCTTTAGAGCAGCTTTCGAAATGGATGTATTAGAAAAACTATGGCGGGTCCCTTAATTTTTCTTCGCTATTCGAATAGAAAACTGCAGGTCCCACAAATTTGTAGGAAAAGTAGAAGCAGCACACCACAAGTTGGTAGAGAAGCTCGGCTCTAATCTCTTCGGAGGTATATCGTGCTAAATTTTTTATTTTTATTTTCTTAATTTTAATAATAAAAAAATAACTATTAAGATAAAAACAATATCAATTTTCATAAAAAATAATATTCTTGGCCTTCAGCTCATTTATAGTCTTGCATATTTTGGTTATACTTTATTTATTTTTTATGTATATCAAGTATTGTAAAATATTTCCCAATTTTTCCTACAAGTGCTTACACCAAAGATTAAACCAAGTTTGGGTTTCTTTAAACGAAATTTTTTTTAAATTTTAGTTTTTGTAAAAAAAAAAATTTCAAGTCTTTTAAGCTATTTTCTATTGTTCAAATTGTGTGATTTTTTTTTTTTTTTTTTTTTTTTGGAGAAACATTGACAATAAGAGACCAGACGAACTGGATAAATCGGGAGCTGGCACAGAGCGAATTGGCGGTCTGTTCACATACAACAAACAGAGAGAACAGAAGACCTGCTCAACAGGTCCAGAAGGGAAATGGCGCCCAGAGCGCTATTTGAGCTCGCGAGTATCTCGGGCGGCACAGCAACCAACAGTATGCCTTATTCTTGATATTTTTCCCACAGATGAATTTGAGCACAGGGATTTACACAAAAAACGTTTTAAGATAAACAAAAAAATTAATGTACATATAAATTACCACTGAGTATCTGAACTTCTGTTTCCTACAGTTTCAGACTTCCGCGATTATTTTTTAAGAGCTTACTTGACAATAATTACTGTATTTTTCTTCTCAAAGACTCAACCGCTTTCTGTTTCATTTACGACTCAATTTGCTTTTATTTTAAAGACAAATACGAACAAAAACAACCGTATTAAAAGTAAACATTTCCGCATTACCACTCAGCCCATTTTACTGAGCACTTATGTGAGTCGCAGTCAGCATTTCCAAATTAACAATACCCCAAATACTTCGAATAAGTAGAATGACAGTAAAATAAAAGCTAAGCTACCTAAAAATAAAATATGCATTTCACAAAATGAGTTTTAAAGCAAACACGGCACACAAAAGCTTTTCTCACTGCCAACTAGAAGAAGTACTACAAAACGCGAAGCATACTTACAGGCGCTCAAGCATCGCAGTTAGGCAAATTGTTTAATTTTCTTTGCAATTATACATTGCGTTTGGCATGACGATGATTATAATTGCGCTCGAAAGTGCTCGTAGCAGTTGCTGTTGTTGTTGTTGTCATTAACATTTTATCTGCTGTAAAGCTGTCTTGTAAGACATCGGCCCCCCTTGCTTGAGCGCTCCGAGCGCCTTAGAAATCCGCGTAGACTTCAAGTGTTTGCAATTAGCTAAGGAAAAATAATTTGCATGTCACACGAATGGCGGAGAATTGCAGTTGCAGCAGCAGAGAAGAAAAAATGATGCAGTAATAGCAACAACAACAGGAATAGTAATGACAACAACATTAGGTGTGGAGGAGCAGCACAATTGTAACGGTGTCGCTGTGCCACTCAAGCGTTCAACGTGCTGCTTCTTTCGCTTGTTTAATGATGCATTGCCTTGAGCGTTTAGCGTAGTGGGGGTTAGCGGAGGGGGCACTAAGTGCGCCAACAGGCTGAGGCGTAACAGATGATAAATTTTATTTGCAAATTATAAGTGCAAGTTCGCCTAGCAGCAAGTGTGAGATATTCGAAGGCTGGTGACGATAGTTGCAGCTCATCGCGCTACGGCAACTTTTATTTAGGTAAGCCAAGTGATGAAGTGGCATTTTCGATTTTGGTGTATGCGAAATTGAAGAAGAAGAGGCATTTTTTTTGGTGTAATCCACAAACCAATCAACACGTCGATTTGTGGGTATGGCAGATGAGGGTATAGAAAGTAATCCGCAAAAGGTACGGATCGCTGCCACATTTATTTTTTGAGTAAGAACAAGCCCAATAATAGATGGAGCCGGATTCTAACCACGGACCCTATAGATTTCAAATCAGAACAGAAATTGTTGCGATTTTTAATCGAAATAAGAAACCGGATTTGTCAGCAGTATAAGAGTCGGAATTGAAGCCCGGCAGCAAACAGAAATTAGAACTCGAAGCAAATGTAAAACCCGTTCCGAAGTCGAAAGCGTTCGAAGCCAGCACCGGAAGTCTCGCCGAAAGCGAAACGAGAGAGTTCGGAAAGTCTAATTTTTTTAAATTTATTGTAATGAAAAAAAAATATTTCCAGAAAATTTCCAGAATATTTTTTTTTTAACTTCGTTTTTCAATTGCGTTTTAGACCTTGAGCCGGCCCAAATAGCAACAAATTAAGAACAAAAAGGTTGCTAAAATTATCAATATTTTTTTTTAGTTTTTTATAAAAATTTTTAATCAACATTTTCACTGTAAAAATATATTTTAATTATTTCCTGGGGCTTTATTTACTAAAATATTTTACACACACTTTTGAAGAAAATTTTTAATATCTTTTTTTCTTTTGCTTAATTTTTTTTAAACAATTTGAAATTTTTTTAATTTTAATTTAAAATGTTTTTGATGAATATAACAAAAATGTTGGCTTTTGCTTACTGTCACCCTTTTTTTTTGCTGTGTTGGCACATTTTCAGCCGATATTGTTAAAAAAAAACACAAAAAGTTTTTACTTCTATTTTTTCTGACTATTTGAAATTTTTTTGTTTTAAGTGTTTTAATCAACATATTCACTCTGAAAAATAATTATTTTTTTTCAAAATTTTTTTTTTTATTTTTTACTTCTATTTTTTCTGACTTTTTAAAATTTTTTTTGTTTTAAGTTTTTTAATCAACATATTCACTCTGAAACATCATTTTTTTTTTTCAAAATTTTTTTATGGGAGGTTTTCACTAAAATATTTTAAATACACTTTTTTATTATTATTTTATTTTCTGCTTTATCTTTTAATATCAATTTGTAATTTATTTATAATTTTAATTTAAAGATTGTTGAATAAGTTTTACTTTTTTTGTTTTTTCTTTTATTTCTGTCTTCTGTTTCGTTTCTTTCATTTTTTCAAAGTTTTTTCACTTGTTTGTCTGTGCTTCTTTTTAGTATCACTTTGTAATTTTTTTATGTAAAGTTAAATTTTTTAAGCGAATTTTAAAAAAAATTTATGTTCTGTCAAAATTTTATTTTAAATATTTTGATAGATCTATTTTTGTCTTAGTTACGAATTTTTTTTTTATTTCCATTTTAGTTAAATTTTTCAATTCATCACTTTTAAAAAAGATTTTTTTATAATTGTTTATATCTGCTTATTTTTAGTATCACTTTGTAATTGTAATTTTTTATCTCGAATAAAAATTTTGTAAATGAATTTTACTAAAATTTGCATTTTTATATTCTGTCAAATTTTTTTAGATATTTTGAAAGTTTAATTTTTGTCTTAGTTACTAATTTTTTTTTAATTTCAATTTTAATTCATAAAACTGTTTGATAATAAAATTTTTTTGTTTGATTGAAATTTGAGTTTTTTTATTTCTATTCAGAGTTGTTAATATATTTTTGTGGGTTGGGTCAATGTACTAAAAAAGTTGTAATCTTTTTTTAAATTCAACAAATTGTTTGAGTATATAGTTTTTTGTTTCATTTAAGTTGAACATTTTTTTTTCTATTCAGAGTTGTTAAACAAATTTTTTTTTTGGTTGGGTCAATGTACTAAAAAAGTTATTTCATATTATTGTAGCTTTAGAAAGCCAGAGTCAACAACAATGCATGTACATATATTAGTTTTTGGTGCGAATTAGAGACAGCATATATGAATTTTAGTTTTGCTTTTAAAACAAATTTTTTTTTATAAATTGTATACTAATTTTTGTTTTTTAATTCTTTTCAAATTTTTTTTTTTAATAATATTTTTAAAATTTCAAAACAAAATTTTTAAATAAATTTTTTTATTGAAGGCCTTTAAATTATAGGCATACATTTTTTCTCGCCTTGTCATTAAAAACTCAGAGCCTAAACGTAGTCAAATGCAGTAGCTGCTAAAAACACAACTCATTTATAGGTTTTTTTTTTTTGATCACAATTTGATTGAAAGCAACATACTTTCTTAATTTTTTAAATTTTTGGCCTAATTTGATATTGTACCTTTTTTTCTCGTCCTTCTTTTAAGTTAAGCTTTTATGTTGTACAGTTTACATTAATAGCTAGAAGCTAAAAGCTCTATCAGTAGATATTCAAGTAAGCAGAACAATTTCAATTTTTATACATTTTTTATTGCAATGTTATATTCTATCTTTTCATTTTAATGCTCAAAAATATAAGCGTGCAAGCCTTCATACTTCTTACAACTACAAACTCGTATCTAAGTAAAATTTCCCACAAACTGCAACCAAAGCCTTGAGTGCACACACACACACATGCAACGCAACCACTTCATCATGCAAGTTAACAATGACAAAATCACTTTTGATGCTTACTTAATTTAGTCTTTCAGAATTTTACAATTTTCCCGCAACCATCCACCCCTAAATGCTGTTGTAGATACTGCGCAGCGCTCAATTCTACTCATCACAATATGGCCTAAAGTGTTTAGCATTTTAATTATAATGAAAATGTGGGTAAATGGTAAGGAAAATAACAACAATTCATAAATGCAATTAAATGTCTGTGTATGTGTTTGTTTGTATTTATGTGTATTTGTGCGTGTGTTGGTAGCATAATTAATGTAAAAATGCTTGAATTTTAAGTCCTACCGCAAATGTTTCACTGAAAAAACCGCTAATGTGAAGATCTATGAATGTATATGCATGAGTTATGCGCTTTCAATGGCTTCACTCATGTGTGTGGCTACGAATGTAGTTTTGTAAGTAAATGAATGTGTAATCGCAAGCATGATGAATGCAAAATAATTTTTTTTTTCTTGTTTTTTTTTTAATTTTTTTTTTTTTTTTTTGATTATTCTCATAGAGTTACTTAACCACACAAATTAGTTCCACTCAAGTGTGTGGCTTCTGCTACTTAAGGTATGCATAAAACATCGCACAGATTTAAGTATGCGGATAAAAACTTTACAAACGCGCTTACTTGCTTATAAATAATTTATTTGGACTAAAATTTTCGCATTCATAATTTTTAGTTTTTATTTTATCTGAGCGCTTTTCAACAAAATGGAAGAGGTCTTACTTAATAACATTGGAGCTCCTTAATCAGATTCACGAACGAAGGTGATTTTATACTAGCCGATAAAAACACGCAGTCTGCATTAAAATATCAATATGTAACTAAACAGAATTTATCTCTACTTTTATTGCCACTACTGTATACAGCAATAAAAAATATTTTGCTGCTTTAAAAATTGTCCCAAACTACAAATTCGACATCTAGAAAGGCAACTCTGAAAACTGCTTTCATTTTGAAGCAGAAGATTTTGTGTGATTTGCGCACAAACATACTGAAAGACAGACACAAATTCTCAAAAATGTTTTCTGCTTTTTTTGATATCTATAGCGCGCAGCTTGCGGTGTGCTACAGTTATATAAATCGTAGTGGTTTTAGAGAAACATTACATTATTATTTATTTTTCTATGAATATTTGTATAACTTTTTATACTACTATTAATTATTCATTCAAGACAATTATTCATAACTAAGCAATTTTCTTAAAGATCGTTTTTGTTGTGGTAATTTAAAATTAAAATTTGTTTTCTTTTTTTTTCAAATAAATATTTTCAGCATTTTGTTTTACTTTGTTTAATTGTTGTGGATTCTTCTCAAGGCCAAGAATACAAGTTTTTAAAATCATAAAGTATAATTTAGCATTAAATATATTTTAAAAAAAAAGTAAAGAAATTATATCATTTTATAAAAAATAATAAATAATTTGTTTAAATATTAGATAAAATGAAAATATTGCAGATTTGAAATAAGCTTAGCGCCAATAATACAAATTCTGTAATTTAATATCAAAAAATTTTTAAAAATATATATTTAAATTATTAGTAAAATAATAAAGGAAAAATATCAAAAAAAAAGTATATTGCAGATATGAAATGATCATACGGCTAAGGATAGTAATTTTAAATACAATGTAATAATCAAAAGTTACTAAAAATAGTTAAACAATTAACCAAATAATATCTTATATACATATGTAATTTATTATTCAAAAACTGTTTTTTAAAAACTTAATAATTGATAAAAATAAAAAATAACAAATTATTTTTACTTTTTTTTTTTAAATAATTTTTTTTTTATTCAATTACATAAAAACTGTTTTAAAATCATTTTTTTCTTATTTTACTTAAAATACATAAATATTTTTTACTTTTTTTCTTAATTAGTTTTTTTTTATTTTATTCAATTACATAAAAACTGTTTTACAATAATTTTTTTTCTAATTTTACTTAAAATACATAAATAGTTTTCCCACAAATTGACGGGGCCTAAGGTTTTTGCCGATTTCGAACGGCATCTGCACAGCAGGTTAATTTTTGTTGAGAAGTCTTTCATGGCAGAAATACACTCGGAGTTTTCCAAACCACTGCCGAGCGGCGACCCCGTTTCAATCCACTTTTGATGTTGCCTGTAGCAGGGCTCGAACCTTGGAACTTCTGTGCGGTAGGCCAGCAACACCCACCGCCATAAGTATCAATAAAAATAATAAATACTTTTCTTAAATTAAATAAAAATTAAGAAATTTTAATACAAAAATTAAGTAATTGAAAAAATATTTATTACAGGTAATTATTTGAAATCGGCAATAATTTTATATTTTTTTTTTTAAATAATTTTCTTTTTTATTAGATTATATAAAAATTTTTTTTAAATATTTTTTTTCTAAACTTTTTTTCTATTTTTACTTAAAATATTTTTACATAATTTTATTTTTTTTTTTCTTGATTAAATTCTTTTTTCATTAAATGACTGCTATATCAATGGGTAGTTTCAATGACATTTTTCAATTAAAGAGTAAAAAGAAACAAATTAATTAATTTAAGAAAACTGCTTCCACTTTTAATTAAAGCTTTTTTATTCAGTAGTTATTTTTGCCCTACAATTTTTTAGCTACAATTTCCTACTATGTTTTGTTCTTATATAATTGACTTACGAAATTACTTCTCAAATTATTTGTGTAGAAATTAAATTCAAATTTTGATTTAATTAATACAGCTTATAATTTTATCAAAATTTTTTTGTTAAATTTTTTTTTTTTTTTTTTGTAACTTCTTTGAATTACATTTTCTTACTATTTTTTGTTTAATTTAAATTTTCTTGCTAAATTGCCAGTTGATTAATTTTTTTAAACATTTTTTAATATTTCGTTTTTTTTGAATTTTAATGAAAATCTCAATTTGCCGACCCATTACAATCGTTTTAATATATTTACGAGTATAGCTTTATCTGCTTTCACCTGATATAAAATAAAATTCGTCTCCACTTGCTAGCCCGCCAAGTCTCTGCTACTGACTCAATAGTGCAGCTCAAATGCTTTACTCTTTTTCTCAATTTATATTATACGATAATTGCTGTACATTGGCCATAATTGACAGTTCATGGCTTTGTTGTCAACTGCAGTGAAGTGCTAGACTGACCAAACGGATACTCGATGAAATGCCACAATATAAAGCAGCTACACTACAACCATCCAATATGTACGCCTTGTATGGCTTTATGTGCGTTGAAAGCTTTCATTATTATTAAAAGGTGTTTTTTTTAGGGGTATAGAACTTCGAATTGAAATAAAACACAAGAAAATCGTTTTAAGGTCCATCAATTTGGCTTTATTGGAAGGATAATTTTATGCCATTAATGTTTAAATATGATTTCGGGCATGTGGCCGCCGCGGCTGGCTCGAATATAGCCAATTCTACAGGTCCAATTTTCAACCACTTTTTCGAGCATATGGGGCCGTATGTCGGCAATAACGCCACGAATGTTGGCTTCCAATTCCCCTAACGTTTCTGGTTTGTTGGTGTAGACGAGCGACTTCACATATCCCCAAAGAAAATAATCCAATGGTGTCAAATCACACGACCTTGGTGGCCAATTGACAGGTCCATTCCGCGAAATTATGCGCTCATCGAATGTTTCCTTCAATAAATCGATTGTGACGTGCGCTGTGTGGCATGTAGCGCCGTCTTGTTGGAACCACAACTCATCCACATTCATGCCATCCAATTCGGGAACAAAATAGTCGGTTATCATGGCTCTATACCGGTCTCCATTAACGGTAGCTGCCTCTCCAGCATTATTGCGGAAGAAGTATGGCCCAATGACTCCACCAGCCCATAGAGCACACCAAACAGTCAGTTTTTGTGGATGTAATGGCGTTTCAAGGGTCTCATGTGGATTCTCTTCACTCCAAATGCGGCAATTTTGCTTGTTGACGTAGCCATTCAACCAAAAATGAGCCTCATCACTGAACAAAATTTTGCGATGAAAATCAGCATCGAAATCAATCTCATTTTCGGCCCATACACCAAAATCACGACGCATTGCATGGTCTCGCGGCTTTAATTCTTGCACAAGCTGGATCTTGTAAGGTCGCAAGCCAAGATCTTTGCGCAAAATCTTCCATAAAGTTGATGGACAAAGCTCCAATTGCTGTGCACGGTGGCGAATCGATTCATTCGGGTCCTCTTCAACACTTTGCTCTACAGCGGCAATTGTTTCTTCGGTGCGCACTGTTCGACGTCTCTGCGGATGCGTATTATCACATAGAGTAAACGTAGTGCGAAAACGATCCATGGTTAACCGAATTAATTGCTCTGATGGACGATTATGTCGACCATAAAATGGACGGAGCTCACGGTAAACTTCGCGAACTGAACCATTATTTTCGAAATAAATTTGCACGATTTGCAAGCGTTGTTCTTTTGTCAACCTGTTCGTGATGAAATGGCAAACCAAACTGAACATAAATGACATTAGAGTTGCCAGATTTGACCACAAAATGCCAGTTTTATCTCTATTCGAAAAACAAACCTGTAAAAAAAACACCCTGTATTTTTTTTTTTAAATGTTTATTTTTATTTGTACTTAATATATTTGTATTAACGTTAATAATGCGGCTGGCACTTGTGTACGCTCAAAAATAAAACTTTAAATTCCAGCATTGAGTTGAGCTTATAATGGCGTAAAAAATTCCACTGATTATTGGTGTTATTTAATTTCGCTTTTGTTAATTTTTTTATTTTTTTTATCAATTTATATGAAAGCAAAATGTCGCCTGCAAATTGCTGTACTTAAAACACCTGGCATTATGAATATAAAGCGCCATAAATTACAACAAAAATATTGTGCTGCGTGCTATGATGCTAGCGGTTTGTTGATGCAAATGTGTGCCTGATGTGCAGAAGTTTGCGATTATTACTATTTATTGCGTAATATTACAGATTTAATAACATTCGAGAGCAACTGAACGATGAATGGCAAAGCATAAAGTTTCTTTGTCATTGAAACAAATATTATTATTATTTCATAATTCAATGTTCGTCGAATGGATGGTGATACATGGCGTATGAGTAATATTTATGGATGTGAAAGGCGAGTAGCTCATATCGAGGTATATGAAGATTACACGTAGGGAAAATTTCTAGAGGTTGAAAAGGAAGGTGAAGACCGAGGTAGGGATGGAGATGAAAATCGAGAATGAGATTGTGATTGAGATTGAGGTTGAGCTTGAGATTTAGATTGAGGTAGGGATGGAGATGGAAATTGAGAATGAGATTGAGATTGGGATTGAGATTGAGATTGAGATTGAGTTTGAGATTGAGATTAAGATTGAAATTGAGCTTGAGTTTGAGCTTGATATTGAGATTGAAATTCGGATTTATGTTGAGATTGAGATTAAGATTGAGATTGAGCTTGAGTTTGAGCTTGAGATTGAGATTGATCTCGAGGTGAGAGTGAGATTGCGATTAAGATTGTGATTGAGAAAGAGATTGACACTGACATTAATATTGAGATTCAGATAGAGATAAAGATAGATATGGCAATAAAGACATCGATGGAGATGAAGAAAGAAATATATTACCACTGTTCCAATGAATGCGAGTCAATTTTCGGCCTGAAAATATCTGGTAGTCTCTAGCTATATAATGAAACTAGTCCGTTTCAATTGTTCTTTTTGATACAGAGAAAACTCAGAATTTTCAGATGACAAAACGATATTTAAACTAAACCCCCTTATTCATAAAAAGATAGGGTTTAAAAAGCTATTTCAAAATTCATATTTAAATGGCATTTGAAAATGTCAATTCAATTTTTTGTGAATATGGGGGTAAATCTGTGGCAACAGGCAAAAACAGCTAAATTCAAATTAAGATGAAAGCATCGCTTAGAGCAAAACAGCTAAAGTATATTTTCCGCTTGTCATGATTTGTGAAAACCCTTGCTCAAAATTAGTTAAGAGTAAAACTTAAGTTAAAAAAATTTAATTGGGCTGTTGTTACTTGTTGACATAGAAAAACTCCTCGTAAAATTGTGTTATATTTCTCATATTAAACCACAAAATAAAAATACCTTGCAAAAGTAACTCAATTGCTGGGGAGTGAACTGGCTTGCTAGTTAATATCCAACTGTCACTGCTTATTAATTTTCCTGCAGGGTTTAAACTTCACATATACATATGTACAAACTGATCAGTCATGCGTGTGCCCTGCCTTCGAGTGCTTATTTTTCACTGCGCAAAGCACATTTTTTTGTTCTTAATGCTGCCAGTGCCCTTACCACTTTGCTACGTTATTATATACTTCATCTCCATAATTTGCATACTGTCGTATCAGATCGGCTTCAACGGCTATTGTGATTAAATTATTTAAAATTATTGTTTAAGTATGCTTTGTTGTTAAGAGAATATAAATTTTTCAATGCATTGAAGGGTACGAGTATTTTATTATTTTATTTTTTTAATCAATTACCTGCCATATTTTGCAATTGAAATTACTTTACTGTTTTTTAATTTAAATTACATTAGTTAGATTGCTTTTTTTTAATTACTTTAACCATTTTGTAATCAAAATTTATTTGATTCAATTTTTTTTAATAAATTGCTTCCAATATTTATTGCTTCCATACTTTATTGTTTTTTAAACAGAATAATTTTTCAGTTTTTTAATTAAATAACTTCCATTATTTTACAAATGAAATTACTTTAATTATAATTATTTTTATTAAAATAACTCTATACTTTTGATTTAAAATTGTACTAGTCAAACACTTTTGTTATTAAATTACTTTCAATATTTTTTAATTAAAATTTCTTCCGGTTTTTTTAAATTAAAGTTACTTTGATTATAATTTTTTTATTAAATTACTTCCAATATTTTTTCATTAAAATTAGTTAGTCAAAATTTTTTTTATTAAATTACTTTATAATTTTATTATAAAAATGACTTTAGTTCAATTTTTATTTAGTAAATTATTAAAATTACTTTATTATTTTTTAAATTAAAGTTACTTTAAAAACACTTTTTAATTCAATTACTTCCATCATTTTTTAACTAAAATTACTTTATTTGAATTTTTTTTTTTTTTCTTTTAAATTGCTTCCCATATTTTTTCATTAAATTACTTTACAATTTGTTAATTCAAGTTACATTGGTTAATTTTTTTATTATTAAATTACTTTCAACATTGTTTAATTAAAATTACTTTGAATCACATTTCTAAAATAAATTGCTCCCAATATTTTTTAATTAAAATAACTTTATTATTGTTTTTTAAATTAAAATTACTTTTCAGTTTTTTAATGAAATTATTTTACAATTGAAATTACTCTAGTGCAAATTCTTTTATTAAATTAATTCAATATTTTTTAATTAAAACTACATAAGTCAAAATATTAAGTTACGTTCAATATTTTTTAATTAAAACTACTTTAATTTTTTTTAATAATATTACTTCGACTCAAAATTTTCTTTAATAAATTACTTCCATTATTTTTATATAAAATTTCGTTATTATTTTTTAAATTGAAGTTACTTTAATTACACTTATTTATTAAACTACTTCCATTATTTTTTAATTAAAAGTACTTTATTTAAAATTTTTTTATTAAATTACTTCCAATATTTTATTAAAATTACTTTATTGTTTTCTTTTTCCAATTATTTTCATTTTCATTTTTTTTATTAAATGACTTCCAATATTTTTTCATTAAAATTACTTTTCTATTTTTTTAAATTAAAATTACTCAAATTTAATTATTTTGTATTAAATTAATTCCAATATTTTTTAATGAAAATTACGTCAGTTAAACTTTTTTTAAAAATTTGCTTTCAATAATTTCTTTATTTTTAATTAAGAAGAAGAAGGCTCTCTGGAGTTGGCGGAGTCTAGTTGTTCAGCTCAAGAAATCCGCTGCATCCACCCACCAGGAGCATGAGCTCTTTAGAGCAGATATTGTTTGAATAATAATTTTGCTCGTGTCCCAATAGTTTGTGTGTGATAACATCTTAAAGGAAAGTGATATATGTATATATAGTTAGGAATAGGAGTCCAGTTCAACACATAGTACATGTGTAAATAAAGTGACTAATGGAATATAAAAGAATGAAGTATGTCCAAGAAATCTTCAACGGAAACAGTTTAAATCATCAGCTCCTGGCAAGTATGATAAGCTAAGTAGAATGACACTCGAGTTGATTGGAAGAATAGTTCTTAAAAAAAAAATTCTAAGAAAAGAGTGGCAGTGAAGTAGCAAAAGTTAAGTGAAAAAATATGTTGGTTATCTCTCAGAAACAACAGCACTACACTGGCACGTACTTACTTCAATAACCACCTACTTCTCTCCTATCGCAGCTGCAGGGATATTCAACCAAAACAAAAAAGGTACGAGAAACGCATTTTTTCATTTTCCACGTACTTGCTTGTGGTTTAAGAAAAGTTTTTACTGTGTTTGCTTGTTTGCCGAGTTGAAAAGGTTGCATGCCATGTACTTGCATGCCGAAGCGTTCGTAGGAAGTAGACAGACAGACAACAGGCAGCTGTTTAGTTAATACACAAGGCGAAGATAAAGAAGGTTACTGCAGGCAATAAAGGTAAGCCAGTAAACTAGCAAACAGCAGCCAGCAATTGCGGTAGAGAGAAAAACAATGGCATCTTAAACATGACGCACGCAGGCAAATTTCAACAACTGGCACTAACATTGAAAATAACTTGCACAAGGAAGGATGGGCATTTGGAAAACTGGTGTAGAAAGTAGCAGGGACCTTAGTTCTAACAGTTGTGGTTGTTGTTATATTTTTTTTTTTTTTTGTTTACTATTTTTAAAGTAAATTGTTTACTCCTTTCTTGTGGTAACAAAAAATATTTTTCTCTGATTGATCTAGACATCCTTGTCAGATAAGCTTCCTTACGCTGTCTTAATCATTAGGCTATCAGAGCTATGGTTTTTCTGTCACTTAAACACCTATTTTTATTTATTATACTATAACAGTACTATACCTGTAACATAAGCTATGGCAGTTGGCTTTAAATTTTAATTTTCTATTTAAATTAACACTTGTAATAAAACTGATTGAAAAAAAGACAGTTATAATTTTCATAAAAAAAGGTATTATATTTTATTATATTTTTTTCAATCTATTTATTTTATTTTATTTTATTTTATATTATTTTATATTATTTTATTTTATTTTATTCTGTTTTATCTTGTTTTACTTTGTTTTATTTTAGTTTATAATATTTTTATTTATTTAATGTTGTTATTTTATTTTATTTTATTTTATTTTCTTGCATTTTGTTTTATTTTGTTTTATTTTATTTTATTTTATTTTATATTATTTTGTTTTATTTTATTTGATATTATTTTGTTTTATTTTATATTATTTTATTTTATTTTATTTTGTTTTACTTTATTTTATTTTATTTTACTTTATTTTATTGTATTTAACTTTATTTTATTTTATTTTATTTTATTTTATTTTATTTTATTTTATTTTATTCTGTTTTATCTTGTTTGACTTTGTTTTATTTTAGTTTATAATATTGTTATTTATTTAATTTTTTTATTTTATTTTATTTTAATTTATTTTTTTATTTTATTTTATTTTATATTACTTTATTTTATTTTATTTTAAATTATTTTGTTTTATTTTATTTTATTTTATTTTGTTTGACTTTATTTTATTTTATTTTATTTTATTTTGATTTATTCTATTTTATTTTATTTTATTTTACTTTATTTTATTTTACTCTGTTTTTTTTTATTTTTATTTTTTTCTATTTTTATATTTTATTGTATTTTATTTTGTTTTATTTTATTTTATTGTATTTTATGTTGTTTTATTTTATTTTATTTCATTCAATTTTTTTTTTAATTTTTAATTTATTTTATTTTATTTTTATATTATTTTTTTGATTTTATTTTATTTTATTTTATTCTATTTTATTTTATATTATTAAATTTTTTTTTTTAATAAAAGAATTTAACCTACAAAAACTTCATCTTCCCATATCGGTCATGGTTATCTGCAGCTTTGCTACCAATATCGTGTACAGCATGCTGCTTTACATCCTTCTGATAGCTTGGTTGCTTTAAATGATAAAAGTTTCAGACATTACAAAGTTTCTAACATACTTTCGTCATACGCAGATGATACACTTCGTATGAGTAACCCTTGATATATATTGTGCTTGTCACATAATCGCCTTAACTTAACTCCTGTTTAGGTTTTACTATGAAATTCTTTAATATAGCTTTGGGCTTAATATTGAAAATGCTTAAGCGAATGCTTTGATACTTAACTTATTTACACCCACATTACTGTAGGGACATGTAAAAAGTTTTGCAAAATTTTGTAAAATTGTAAATTTTAACACCACAAAAGCTTAAGTACTCGTATTCTGGAAAGTTTAAAAAAATAAAAATTAATATTTCATGTAAAAAGTTTTGCAGCAGGCTTTATTTAGTAGAATACCAAAAAAAAAACATTAAGCAGAACTTTTGTATTTTAATAATTTTAGGAGATTGTAAATAAGTTTAAAATTGTTGTAGTCGAAGAGTGATGCTTACATGTGTAGATGACACTTGAATAATCAATGAAATACAATAAAACTTTAAGTATAACCGAGCTTTTTCTACAACAGTGTTCCCGAAAACCAAAACCAAGGCGCTCATACCACTACAACTGTGAAAATAAGAAAAAGAAAAACAATATAATTTACTATAAGCGCCAATGACTAATTGTCTTATTTAAATCGAATTAAATTAAATTTTGAATTTATTATGTCAATTTTTTTTCTAATTTTTGTTGGTTTTTATTAGCATATTTATTTGCTTCCATTTCCATTCACAAAATAGTCAGAATGAATTTTTATAATCCAATACACATGTATTCTTCATAAAAGAATTCTTTAGAAATATATTTCTAGATAAAGAAAGTGTCTAAATGAATTTATTTTAGATTAATATTTACGTCCGTATGATTGAAAATGGAATAAGTTCAGTTTCATTAAATTCAGAACATTTGTTTATACCGTATATGTATTAACTTATTAAATATATTTTATTGAGAAAGCAAACAAAGCAGTACAAAATAGGAGTAAAAAAATCAAATGTTTCCCTACCTACCAGCACAACAAAAAATAAATTATTATAAAAATATATATAAATTATATAGAAAAAAATGTGTGTACAAATAAATTGATAAATAAATACACGACGTATGATTGACGCCACACAGCGAGGGTAAACGTTGAAGCAAATATGTTACGTACACGACACGGTGGCATAGGTACAAATAGCTTGCCTGAATTTCATGTTTACATACTATACATATATACTAACAAAATATATGTAGGCACAGCGAAATACACATGTAGTTGAGAATTTTTATGTGCATGCGAACAAAAACAAATATTTGTGAAAACCATGGTAGACGAAACTGAGGCTTTTTAAAAAAAAAATGTAATATAAAAAGCAGCATAAAAGCGGAATGTAGAAGAAGTTTTTCGTGCTTTTATAATATAAAATATATATTTCGATTTAAAAATTTTCCTGTGTCAAAAATTTTGTTAAGGATAAAATCTTCACACCGTAAAAAGAAACCATAGCAATAACCACAGCCGTAACCGTAGTCGTAAATAAAACTTTAACTGAAAAAATACCTAACGATGCACTTTTCATTTCCCTTGTTGAGACTGTTATAATTACGCTTAAGTTTACGGTTAAGGTTACGGTTATGGTTAAGTTTATGGTTATGGTTACGGTCACTGTCAGAGTTGTTGTTATTGTTTCAGATGCGCTTAAAAATTTGCATGTGTAAAAATCTTCTCACCATAAAATGAACCCAGCCTAACCGCAGGCTTTACCTTAAACCGTAGTATATGGAGCCGTAGAGGTAACCGTAGGAGCAAATAAACTCGAAATTAACCGTGAATAGACTTATTTATGAGATTTTCTCTTTTTCAGGGCGATTACGGTTATGTTTAAGTTTAAGTTTACTCTTGTTATTAAGTTTTCGGTTATGGTCATGATCACAGTTAAGGTTGAAGTTACTGTAAATTTTACATTTATGTTATGATTATGGTTAAGTTTACGTTTATCGTTACGGTTAAGTTTACTGTTGTGGTTAAGTTTACGGTTATGGTAACGATCACAGCTAAGGTTGCAGTTACGGTTTCGCTTATGTTCACGGTTACGGTATTTCCCCGATTACTTTGTTCGGCTCTTTTGGGGTCGGATAATGCTCTGTCTCAGCTGATATGATGAACTTTCTTTCTGGCCAATTTCGAATTTCATTTAAATCCAGATAAACCGACAATAAAAACATTAGCAAACAAACACATTTTCACACACAAAAACAACTATTTGTTGCATGTAAATATGTATTCATATGTACTCATATATATACTAGATATTCATATGTATGCACGTGAATAATTGCACTTACAAGCAAAATCGCTACTCAGCATTCGTTGAAATACGTTCAGCGATAAAAAGTATATAAACAAAAACAATAAAATAAAATTGAAATAAAGTGAATTAAAAAACATTAAAAAATATTGCGCAATGAAATTCAAAAGATTTAAAGTGTGGCAATTTCAGCCAACCACACAGCCTATCTGATCGAAATAGTTGCGGTTGAGTAACCATTTATGTTATTTGTTATATTTTTATTTTACTTCCGACTTTTTTGTTGTCTTAAATCGCTTTTCCTCATTCACAGCACATAGCTCTATTTATTAATTGCATTTTGCGGCATAATAGCCAATAACTTGGATGTGAGACTGTAGTGCAATAATTTAAAACAAAAAAAAAAATAAAGCCAATATTAATTTGCATATGCGTCAGTTTAATTTTCGTTTTTAAATTACTCGCTGTTGAATTAAAGTTTTTATTTTAGGAAAAGTTTGTTAGCTTAAAATAAGCACAACTTTTAGTGAGTAAAAAAAATTATAGTAAAATTAAAATTAGTTTCAATAAATTTAAGATTGAATTGAGTTTAAATTTAAAATATCTTTAAATTCGAGTACTTTGTACAGTTTAAGAACTTTGAGCTCTTCCCAAATTTAACAAATAAATTTTAATTCTTTTAAAGTTTAGCATTCAGAATCTTAAAAAGTTTAAAATTTTGTAAAATTGTAAATTTTAACACCACAAACTTTCGTACTTAAAACTTTACATATATTAAATCTAAGAAGGTAAAAATATTAAAAAAAAAATTAATAGCTTATACTAAAAAAATTTAAAACCATTTTGATTGTGAAATAATTTTTAAACCATATAAACCATAAATATTTAAACATTCCAGATTTAAAAATGCAAGTAATGGAAATTTGAAAAGTTTCAGAAAATGTAGTTTTAAAACTCTTCTAAAAAAATCTAAAATTTAAAAGTTTTATTGTGATAAATTTTAAATTTAAAAAATCAAGAATACAAAATTTGAGAAATTTCAAAAAATCTAATTTGAAAATTCTTCTAAAAAAAAAACAGTGCAAAAGTTGTAATGTGAAAAGCTTTAATTTAAATTTAAATGCCTTTTACAATTTAAACTACCAAACCAAAGTTGGCAAACTTAACAATTAATAATTAATTAAATGATTATTAAAAAATGAAAAACTATAATAATTTTCATAAAAAATTCAAAAAGTGAAAAATTACTATTCTTGAGCCTTGAGCTCGTTTTATGAATACTTAACAATTAAAATTTAAAAAAAGTAAAAAATGTAAATACTAAATTCTAAATTTGCAAATTCTAAATTTGGCAAAATAATTTTAAAACCATATCAACTTTAAGCATTTAAAATATTGCAATTTTAAAAAATTTTATTTTAAAGAGTTAAAACAGCGTACTTAGAAAATTCGTTAAAATTTAAATAGGTTTAATATGTTGTGTTAAAATCATAGCAGTTACTAAAGAGTTAATACTTGTAAATTTAGAATTTTTTAAAGCCAAAAATAATAAGTTTTTAGAAAATTCAAGAAAACTCACTGTTCTTTAATTTGAAAACTCTTCTAAAAAAAACGTGCAAAAGTTGTACTGTGAAAAGCTTTAATTTAAATTTAAATGCCTTTTACAATTTACACTACCGAAGTTAGTAAACTTAACAATTAAAATTTAAAAAGAGTAAAAAATTTAAATACTAAATTGTAAATTTGTTTTTGTTTTTAATGGCAAAATAATTTTAAAACAACTTTAAGCATTTAAAATGTTGCAATTTTAAAAAATTTTATTTTGAAAAATTAAAAAAGCTTATTTTGAAAATTCGTTAAAATTTAAATAGGTTTTATATGTTTAAGATTAAAATCACAGCAGTTACTAAGGATTTAATGCTTGTAAATTTAGAATTTTTTAAAGCCAAGAATAATAAGTTTGTAGAAAATTCAAGAAAACTATTTTTTTTTTTTTATTTAGTAGACAAGAAAAATTTGAAGACAACCGCCATATATTTATAGATTCATTTCAGAAGCTGCTAGACTTCTTCAGAAGCGACATAAAAACATATTTATTTCAAACATTTTAATACGTTTTAACATTTTGACCCTTAAAGCCATTCACACATTAAATGTGAAATCGGCTAAACTAAATATAAATTTCTAAGTTGAACCTGTAAGGTTTAAACAAAGAACCTAAAATCGAATTAAAGGGAATAAGAACTATGTGTAGCATAAATTTAGAAAATTTTAATAACAATCGTTTTGCAGTTTACTTCTGCAAAATATTTTTTTTTCTGGCTGTTTACAAGTTTCATAATCTCTTAAGCATACATAAATAAATTGTTTTTTTATATACCCTCTATACTCATGTAACTTTTTTAAAAGTTCTTCTCATTCATTGTTGAATTCTAAGCTTGTATTTGTTTACAACTGTTAGTTGTTGTTGTTGTCTTGAATCAAGCAAACATACTCGTATATTTAAACCCACATTTGCTTACTTGCCATTTTGTTAGACCCTTTTTCCATTTATATACTTATACATAGGTACGTATGTATTTGTGCAACGTTATTTGTCTCCTGAACTGCCTAAGCTGCTAAACGCATGTAGGCGTAATGATAAGGAAAGCAGCAGAAAAGTTAAAAAAAGTTCAAGAAATAAGCTGAAAGAAAAACAAACACAAGCAGAGCAATATAATTTATGGCAGCATTAGACACATTATCAGGCAGAGGTAAGATATGTATCAAACATATATTTTATACAATTTTTTTTTGGTGATCTGGCAATTAAGCAGAAACTTAAACTATGTTGGAGAGTGCTTACATGTTTTGGCACATATGCTTGCAATCAAAGGTTTTAATTACTTTAGATATTTTTAGGAGCTTTTTCCATGTTTAAACATTCATTGTGGGTGTATGGGTGTGAATGAGTATGTTGGTATTTGCATTTATGACATAAATTTCTCTTTTAATGGCTTAAAGAATGATAAATAGCTTTAATTTAATTTTAAGAAAATAAAAGAATGTTGAGGGGAAAAATATGCTTTGAAACATCTGATAAAGCAAGAAAAAATCTAAGGTTGACAAGGTTACCCTTAAGAAAAAAACTTTTTGCTAGATAAAATAGCAAAGTTTAGAATTTAGTTTAGAAAGTGAAATATGAAGCAATAAAAAATAGTTTTTCCTCAGTTGAACTAATATTAAGCTATCAAACAAAAACTTTTAAATAGTTTTTAAAATTTTACCACGCTAGCATATTTACAGGTAAAAGCTATTTTTGTTACAAGAAGGCTTAAAAATAAAATGTCTTAAAAAGCCTGCAATTTCCAACATCTCAAAACCAAAGTTCCAAGAATATAAAAATTTCAAGTTCTGCCGCCATAAAAATTTTAAAAATTTAAAGACTTAAACATTTTGTTCCTCTATATGCCAAATTTGAATATATGAGCTTATTCTTTAGAAAGAACAGACGCTTGTAAAATTTTAATATTTTGAAAATTTTAAATTTACAAATAATATGGATTTTAAAATTTTTAAGCTGGTGTGTTTGAACATTTGAGAGAACGAATCAAAAAAATTAAACGCTTAAAATATTTTAGAAAAATTAACGGAAAGTATATTTATTTTTTTAAATTTTTAAATTTTCTTGCTAATTTTTTTTATAATAATAAAAATATTTTCTTTGCTATATATTTTCAAAACGAAAATTAAAAGAAAGAAAGTGCAAAATCTAATTTTTCTTTTGAAGTAAAATACAATATTTTTGCATTATTGTAAATTTTTTTTAATTTAAAGCAATTCCTTTTCAATAAAAAAAATTTTAAATAAACTTTCCGAAATAATTTAATAAATTTATTTCTTAAGTTAAGCAAAATTTACAATTTTTCAATAAACTGCACGTTAACAATATTTTTTGCTAAAGATTTCAATATTTAATAGTGAGAACGAAATAGAAACATATGCGTAAAGTTTCAAATTTTTTAAAATGCTAAAAAAAAATCATTATTTGCACTATACCCCATTAGATCGAAAAAGCTTAAAATACGAATAATAGTCTTACAAAATCGAAGAATATACGACGAAAAAATTATAATACTTATGTTTTATTGTTTATATATTTGCAAAGCATTTTTTTTTAATTTTGAAATAAATTTAAAAAAAAAACTATTAAATTCATTTCTTAAAGTGAGCAAAATTTATAATTTTTAAAATAACATTGTCTTAAAAAATTTTCCTGTTTCGTAAAGTTTATTTTATCAATATTTCGGAAACCACAGAAGTTAAAAAAATAAACTTTGGGCGTATGAAAATTTTAGAAATCTTTCCATTTTTCAAATTTAAAGTTACCTATTATATTATATTTTGGACTTAAATATTTCTTTGTTAATATTACAGCTCTGATATATCTAAAGACATCCTGAAATTTTCAGAAGGTTGGTTTTGTTTTTTTTTTCTTAATTATGAATTTTTGAAATTTTTCTAAAAAATTTCTTTTTAATTTTTTTAACTTTGTACACAACACAAAGTTACTCAATTTTGAACATTGAAAAAAAAAAAACTAAACAGGTGGTAGTAGAATGTAAAAAAAAATTTCTAAAATTGAATAAAATTTTTTTATTTTTGTTTTTGTTTTAACATTCCACCCGCTACCCTGACTACCCTTTCAAAGACTATAGTTATAGTCTCGTAATATATTTGGCAATTTAGCTCAAATAATAAAAAATATAAAAACTCAAACGAACACTATGGACTTTCCGAATCTTTTTATTGCGCTATTCATAATAGCAGGTCTAGTCATCAAAATCTTTTGTTTGAGATCGTTTAAGACATTTTCCAAAAAGTAAAAGAATGTCTATTGACACATTTACTCATCAAAAAAGTCAGCTGCAAATTGATACTAAAACAACAAACGGTAAGCAAAATTCTAAAACCTTCATCACAATAGTTAGGCAGCAATAAAACGGAACGTTCCAATCAAAAGCAATGAGAAAATCGACCATTAAGTCGTAGCAGAAGAAGAGGCATATGAATTCTAACTGCTTGTCTGCCTATCCAATCGTTTGATTGTCTGTCTAGAAACACAGAAGGTAAGCACTCTAACCGTTATACATGCATACATACAAAAGACAAACAAGATCACATCACCTTTTGTTACGCCTTCGACAACGGCATGCAAATGTTCATTTAACTTTTGAAGGTTGCGTATACGCCATGGCTGCCTGCATCTGAAATTTAAACTACTAATTGACCACAATTTGCAGCAGATATGGAAACTGTTGTCTAACTGAAGATAATGTAAAAACTGAGAAATGCAATTATTCTACAAATTTAAAAGCTAAAAAAAATGCTCACGCACTTACCGCACATATACAACGGGAAAATATTATTTTCAAAAGCAAAGTAAAAATTCTTTTGATGTGCTGCTGCTCAAATTTGAATGTCGGTTAATGAGTTAGTGCACTACAACAAAATTAATTACGATCCCTGATGTTTGCTGATGATGCTAGATGTTGCGTGGAGAAATTGTAATGTCTTCAATAAAGGAAATAAAAACGGTAGAATAACGGCAGAGTTGAGTTGTTCTTGACGCTATGAATGGCGCGACGGGCCAAATGAGCATAAAGTTAAAGCAGTAGTCGAATTAGTAAACATACCCATTACGGGTTATTGCAATTAGAAAACAGATGTTCTCATATTAGACTACCAGGCGAGGAGTATTTTTTTAAATAACAAAATATAATACGAGTTAGTCTGGTTAGTGATTGTGGCTGACTTTGAAAAAGTACTGTAAGTAAAGTCTATAAATGTCTAATACTTTTTGCACAACAAAGCAAAAATAATTATATGAGAAAGTACGTAAATTTTATAGCGGGTAAAACAATAATAAAAAAAAAAGTTAAGTAAAAAAAATTCAACTCTTCAACTAATTTTTTTACTATGGTAATAAATATTTCAAGTTGCTTTAATTTCAAAATTTGAAAATTTTGCTTGATTTTAGAAATTATTTTAGAAGTTTTTATATTCAGTTAAATAAATTATTTCGATAATAGTGTACTTTAAAAAATTTTGAATTTCAAATATATCGTGTTAAATTTACACAAATTTTCATGCAATTTTATTCTTAAAATGACTATTGCAGCTTAACTTTATTTATAGCTATTTTAAACGCGATATATTTAAAATTTTAAATTTGTTTACATAATATTTCCGAAAAAATGTACATCAACCAAAATTTCATTTAAAAGTCAAAAATGTTGTTAGATTTCAAACCAAATTTGACAAGGGATGACGAAAAATCGTTCCAATATACATCAATTATTCACGCTGTCGGAAAAACAACAAAACAAAATAAAATCAAATGTAATAATAATTGACTTTAAAATCGGTAATATAATTTCGAAATTTGTTATATAAAGATATCACCTTTAGATTTCTTAAAAAAACAACCCAAAATTAAAAAAATTATATTTTTGACTTTGAAAATTACTACAGAAATGTTCTCTTATTTAAAAATTATAAACTTCGTTTTATTTAAAAAGTTATCACATTTACTCTTAACCATTTTTTCGGTTCTAGATTTTTTCCAAAGCTTTACTTCGCCGTTTTAAAAAGATTGCATGTCACTTCTTAAGTTTAAAGCTGTGAAAATTATTATTTCAAGTTTCTGCATCTTAAAAGCTATCCCCAATATTGATAGAAAATAAAAAAGGCTTAGCCTGTTATAGTTGAAAATTTGTATAGAAATTTCATTTTAAGAACTTTATAAACCAATTTTAATTTTTATGAACCTAGCGGTTTAAATTGTGCCTATCTTTGAAAATGCATATTATATCTAGTTTGAAAAATTGTTTTTAGCAGCAAAAAAAATCTTAAAAATATCGTCTGTCAATTTCTAAAAAAAAGCAAAATGATCAAAATATTATAAAACTGCTGAAAAATAACACAGTTTTTGAAATTAAAAACTACTGTGGAAATTTGCTTTAATTTAAGTATTATACATTTTGTGTTATTTGAAAAATAAATCATATCACTTTGTGAGCTTAAAATTAAATTTTATAACACCAATAAGAAGAATCTATTAAAAAATGTTAAAAATAGTTTACCATTCTTTAATTTAAAAATATAAAATTTGTTTTTTTTTTTTTTTTTTTTTTGTATTATATTACTTTATTTGCAATCTGTCATTTTAACATTCAGCAAATGTGATACATTTGTTATAAGTAGCAGAATATAAAAATAAATATAAAGCATATTTCAGTGCGGTATTAATTAATTCAATTTTTGGTTTTCTTAACAATTATGGCGTGTATATTTGGTGTACATATATACGTATGAATGAGCATACATACTTAATTTCTAAAGGGCAAATCAAGGACGTGCAACCTTTTAAGTCGTTTTGTTTCTTCACTATCATCTAATAAGCATATAGCAAGAGTATTACTGTGATCGCTAAGTTTGTAGTTCAAGTATCTATTGGATAACCTCCGCACTTCTTCTTTGACGTAGGGAATTTCCAGGTCGTTATGTATATTTTCGTTTGTTATAAACCATGGCGCATTTAGAATCATTATAAGTGTCTTTGATTGATATCGCTGTAGAATTTCGATATTGGAGTTGGAAGCCGTTCCCCATAATTGTATACCGTATGTCCAGACTGGTTTTAAAATCGCTTTGTATAATCGAATTTTGTTCTCAAGACTGAGTTCGGACTTTGCTCCAAGGAGCCAGTACATTTTGTTTGTCTTTATCTTAAGTTGTTCGCGCTTTGCTTTAATGTGGTCTTTCCACGTAAGTCGTCGATCTAGGTGCATTCCAAGATATCTTACTGAGTTTTTCTGAGGAATAGGTGTGTCATTTATATATACCAGGGGACAGCTTTCTCTTCTAGTAGTGAAAGTCACATGAACAGATTTGTCGGTGTTCACTTTAATATTCCATTTTTTCGCCCATGTTTCTATTTTCATCAGCTCGGGCTGAATATGTGATGTAGCACTGGTTGGAGTTTCGCCAAGGGATAATAAGGCTGTGTCATCTGCAAAAGTTGCAATCATAACCTCATCATTCGTCGGAAAGTCAGAAGTGAATATGGTGTAAAGGACAGGTCCCAGCACACTTCCCTGAGGCACCCCGGCCTCAATTGAGTGTATTTCAGAGCGCTCATTCCTGTGTTTTACATAGAAGCAGCGATCGCTCAAATACGATTTTAGCATTAGGTAAAATGGCAAGGGAAAATGTTTCTTTATTTTGTAAAGCAGTCCTGGGTGCCACACCCGATCGAAAGCTTGCTGTATATCCAAAAATACTCCCGAGCAATATTTTTTGTTTTCTAGAGCATCAGTGATGATACTAACAACTCGGTGGCATTGTTCTATTGTTCCATGTTTATTTCTGAACCCAAACTGGTGTTCAGGTATAATATTGTCTCTTTCAATAACCAGCAGCATTCTTCTCAGAAATATTCTTTCAAATATTTTGGAGAATGTCGCCAGCAAACTAATCGGTCTGTATGATTTAATATCATTTTCTGGCTTTTTCGGCTTGGTTATCATTATAATTTCCGCACATTTCCATTGGGTTGGATAGTGGTCAAGATGGAGGATTTTGTTGTATAAAATTGTCAAGTACCGAATGCATTTTTCAGAAAGCGATTTAATCGTTTTTGCGTCGATTCCATCATATCCAGGTGTTTTTGAGTTATTAAGTTTTATTATCTCTTCCTCAACTTCTAATTGAGATATACGTTTTATCGGTAGGTCCATTTGGCAGGCAACATCTAAGAAACCTATAACTTCTTCATTGTCGAAGTAGCTGTTTAGTGAGAGCGGTTGGAATGTCTTTTTTAGGTATTCGCCAAATGCTTGTGCTTTTCCAATGTCTGTTTTACACCATGAGCCATCAGCGTTTCTAATAGGTACATTTCTCTTTGCTGGCCTTTTTAAATATTTCGTTGTTTTCCATAAGCAGTGTTCGTTGTTTTTATTAACATTGAGATTTTTGAGAAATTCCGAGACTGTCTTATTTTTATAATCGCTTAATGCTAGCTTCAGTTCTTTGCTGGCTTGATTAAGTTTCTTTTTATCATTTGGTAGTCGTCTTATCTGCCAAATTTTACGTAATTTGCGCTTTTGTCTAATCATGTCTCTTATTTGAGATGGAAGGAATGTTTTGTGAACGACTTGCTGATTAACAGGAGTGGCCTGATACGCAGCTTCATAAATAAGCTGAGTAAAGGACTCTATTGCAGTATCTAGATCGAATCCATTTTTAATAGATGTATTGAAATGTATACGAGTATCCATATACTGATGAAAATAGTCAATGTCAGTTTTCGAAGTTACTAATCTTTGCGTCTTGATGGTATCAGGTAGCGTATTTACAGTGACAAGGATTGGCGAATGATCCGAACTCAGATCAAATTTTTCTGCAACGGATACCATATGTCTCGAAATGCCTTTGTACACAACAAAGTCTAGAAGGTCGGGAATTTTTCTTGGGTCAGTGGGCCAGTAGGTTGGCGTGCCTGTAGATAAAACGGCCAAATGATCGCTAGTTACACATTTATGCAATTGTTTTCCTTTTGGATTAGTGAGTCTTGAGCCCCACCATGGATGTTTGGCGTTAAAGTCTCCGCCTACAATGAAGATTGGCCCTAGTTTGTTAAAAATGTTATGATATTCGTCTTGCGTTATGGTAAAACGGGGAGGAAAGTATACTGCGCAAAGAGTAATATTGTAGGAATTGCGTTTAACCTTCACGCAGGTTGCTTGAAGTTGAGGACGTACTATTTCTTCCTCAATTGTGTATTTAAGTGTTGACTTAATAATAATAGCTGCTCCCCCATGGGCTTTGCCATCAGGATGATTGCTGTTAATGAGATCATAGCCTCTTATTCTAAAATAAGATCGTGTCGTAAAATGTGTTTCTGAAATAAGCATGGCGTCGATATTGTAAGTGGAAAGAAATATTTCCACTTCACGGATGTGATTTACTAAACCATTGGCGTTCCACACTGCAAGCTGTAGGTTTACTTGCATAGCTGGTTAATTAGCATTGTCATCATATTTATTAAGTTGTTTGTCATTTCTAGTTGCCTACTTAGAAGTGTTTCAATTTTTTGCAACGTGTTGGGCTCATTTGTTTGCTCGGAATTACCTTTCAGTGCTGCCGCAAATGTAACATTTCCATTTGCTGCATTATAATCGGTGAAATTCTGCGGATAAGCTGATCTATCAGCTTTTGTTTGATATTTTTGGCTATTGCTACGATTAAAACTTTTTTGTTGAACTAGTTTTTGGTAGATATTACAGCCTTTGTAGCTAGCTGGATGGTTTTGAAGGCAGTTAGCACCTTTAGCAGGTAAATCTTTGCTTTTAGAACATAGGGTACTGGGATGGTCAAGCCCGCATCTAACACAATTAAAAGGCTTTGTACAGTAAGTCTTTGTGTGTCCAAATTGTTGACATCGGTGACATTGCACAATGTCATTCGACTTCCTTGGTGGCTCAACGACTACTATAGCATTATTAATATGCTTCAATTCATAAATTGTTTTGTCGTTAGAATTTGGTTCAATATCAACAAAGAACATTGGTAAAGGTAACTTGGTATGGCGACTCCGAATATTCACAATATTCCGTACTTTGTGCCCTAGCAGTTCAAGCTCAGTTTTTATATAACTGACATCAGTTGAGTGGTGCAAATTCTTAATAACAACTCTATAAGCTCTTTCTTGTTTGAGCTGGTAGGTGTGAAATATGATATCATTAGTTTTCAGATGTTTTATTAGAGTTCTATAAGAATCCACATTTTTTATCATAATTCTTACTTCCCCTCCCCTTGCTGCCTTGTAATTGTATTCCGTGTGAGGAATGACAGAGTTAAACATTTCAATCATTTTTTTTATATCACTAACGTTAGGCACAAATATAGGTGGTGGTTTTATGGCTGACTCTCTTAGAGAAGCGGCTTCTTCTATTTCAATTTCATCTTGGTTGTTGTTCTCGTCTGCTAACTCAGCAAACCTGTTTGCATTTGATGACGTACTTGCGCCGTCGTTTTGTTGTTGATGTTTTTTTCTTAGCACTTCAGGTGAAGAGAGATTATTTCTTTTAGTACCTTGGGCACGTGTCGTCACAGTCTGCCATTCCATTGTTCCTATAGCTTATTTACTGCAAGGTGCGTTGAGGGGATTACCCACAACTGCCTCTCAGTGATATGTTCTGACTCTTTGTTTTAAAGAGGTATACACATTTATTTTTTTATTGTTCCTTTTTTTTATTTTTTTTTTTTTATGCAAATGCTTGCAAATGGTCTATTGTGTTTGATGTATTAGAAAACTATCAGCACTATGCACTCGGTTGTTAATCGTTCCGCGGCTCAATGCAGACTGATAAAATTTGTGGAAACAAATTTTTTAAACACAGAAATATTTATGACTTAAATAATTAATAACGCAATTTTCTTTAATTTAGAAATTATGAATTTTATTTTACATTATTTGATTCATTTTCGTTAAATACATTTTTTTATTAAATTCTTCAATTTAAAATAAAAACTAAGTTAACTTTTTAATTTAACTAAATGTTATTATTGTTTTTTAGGCTAGTACGATCTCATTATTATTCAAGCAAATGCAATCATTTCATTATTTTACCCGATGTTTCACTAAAACTGTTTTTAGGGGCATTTTATTTTATTTTAATATTTATTTATTTATTTTATAAAAACTTGTATAATAATACAAATTATTACTAAAAATAACGCAGCGCTAGCGGCATAGGCTTTCGGCTGATATTATATTGATTTCTGATGGTAGCTTTGTCAATACTTTTTAAGTTTAAAATTGTATTATATAAGGAAAAGAAAAAAAATTAAAGAAACAGAATGCCAACTAAAAAAGTTTTAAGACAAATCTTAGAAAAAATGTTAAAAATAATTTTAAAAAATTTTTCATTTAACTTAAACATAACTGTTCCAAAAAAATTGTTTAATTTGTTTTTCCCTAGTATATTTTCCAAAAATTCAAAATTTTCATTTCAAAAATAGCTATAATAATTCAGCAAACAAAAATTTGTTTCGGATTTTTTTTTTTTTGTAGAAAGAAGAAAATTAAAAAATTGCGTAACATTAACTTATATATTTCTTTTATTTAAAATTAAAAAAAAAAAATTTATTTACTAAATTTTCAAAAATATCCAATTCAGAGAAAAAAAAAAAGTGTTTTCGAAAACTTTTTTTTTTTTTACTTATCAACAAATATAAAATTCAATAACTTTTGTATGCCACTTACACATTTTTTATTTGAAATTTGAAAATGCTTAATTTATTAGTTTTTCAAAGAATAATCCAGCCCTTTAACATTTTTTGATAATAACTTGATTAGTATGGATTTCAAAATTGGGCAAGTATAAAAGTTCTACAAATTAAAATAAAAATAATTACAATAATAATTTTCGCTATAGAAAAAAATATAAAGGCCTTGAGTTCATTCATATTCATGATACTTGAAAAATAAAAATTAAAATTTCGCAATTAAAAAAAATTTTTAACAAACAATTTTTTTTTAATTTTCAACTTTAATAATTCCTTAAAGAAATCAGTTGGCCAAGAACTGTAACTTTTTTATTTTCTGCAATCTTCAACTCAATGTACTTGCTGCTGCCTTCCACATATCCATACCGCTATTTGTGTCTACTTCAAGCATGCAATTTTGGTAACGAAATACTCGGTCGCAGGTGTACACCAATGAAAATCTGTTGCTTTATTTGCTTGGCCGCCTTTGCTGTAATTTCCCCACGATTTTCATATCACGAACTAAAGCATTGTATCGATTCCAAAATGGGAACAGTGTAATGGACGCAGTATTTGAACATGGAAAGCAGCGCATGAGACAACATTTGTATGGCAATCTGCGGGGAGTTTTTAGAGGTGGAGCAAGCTGCGTTCCAGCAAAACGCGCCACTTGCTTTTACACTAAAATTATTTCTTGATTATTTTCGCTTTCACGGCGCATATGCATTAAGGTGCCGCGAATTTCACTTTTAACTATGCATTTAGTAGCTTAGAAAGCCACAAAAAAAAATTTTTTATTTAAATAAACTATTGTTATCCCATCTTGCAGCTATACTCAATAGAAGAAATTGTATTGATTCAGTGCACATTAATATAAATGTCCGTATTTAAATTTTTTTTCATACAATAGCCACCTTTAGCTCGGTAAAAATTGCTACCGCTTCCATATAGCAAAATAAAGTACAGTTAAATAGACTGCAAATGAAAAAAATAGCGCAATCAAGAAAGATAGCGAAAGAAAATCTCCAAAAAGACAGCAAAACCTTTAAGCGAATTCCATTTATACTCACTGCCCTCACATAAAACGTGATAATTTTTCTCGCATTTTTTCCGTTTTTATTTATTTTTCCCCTCTCTCTTATACCAACATTCCTTTTTCACATATTCAACTTTTTCATTATTATTACTTTTTGTTTGTTTGGCTTTATCTACGCGCAACATCAGTGCATCCATTGTCTTTGCTAGCATTACTTTGTAGTGTTGTGGTTGTTCTTGTTGTTACAACATATTGTTTACTAAAAAAGTATTCACAATAGTTGCTGCAAAGTCTAAGCGAATACATTTTTCTTTTATTTACTTTTACTTTTATTAATATTTCTTTGCTATTATTTTTACCAACAAACGGATATCGGCTGCAGCTGCTAACATTTCCCACTAACAAGGAGAGAAATCTATTTGAAACAAAATAAATTTATAACAATTAAATGCATTTATATATGTATTAAGCCTTGTAAGCTTTTACTTCGTATATGTGTGCGTAAGCATTTTTCTTTACTTCTGCCGGATTAGTTTGCATCACATCAAACGAAATGGGCTTTATTGAACTGGCCTCAATATGAGTTTTTTCTTCTTTCGTGGCTCAATTTCAACACATTCCGCATTCTAATCCCACTTTCTCTTATTTGTTGTACTCAATTTCCTTTCAATTATTTAGGGAAAAGGCAATTTTTTCCAGGAACTTTGTTTAGTTTTTGAAATTTATATTCTTTTATATGGGTTTCTTTTAATTAAATTGTTTGCCTAAATTTTTCCATTAAATCGGAATTTACTAAGTAAATATTCACATACTTGTGCAAGAATTTCATGAAGGCAAGCAGAAGTACGAGCATACAAGGCTACATATAAATATATATGTGTGTGTGTACAACAACAAACTACAGCTATTTTTGTAGGTATTCAAACAGGCATTCCTAATTTTTAATTTGTTTGCAGTTTTTAGTTCCAACTAATAATTTAAGAGCTTTTTAATTTAATTTAGATACCAAATAATTAGTAATTAATTAATTATAAAAATAATGAAATAATTAAAAATAATCAAATGACTACTAAAAATTATGTAATTAAATACTCCAAAATCAATTAATTGAAAAAAATCCAATAATTTAAAATAATTGTTTAAGCATTCAACTATTTAAAAATAATCAGTAATCAAATAAAATAAATATTCGAATTGTTAAAAATAATCCTGCACTGTTATTTGGTTATTTGTAAATATTTAATGATTTTTAATTTCGGTGGCAGTTTTATATTTATTTAATCAAATTACTTGAAGGAGTTGCTTCATTTTATTATTTGATTATTTTTAGTTATAGAGGGTGTTTTTTTTACAGGTTTGTTTTTCGAATAGAGATAAAACTGGCATTTTGTGGTCAAATCTGGCAACTCTAATGTCATTTATGTTCAGTTTGGTTTGCCATTTCATCATGAACAGGTTGACAAAAGAACAACGCTTGCAAATCGTGCAAATTTATTTCGAAAATAATGGTTCAGTTCGCGAAGTTTACCGTGAGCTCCGTCCATTTTATGGTCGACATAATCGTCCATCAGAGCAATTAATTCGGTTAACCATGGATCGTTTTCGCACTACGTTTACTCTATGTGATAATACGCATCCGCAGAGACGTCGAACAGTGCGCACCGAAGAAACAATTGCCGCTGTAGAGCAAAGTGTTGAAGAGGACCCGAATGAATCGATTCGCCACCGTGCACAGCAATTGGAGCTTTGTCCATCAACTTTATGGAAGATTTTGCGCAAAGATCTTGGCTTGCGACCTTACAAGATCCAGCTTGTGCAAGAATTAAAGCCGCGAGACCATGCAATGCGTCGTGATTTTGGTGTATGGGCCGAAAATGAGATTGATTTCGATGCTGATTTTCATTGCAAAATTTTGTTCAGTGATGAGGCTCATTTTTGGTTGAATGGCTACGTCAACAAGCAAAATTGCCGCATTTGGAGTGAAGAGAATCCACATGAGACCCTTGAAACGCCATTACATCCACAAAAACTGACTGTTTGGTGTGCTCTATGGGCTGGTGGAGTCATTGGGCCATACTTCTTCCGCAATAATGCTGGAGAGGCAGCTACCGTTAATGGAGACCGGTATAGAGCCATGATAACCGACTATTTTGTTCCCGAATTGGATGGCATGAATGTGGATGAGTTGTGGTTCCAACAAGACGGCGCTACATGCCACACAGCGCACGTCACAATCGATTTATTGAAGGAAACATTCGATGAGCGCATAATTTCGCGGAATGGACTTGTCAATTGGCCACCAAGGTCGTGTGATTTGACACCATTGGATTATTTTCTTTGGGGATATGTGAAGTCGCTCGTCTACACCAACAAACCAGAAACGTTAGGGGAATTGGAAGCCAACATTCGTGGCGTTATTGCCGACATACGGCCCCATATGCTCGAAAAAGTGGTTGAAAATTGGACCTGTAGAATTGGCTTTATTCGAGCCAGCCGCGGCGGCCACATGCCCGAAATCATATTTAAACATTAATGGCATAAAATTATCCTTCCAATAAAGCCAAATTGATGGACCTTAAAACGATTTTCTTGTGTTTTATTTCAATTCGAAGTTCTATACCCCTAAAAAAACCACCCTTTACAATTTTCTTTTAAATATTTGTCTAGTACTTGATGTAACATAACAATTATTCACCCTGTCGGAAAAACAACAAAACAAAATGTCTAGTACTTGTTAATCGATTTTTTTTCCTTATTTGATTACTTATAATTAAATGATTATTTACAGTTATTTGATTATTTTAAAGTATCTGATTAAAATTCACTTGATAAAACAGAATGATTATTTTAAATTATTTACAATCATTTTGTTGTTTTCGTTATATGATTTTTTTAATTATCATTTCTTATTTTAACTTTTTGCTTATTTTAGATTGTTTAAATATTCAATATTATGTGATTATTATCATTAAATATTTTTTAGTATTTACAAATTTATATTTTTTTATTATTTTAAATTAATTTGGTTTTTCAATCATTTGTTTATTTTTATTAATTTAATTTTTTATACGTATTTCATCAATAATTTTTAAATTTTTTTTATGATAACTGATTGATTGTTATAACTGTTTCATTATTATTAATTGTTCGAACATTTTTAGCTATTTGATTTTTTATAGTTATTTAATTTTTTTTAAGTATTTTATCATTTTTAGTATTTTTTCTTTATATTTATAGTTTTTGGATTACTTAGAACCATTAAATGTTTTTAGTTATTTGTTTATCTTTATTATACGCTGACTTCAGATTTTTAACTATAATTATTGTAATCTTATTAATTTTTTTATTTTTTTTTAATATATAATCAATGGATTTTTTATTATTGAATTCTTTGAAGTTTTTTATTATTCGTAACTCTTTTATTATTTGTAATTATATGATTATCTTACATTAATTGATTATTTTTAATTGCTTTATTCTTTATAATTATTTATTTATTTTTAGCCAATCAATTACTTTTTAATATTTATTGGATAGATTTTTCATTAATGAGTTTTATTTTTTAATTATTTTTAATTGTTTAATTACCTTGAATTAATTGATTTTTTTTTTATTATTTTTTTATTTTACTTTATTTTTTTATTTTTAATTATTTGACTATTGATCCTTTTTTAATTAATTTATATAAATTTATAATAAGCTAAATATTTTTAATTATACGATTATTTTTAAGTTTTTAATCAATTTGTTTTTTTTTTTTAATTCATGATTATTTTAATAACTGAAAATCATTTGATTATTTTTAAATATTTGATTGCGTGTAGTTAGTGGCTTATCTTAAGTTATTGGATAAATTTTATTTTATTAATTTTTTCACAATAACATTATGTTTAGATTTGTGCCATTTATTTATCTTACTCTTGTTATCATTTCTAGAACTAAATATTTGCCTCTGACTTAACTTAGCATTTTTTTATAAGCATTTTCAACCTTCTCTTAGCATATTAATAAGTTAATTAGTATTCATGTGATTTTAAAAGTTGCATGAGATAAAAATAAAAACAAAATATGTGTGTCATGGTTGATAAAATTATAATTTGGGGTACTTTCTAACATGAGCATTGTTGTATTTTGGGGTCAAACTCTGGTGCAATTTATAGTAAGTAACACCTAAGCACATTTGTTATGCACTGAAACGAGTGATTGGAGCATTGTTTGCTTTGTAGTTTAATTGGTAATTTAAAGTTGGCTGAAAGAGACCTTCAGGATTGTTGGCCTGAAAATGATGAGACAAACAGGAATTTAATATGAAATTCGTAATTAAAAATAATTTTACTTGAAGAAGAATGGTTGTTTATGAAAATTTAATTAAAATTCTATTCACTGTTATGCTTGAGTTAAGTAAGAAAGCTTGAAGTGAAAGTTATGTGAAATGCTTGGCAAAAAAATGCGCCTAAAATATTCAGCATTCATATGTAACAACCTTGGGGCACAATAGACCACCTGGTCGCAGTGCTATCCTCAAGAATATCTATCTATGTAACAACCTTTGATGTATTAGTTATATAGAAGCAGTGTTGCATACTTTTAGGCGATTTTAAATTTTTTTAACATTGCAGAATTTTAAGTGGCTGACACACATCTTTTTCTTGTAAGCAAATCAAACAAGCAATATTTCATAGCATAGTTAAATTTCATTAAGATTCCAACAAATTAATAAATCAAAAGGCTCGCAGTGACATTTTTTTCTCTGGCCTACTCAACGTTTTTGGTCAAAAGAGAAAAATTCTGCGTTTCGTTTGTAATCTGTGCGGTTGATTAATGCATTGCACTTCTGCCTTTGAAGCTGGCTTTTTGTGATGGCATATTCATCCGCACACACACACACACACACCAGCACAAAATACACACCCAAAGCTTTACGAAATATTTCAGTGGCATCAAAGGACGGTGATAATTCGACCATAATTGGTGGATGGCAATCAAAACAAACATTGAACAACTTCGTTAAGTTAAGCACCAAAAGTCAGCAGGCCAACCAGCAGCAGCTACAGATGGCAGCGAAAATCCAAAAAAAAACCAAGAACAAGCATATAAAGTGAATTGATGAGTGATGCTAACTACAAAGCGAATCTGGAGGTGTGCCACTCAGTGGAAAAAGCGCAACGCTACAGAGCGTGACATATAAAGCTGAAAGCTGACATGCCAAAAGCAGAATGACTTTGGTTCCATAAAAATTATTTTTTTCTAGAAATGCAGTAATACTACAGTAGAGGCTAAAATGGCGCTTCTCTGTAAGTGCTCATTTAACGCAAAAATTGTACGGCAGCATGCTAGATATAACATCAAGTGTGAGCCTAAAAGTATGCAATTTTTAGTTCCATATGTGGTACTTGACTGGATAGCGATCATTAGGTCCAAGGTTATAGGTGCTTTGGAAGCAAAAACTTTAGCAGTAGCGTTTCTCGATATGCTTTAACGATACAGTCTAATCCAGCAGACAGTAAGAGCCTAAAAGTATGCAATTTTTAGTACCATCTCGGGGTCTAAAATAGATATAGGGCTCTAGGTCTAGATCAAAGTTTCTTTGGAAGCAAACATCGCAGCAGTAGCGTTTTTTTGTTTACAGACCCACTCGCTATATAAGCTCGCAAATGGTTGGAGTTTATAGTTAAGAAAGCGTGTTGCGTACTTTTAGGCGCACATAATGTTTTTGTCATTCAAGTTTTAGTGGTAAAGACTGCCAGAATGTGAGTACTGTTTTGATGTCTTTTATTTGGGGAATTGAGTGTATGCCAAATTGTGTTCCATACTTTTGGGTGATAACTTCATACACCAACATTATATCCGCATATTACGCTAAAAGCATGCATTGCCAAAAGCATGACAAAGTATAAAACAACAACAATGGCAACAACGCAACAAGCACCTCATGACAATGGAAAATAACAACGGTACTTAAATACCAAGACAATAAACCAAAGAACAGCAATAAGGCAGGCGAGAAATATCAATCAAATTTGGTGTAAAATGATGAAAATGTGAACGTTTCATCGGAGAAAGAAGGCCAATATGTAAGATAATGTGTTGTACGCTTGCCTGCGTTATAAAAATTTTTATTAAGACCAAATTTTTCAATTAAGCACGCTACCCTCATGACGTTTACATAAGTATGACCCGGAATAAATTTGTTTGACTGTCATCAAAAAGGTTGTTAAAACCGCATTAAACTTATTCTCTGTGAGTTGGGAATAAAAAATGTTTGACGTGGAGTAATGATTGTAATTAGCTTGTACTTAGTAAATCGTTAAAGCTACGCTGAAAGCCTCATAATATCACATTAATACAAAAGTTAATTTTTTTGCCCATTAAAATTAGGGTGAGGTGTTGAAATGTGCATGAAATTTGCTGAAAAAAGAAATGTTTAAAATTTTTATTCACTCTACTCTCTTATTCATGATTAACCATCAGCCAATATCTCTTAGGCATTACCACCACCACCATTATCTACTATCCATGTAATAATTATTCGTTTTCGAATTTTCATTACCATTGATTCATTACTCACTGATTCCCCGTTATTTTTTCTTATCAATATTCATTACTCCATTACCCATTACCTATAATTTACTTATCCATTACGCCAAACGTTATGTCATCAATTACATCTAATGAATTTCTTCTACCTTCCCCATGGTTCAATATCCATTGTACATTACCGAATGACCCTTAAGCATCATAAACTACCATTCCTGAAGCATCAATTGTCTGTGTTGTCTTTTACCTTACTCAGTATTCAATATCATTTACAGCATCCTTTGTTCATTACTCATTATAAAATATCAATTGCATGTTATATGCTATACATTATTAAGTACTGACCGCTTATATCAATTATTTTACATAATCTGCTATCAGTGCAATCTCTAGTATCTATAATGATTTATTTGCCATTATTCATTGTACGTCTTTCATTATACAGTATAAATTACCTGAAAAACTTTAAGAATTACATTATTCATTACTTGACATCGATTATCTATTTTTGGTATCATCCAATCCATTGTATCTAATATTTAAACATTACTGAGCATTGATTATCCCTTACCCATGAAACAAAAACTATTTCAGCAATAAAAAAAAATATTCCATTATTCATTATCCAGTACTTATTATAAATTATCTGAAATACATTGACCATAACACTATTCATCACTTACTATCGATTACCTATTGTTACTAGTATCTATTATGCATTCACTACTGATTACAAATTAAACATTAATTACTAATAATTATCCATTACTGATTGATAATTACTTATTAAACATTACCCATTACATTATTCATTTCTCGGTATCAATTGATTCATACCATTACAGACCTATGAAACAAAAACTATTATCTGACATACCTACAATCATTACCCATTAGCAATTTTTAACTACTCATTACCCATTCTCCATTACTACATTACCCACTTCATTATGTATTATCTTTCCATTGGTTATAACATATATTAAATGTAATATATTATACTCATTATATACATTTTATCTGTGTCTATCCGTGTCAAATCGTCACATAGTTGGCATCGATGCCTCCGATTTGAATGAAATTTGGCGAAATAAAATTTTTAATTTTAATTTTAGAAAATGTTCGATTATTTAAAATCGAAATAATTTGAGTTCTCCATTAAATTTTGGACTAACATTTTTTTTTATTATACCTCTGATATATATATAGATATCCTGAAATTTTCAGAAGGGTGTTTTTAGTTTTTCAAAAATATGAATTTCTAATTTTTGGCCAAAATTTCTTTTTTAATTTTTTTTAACTTTCGGGTCGAACTTAAATACTCATACACAGAATTATACCAGTTATATGTAGCTGAAAAATGTTTTTGGTGCTAGTGGAATGTGAAAAAAGGTTGAAACTAATTTTTGAGTGACTCGACTAGAAAGGTAAAAATTTTTTAAAAAATCTTCTTTCTAAAAATATGCAAAATTCTAAAACTCCGCATGATTTATTTTTCTTCTTGTTTTTATAAAATTAACAAGCATGAAGTCTCATATCTCCGAATCACGAGCGTGCAAATTGTAGCAAGTACTACAAGTTTTGTGTCTTGTCGAATTTTCAAATAAATATTTTACAATCCTAACTTTAACATTTAACCATAACGCAACATTTCCCTTTTGCACATGCCAATTATCGTAGTTTCCCCCAGAGCAATTTTCTATTACATATATTACAATATTTTTACATATGTATGCATTTTAGATCATATAAAAATTTGTATGAATTCCGAGAATTTGTCCATCAGCGTCAGTTATCGTTTACATATTAATTAAGCAATAACGACCTACAACAAATATCAATGGCATATTATGGCAACGATTGAGCATAGAACTTGTGCGGACATATATAATTGCAGACAACGGAATTTAATCAAAATATGTTTTATATGAATCAGTGCTCCAAAATAGCTTTAATGAAATATAATTTTTTTTTTCGTTTACGTGATGAAGTCTCGCGTAACCGCAGGCATCTAGTTTTTAGTAAACTAATTTATAATGTTTGATTTTGACCTGTCACAACTTTTTCTTATACAGGGTGGCGCAAACGTAATCCTCCTTTCAGAAAATGCTATAAATATTGCGATTGGCGCCTAAAGTCAGTTCTGTTTTGACATTTGTGTAGTAAACACATGCGAAATACACGTTAATAAACAATGTTACGCTACACTGCTCCAGAACGCGGAATATTGCTGACTATTTATTTGACCAATAATCGGTCGGGACCAAACGGTTACTGTGAATGGTGAGCGCTACAGAGCAATGATCAACGAGTTCTTTTTGCCGCAACTTGATGAATTGGGATTGGAAAACATGTGGTTCCAACAAGACGGTGCAACAGCACACACTGCACGTGCCACAACCGATATGCTGAACATCGGAAGCTTACTTTTGCGCCACCTTGTATAATTGCAGACAACGGAATTTAATCAAAATATGTTTTATATGAATCAGTGCTCCAAAATAGCTTTAATGAAATATAATTTTTTTGTATAATTGTTTTTCTTCTTAAAGCAGGTTTATTACATAGCTCATAGCTTTCTGAAAAATCTTTTTTTTTATTTGAGAAACTTCGAAATTTATCTATTCATTTATACCAGTTATAAAGAGTCCTCTTTATGTGCATAAAAGTTATCCGGGAGTTTTGATATAATAACAAAATGCACGTATGCTAAATATATTACTTACTACTTACCCACATATTGGAAGAATTTGACGGGCAAATTTTAAAAAAATTAATGAATAGAAAATTAATTTAAGTACTCAAAAAAAATTTAAACTTTTATAAAAAATTCACGAAAACTTTTTTCCAAGTTTTATTAAAAACCAATATAACCAAATGTAAAATTCAAGTATTCATGAAAAATTGAAATTAAATTTTCCATTTAAAAAAAAATAAAGTTAAATAAGTTTTGAAATAAATTTTTTCAATTGAAAAAGTAATGAGCGGGGAGCTGTTGAGGCCGACTTTTCATTTCTTTATTATTAGCATATAGTAGAGAGAAAAATAAAAAATGGAGGAAATGTGTCATTTATAATGAATATTGCATAAACAATTAGTTTACAATAGCTTTTATAGCTTAACAAACTTAAAAGTAAAATTAATTTTTAAAATTAAAAAATTGGCTTACCGACGAAGCCAAAAAAATTGAAAAAAAAAAAGTTTTAGAAATAAATTTTTTTAATAAAATATTAAAATTTTTTCGAAAAATTTTTTAATTTAATTTTCCAAATTTCAAATTAAATTTAGTTTGTCAGTTTAAAAGAAAATTGGTTTTCCAACCAAACCAAAAAAAAAAAAGAATTTACGAAAATTTAAGTTCCAAAATGAATATTGTTTTGCAGTTGTAATTATCCATACCCAATAAATTTTAAAACATATAAACAATAAATGCGAGCTTTTGAACACCTTAAAATCGAAGAATAATATACAAAAATTAAGAATTTAGGTTTTTATAATGTAAAAACGTTTTCGAATTTTCGTATCAAAAAAACTTAATGATGTAAACTTTTTTGAAATTTTACTTTTTTTTTTTTTTGAATGTAGAAACTTTCGGCCATTTTTGTTTTTATTTTACAATTTCAAACTTGCATTTTTTTAATGTAAAAATAAAAATAATAGTTATTGTAATTGTTTTAAAAAATCCGCAGTTACTAATTTATTACCATTGGCAAACTATAAAAAATCTAAAATAAAAACTAATTAATAAAAATCAAAAAAAAACACTAAAAGTAATCAAAAACAGTCAAAACACTTTTTATTATTTCTTTTTTATGGTTTTTCCTAAATATTTGTGATTATTTTGCCGCATGTGCTTATGTTTCGTTTGCAACAATACCAAAAAGTAATCAAAACTAATCAAAAGTAATAGAAAAAACTGTTTGATTATTTTTGATTCTTTTTTAAGATAATCATTAAAACCCGAAGGCAATGGATAATCACTCACTATTAAGCTTTTCAGAAAATACTCAATTAAACCGCTAATCATTACGATTAGTAATCAGTTCTATTTGAATGTATTCAAAATATCATTTTAGGTTTTTTAATTTTTAAATTTTTCTTATGTTATATTTTTCAACTTTTTTTTGTTATCATTGTTTCGTATGAAAATATGTAGTTTTGAATTTTTTTGTTGAATCAAAAAAAATTTCGAAATTTTTTTTTCAGATTCAATTTTTTCTATACTTTTTTGTGTTCTTAAGTTTTTAAATTTAAAAAAAAATTTTTTTTTTTTCAGATTATTTTCAGTTTTTTTCAGTTTTTATTTATCGTCGTCTCTTTGTATTTGAAAAAAAAATTGTTTGGAAGAATAATAACATTACCCGAAAGTTTCTCAATTCCAATTAATTTTGTACTTATTTCTTAATTTTAAAAAGTATTTCAAATTTTATTTTTGACTTTTATGATAAAAGTTATAACCGTTTCTACACATCATCTTCCCTGTGCTGTGTACTTTTGCTACGATATAAGTAGGGCATCAGCAGGAGCAGCAAAGCCACTTGACTGAAAAGTTTTGAAAAGAATAGCAAATATGTGTGTTGATATGTGTGGGTGTGTGCGTCAGCATAAATTTCTCTCTCATGTAAATATTTGGTTATATCAAAATGTTACTCATACGTCCCGCCCCGTAAGTGTACAGCGAACGAATGAAGCGTATGCATGACAAGCTGCCGGCACTAACTAGACTGACAGCACTGACTTTTGTGTGCTTGTGTTTGTTTGAGTATTGCTATGAAGTGCTCGGACATGCAATCATTTTGTTTAACGGTATATAACACGCATATTGGATGCAACTACAACTAATTTGAAGTTCACTCTGGATTGTAAACGTTTTCACAATTTTTATTTTTTTTTTTGACATTCACTAAATTATTAATATTGAAATTTATTATTTATATCCATGCAAGTACATATGTATGTATAGTTGCATGTGTGTATGTATTTAATCATATATTTATTTAGGCATACGATTTGTGTCAGTCATTTTGTCAAGTTGTTAGCTTTCGGGAATTTCAAAATATTTAAACTGCATTTGGAAACGGAAAACATTAAATGCAAAGCATGACATATAGCAACAAAATATAAACGTAAAACATATAGACATAAATTTATACATTTGTACATATTTATTCAACCAACTAGTAAATGTGGCAATTAATTTAATTGCAAAAAGCTGCCAGAGTTAACTCAAAATACAAAGATATGTGCGTGCGCTTGCCATTTATTTGCATTTGAATAAATAATTTTCAGTAAAAATATATTTTCCACTTAAATATTTTTATTTCAAACCCCAGTGTACATTTAGTACACTATGCGTCATTTGAGTAGATACACCTTTTATCACCCGCAAAAAGAAAGATCTTCGGTTAGAGTTAAAATAATTAAACAATTAAGCGATGACTCTTAATGATAAATATCATAGCATAGAGGAAAAGTATGCGAAAGCTAGATTAAAAATGTCTTAACCCTACAACGCCCATGCAAAGTGCACTCTTTATTTAATTTTCCATTAATTTGGGGCGCATTGAAACTACTTGTTCAAACTAAGGAGTCTCATTAAAACTACTTCAAATCATTTTCATTTTTTACCGAAGTTTAGTTCTTGTGCAGACATTAAAGGGTTAAGTAATTTTTTTTTTTTGTTTGTTTTATCACTAATTTTGATTCATTCTATAGTCACTTATTTCAGAAATTTCAACGATACTTTATTCCTTCTGCTCGAAGATGTAGTTTTTTTTGCGAAAAGTGAGTTGTGTTACCCAAAACGTAGTGAAAAAGAAAAATAAAAAAAATTAGTACCTATTAGTACAATCTAATCTAAAAATCAACTAATTTGTCAACTTGGCTTCTCATTAACGTTCTACCCTGCCCTGGTTTACAGCGTTCCTTTTGCTCTGCTCTCATCTTCCGAGTCACTCGGTCACTCTTTTCTACTAGTCTATTGCTCTTAATCTTCATCTCACTCTCTCTATCTCGGAGCTTTCTCTCTGGCCTATTTATCTATGCCACTTTATAAACTCCTCAATGTTGTTGTTGTTATTAACAGTGCTTCGCCCTGCCCAATGGGCTCGATCACTCTATATTGTCATCAGGCTCTTCTAACGGAAGTCCGAGGAAACGCGCAGTTTCCCAGGGTTGGACCAGAGTGATGTAGGTGTTAGAAGAGTGGGTTCGACTGAACAGGAGAAGAGATGTTTGGTATGATGAGGGGATATACCACATGCAGGGCATATATTTGGTATGGTGGGGTTCAGTTTGGATAAATAAGAGTTTAACTTATTATAATATCCAGAGCGAAGTTGTGCTAGGATGACTCTAGTCTCCCTCGGAAGAATACGCTCCTCATTAGCTGTTTCAGGTGGTTCGATGTCGATTACGGGGTTCACAGGCCGAGATCTGAGCGATCTGTCTACCGACTTGGTATGGAGGTCCTTTAGAGCCCGCCTATGGTTGCGCAGATCTCATCATAGTGCTTACGCAGATGCTTCCTTATGTTTCTCGGAGGCGGAGTGTCATCCAATAGATAGCGGTTTGGATGACTGGGTTTGTGGCAGTTCAGTAAAAACTGCCTGCTCAACAGTTCCGAATGCTCGCGGGTATTGAGCATTTTGGCCTGCTGATGAAGGCCAGACTCCGATGACATAAGCAGACATCCCGTGGCAGTTCTGACAGGATTTTACGGTAGGTAGAGGTACTCTACCTAAGTGTCGACGTCGATTTAGTCGGAGACAGCGTCAGCTCTCGCTAGGTGAAGAAGCTGGAAACTCGTACTCGTACAGAGTTTATCAATGGAGGGGCCCTTACCCGAAACCACAATTGTGCAGTCGTCAGCTTAGGATACAATGGAGACTCCGTCTGGTAGGGGAGGAAGCCTCGAAATATAGAAATTAAACAAAAGGGGGGATAGGACACCACCCTGCGGCACCCCGTGTTTGATTCTTCGTGGTCTAGATTCTCTGTTCCTAAATTTGAGTCCTCAATCTAATGTTAGTGTATTTCTGCGCCATACATTTTAATTTATTTCTTTCCGCTTTGGCGGATTTCCTCCCTCACTTCCATATTTTATTATATTTTTCTAACTCTTCATCACTTTCTCACCGTTAATATCCTAACTTTTTCTCTAACCTTTTCTTTGTGCCACTAAATCTTTCACTTACTCTTACTCATGACTATTCCCCCTCTTATTTCACTTTCTGGCCTTGCTTTGACCTTTTGGATGCCTTAAATGTCTGTTTTGGTAATCCCCTCTTTTCCTACACTTCTTTCTTTCTTCGCTTTCTGGGGCTTACTTTATCTCATTCTCTGCCTGCTTCTTTTTCGCTCGTCATCTCACTCCATTTTCTTCACTCTAATTTTCTCCTTTTTTCACTTCCTTTCTTTCCCACCCTCTCTTTCTAACTCGTATATAGCTTGCCAATTCAGTTATCTTTACCTTTATTTTCTGTATATTATCTTCTCCTTTCCCCTCTTTTTCCCACATCCTGCTCTATCATCTTTCTTCCACAACAAATTTCACCTCTTCCTTTCTCTCTCTCAATATGTGTGTATGGATATACGCATATATTTCTTCTCTTCATTTACTCTCTTCTTCTTTAGCACTGAGCATCCCAGAGTGTACCTATTCAAGTGACGCCTTGTGTTGCAATGTTTGATAGAAATATTTGTGGATTTAACCATATTAGCTGAGTTGAGCTTGTAAATGCGTAAATGTCATAAAATACCACACGTGCTTTAGCAAAGCAATAACAACAACGTATAGCAACAAATGAAAAAAATAAAAACAATTTTAAAATAAAATAAAATTTATTTGTGCTGGCCATTACGCAACTTTTAATGCTTCATAATGCCATGTAAGTACACTGTACAAGAGTATTAGTCAATAAAGTTTACAACAACAATAAAAACGTATTATGGCGATTTATTAAATAAACATGAATTTATGCTTAACAGCAGCTGTTGTTAGTCACAAAAATGTTTAACTGTCAAATGCATGACAACTCAACATAAAAAAGCAATTAATATATTTTTTCTAGTGCAGTGCAGTGATGGGCAAAAATTCATGAAGTCTTAAAGGAATTTATATTAAAAATAATACTTATCCGGTAGTAATGTGATATCCTCACATTCAATAAATTTAATTAAAACTTTCACGCAAATGATTGATTTGGTGGTATATGGAAGGTTATTCTTTGGGAATTATTATTAATAAAAATAGCTTCTGATGCATACTTTTAGGCACTATTTCAAAAATCTCGTCTTCTACGAATAAGAAAGTTGTGTAATCATATTTGCAGGCGCCTTCCTCTTATATGTCTTAGAACTAACTTAATTCGTAAGTCAATGATTTCAATAAACTAAAGAAAAATTCTCTATTGACTTGCAAATGCATACTTTTAGGCACTCAGAACGATCTACTCTTGCACTAATACATTAGTCTTCTAAACAACACTTCTTATTGCATATAGTCAGGTGCTTTCTTACGTATATTTCTGAGAATTCAAATAATTATATAAAGTGTTAAGACAACCTGTTTTTCTATAAATCCTATCAATGCTTATGAGGCTTTGGAAATTTGATAGGTTTAATGTTTAAAGTGCTTTGTTGTATATTTTTAGGCGCTGATGATTTTTCGTTTTCTTAGTTTTCTATTAGGGAAAATGTTATTCATTACATTAAAATAAAGTCGCTCAGCTCTGCCGTTTTTAGCGACTTGAGTTCAATAAAAACAAAAACAAATATACTAATGGTGGATATTCCTTCTACATACGCGTTCTCTCGTCTAGAAATCAAAAAATTCTTGTACTAACACATGTTTGAAATCGCTTCGAGGCCTGTATTGTGCTGGAAACCTGAAAAACTCTCGTTTAGATATTTTTGGCATACTTTTAGGCGCCATCAACTTTATTTAGCTGAAGTGTTGAAATGAAAGCTGGGAAACAGCAAGAGCGTACATAATATTATATACCTATAGCTTTTTTTGAATAAGAATGTGAAAAACTAAAGCTATAAAGTAAAAGGTAGAAAAAGAACCAAGCAGTAAATAATTTCCCTAGAAGTATGCAACAAATTGAAGATAAGCGGGGCCTTTAACGAACTCCGTTCCGCCTATTTCCGAAATCAGCTACTGCAAGAAGCAAATAAATTCATTCGTCTCTCTTAAAGCATCATTACTCTACATCCACTGTTCAACAAGCAAGAATAGAGCTAAGATGAGTGGATCGTCATACCTATTACTCACATCAAATATCAGCTCAACAGCTTATCAGCGCATTTACAACAAATAGCATAACTGTAACTAATACGATTACATGCAAATACGCATCAAGCTTAACGACATTCATGCAACATTCAAATCCTCAGCTTATTTGTTTCTTCGCATCCACAATTCATGTTTGTCAATATGTCAGTTTGACGACAATCCCCAATAATGACAGCTCTAACTAGTCAAAAGCGCAATACAAATATTCTTATACAAACATATATATCGTATACAATTGTTCACATAAGTATTGAACGCATCAACACATACCGTGAGCGTGTCCTAACTAATTTTTGTTCACGCTGACTGCGGGAAGACATTAGACCACCGAAACGCATCTAAATACCTCATAAACCGAAATTGGATTTGACATTAACGTGGAATGTGTGATTGGTTTTTGTTGGTTTATTTAGAGGTGTTAAGGCATGTGTAATATGTAGATCTAAATAGAAATGCCTACTATATAATGGCAACAAATTTTATTGTTGATAATGCTAAGTTCGTTTGTTCTGGTGAATTGATATTTGACAGCTAATACTGTATGCTGATTTACGCCACTTCTAGATATGGGAATTCGTAGTAGGAATAAATAAACTAAAATAAAATAAAATAAAATGAAATAAAATAAAATAAAATAAAGCTTAATAAAATGAAGTAACGTTTAATAAAATAAAATAAGATAAGATAGAATAAAACAAAATTAAATAAAGTAAAATAAAATAAAATAAAATAAAATACAATAAAATAAAATAAGATAAAATAAAATAAAATAAAACGAAACAAAACAAAATTTAAAAAAAATTAAAAAAGTAAATAAAATATAAAAAAATTAATAAAATAAAATAAAATTAATTTAAATTTAAATAAAATTTAAAAAAATGATAAAAAATGATAAAATAAAGTTATGGTGATTGTTGTTGGAGCAAAGCTCGAATTTTTATGATTTGTTTGTTAATTGATATTAGAGGAAAATTTACAACGTTATGCACAGCGATGGTATGGGATGACATGTTTCGAAGTGCCCAGCTTCTCATCAGACCCCTTCTCGGACACTGAGATACGAACCCAAGTGTCTGCACCAAAGCCGCTGTTAGAGTACTCTAACAACTAAGCTATGATGCCCTGTAGCGTCACGATGCATTTTTCCTCTAATGTGCCATTTGCTTATTCCTTTTACACATTCTTCAGTGTCCGAGAAGGGGTCTGATGAGAAGCTGGGCACTTCGAAACATGTCATCCCATACCATCGCTGTGCATAACGTTGTAAATTTTCCTCTAATATCAATTAACAAAATAAAATAAAGTTTAATAAAATAAAATAAAGTTTAGTAAATTAAAATAAAGTAATATAAAATAAACTAAAATAAAATAAGATAAGATAGAATAAAATAAAATTAAATAAAGTAAAATAAAATAACATAAAATAAAATAAAATAAAATACAATAAAATAAAATAAAATAAAACCAAACAAAACAAAATTGAAATAAAATAGCACAAAACAAAATTTAAAAAAAATTAAAAAAGTAAATAAAATATAAAAAAATTAATAAAATAAAATAAAATAAAATAAAATTAATTTAAAATTAAATTAAAAAAAATAAAGCAAAACAAAATTAAATTAAATAAAATGAAATAAAATTAAGTAAAATAATATAAAATTAAATTAAATTAAATAATAGAAGAAAATAAAATAAAATAAAACAAAATAAAATAAAAATAAAATAAAATTAAAAAAAATAAAAGAAAAAAAAATAAAACAAAATAAAATAAAATAAAAATAAAAGAAAATAAAATGAAATAAAATAAAAAAATTTAAAAAAAAGACAAAATTTAATTAAATTAAATTAAATCAAATAATTTCGTACAAGCTTACCTTTTTGAAACCCTTTTCATTTTTTATTTACTACAATGAAAACAAAACGTTGTCCAGCAATGCAAAAAAAAAATACATTTTATTTTTTTTAAATTGTTGGTTTTTTTTCGGTGAGCATTTATTTTTAATATTTTTTGCGAATATTGTTGACATAAATAATTCAAAACATGTTTTTGAACTTTAAATAATGTTGGGTTAGTACTATGACTTACCCTACCAACCATGGCTAGCCGTGGTGCAAATCTGATTCCACAAATTCACAAATTTTTACTAACATCAACTCATATTTTTGGAATTTGTATGGAAAACAACAAGTGCCTAAAAGTATGCACCTACACATACACGGAAAAACAATTTCAACATGGTTAAAAGCGAACTTCGCCGAACAAAATTGCCCACTTTTTTACCCAGTTTTTTGGTAAGCGCGACTTGCTGTTTATCCAGATTTTTATCAACTGCTGGTTGGCAGGGTTAGTAACGTAATTTTTGTTAGTAACTGTATTAGATATAGAAGTGCAAACAAAATATTTAAAAAAAAAAAATATACGATTCGACTAAAATTTTGAACCTAAAAACATAATTTTAAAATGAAAATCAAAATTATTAACCTTACAGAAATTTAATAATTATATATTAAGTTTTGAAAAGAATATAATAAGAGTCAACAAAATTCTTAAATTAATTAGGGCAAAACGCTACCACAAAATAAAGTAAAAAAAATTGTTAACAAAATATACATTACTGCTGAGCATTCAACGTTATCAAATAATGGCCACTAATAATTCGTACAAAATCAATTTGTCACGCTCCGTCAACACTTTGTTCTTGGTTGTAAAAATTTCTGTACGCACACACGAAACTCCTTCCTGCTTTGCCTGCCTTTCGGACGTACTCACTTAAGCTTTGATGCGTTGCTTGGCATATTCGAGCGCGGCTGTTAGTATGCGTTTCTCCAATATTCGATACTGCAACACCATCGCCTCCACATAGCAAAGGAAGTGTTCATCTTTCTTGAACGCAGCCAGCTGCTTCTCGTCCGCCTCAAGCGTGGTAGGAAAAACGCGTAACAATAGCATAAGGCGCGTTTGCAAATATTGCCACGTCTTCGATTCGAGCTTAGTTTCGAGTGCACAATCGATATGCAATAAATCAATGGCGCGCTCCGAACTAGTCCAGTGTTCCAATTGTTGTTCATTCATGTTGAAAACGCGCACGAATGCCAGCAGCTCGGGTGAGATGTAAGTGGGTGGTGGCATCACTTTCAGTTCAGTATTTTTTAGTATTTGCATCATTGCCAAAAGTTTGGCACGTTGTGTGAATAGTGGGTCCGAATTGCCAAGACCAAGTTTGATGCAGACATAGTCTTTGGGGTTGTCGGGATTGACAAAACTGCAAGAGCAAAAAGTTTCAAAATATTAAAAACAAAAGTTCTTTATACTTAGGTAATACAAGTAAAGTATAATGGGAACTTCAAAGATAAAATAAAATAAAATAAATTCTAACAAAATTTTTAATAATTAATTAAAAAATAATTATGGAAAAAATAAAAACATTAATAATTTTCATAAATAAAGAAAAAAAATTATTATTCTTGGCCTTGAGCTCGTTTATAATCATGGTACTTTGTAAATAAAATAAAATAAAATTCAATTAAATTAAATTGAATTAAAGTAAAATAAATTAAATCAAATTATATTAAAATAAATTAAATTAAATTAAAATAGATTAAATTAGATTAAAGTAAATTAAATTAAATTATATTATATTAAATTGAATTAAATTAAATTAATTTAAATTAAATTAAATTGAATCAAACTAAATTAAATTAAACTGAATTAAATTAAAATAAATTAAATCAAATTAAAGAACAACAAATTATAGTAAAATAAATTAAATTATATTATATTAAATTAAATTAGACTAAAGTAAATTAAATTAAATTAAATTAAATTATATTAAATTAAATTAAATTAAATTAAATTAAATTATATTATATTAAATTAAATTAAATTAAATTAATTTAAATTAAATTAAATTGAAACAAATTAAACTAAATTAAATTAAACTAGATTAAATTAAATTAATTTAAATTAAATTAAAGAATAAAATAAAACAGAAAAATAAAAAAATTGTATGAAATAAAATCAAACAGAATAAAATAAAATAAAGCTAAATTTAAATAAAAAATTAAAATAAAATAAAACTAAATTTTAAAAATTAAAAAAAAAATAAAGCTTAATTTAATTTGACTAAGTTAAAGTGAATAAAGTTAAATAAAATTAAAACAAATTAAATAAAAGAAATTAATAGAAAAAAAATAAAAATTAAATAAAATAAAACAAACTAAAATAAAATAAAATCAAAAAAATAAATAAAATAAAATAAAATAAAATAAAACAAAATAAAATAAAACAAAATAAAGTAAAATTCAAATTACATTAAATTCAAGTAACTTAAATAAAATAAAATCAATTTAAAAAAAAAATAAATAAAATAAAATAAAAGTTTGGAAATACCAAGCCCTGAGCTCGACTTCACTTCTGTTGTCATCACAACTACGCTACTGCCTGCTTAAGCCTAAGACAAAAGCTAAGGCAAAACATTTACTTACCCATTATGTATCATCAAATCCGCATTCGAACGATCGCCATAGTATATGAAAATTTGCTCGCCAGACTTGAAATTCGCCTGAGCAGTGCTCTCCATTTCCTGTGTGCCAATATTAAAGTAGGAAGTAACACGTCCTTCACGGTGATTTGCCATATCCCAAAAGGGTATGAGAGCAGCAATTGTCTCAGTTTCTTCACTAGATTCGGTAACGCCATTAGAGGCGAGTGTGCGCGAGCGTGGAATTAAATTCTCGCGCGTCATAACCGTGGAGACGGCCCAACTGAAAGAAAGCAAGAGAAGAAGGTAAGTTTAAATATTGGGAAATTAAATATTATAAGAAAAATATGAGATAAAGAGATATATTTTATTTAAAATAAGCGCGATATTTTCCTTAGCCACATGCAAGTTGCGTGACTCTTAGACTGCCAGCTCTTAGACTGCCAGCTAAATTTTTACAAAGCAGCTGTCACTTCAAAGCTTATTACAACTAAGTCGATAAAGTATTTTCCTTTCACTTTATTAAATTATAAGTCACATCTTTTATCTACGACATCTTCACCCCTGATACTACCATAACTCATACTACTTTTGCGCTACATATCCAAGTACATACTGACTAGTCAAGTGCAATGCTAGCATTAAACATTAGCCAGAAACAGCGCGCTTATAAAAATGGGTCAGCCACAAGAATGTAGGATAGCGCTACAAAGCAACAAAAAGAGCAACAAAGAGCATGCGAAAGATAAAGTGAATAAATAAGTAAATGGAAAACAGAAAAAATGGACAACAAATAACTTTTGCTGCAGCATTAAGCGTATGCAAGAGCTTCATTAAAATTTCTCTTACTTGTCTGCAAGTCAATAAACGCCTTAAAGTAGGCAAACAATTTATGCGTTAAAATTAATTAAGTTGCGCATGAATTTTTCAATTAAAATGTAACAGTAAGCCACAAAATGAAATGCAAAACGACAAAGAGGAAAGCAAAACAGCACTAAAAGTTGAGAAAAAGCAGAGCAAGAGCGCCGAAAAGTTACAGGAAAAGAAGCACAACTGCTGACGAGTACGTTGGTTTAAAGTTTTCACTGCTGCCGCTGCCGGACCGGACATGCAACCATGAGAAGCACAAGCTCGCACACACAAGCACAAGAAAGTTTTTAGCATCACGCAACCACTTCTACCCGTCAGCATTGATTTATAATAGCATTTGTAAGTGCTAATGTAACAACGGTAGATTTTTTGCTTGCTGCATACTTTCAGGCATTAACACTGTGCTTTTCTATTTGATTAAATAATTTTATTTATTGAAAACCAAACACGCACTCTTCGCTCTCTGTCCCACCATCACATGGACACATTATAGCTTACAAGCATTATTTTTAGGCACGTGTCAACGTTTTATTATTGTAAAAAAAACGGAAGTTTCGGCTTTAGCTTCATACTTTTACTCTGTGTCTACCTAAACTTGATTTTTCTTGTTTTTCTTCTCTAATATTTTCATACAAAAAATTCTCACAAATTTTCCAGCTGTCTGATTTATGCCGACTTGGCACACTGCCTTCCTCCGCACACATACAAAAAGTATGTCAGCATTGTATTGCTACTCAGTTAAGCATGCTTTTAGGCGCATATGAAAAAAATGTCATCAAAGAAAAACTGTCAAAATATTTCCGCTTTCACAATTTTTATTTCAGTTTCTTATGCGACCATTCATTTTTACTCGCTCCATTCCATTAAGTCGACGATGATTTGTTATAGAAGTTGCCGTCGTTGACGTTGTAAGCCATGGTGCGGCTCATTGAAAACATTTTAAATATGAATATATGTGACAGCAAATTTGTGAAGCATACTTTTTGGCGTGACAGCGTATTTTGTAGCCTTATTATAATATATGAAAGTTAAGTGGGAAATTTGACACTAGGGATATTTAGTATTTTTCGTAGAAGAACACATATGGAGGGGGATATTTTTGAAATAAATTTTGTTGAAGTGGGAGAACTGTTTGGGGATTTTAATTTAATAATGAGTTTAGCTTTGCATAGAAAAAGTTTGTGACGCCTATTGAATGATCACAAAATCACAACAATTTTCAGAACAATTGAGATCTCTACTTGTATTTGCCCAGGCATTTTAGAAACACAAGAAACCGATACAATACTATCCGATCTTTAGTCAGATTTTCGGGCATGAAAAGCAGTAAGGTTGTTATATATATATATGTATCTAGCAATCAGAAATACTTCCTGACATTGTGTACATTGTGGATTATTGTACAAGATTGCGGAGGAGTACAAGAGCAGACGCGGGTCACAGCGTATATCGACATCGAGACTACGCCGACTATATGAGACAGTGGACCTATTAAAGTAAATTTCTTCCTGTATTAATACTATAAAAGATGTTGCTAGGGACATCAAAATATCTTGAAGAACTCCAAAAGCAGATCTCTAAACATTTTTAAAAATAGCTTCAAATTTTATAGTATTAATTCATTTAAAGGTTTAAAATACATTTTTTCATATATTTATTATATAAATCATTTACTTTAAAAGTGAAGTGCAAATGATTGGAAAAATCTTTGGAAAAGCATTTATAAAAATCTGGCTTCGTAAATGTTTTTTAAACGAAAAATAAGTGTTTTGTAAGCTTATCCATATATATATAAAAATTAAGAATATTGGATTGAAGTTCACACGTCATTCCCTTCACCAGGGGATCAGTATTCGAACGGTACGAGTTCTATTGTAAGCCCGGAAAAACCCCAAAAAAAACTCCCACTTGCACATCAAGCTCTGCTCAAATATCTGCATAAATATCACAACCCCAATTAATAATATAACTTAATATTGAAATATTGAATATTCAATAAATTTAATAAATTAGAAACTCTAATCATTGCAATTTGCATAATTTGATTGACCACAATTATTATTATTATTACTTATTATTTTTTTTTTAATTCAAATAAATATGCCATATTTAACCCGTTTCCAATCAAATTATCTACACAAAACATATTACTTGTCAGTTATATAATGGGGCAGTAATTCAATATTTTCCAAATGTTAATTAATTAGGATTTTTCGCATAAATTTCCATATTTGATTTATAATGCTAAATAATGTGGGCGATTTTCACTCTTAATTGAAAACAAATGAACACAAAAGACAACAAAAACAAAAACTATGATAAATGTCATTGCCTGTACAAATTTGAAACAAAACTGCGATAACACAAGAGTTATTGATGCCACATATTGAATAGCAAAAGCGTAATTAAACTTGTATGAAATTTATGCGGGGCGAGGAAGTCGCAGGACGGAAGTGAATGTGCATGAATAGAGCATAACACTGAATACGGTTAGAGATAGTTTTTGTCTACAAAGTAAAACGACAAAAAAGAGAAAGTATTTATGTAGAGCTGCGATATACGAGGGCGAGGTGGATGGATCAATGGAAAAGGGAAGAAGAAAACTTATACGGAAAAAGTTGCGCCTCTTTAACGCCCAAACTAGCAATTCAAACAATTATATGTGTAAGCAGACAAACAAAATAAAATGAAAAAAAATAAAATAAGATAAAATGAAATTTAAAAAAAATAAAATAAAATAAAATAAAATAAAATAAAATAAAATAAAATAAAATAAAATAAAATAAAATAAAATAAAATAAAATAAAATAAAATAGGATAAAATAAAATAAAATAAAATAAAACAAAACAAAATAAAATAAAATAAAATAAAATAAAATAAAATAAGATAAGATAAGATAAAATAAAATAAAATAAAGTAAAATGAAATAAAATAAAATAAAATAGAATAAAATAAAATAAAATAAAATAGAATAAAATAAAATAAAATAAAATAAGATAAAATAAAATAAAATAAAAAAAAAATAAAATAAAAAAAATAAAATAAAACAAAATAAAATAAAATAAGATAAAATAAAATTAAAATAAAAAAAATTAAATTAAATTAAATTAAATTAAAATAAAATAGAGTAAAATTTAAAAAAAATAAAAAAAAATAAATTAAATAAAATAGAGTAAAATTTAAAAAAAAATAAAATAAAACTACATTAAATAAAATTAAATAATATAAAGTAACATAAAATAAAAAAAAAATAAAACAAAATAAAAATAAATTAATTAAAATAAAATAGAGTAAAATTAAAAAAAAAAAATTAAAACTAAATTAAATTAAATTTAAAAAAAATTTTAATTAAAATAAAATAAATTAAAACAAAATAAAATAAAATAAAAAAAAATTTTATTAAAGTAAAATAGAGTAAAATTAAAAAAAATTAAATAAAACTAAGTTAAATTAAATTAAAAGAAAAAAATTTATTAAGATAAAATAAATTTAAATAAAATGAAATGGCAGACCAAGAAATTTTCTGTAAACGCTCACTTCTAAGACAGCTCAGGCGAACTAAGTGAGAATTATAAAAAACCTATAAAACATTTTACAAGGGACTTATTTGAACACTCTCATAAATTTACTTCGCCACAGTGATAGTGCATGTGCGTGTTCTATGGCGGGGTGCGCACATCCTTTTTGTATGGATGAGTAGCAATTAGAGTCACTGCAAAACCGATAAACATAAATCACACAAAATCTAAAATCAAGCCAACAAATGCAAAATTAATTATCACAACGACAACAACAAAAACACAAACAAAGTTAAGTGGCACTCAGTACACAATACAAGTTGTACAACAACATACATGCAGACACACATATATGCACAACAAATTGATATACACTCGAAAATGCAAATAAATATGAAAAGCTAGTATGAGAATGCTTATGAATATAAATTATATATATATGTATGCATTAGTGTTTGTGTAGTTAAATTTGTTTAGATGAGTTTACACTTAATACCACCTTGGCATGATGATGGCAGCGTAGGAGTGAGAATATAATAAAATTGTTTGTGCGAATCAAGTCAAGTGTAAATTGCACATAAATAAGTCATGAAAAGTTTTGCCAGGGCATAGCAAAAGCTAGTAAAGGTGGCAGCGGAAGATTATGATAGCGAGCGTGTGCACTTAGAAACATATACTCAATTATTAATTTATTTACAAAAACGTTGATATAGAGTAGGGTGGTCTAAGAGTTTATGAGGAAAAAGTCGAACCCAGATACTAAGGCAGATGGAATACTCATATGACGAGGAGATTCGGGGTACTCACGGGTATAAAACAAATATATTTCGTTGAAAACAGAAAACTCTGAGCTTGTTCCAAAATAATTTTACATATATACTGGTTAACAAATTATAAGAGAAAATCGTTAATAGAAATGAAAATTTTTTTCGAAGAATGTAATTTTCGACATTATTTTTGCAGTTTCTCTGACAGTTATCAAGATACGTTAACAATTCATATACTGGTAAAAGCGGCAAAATAACATCTTTTCAACGACGTTAAAATCATGTTGGTAGGACAAACAGAAAAAAAAGTTATAGGGCAATACATGCCTTAACCAATCGAAAGGGGGGTGTTGACCCCTATATTTAAACTAATAGCAATGTATGCCTTGACCAATCGAAAAAGGGGGTTGACCCTTTATTTAAACCAATAGCAATACATGTCTTGACCAATAAAGGGGGTTTTGACCACTATCTTATAAAGAGCAAATCCTACCATTGATTGTTTCATGATTTGAAAGCACAAATATCTCCCAAGTCTAGCTTACAAAACCGCTGAGGACCAGTGTTTTGTAATTTTTTATTTTTCGAAATTCGAAAATATCTCCACTTATTCTCAAACGATCGTCAAACGGACGGACATGGGATCAATCGCTTTCTCTATTTATGCTAAGAACTTTGACTTTTTACGCCTCTTAATTATTAATATAGAAAAAAAGAATAGACGCAAAATAGTATTATTGGAACGAAAATACCCCCCCCCCCATACTTTCTTCTTGCCTACACCCATGAACTTATCAAATTTATGCGTTGTCATTAGTACTTTAAGAATCTACAGGATTTCGTTTAAATCTGGTGCTTTTAAGTGATCAAGCAGCATAGCCCTACCGCCTTTCAATACCCTTGCTACGCCCATGAACTTATCAAATTATTGTATTGTCATTGGCCCTTAAAAAATCTTAAATATTTCAATTAAATTTGGTCATCTTTCGTACTTTCTTCTTCTTTTTCTGTCACAAAAAAAAAAATAAAAAATATACTCTAAATCTTCTTTGTCTCGGTCCCCTCCCTATCACCATGAACTTATCACATTATTGCATTTTCAATATTTCGTTAAAATTGGCTTTTTCAACACCTTCTTAACCCGCTATTTTCTCTTACTTCTTCTCTAAGCTTTCGACTTAATATTCCTATATCTCTACCTCTAACACTACCTCTACTTATAACACTACCTCTTTTCTTATTTGCTCTTTTAACCTGGTTCTCTACTTTCCTATACCAATCCAATTTCTAAATTTAGGGGGCGTAGCACTACCAACTTTTGATATATAGAACACATACGAGGTGTGTTCAAAAAGTATCGCGAATTTTGAATTTTCGCTGGTTACGTATATTCGAATTTCGAATTTTTTGTGGCGTTATGTTGGTACTCAAGTCTCTCACTTATGCCGACAAGCTCGGCCATTTTGAATGTTCAGTTAATTGTTGACAGCTGCTTTGCTTGCACGTGTTTTGGATCGTCTTCGATCTTTACCTATTTTTTTACCAAAATTGCTCAATTGTGACCAAAAACAGCATCGCATGAACATTGCTAATGAGATGTTAAATTTTGTCCGCGACGACCCAAATTTGCTCCAGAGGGTCATAACTGGTGACGAATCGTGGGTTTATGGTTATGACGTGGAAACCAAAGCTCAATCATCTCAATGGAAGCTGCCGCACGAACCAAGGCCGAAAAAAGCGCGCCAAGTTCGGTCGAATGTGAAAGTTTTGCTGACAGTTTTCTTCGATTGCAGGGGCGTGGTGCATCATGAGTTCTTGCCACAGGGAAGAACGGTCAATAAGGAATATTACCTGCAAGTTATGCGCAATTTGCGCGAAGCAATCCGCCAGAAACGCCCGGATTTGTGGAAGACCAAAAATTGGCTTTTGCACCACGATAACGCCCCTGCTCACGCATCGTTGCTTGTGCGCGACTTTTTGGCCAAAAACAACACACTAATGATGCCGCAGCCACCGTATTCCCCAGATCTGGCCCCCTGTGACTTTTTCTTGTTCCCTAAACTGAAGAGGCCCATGAAAGGACGACGTTACGCTTCTCTTGACGAGATAAAGACTGCATCGAAGGAGGAGCTGAACAAGATACAAAAAAATGATTTTTTGAAGTGCTTCGAAGATTGGAAAAACCGTTGGCACAAGTGTATAATATCTCATGGGGATTACTTTGAAGAGGACAAAATAGATATGCATGAATAAATAAATAATTTTTGAAAAAACACAAAATTCGCGATACTTTTTGAACACACCTCGTATAATTCCAGACTTGATAGATTTGATTAGTAATTAGTAATCAATTAATTAGACGTTTTTTTTAATTGGTAATGATTATTTTAATTGGTTTTCAAGAAAAGGCAATTATGAATTGATTTAAGTTATTTTGATTACTTTTAATTATTTTCGATTTTTTTTTTAGATTTTTTTAAATTTTAAAAAAAAAATTTAGTTTTTGTTATTTTTGCTTTTCATTAGTATTGATGATGTATATATATATTTATGTGCTTCTACAACAACACTGAAAAAAATCAAAAAAAAATCACAAAAAATCAAAAATAAATTTTTTTAAATCAAAATTAATCAAAAGAAATCAGAACACTTCTTTTTTTTTTGATTATTTTTGATTTTTGTTAATAATCGTGAAAAATTATGATTTGTTTTTTGATTACTTTTTTAATTAATCGAAAAGTAGTCATTAAAAATTGCAAATAATTGTCATCAATCATTAAATGGATTCTCAATAAAATAATTAATCAAACCTATAATCATTTCGATTAGTAATCATTATTTAACAGGTCTGATCTTAACCAAATAGACTAGAATTTATAACTTTTCCATAATTATATAGGTATAGATTATCTATACCCAGTGACAACATAATCCCAGTGTGAAAACTTCATAAAGATTCAGATTCAGGTTCTCTTCAAAAAATGCTATAATCTAGGGTCGGTCTGGGATAAGTCGCAAAGGAGCATAGATTTATAAAGATCACATACACACACTCATTTGTAAATATAAAATATTGACCTCGCACCTTTTCACTTTTCTTTGAATCACCCTAATGTTTACCTATCTAAACACAAAACTTCATACAAGCTATAAAATATGAATAAACCCTATACATTTTCGCGTGACTGCACTTCGCTTAATGTACCAGTGCCATGTGTGTGTGCGTCTGCTGAGTGTGCACACGTGCACTTGTTTATACAGCTTGCTTGCGAATGCAATAAGAACTTCTACGAAACGAGTAAATTAAATTCAAGTTAGTGCGTGCCAAGTTTAAGTTGTAAAACTTCTGTAAAGGTGAGGCGAGAAAAAACTTAGAAGCTGCAGTTACACAAACAGTCGCACAAGCGCACATGCATACATTGTTTGTGAAAGAAATAAATCTGTGCGAAAAGAGAAAATATTTTTGCTGATGAAAATATGACACCCAAGAAAAGTAAATTTTTTAACATGCACTTTGTTGATAAATTTCAGTGTAAAAGTTGAGTAATAATGTCAATGCAGACTTTTCAATTTTTTTTATTTTGTTTAGTTACTTCTATAGATGAAAAATATAGTAAAACTAATCAGGCAAACAGTTCCTACTTTTTAATTTTATACATATTTCTCATACGAGATGGGGGACCAAGGGCATATCTACTCTTAGCACAAACCTCCGTAATAGATATATAATTTCGTAAAAGATTACTTTAAACGACATGGTACATCAAGTATTTAGACAATTACTTTTAGGTTGCTCATACAATCGGGTGCATCACATTCTATTCATCCGACAGGGTGTGCGGGAGATGCAGCTTCTCTAAGCGCGACCTCGGCATTTGCATAGTTGTAGGTTGAAGGTTTCTGAAACCAACCCCGTTCCGGTATCCTGCCATCATCAGTGGAACGAAAAATTAACCTGAAGATGGAGCAAAAATAGCACTGAAGATGGAGGAAAAATTACACTGCAAATGGCACCGTGTCTTCCACTGACCAAATTGGATAAGGCAGTACTATAATTTACTCTCTTAAGAATTGCAGAAAGATCGCCAGAAGAAGCCCAGGGTAGAGTCCGAGAAAATTTTACTCAACAGAGATCCCACACAGTGATTCGTTAGAAGACACTTAAATAGAACTTTTCCTATTAATCTTGACTTAAAAATTTGTTCGCTGCATAAAATGTGAGCAATTTTTATTGACGCGCACATCCCTAGCAAAATATTTCCACATGTACTCATTGTCCTTTTTATTACAACAACGTGAAATTTATTGCCACACATTTATTATCACATTTCCCTACTGGAACACGAACACCACAAACCACAAACTCCCATGGCGACCGCTACGCTCTGATCAACAATCAAATGCTTTCCGGTCAATACATGGAAATGTGCGCCATACCATGATGATGATGATGGAAACTGGTGGACAGCACCGCACTGTAAGCTGCCGGCGGAGCGTGCGCTATCAGTCAGTTAGTGCTACGTTAAATTGATTAAATGTTTGCATTTTACGCGCAATTAAATTTCACCGAAAATACCTCAAAAGTGCTAAAACATTTGTATAACATAATTAGAAAAGTAAACAGGTGAGCGGTGATGAGAGGAATTTGCAGCGAGTTTGGGGGGAAAAAGTGTGAAATCAGCTTTGATATAACCAACAATAAAGTGTTGAGTTGATGACTATACTATAAGCTATTTTGCGTGATTGCGCTCGATTGTGGGTAAACATTAGGGCGGGTTCAAGAAAAATAGTTTTTCGATTAGAATTAAGGGTATAAAAGTATTGAAAAAAATCAAGAAAAAATATAAATAAAAAATTCAAAATATAGTAAAAATAATATATAAAATATATATTAAAAAGTATCAAAAAAAAATTAATATATATAAAAAAAATGTATTGCTTTTTTATACCAACAATTTTTGTTGATTTTCGGCCTGTACATTTTCAAGTATTCATGAAATGAGCTCAAGGCCAAGAATAAAAAATTTTCACTTTTTGAATTTTTATGAAAATTATTATTGTTTTTATTTTTTGATAATCATTTTTAGTTGATTATTAAAAGTTTTTTGATTGAATAGACTAGAAAAAAAAAACTTTTAATAAGTAACTAAAAATTATTATTAAAAAATAAAAACAATAAAAATTTCCATAAAAATTCAAAAAGTGAAAAATTATTATTCTTGGCCTTGAGCTCATTTCATGAATACTTAAAAAATTTATATATATATATATAAAATAAATCTTAAAAAAAAATTTAAAAATTCAAACAAACAAATAAATATATAAAAAACATAAAGAAAAAATTTTTTCAAAAATATTAAAAAATAACACAAAAATATTACAAAAAAAAAATTTTTTAAATAAATAAAAAATAAAAAAATATATATAAAAAATATTAAAAATAAAAAAATTTAAAAGAATGAAAAAAAAAGAAATAAAAAAATAGTCTCAACATTTTCCGGTAGCCCGCGCGATTTTTAAATAAATAATTGGTCGGAAGGAGTGGTTGTAACAAAAATTGTTTTAAGTTGGTTAAGAATATGTAGGATGTTTCCTCCTAGGCCGATGGGTAGTTTGCAGTTAAAACAAATTTTGTTTCTTTCATTTTTTTGAATTTTAGGGAAAAAACTTTGAGGGCAAAAACTTTTTAATAGAATGAAATAGGGTTTAAAAAAATCACATTCAACCATGTTGGAATATTTTTTAATTTTGTTTCTTTTTTTTTATATTTTTTTTATTTAAAATGTTTTTTTTTTTTTGTTTAAAATGTTTAAATTTTTATTTTTTTTTAATTTTTTATTTATCTTTTTAGTTTGTTTTAATTTTTTTTTGAATTTTTTTTAATGCTATTGTTTTAATTTTTTTTTTAATTTTTTATCATTCTTTTTAATATGTTTTTATTTTATTTATGTTTTTTTTATTTATGTTTTTTTTATTTTTTTTTATTTAAATTTTTTTTTTTATTTAAATTTTTTTTTTAATTTAAAATTTTTTTTTTTTTTAATTAAAACTTTTTTTCCTTTATTTCTTTTTTTTTAATTATATATTTTATTATTATAAAATAGTATTATATTCTACCCCCACCAAAGCTAAAAAAATTCAATTATTAAACTCACCCTAGTGAACATGCTTGTAAGTTTGCATTTTAGCACGCTAGAACAAAAGAGTTATAAGAATATTCAAATAGAGAAGCAATTACTTTGGCATTAAAAGTTGAACGAGCACTTCGTTTTATTGCGTTCTGCACGCCAACAAATCTCTGGCTAAAATGTCTTTGTGGTAATGCCCACACCGGAATATGGCAGTCTGGGACCTATATATACATATTTTTGTTCACTCCACAGGCAACACAATAATTTTCAAAACGGAAAACTGAAAATTGAAAATGATAAGAATTGAATTTGAATTTCAAAATTTAAAATTTAAAATTCCAACAAAATCTAATATTCACACACACATACTCATATGCAGCTTATTATTCATACTAGCTAAATGCGCTCATGTGTCTACCACAATCACGCCAAAGTTGCACTTATTCTAAAACCAAGTCAATCGCACCCCAACCGCAGCAGCTCTCCACAGCTTATCCGGCCACATATGTAGCTGCTGTGCTGCTCATCGACACTTATGCGCCACACAATCACCATACCAAATTGTGTATTTTGTTTTTGTAAAACATACACGCAGCTATTGTTGTTTGTGGTTAGTTGATGATTTAGCGTTAGCTGTTTTGTTTTTTGTTGTTGTTTTTTTTGGGCATTTCCGTTCATATAGCAAACAACTTTTGATAACGGATGCTGCGCTGGTGCAAGCGATTGAAAATTTTTGGTTGTAATCGAATACCGATTTAATAACGAAACATATAGCGCGTGGCTGGAAAAAGTTTATTCGTAATCAATACAGCAAAACAGTTGAACTCAATTGTCCGCACTGAGAGTTAGGTGTGTGGATTGGGAAACAAGCTGGCTGTACTAAAGTGGAAAATAGTGAAAACTTTTTTTTTTGTTTTTTTTTTAGAAATGGATATGTCAAGGTGATTTTAAATTTAATCAAATACTCATGGTTTTATTATTGTTTCAAAACTTGTAGAAGTTGTGAACGTGGTATTATTTGAAAATATTTTTTCTCATACTCATACGCAGTGGTGTTTAAAAATTTAACAAATTTATTTACGGAAGGTAAAACATCATTGAGATGCTCAGTTCAAATGTTTAGCAAAGGGTTTTACGTGGTATCTATTGCGTACAGATAATATCACTATCTGTTACAATATCACTATCTGTTACAATATCACTATATGTATAAAGTTATTGTGAGCCAATTTCTTTTGCCATCACTGTATACAGCCGGAATAAAATATTTCGATTACTGCAAAATTGGTTCAAAACTTTAAGTTGGACATCTTACAATACTCCAGTTAAAACTTCATTCAATTCTGTGCCACAGTTTTTAAATGATACGCGTACAAACATATATACAGACAGACAAAGATTCTAAAAACTGTTTTTTTTTTTGGCTGCTGTTAATAAAATACTACCTTTCACATGCAGTTTTCTTTGATATCTATGACGATTAGAAATTAAATTTAGATGGAATATATTACAAGCATCCACGAATGATATGAATTCGCTTCTTTTTCTGCTGACTTTTTATGGAATTTAAGGTTTTTGCTTGGCAGTCAGTTAATTTTTCAAGTGCTCACATTGTCATATATTAAACTCAACAACTTTTTCCTGCGCGCTTCAGCAGCTAGCAAAAAAGAAACAAATGACGCGACTAATGAAAAATGGTTTTACAGATGTATCAAGGCACAACAAAACTCTGCTCTTTAATTATGCGTCCAAATACACAGTTAGTTTGTATAATTAATTTACACAATTAATTGATTGAACTTTTTACATTGGTAATGAAAATTGTCAATAATTTACCAGCCATTATCGCTGACTTTTTTGTATTGACTTTGTTGAGAAGTTTTTTCATTGGGGTAGGTTGGAAAAATGGTTTTCGCTGAGCATGGTGTAGAATTTGTACTTTATAAAAAAAAATGTATAAAAGAAAGCTTAGAAAAATTAAATGAAGAAAATTAAAAAGAAAATTTAAAAAATTTTAAAAGAAAGAAAAAAAACGTTAAAATAAAATCAGAACAATTTAAGTGAAAAAACTGAAAAAAAAAATTTTTCCAAGAAATCAAATATTTTTTTTTTAATTTAAAGAAAAAAGGGTTAAAAAAAATTTTTTTTTTTAATTTAAAAAAAAATAAACAAAAAACAGGAAATAAATTTATTTTAAAAAATAATTATAATAGTTATTTTAAAAACTAATAATAATAGTTATTTTAAAAAATGAAATAAATGTTTTACAAATAAAAAATTAAATTAAACCTTATTTAAAAAAAAATTTAATTAATTTTTTTTTTGATTTTAAAAAATAAAAAGATTACTGAAAAGTTTTTTTAAAAATTTTGAGGTCGTCAACTCAATTTTTAACTATATAAATAATAGTTCAATAGTTTTTTTTTGCCCAAAATCATAAGAAAATTAAAGAAAGTGATTTCTTAAACCTCTTTCATTCCAATAAAAAGAAAAAAATAGTACACTTAACATTTTACTAAAATAACAAAAATAATACTAAAACACTCCCGACTTCCCATTTGGAAAAGACAGGAGACTCCAGAACCCCTTGGAACTACCATTTGATGAACTATTTATTTAGAAATAGTGTTCCATATCTAAATGTCGTATTTTTTAAATTAAAATTTTTTTGGCTTAATTTAAGAAATTTCATTTGTTTTTAAAACTTTTTATTTTGTTTGGTATTTTTTTAGCTTTTTTTTAATATTTTTTAGGATCTTTTCAATTTTTTTTTATTTTTCTTAATTTTTTTAAATTTTTTTATTTTTCTTTATTTTTTTTAATTTTGTTTATTTGTTTTTTTCTATTATTTTAAAATTTTTTATTTTGTTTGGAATTTTTTAGTTTTTTTTCATTTTTTTTTATTCTTTTAAATTTTTTTTATTTGTTTTTTTTTTTTTATTTTTATTTTCTTTTTTTTTATTTTGCTCCGCGTTTTTTTTTTAATTTTTCTATTATTATTTTTATGTTTATTTTTTTTAATTTTTTAATTTTTTTTATTTTTGTTTTTTTTCTGGGTTTTTTTTAAATTTTTCTATTATTTTTATTTTTTTTTTTATTCGGTTTTTTTTAGCTTTTTTTTTTTTTAATTCGCTTTTTTTATTTTCTTTTTTTTAATTCGTTTTTATTTCTTTTTTTTTTTAATTTGTTTTCTTATTTTTTCAGGTTTTTTTTTTGTTCATAAAGTAAAATTTCCATGCTATTGCTAAGCGAAAAACAAATTTTCAACTTACAAAATTTCAAAGCCAACAATTGATGGAAACAATCTTAACAACAACCTATCGGAGCGAACAATCGAGGACTGCCAAATTAGTTTACCTCTCAAAGGAATAAAAAACCAATACGCGTTCCTTTTCCTACTTATTAGCCTTTGACAGAAAATATTAAATCAACTCTCATGAAGTGCTTTCGCGCTCAATTTATCGCCCTTTTCAACTAGTTAATTTTGTTTTATAGCCACTTGCTTTGCCCCAAACTCGTGCATAAAATTTGGTATTTGCAAAGCAAAATCACTCCGAGTATGGCAAACACTTTTAAATGCTTTCTAAAACTTGCAAAAGCGTAGCATATAAGCAAGCGCATAGTTTACGCCAATGCCAATGAGAATGCCGAAATTTCCAAACAACTTTTCAGGGTAAATCTCATAATCAAATTAACCGCAAAATTTCATATAAAAACTTTGGCGCGCCAAACACAAGAGCAGCAGTAGCACAATAGCAGGAGGAGAAGGAGAGAGAGAGAGAGGGTGTGAGTGAATGGACGGTATATGCAGTGTGCACTATGCCACGTATTTAGTGAGGTTAAGCGCACAAATATGAAAACTTAAATTAGAGTAAACATTTTTCAAAAAGTTTTTTTTTTTTTTTGGAATATCGCGTTTTTTTAAATTTTGTGTTCACGAGTGCTTTGTGCTTTATTCAACGCAGCCAGCGTAAAGAAAGAAGCTGCTTGCGGTATGTGGCGCTAATTAAAGTGGAAAACAATGGCGCTCACGGAGAAATGGCGGCAAAACAAAGCAACGAATAAAAGCCGAAAAACTTTGTAAACAGCTGATAGGGGTATAAACGCCTTAAGCTCTGTTATGGCGCATGTAGATGCAGACAGAATAATGGAATAAAAACTTTATGTGGTGGTAGACGAAGTTTAATGTAAAAGCGCAAAAATCTATAGAAGTGAAGTGAGAAAAAGTGAAGCTAAACAAAGTCTCGCTTGGTTGTTGTTGTGACGTAAGATGCCTGTTTTTAAGAGACAACAAAGTACGCTGAAAGGGTTTTAGTGACTTGCAAGTACTTATAATTTTACAACTTTCCGACGCAGCTTCGTGCACGTTGCACAAGCTAACTGTCACACCTGCGAGTTGAGCTCACCTACACAAGCGCGAGACAGTGCACTGGTCGGTGCATGCACTCGGTGCTGCTTCGGTGCTTTGTTTTAAGTTTTTCTTTTGTAATTTTTTTTTCTTTTATTTCGCTTTTGGTACATGCTGCGCGCTTCCCCTCTTGTTTTTGTCTTTGTGCAATTTTGTTTCTTTTTACTTCGTTCTATGCTATTCTATGGTATTTTCCTTGCTTGTCGTTTGTTTTACTTGAAAACTTTTTTGCCGCTTGTGCCTAGCAAAGTTTCTATGAAGAGATGCCAAAAGCACAGCTTGGTCCAAAGTATATCAACCTACAACAAAAGGTAAGCCGGCGCAAGACAAACGCAGGCTGCTGGGGAAGAGAAAAAACGTCTTGGTGAATTTCTAGTGTACAGGGTGGCTGATGAAAGCCGCCATAAAAAAAAAATTAGATAACTTCTTTTCTATTTAATGAATCTGGTTAATTTTTTTTTTATTTTGCAGATTGACTTTTACATTTAACAAAAATGGATAACTGGGACACTGAAACAAGAATTTGGATTGTCCGCCGCTATCACGCACTGGAGTCCGTAGTTTCGGTTCAAAGAGAGTATAGGCGCACGTTTGGCGGCAATCCTCCGAGCAGATGGACCATAATAAGACTTGTAAACAATTTTGCCGAGCATGGGACAGTCAACAGAAGACCTTACCATCGAAACCCTTCAGTTCGAACGGAGGAAACAATCGCTGCTGTAGCTGCTGCCATACAAAACAATCCACGTGTTTCGACAAGAAGCTTATCTGCTCAAATGGGTGTAAGCAGACAGTCATTACAGTCAATTATGCACAAAGATTTGGACTTATTCCCATATAAAATTCAAATGGCCAACAAACTGAACGCTGCAGACTTGCCGATTCGCTTGGAATTTTGCCAGAAGATGCTTCAAATGGTGGAAGAGGATGGAAACATGTTGAACTGTCTTTTCATGTCTGACGAGGCCCATTTCGATTTAAACGGCAACATAAACAAACAAAATTGTCGAATATGGAGTGCTTCCAACCCACAGATACTCCATGAGACGGAATTGCATCCACATCGTGTCACAGTGTGGTGTGCAGTTTCATCACGCTGCATTGTCGGGCCCTACTTCTTCGAAGAAAACGGTCACACCGTTACGGTTACTGGAGACCGTTACTTGAGCATGTTGAGAGAGTTTTTCTATCCAGAATTACGCCGAATGAGAATTTCTTTCAACTCTGTGTGGTTTCAGCAAGATGGTGCAGCTCCTCATATAGCCCAACCTGTTATGACAGAATTGCGACGAAAATTTCCCAATAAGCTGATATCCAGAAACTCCACATTCCGTTGGCCACCCAGGTCGCCTGACCTTACTGCACCTGACTTTTTCTTGTGGGGTTATTGCAAACAGGAAGTCTTCAAAGCAAAACCAACAAATTTGAATGAAGGCAATCCATTCGAGAAACAATTGCGGCTATTCCTGTCTCAACTCTCCAAGCAGAAATGAACAACTTTTTGGTAAGATGCCGCACATGCATCGACGAGCAGGGGGGGCATTTAAATTCCATTATTTTTAAAACTTATTAAGCTATATTTAATAAAATTTAATGGGCTTTAACATGAATAAAAGAAAAATGAATTCCATACACTGAAAAAAAAATTATTTGAGTTTCTTAATGTAGCAAAATTCATCAGCCACCCTGTACGTAGAAGATAAGCGTAAGCGAAGAATAGCGAAGGGTTGCATAGCAGCGTAGGTGCATTGTCTATGAAATCCTTGTTAAGCTGAAACTTAAATAATGAAATGCTGACCCAAATTGATGTCGTCATTGAGGCGTACATAAAAAGGTTAATGACTGAATGGCGTAGCTATTGAAAAGCGTGCAAACGGCAAGACTAAAGGGAATGCAAAACAAAGCACGAAGCCATTGTAAACATATTTTGTACTGAGCAAAATTTTAATGGAAGATGGCGTAAAAAAAAGGACAAGATCAAAGGCGAAGAAAAAAAAAAATTCACATTAACGTTAATTGGAAATGCCGCAACAGCCATAATTTGGCTTCTTTGCGGCATATTTTGCAGAAATCTCTAAAAGGGTGCCTCAATAAATGGCCAAAGTTTATAATTTAAGGCGCACAAAATTATTTCTCAAACAGTTTTTTACATTAAACCCAAAGAGCGCAAAAGCGTGCTGTATGGCACAAATTAAAACTCGCATACAACTACCACTTCAACCCTCTTTTACATGAATTGTGTCACCGTAAAATTAATCAATCACAAAAATTGTTTCTCACACAACAAATTATACAGCCATATAACGAAAGTTTATCACCACAACTATAGCATTTCACTGAGCAAAACAAAAGCAACGCGCCTACCTTACAATGTGTGCCTCTTTCTGTACAAAAAAAAATTACAGAAATTTAAAAAATTGTGCACTCAAAATGCAAATGCGTACAATCAAAATGCAAAGTGGAGAAATACAAGTCACACACAATGGGCATGATAATAGGTATGAAAAAACAAACAACAACAGAAACAGAAGAAATTGAAAACCAGCACAAAAAGTTGCAGCGACATAAAAGTATCTGCTTGAATACAAAATAAATGCGCAAAGCGTTGGAAGATCACAATAAACACAAAAATGCAACAATACAAAGTGTACTCGTGTGCAAAAGGCGCGAAACGTGTGCAGGTGTCAGTAGTTAAATAAAAACAAAATAGTAAACAAGTAAGGTAGTCTAAGTATGGGTGAGAGTGATAGTAATATATAACTAGCTGTGACAAGGGATGTTGTGGTACTGAGTTTAGGGATCCGAAATCAAAACCGAATGTTTCAAATTTTATTTATCAGAACAGCAATCGGAAACGAAAGCGAAAGTTGCCGCTGGGTACAAGAGCGGTCACGGCAGACGTTGTCCTGCCCAAAACTTTACTTGTATGTATCTAAAACAAAAATGCCTGTCCGCCTCATATAAAATTTCCTATTCTTATGCTTCATCTTCCTCTTCATACGCCTGTCTTTTTTTATATCGTCGTTCTGTTTTGTTCTCTCTCTCTTCCTATTCCTATCCCTATCCTTATACTTATTATTATCCTTATTCTTATATTTATCCTTATCATTATCCTCATTCTTATCCCTATCCTTACGCTTACCTTTATACAGGGTGGCACAAAAGTCATCCTCCTATCAGAAAATGCTATAAATTTTGCGATTGGCCCCTAAAGTCAGTTCTGTTTTGACATTTGTGTAGTAAACACATGCGAAATACACGTTAATAAACAATGTTACGCTACACTGCTCCAGAACGCGGAATATTTCTGACTATTTATTTGACCAATAATCGGTCGGTGAAAAAAGGTTACTGCGCAAAAGTAATCCTCCTATCAGAAAATGCTATAAATTTTGCGATTGGCCCGTAAAGTCAGTTGTGTTTTGACATTTGTGTAGTAAACACATGCGAAATACACGTTAATAAACAACGTTACGCTACACTGCTCCAGAACGCGGAATATTGCTGACTATTTATTTGACCAATAATCGGTCGGGACCAAACGGTTACTGTGAATGGTGAGCGCTACAGAGCAATGATCAACGAGTTCTTTTTGCCGCAACTTGATGAATTGGGATTGGAAAACATGTGGTTCCAACAAGACGGTGCAACAGCACACACTGCACGTGCCACAACCGATATGCTGAACATCGGAAGCTTACTTTTGCGCCACCTGTTACTTACCCTTACTTTTATACTAGTCCTTATCCTTATCATTATCCTTATAATTATCCTTAACCTTAACCATATCCTTATCCGTACCGATATCCTTAACCTTAACCTTATCCTTACCCATATTCTTATCCTTATTCCCTATCCCTATCTCTATCCCTATCCCTATCCCTATCCCTATCCTTATCCCTATCCCTATCCTTATCCTTACCCCTATAAGTATCCCCATTCCTATTCCTATCCCTACCCCTACTCTACGGACATGCCCTAGACAAAAATAGTACTGTTTTTTTTTAACATTTAGGACTTGCTAAAGGATGGGATAGCAAGGGCATGAGAAACTGCGGATTCAAGTAGGTATCTTGCCATTTAGAACTACTTGGTATCCCTATCCCTAGCCGTGACATACCCCTAACCCTACTCCTACCCCTAACCCTATCTCACTCCTCCTTTTCCTTATCGTACTTCTTCATGTAAGGGATGTAGTTCAGGGGGTTTCACGCCAACTTTTCTCTTGCAGTCCATTTTTCTTTACCAAGTTTAAACATATTTTACCAGTACTGCTTCCAAAGAAAAGCAGTACACAAAATGCCACCTCAATGTTAAGCCTCTTCTCCCTTATACCACATCAATCAGTGGTCCGGATTGTGAATCTTAACCAGACCTGTTAAATTTGATTAGTAATTAGTAATCAATTAATTAGACGGCTTTTTTAATTGGTAAAGATTATTTTAATTGTTTTTCTAAAAAAAGGCAATTATTAATTGATCACAATTACAAAAAATCAAAAAGAAAAAACCATCAAAAAAAATCCAAAACAATCAAAAACAATCCAAAAAAAATTTAAAATAATCCAAAAAAATTAAATATTATCAAAAAAAAATTGTTTTGATTGCTTTAGATTATTTTTTCTTTTTTTTATTTGTTTCATATTTTTTTTATATTTTTTTGTTTATTTTTGAATTTTTTCAGTATTGTTGATGTGTATTTTTATGTGCTTCTACAACAATACTGAAAAACAAATATAATAACAAAATATTTAAAAAAAAATTTTATTAATCAAGAAATAATCAAAACCACTTTTTTTTATTATTTTTTTAATTAATTGGAGAATAATCGTTAAAAATTTAAAAAAATTGTTAATCATTAAATGGATTCTCAGGATAGTAATTAATCAAACCGGCAATCATTACGATTAGTAATCATTATTTAGCAGGTCTGATCTTAACCATTCTCGAGCGCTCAGTTAAAGCCGTTACAACTAACTAACCCGCAAATTGTGTGCTTAGCGCAACTAGGTATAAGAGCTTTAAAACAAAGCCTAGAATTGGTGGCAATATCCTCACATGCATAACAATATTTGTTGCTAACCCGAGGCAGTTGCCAATGCAACCGTGAATAACAGTAAACCGTGGCACAGCACATGATTTAGTCCTTGGTAAGGCGTGCACTGATAACGCGACAAACTTTAAGCTTTTTCGTTCCTTCGTTCGAGCATTGTACGGGTCACAACAAGTGATTGATTTGATGGGCATTTTTTTCTTTTCTTTTTACTTAAAATTTTTTATTTTTTTTCTCTTGCTTGCTATGCCGCAATAGCCAGGTCAGACTAAGCGATGTAAAAGTGCAAAAAAGCAGAGTATTTTAAATGCATTATTTGCACTTTCCAGCAAATGTTAGATAACTTTTGCTCTTTTTAATACATTTGTCTAACACTCATTCTTCTGCATTTCAAAAAAAAAAAATGCTGTGGAATGCATTATTTTAGTTGAATACGCAAATCGCAGTTTAAAAAGCATAAAAAAATTTTTTTTAAAATATTTTAAAATCAGCATTTGCGTCTGAGCTGCTACTAAAATACTATTCATGTACTTTGCCACTTGGTTGCACATTCTCGCTCAGCTAGTAATACGAACGAGCATCAGCTCTGCTTAGCTCAGCTTCAAATACTACGCGCACTTAGAGCTGTGTTCAATATAATAGTAGTGAAATTAAAATGGATATCATTCGACGATTTAAGAGAAAGCTGTGACTTTAATAATTTTCATTTTAAATATAAAAAGAAATTTCAAAGTATACACAAAGTTCAGGAAAGTTAATTCAACTTTAAATAATGGCCATACAAATTTTTAAATTTTTTGGCAGAATTTCTAGAAAATTTTTGAATACGCAGTTTTGTAGAATAATCAATTTTCGTATAACACTGCGCAAGTTAGAACTCGCTCAAAGACTTCCCTGAATGTTTAGAATTTTTTTCGTCAAGGGTGTTGAGTGATTTCTTCCATACAACGTATAAAAGAAAAATTATTTTTGTATGGAAAAAAATACTAAACATCCTTGACAAAAAAAATTCTAAAAAATCAACAGAAATGTTTAGTTAATTCTAACTTGCATATTATTGTGCTAAAATTGATTGAGCTACAAAACTGCGTACTCAAAAATTTTCCCAAAAATTCTTCCCAAAAATATTGAAATTTTGATGTCAATTTTAAAAAACTTTCATCAACTTTCCTGAACTTTGTGTAAATATTGAAAATTCTTTTGATGTGGTTTCTGTTATGAAATTCGCTAAATTTTAAATGAAAATTATTAAAAACGCAGCTTCTTTAATTTCCATTTCCAGCCATTTAATTTCACTACTATTATATTGACCGCAACTGTACGCCGCTGCATGGAACTTAGATTTGCGCGGTTTGCACACATATTTCAATGCAAAGCTCCCATCTCGATTAAATCTGTCAAGTGTGCATTTGAAAAGTGCCAACGTAGTAGCATGTTAGGCGCAAGTATTTAAAAATTTAAATTCCTCTTGGTGACAATTGAATGTGGATGAAAGTATTTTTCATTTCATTTTTCCCCCCACAAACAAATTGAAGTGTCACTTAGCGCATTTCACTTTGGTTACGAAAAAGGAAGAATTGCAAAGTGAGTTTAATTGAAAATATTTTTGTTAGAAAACCAGAAATAATCGATATGCGCACAAGCTTGATAGATCAATTAAAGTTTCGCGTTACACTGAACACCACACTGACAACTGTTCTATACGCCATTTTGCACCTGCCGAATGTACACCTAGCGGGGTTAAATATATCATACGCGACTACAACGAGGTTGTATGCTTAAGGAATGTTTTAGTGTAGGACATATAGCTTACTCTTTGATAGGGCGTATAAAGTAGATGCTCCATTGGCTGCACTTCGAAGAGGTTCTACAAGCCACTATAAATGAAAGGTTTAAGTGCTACCAGGAGTGGAAGCGTTGATACATGGCAATGAGATAGGGACTAGTTAGGTAAAAGCCGGCATACAACTTTATAGTAGTTCAAAATAGACTAAACTTGTAACACTGAAAAACCAAAATTAAGCAGACTACGGAAATTACTAGAGTTGCAAGTCTGATTGATGATTTTTAATTTTGCTGTTTTCGCCACCAGGGACCTAACCCTTTACGTCTCCCATCTGAGGCAATACTTATCCACTGTACCCCACAGAATTGAAATCATCCCTTGCAGAAAATTCGACCAGATCAAAACTAACCTAAGCCATTTGTGGATAGCACTTCAACGGTCCACTGACGGTTCTGAAGTTAATAGTAGCTAAAATTCATTATTTTGTTGATTCATATGTCGGCAGTGCCACGCCCTTTTTCCAAAATTTAAAAAAAAAATTCTAAAAGAAAGGTTTAGTACAAAAGTGGGCGTGGTCTTACATCGATTTTGCATATTTTCCGTGGACAGACTTTACTTGTCCCTAGTAAACCTCGTGTCAAGTAATTCTATCGTAATTCTATCTTACACGGTTATGACGTTATTAACAGTTAAATTTGAAAATTGCTTGGCTCATAAGTGGGCGGTGCCATGCCTACTTTTCAAAATTTTGCAAAAATTGTCTAAGAATAAAAAAATAAAAAATGCCAAATTATAGCATTCTAGCTGTATCAGTCAATGAGATATGGGTAGTTCAGTATTTCTACCTCCTTTTCAGCTAACTTTTATGAAAAAGTAGGCGTGGTCGAAAAACGATTTCGCTTATTTTCTATGAGTGTATTTACCACAACCATAGTATACATGCTACCAAATTTCGTTATTCTAGCATAAACGGTTCTGTAGTTATTAAAAGTCGAGGTTTGAAAATTGACTTAGTCATATGTAGGCGGTACCATGCCCCTTTTCCAAAAATTTGGTAAAATCATCAATAGAACAACAAACTAAATAAATATTACATATTTCATTACTGTAGCTGCTTTTATTATTGACTTATCTCGTTTTAAACGCTTTTCGAAATTTTCGATATCGAAAAAAGGGGCGTGGTTACTGTTTGATTTCGCTCATTTTATATAGCAACCTATCTTAGCCAGAAAGCAGACTGTGTGCCAAATTTTTTTGAAATATCTCAATTTTTACTCAAGTGTCTTAATGGATTCCTTTGTTTATTCTAAGAACTTTGATATATGGAACTCTATATCTATCTCCATTATTTTGTACCGTTACAAACCAACGTTATATGACCAAATCTTTAATACCTTGTGTACTAGTACACGCTGGGTATACTGACCTTTTCGAAACGCAGACGATTAGTGACAAAATAATATTGTTCTGCAAGTGACTGTGACGATTTTCAGGATGAACAAGTAAGAAAAGGGCTGTCTTCGACTGTGCCGAAGACTTTATACCTTTCATGAATACGCATCACGATTTTAAATGTCCGACCTCACAATTAGTACAAACTCTTCAAAACTGTTAATTTAAAGATACATAGCCCGAAACCCATTTATCGAAACTATCAATTATATGGGGAGTGTATGTTGGTCCGATCTTTGCCTTCCTAGCTTTTTAATTGCAAAATTTATAGCCCAAAACCTATTTATCGAAGTTATCGATTATATGTTATGTTGGTCCGATCTGGGTGATTTTCACTACACACATTCCATATATAATAAGTACCAAACCTGCAAAATTTTTCGTTCCTTTCTTTTTAATTGCAACAGTTATAGGCCAAACCCCGTTTATCGGAACAATCGATTGTATGGGAGCTATGCGTTGTATTGGTCCGATCACGCTGGTTCCGACAAATGATTAATGCTTTATAAAATCGCTGCCTCTTAGCAAATTTCATCGAGATATTTCTAAATCTGTGGGACTACTTAGCGTTCAAACAGACAGACGGACGGACGGACATAGCTAAATCAACTCAGCTCATCGCCCTGATCATTTCGGTATACTTATTGGTGGGTATGTCTCTTCTTCTTCTCATACTTACAAACATCGGACCAAGGTTATAATACCATTTCATGTTCATGAAAGGCATAAAAAGACAGCTATCTATGTTCAAATCGTGTCTGGGAAAGATTTTCAATTATTTTTAGCATTTATCAATATCCCCGTTCTTATTGTAAGGACGAACCTTTTTGATATACTAGTACCTTCATCACCTACTTACAAATGCAATTTTTTATGCAAAATCTTCTGAACATAAGCAACAAATATGCATAAAGATAATGTACCCATGCGAGTAAAAGTTTTTTGTGACGACCAGTCAAACTCTTTTTCAATCTTACGGCAACTTTGTGTTTTTAAATTGTAGCACAAAGTACCGCAAAGTATCAAAAATTGCCATCAATCACTGTACAAATAACTGTTTACACATGCACCCACACATGTGTTAACTGTGCAGTTAACGGTAAAATCCAATCTACAATATATGAACCATAAAAAGAAAGAGCGTAAAATGGTTTTACTCCCTACTAAACCACTTCGTGAGTTATTAAAAAACACACACACGCACGAAAGGGTTGCATCAAAGCTGCGACGCGTAAATGTCAACGACACTTGAAATGTCAACGACACACTCACACAATTCACGAATTACAAAAATGTAAAAAACTTGCCATAGAAATGTCAGAAGTTAGCGTAAATATAAAACATTTGATTTGTTGCCGAACAATATTTGTAGTATTTAATGGCAAGCGAAATTCAATTTCCACCGAATGTGTGCAAAACGAATAACAGGCGTGTCAAGAGATTTCGATGGCGTTCGATTTTATTTATATTTTTTTTCCAAATAATGTTGATTTTATGATTTTTCTGTGTTGTTAAAAACTCGCGCTCTTTTCCCAGATACATTCATCAATCGTTAGCCACAACTATCAACACAGTGAGGTATTTAGAATGGGTAGTAATCAACGAATTGGCACAACTGATTGATTGATTGATTGTTGCTTACTGAAAGGATATGTGGGATTGAGTGAATTTATTGGCATAAAAATTCTATGTGCGCTTTAGGGATGATTTGCCAAGACATGTTAGTGTTGCACATCTAGAAACAATAAACGTAAGACCGAAGGACGTGAGTAAGAACAGTTTGAGATAATGAAATGAACATGGCAAATATTAAATAGCACCGTGAACTGAGGGGTTATCTAGCTCGGAACCAACTACCTCGGAATCTTCTTCTTCTTTAAATGGTCATCTTACCGCCTGGGCGATTTTGACCGTCCAACATAGCTCGCCAGTCGTTTCTTCGTTGCGCCAACTGGCGCCAATTGGAAACACCGCGGGATCGCAAATCGGTCTCCACTTGGTCCTTCCATCGGAGTGGTGGTCTCCCTCTTCCTCTGCTTCCACCGGCGGGTGCCGATAAGAATACCTTCTGGGCTGGAGCATCTTCGCTCATTCGCACTACGTGGCCTAGCCAGCGAAGCCGCTGTGTTTTAATTCGCTGAACTATGTCGGCGTCTGCGTAAAGTTCATACAGCTCATCATTAAATCTTCTTCGGTAGTCGCCGTCGCCAACGCGTAGAGGTCCACAAATCTTTCGAAGAACCTTTCTCTCGAATACTCCCAAAGCCGCCTCATTAGATGTCGTTAGTGTCCACGCTTCTGCACCATATGGCAGGACGGGTGCGATGAGTGACTTGTAGAGTGTTATTTTCGTTCGTCGAGAGAGGACTTTACTTTTCAATTGCCTACTCAGTCCGAAGTAGCATTTGTTTGCAAGAGTAATTCTTCGTCGGATTTCTAGGCTAACATTATTGTTGGTGTTAATGCTGGTTCCCAGGTAAACGAAGTCCTTTACTATTTCGAAATTATTGCTGCCAACAGTGGCTTGGTTGCCAAGGCGCGAATGCGCTGACTTTTTGCATGATGACAGAAGGTACTTCGTTTTGCCCTCGTTCACTACCAATCCCATTTTCTTCGCTTCTTTTTCTAATTTGGAGTAAGCAGAAGTTACGGCGCGGTTGTTAAGGCCAATGATATCAATATCGTCAGCATATGCCAACAGTTGCGCGCTTTTATAAAGTATTGTTCCAGCGCGGTTAAGTTCTGCAGCTTGTATTATTTTCTCCAGCATTAAATTAAAGAAATCGCACGATAGGGGGTCACCCTGTCTGAAACCTCGTTTAGTTTCGAACGGCTCGGAGAGGTACTTCCCAATTCTGACCGAGCTGGCGGTGTTGCTCAAGGTCATTTTGCATAGCCGTATAAGTTTTGCGGGGAAACCAAAATCAGACTATCAGCGCCAGCTGCTTTATTGTTTTTCAATCGGGATATTGCTATTCGCACCTCATTATAGTCGGGTTGTGGAACGTCAATTCCATCATCTTCGATTGTGGGCTCGGGTTCGGCATCTTCTCTGGTTTCTTGCTCAGTTTCTCCATTTAAAAGGGCAGAGAAGTGATCCCTCCATATTCTGAGTGCTCTCTGAACCTCGGCCACCAGGTCGCCGTTCTCATTCTTACTACCTCGGAATCAGCATACTTAAATATCACTTCTATTTTTATGTCTAGCGTATTATGCGAAATATAGAATCCTATTGTCGAAACGCCTATTGGATCTTATCAGTAGTCCGGCAGGAATTTGAAGTGCTTCCCCAGTCATTCAAAACAAAACGAGGCTTCAGACTGGCGACTCAATATCGTGCAATTTATATAACTTCATGCTGGATTATACGATAGGAGTGGAAGACCTAAAACGGAAGAGCTGGCAATTTTGTATGCTCATTGACCTTAGCACGCGTGCCGTAAGTACAGTCGTCTTTGACCTGGATGAAGCACTGTAAGGTAAAAAGACAAAGTATTTGTCAACAAACAAAAATCGGCAACATGGTAACCACAACGCTGTTGAAATGGGAATGAACATCGTCTATTTGGAAACTATACTCAGCTAAGAAATTCAATGGATCGTCACTCTTGCCAACAAGTGCAACTTTGGACTGAGTAGGCAATTGAATAGTAAAGTCTTCTCTCGAACACAAAGATCCGCCTATAAAGTCTCTCATTATACTCGTACCTGTCATGATGTATGGCTAGTAATCATGGAAATATGGAGGGAAAGGATCTCCGAAAGACGTATGGTTCTGCTCGTAATGCCAATGACATGTACCGAAGAAAATGTATTAATGAGCTGTGCGAGCTTACGCTGGCTAGCTCATGTTGTGCGAATGAGCAAAGAAGCTTTGGAACAGCAGGATTTCGTATCGACAGCTGAGAAATGGAGGACGCCCCGCTGAGTTTGAAAAAACATGTGGAGTAGTTATGACTTGATCTCCCTTCCTTGATACATACCGGCCTAAATCGTCTAGGCGGTTGAACGCAAATGTATGCTGATGATACTTATCTAAGCTTTATGGAGGGCGAGTAGCTTATTTAAGTTATTTATTGTATTTTTTTTTTTATTTAAATTATTTGTTCTATATAGAGGGGGGGGGGGGGGGGGGGGGGGGGTGCGTGGAGCCTTTACACCTTGTACGGGGCGAGCGCTTGTGGCTCTGGCCTCCTCATTTTTGCTGTGAAGAACCACGCTTTGGGATTGCAAAACATAACCTATATCTTTGGAATATTATATAAGCTGGTTGCGAATTACAGTAGCATGCATTGCAAATGAAATAAAAGAAAGAAATATTTACAACTTAAACAATACTCAATAACAGTCCTTGGTCAAATTAAGTCAAGCGCCATTAGCGCTATCTTATAAGTATAAAAGTATTTAGAAAATGGTGTAAAAGTGGAAGTACAAGTATTTTAGCAGTCTACAATTTTTACAGACTAAAATCATCATTACATCGCTCGCTGTACGAGTTCCAAATTATTTCTTAAATAGTAAAACCTTGCTCGAATTCGAGCACCTTAGCTCTGGAAATAAAAAGAAACAGTTTCATGAATATATAAAACTAAATAAAGTTAACAAGTTAAAATTAATAGAATTCGTATTGAGGTCGGCTGAAGCGCGTCGAAGTCGCGGGTGGTTATGAAGAAATGCTTGATGCACTTTAACTGATACCGTCGCACCAACGTGTGTCAATGGGCAAAAAAACTTCCTCAAAATTGTAGAACCGTCCCACTTTCGTATTGCTTCAGGGTAGGGTTCTATATTTCTCATTACTTAAGAGCTGTTGTTGTTGTTGTGGTAACGACAAAAACACTCCCCGAAAGTTTTAGGGAGTGTTGTCGAATTAACAGTCCTTGGCCGGATTTGAACCCCGTACTCCGGTACTCCCTTGCGGTACTGCCCGACTGGTAGCGATTTATGACCAGTGAAACCTTCTAGGACTAGTCACCCCACCTTCCGTGGATAATGAGAGGTGAGAGGTATCATATCCGTAGAATAACCATCGAATTGCACGTCATTACCTTTGTGCATATTAGTCGCCGGTTAACGACCGGTATGCCTACCTCGGCCAAATTCTAACCCCTAACCCGCAGGGGCGAATCATAATCATAATGATTACTGGTTTGATTGATTTTTTTTTGGAAAGCATATTAATGATTGATTACCCATTGTTTTCGGGTTTTACTGATTACTTTAATGATTCTTTTGAAAACCCATCAAAAAAACAATCATGATTTTTTATGATTTAAAAAAAAACCAAAAATAATCAATAGTAATCAAAAACAACCAATTTCTTTTTTAATACTTTTGATTATTTTAGATTTTTTTTTCTCCAATTCATTTCAATTAGTAATTGAAAATTTATGAAAACAATTAAAATAATAATTAATGATTGAAAAAGCTATTTAATCCTTGATTACTTAAGTCTAATGGGAATTTAACAGGTCTGGTTTCTACAAAGTTGCTGATTTGTTTCCACACTGCTGGACCGCCCAACATTTTTTCTATGACGTTAGCGGCAGTAATTTGGCCGACACTTCCTACAAACACTTGTCGCTCCACGCTCCAACTTGAGCTTTTGAAGATTGTGTGTGCAGCATCGTCTTCGTCTGCAACGCCATACAAGTACTTGGGAATCTACAGCATACTACGCTACAACTAGAAACGAAGGTGCTTGGTATGGGATTCAAATATTTTCAAATTAATAAACGAAAAATGTTAGAATACTCTTATAGATTTATTACTAAAAATGCATAAAGTTTTCAACTTGCGCGCAAATGCTTATATACCATAAGCAACTATGAAATACATTAGCAAACATTCTCTAGAGAATTTGCTAAATTTCCTCACTCCAACAAACGATAAATTTAATATGAATACTACTCTGCCTTTCCATGTGAAAATTATCCAATATTTTGAATTATGACATAAGTCGGTCAAACATCCATTAGCAACCAATCATCCCTAAGGACCAATTCACCTACAAGCGCCTATTTGCCTTTAGAGCAAACTATACTTGACGCAAATAAATGTCTGCTTAAGTGCATGAGACAAAGGTTTTACTTTGTAATACATTTGAGTAAAAAGGAAATAATGATTAAGTGTTTGAGAGAATGGAAAGTTGGAAGGAGGATGTAAGTTTTTGCATGTGAATATACACTAGAATTACAAGATAAACAATAACAAACTGCAAATCGAAAAAGTAATAATGCTTCACTAGATTGCGAAGGACGAACAAGAAGAAGAAAAAAATCAACATATAAAATGTTGAAGCAAATGAGCTCCAGCCAAATAGCAAATACCCATGGGAAATTGCGGAAATGTATTTCCTATAAACTACAAATACGGTTAAATAGTAGTGCGCAACTAAGGAACAAATGAGTGTGCGGCAGCGAAGATGAGATTACATGGCATAATAGGGAAAAGTTGCAATTGTGTTGTTCCACTTTACGGGTAGCTGATGTGAGGCTGAAGTGTGTGTGTGAAGTTTAACTGTATTTATATTTGTATCGACGAGCTCAATTGCTGCTATAGTACTTCCGCATTCATTGCTCTTCCAGACAACGCGCTGTAAAGCCGTGTAGTGTAATGCATAAGAGTGGAGAGTTTGTAGTGCGGGGAGTGGAGAGTCAGGTTTGAGGTAGTGACTCAATCAATCAACAAACAGTTAAGTGCATTTCATATTCACACTTCAATAAACAATGCAATGGGAGAACGAAGATAGAAGGGAGTGTATGAAACGGTTGTCTAAGAGTTATGTAATATTATATTAGGGTGGGTTGACGTTTTTTCTTTTTTTTTTTTTGCTAAGTATGTGGGTAGAACTTTTACTTTAGAAATAAAAGGTTCATGTCAATACTTTTAGGTGGTCCACTCCCTTTGAAAGGCAATGGAAAGCCAGAAGTTGAACGCTTATTATTAGGTATTATTTTTATAATTGAAGTAACAAATCCAAAATATTAATGCACTTTCTTTTGTAGCATAATGAAAGAGGATGAGAAAAAATTATTTTTTGTATGTTTTTTACGATTTTGGACCAAAACAACTTATTATTGAAAAAAATTTGGTTTTATTTTCATTCTGTATAATTTTAAGGTACATATTACACCCTAAGCACTTTCTAAAAAAGATTTAAAAAATCGCATTCCACAATTTTTTTTTTTTTTTTTTTTTGACCAAACAAATTTTTTACTGAGAAAAAAAAATTGTATTTAAATTTTTTATAAGGTACAAATAACACCCTAAGCTATCTTGAGGTAGAGTTAAGAGGATTCAAAAGATCGCATTCGACAATTTTTTTTTGTTTTTTTTTTTTGATTTTGGACCAAAAAACTTTTTACTGAGAAAAAAAAATTTTTTATTTTCATTTTTTATAAGGTACAAATCACAATCGAAGCTAACGTGAGGTAGGGTTAAACAAGATTAAAAAAATCGCCTTCGAAAATTTTTTGGATTTTTTTTATGATCTTGGGCCAAAAACCTTTTTACTGAGACAAAAATTGTATTTTGAGGTACAAATTACACCCGAAGCTAACGTGAGAGAGAGTTAAAGAAGATTAAAAAAAATCGTCTGTGATAAATTGTTTTTTGGACCAAAAAATATTTTTAGTGAGAAAAAAAATATTATTTTCATTTTTATAAGGTACAAATTACACCCAAAGCTAAAGTGATGTAGGGTTAAAGAGGATTAAAAAAATTCCTTCGATACATTATTTTTTTTATTTAATTTTTTTTACTCTCTTTTTATTTTTTTTTTTTATGATTTTGGAACAAAAAACCGTTTCACTGAGAAAAAAATTTTATAAGGTACAAATTACACCCTACGGTGATGTGAGGCAGGGTTAAAGAGAATTCAAAAAATTTGTGTTCGATCATTTAGTGGATTTTTTAAGAAATCTTTTAACAGAAAAAAAAATTTTTTTATTTTCATTTCTTGAGAAAGTGAAGAGAAATTAAATGCACTTTCTTTTGTATTGGTGCTAAAGAGGGTTAAAAAAATCACATTCAACAATTTTTCGATTTTTTACCCTGAACCAAATGGAGTTCTTTCGTTAATCTTAATATTTTTTATACTTTATTTTTTTTAAATATAAATTACAAATTCTATCCTAAGCCAAGGCAGAAAAAATCGACCCACCCTAATATAAAAATACAAAGCTCATAGTTCTGTTGCTGGTGATAAGAGCGAAACAAAAGCTTTTGAAATACCATTAATGAATGAAATTCAAAGTGTTGGTCTAGATTTGAAAGAGTAAAGATTGCTTTATATGCTTGTACTCAATGGAGGATTTGTTGTATGAATGGCGAAGGATTTTAGTCTAGGGGAAGCTTTAATTACGGCGCAAAATCTATACTCCAAGTTGATTACAGAAAAGTCGATGAATGATTTATTTATTGAACTCAAAAGTTCTAAGTTAGCAAAATGTGTATAAGGTGCCCTTCTTCCTAGCGGTCAACTCTCTGAAATACCAACAGACTCATTCTACAACTCCATCTCCAACCCTTTTCAACGATAAATGATGCCGATTGGCAGCAGCAAGAGAGTCCAAGTCATCCTTCAACCAAGTTGAGACACTTCACTCGGCAATCAATAAAAGAGGTTTTTCTTGTGAGAATCCTTTTCATAGCAGACATTCTTTTGGATGCAGCAATCTCCCTTTCAATGTCGACCAAACTCCCAATGCCTAAATATACTTATTTTCAATATCTTTGTACATACATTTTTCTTATATATTCATAACTAATTTTTACCTTACGCTCTTCACTCACAGATGATACGCACTGGCGCTTCACTCGTCGTCGGCGGTGAAAACAACGTCAACGAAGCGAGCTACCACAGCGACACCATCGCCGCTAACTCGGCATCTTCACGACGTCGTCAAACAGTCAGCAACACGCGCACACGCACACGGCGTCCTGCTACACACAACGAAGATGGCAGTGGCCAGCAGCAATATTGGCGCGGCAGAGTAGAAGATGATAATACACACATTATTGATAGTCAGGCGCGTGAGGATATACGCGCCAATGGACGCCGTCGTAAGCAGCCCGCCATACGTGAACCGCTAGCCGCGCTTGAAAAGGAACAAAAGCTTTACGAATTGCGTGACAAGCAAAGGCAGGACAGCACACCAAATGTGAGCACGCGCGATAAATCTTATCGGCGCCCATACTCGCAGTCAAAAAAGGAGTTTGATATGCCAGCAGAGGGGGGTGAGGCTACAACGAATAGCAAAACATCTGTGGATTTGAAGAACATACTCAAAAACGCTGGCGGTTTGAGTTTGAGTGAGATATTGCAGCAAAAGAATTTGTCATTGGACGATTTGTTGAAGGGCAAACAAAATGCGTTGCAAGTCTTAAAGAGCACAGCAGCAGCGCCGCAAACCGCTGCGCCAACTAAAGCAATTGAGCACAAACCGCTTAAGCCAATGCGTCGTATTCCATATCTGAGTGGCGCGGCTAGCAGCACAACGCAGCAAACCCAAACGGACACTGATGATGCGAGCGCAGAAGTACAACCCACAAGAGCCACTGTTGAAGAAAGCGGTGAGACGCAACTGCGTAGCAAAGTAAAATTGCCCAACTTACAGCGTCACAAATATTTCAGCAGCTCTTCGCGTGGCACAACGCTGGGGCTTAATTTAGGCAGCACAGCAAGGCGCACCAGCATGCCAACGAGCAGCACCACCACAACGACGATTGCGACTACGACAACCACAACGCGCCTGCCAATTTATAAGAAAAATCTCATGCATCGCTCGACCTTGAGGCCGCCATTTCTATTGAAGAATGTGTTGCCCACAGCGCCAGCTAGCGCGGAGCCTGAAACGAAAGAAGCGCCGAGCTTCGAGGAAAAGCTTACCACCACCATAATCAACAATAGATACAATAAAGAGCCGCCAAGTGCTGCGAATGTAGAAGCAGAGGTAGAAGGCGAAGCGCTGAATACGATTGCTAAGCCTGAAGTGCAAGAATCGGCTACGGAAGTAGATACGGAAGAACAGCAAGAGGAAGAGTATTTGCGCGATGAGGAAGAAAGCGATACGGAGTATACTAGCAGATATGATGAGGAGCAGCGTGAGGAAACTACGCTCGCGACCACAACAAGCGCGTATACAACTACTACTAGCGGTACAAGAAGTACAACAACAACAAGCAGGAGCATGGCGACCAATGCGCGCGACACGACCACGACTAGCACGAGACCTGCGCTACGCGCGCAACCCATCTTCAAAACAAATTCTATTGAGTTAGATGATGCGCGCGCTCAATTGCCTGCTGCTGAAAACGATAATGATGGATTCGAAAACGTTTTCGAAGCAGCAGACACTACCGATAGTGGAAGCAAGCGGCGTGAGAATTCAAGCATCACAATTGGCATCGAAAATATTACGCCACGCATTGATTATGTGAAGCCCGCTAACGCTGGTGATACTTTCTCCTATCAAGATACGGTACCCGACTTTGATGGCGTGGACGATCGCACAGATTTGCTTGAGCTCATTGAGGATCGACGCTCGGGCAATCGGCTGTTCAAAGTGCTCGAACAGCGCAACATGACGCTTGAGGAATTGATAGAGCATCGTAAACGCGGCTCGAGTCAGCTGCATCTGTCAACAGTTGTGCAAAATCGTTCACGGTTTTTTCCCGGACAGAAAGTCGTTCTACACGACAATATGGACATTGTTACGGCATTTGAGAATTTCCCACACTTCAATTTAATGGATTTGAAGAGCGTAAAACCGGATGACATCAAAACCGATTCACAAGGCGCCAGCTATTTTACCTCTATAATCGATATTGAGCCGACAGATGAGATATACAAAGATGACACTGGCAATCTTGGTGCTGGTGGCAGTGCTAAAGGTGCGTTGCAGCGTAATCACTTGGAGCGCCGACGCCGTCAGTATCGCGGTGGCACGCGCTATCAAAGTAGCGCGCATGTTAAAAGACGTACAACATATTAGAGGCGGCGCGTGTATGCAGGATTTGTGGTGAGCTGCTGAGTTGGAACGCAAAATATAAATAAAAAAAAGTCTAAAAAGCTGGCAGCATGGCGCGCACATACGCTCAGTTGTGGCAGTCACGGGCTCAGCAGCTTGTCACAAATCATGTAAGTGCGCGCGCGGCGCTCGCCTATTACAATTGAGTTTTGTGCACACTCACACTTATACAATTTTTGCTTTTCTTTTTTCATTCTTCGCCAAACAGGTTCTTTTCATACGCAGACACAACGCACAGAAAAATCAGTTGGTTTCTTCCCCTCATGGAAAACGCTAGCGCTTGCTTCACTGGCGAGCAGCACGCGCAGTGATGCATCTACCAAACGCAATCCCTTTTTTGTACCACCATCACAATTGTTGCTCGAAAACACTTCCGCCGAGCTGGATGAAAATGATTTCCTACTAGCTAATGAAACAAACATCAACTTGAACGCTGAACCACCACTACAACAAGAATTGAGCGTGGCGCCGCAGCAAACCAACAGCGCGTCAGCCATCGATACAGCGGATGCCATTGAAAATGAAGTCGAGCGCGCACATGACTTACTCGATCTGGAGCTATCTGGACATGGTTTCAAACGCAGCCCAGCTGCCGCTGCCGCTTCCACATCCGCCAATGCAAACAGCATCTACAGTAATATGCCGCCTGGCATACGCTCGGCAATTGTGGCCAGCGCCGCGATTGTGCTCACCTCACTTGCAACATTTATGGTAATTTTTGTGGTTTGCCGTTGGAAGCAACGGCGCCAACGTAAAACGAGCTACACAAAAACCTACAACGCGATGAAAAGTAAGCTGCCTACACTAACGAATACGTCACGTCGCTCCTCGCTGCGCAATATGGAGGAGATGGTTGGTGGTGCTGTTGCCACAGTGTCCGTTTCGCCGATGCATCAACTGCAGCATCAGAGTTCACTGCTCTTCACGGCGCGCCATTGCAACAGCGCTACCAGCAGGGATGTCGAAGAGTTAAGTGGCAGAAGTGATGGCGATAGGCGCAGCAATCGGATGCGTGGTGCTACGCGTGGCAGCTTGGGCAACAGTGGCGGTATTGGCAGCGCTACAGGCTCCACAACATCGCTGGCGCTATCACTGCAGAGCGTACACAACAGTTCAACCAATAAGCTCAACACAATGGATCCAAATTCGCCGGAAGTGCAGGAATATTTGTTTGATGCGCTGCGAAAATCTTACTAAGAAAGCGTGTTTTTTTCGAGCGCGTTTTGTGGGAGATAATTTTAAACTTTGTAATAGCATAAGTATGTATTTATTTTTTATTTTTTGTAAATTTCAAGGTTTAAAAAATTGAAAATTTTGTATAAAAAAATATTATGAATACAGATACAAGTTGCCAAACACAAAAAAAAATTTATAGAAAGTAGATAAATAAAGCGAAAAAAGTAAAAAAAAATTAAATTAAAAAAAATAAATACATAAAAAAATATTTTGAAGAATTAACCCTTAGAAGAAACCAACTTTTATGCATATTCGGAAGAGCACAAAATACCTTCGAAATCTTTAAAAGAAAAAAAAATAAAAAACTTTAAGAAAATTATTTCATAAATTGACACATTTAAGTGAGTAGCGCAATTTTTAAATAAACTTAGTGCGCATAAGCGTTTGAAATTGATTTAGCATAGGTACAAAAGCGGGTTTTCAAACAACACAACGGAGAGGAAATTTTTAAATAAATATAAAAAAAAAAATTTTTTAAATTAAAAAAAAAATTATTTTAGCGAACCTCTTAAACCTTAAGTATAAAACAAATAATGTTTTTAATGACAATAATCTTCTAGAAAAGTTTGTAATGAAAATTGTCGGCAAAAACAAAATGAAAGAATTGCAGCACTAACCAATTTTAGAGTTCACAGACTTGAAACAGTTTTGAAAACACAAAAAAAATTTTATACAAAAATTCAACTGAATAAATATGTGAATATGAAGAAAATAATTTATTAAAAAAATTCAATTTTCAATTTGAGGGCAAACAAACAAAATTTTAAACATATTTTTTTGATTCAAAAGTTTTTTTTTTTTTTAAATAAAAAAAGTTAAGAGGTAGATTTCAGTGATAATTAATTATAAATATCTCGTTATATATTTGTAAAAGCTATTGCCTTATTTTTTTATTAATTTTTTACTTAAATATTACTTAGCAAAAATTTAGTTTTTCTTAATATTTTTCAAATAATTTTTTAATATGTTAAATCATTTTTACCTGGAAGTTTTTTTCATTTTAAGCATTGCTAACATTTCAAATATAGTAAAAGGTAACGAAATTAAAAACTTTTAAATTTTTTTTGCCATGAATAAACAGTGCTTGTATGTTGCCTGATTTTTTTTCTGGCGGAAAATTGTTCAAAATATGTTTAGCTACTCAAAAAAAAAAATCTTTAATTTCTACATACATAAGTAAAATTTTTGCAACATTGTTTGAAAGAGTGTAAAAATATGGAAATTAAAAATTTCTTTTTTTTTTTAGTTAAAAGTTTCGACCTTACGTTTTCTAATAATTTTTTTTATTGACAAACTATTAAAATATTTTTTAGTTTATCTTCAAATTTTTAAAAGCATTTTTTTTAACACTTTAAATTTTATTACCAATAAGTGTTTTCTTTCGAAGCATTTTTAGCATTTAAATTTTAATAAAAGACATCGAAATTTGAAAAATGCTTTTTTTTTTAATAAAACGTTCTTGCCTTTGTCTTTTTTGGACTATTTTGACTAAACCATTTTTTTAATTTTTTCATTTTAAACATTGTTTTAATTATTATAATAAGATATATCGAAATTTGAAAATTTGGTTTTTTTATAACTTTTTTAAATGTTTTCGAATTAAGAACTTAACATTTTTCAAAAAAGTTCTTTAAATATTTTATAATTTTTCAGCAGTAATCTTACTATCATATTTTTCAAATCTTTTCAATCGTTTTGATTTTAAACATTGTTTGAAGTGTTATTAATTTTTTTTTATGTTTTGCCTTAATTTTTGACAACTTTTTTTTACTGAACAAAATTTAGTTTTTCTTAATATTTAAAATTTTTTGTTTGAAGTTCTTGCCTTACTTTTTGACAATTTTCATTACTGAATAAATTTTAGTTTCTCTTAATTTTTTCCAAAAATTTTTTTTTTAATTTTAAACATGTTTGTAATGTTATACATTTTATATATATATATATATATATATATATATATATTTATTTATAAGAGATATCAAAATATCTTAATTGTTGTTTTCTTGAATAAAAAGTTCTTGTACTTTTCTAATAATTATTTTATTGCAAAATTATAAAATTTTTTTTCTCCATATTTTATAATTTTTTTTTAATTTTAAAACTATTTTACCAATTCTTTTTTCATTTTCAACATTGTTCCAAATGTTATAATAAAAAGTAACGAAACTGTTAATTTCTTCATTTTTTTAATAAAAAAAAAATATTTGTTTAAAAAAAATTGTGTAATAACTTTCAAAAAAAATTAATTTTTAGCATTATTTTATTTATTTTTTTATTTCTTAACTTTTCTTATTTTCATTTGGTCGGTTCAATTAAAATTTAAAAAAAAATTATTCGGAAAAAAATATTTTATATTTTCTAAAGTTTTTCAATTATTTAAAATAATTTTTTTAACAGATTCAACTTTTTAAGGTTTAAGATATGTTTTGCCTACAAATAAACCTGTTTATAAGATTGCGAAAAATTAAAAAAAAATCGTTCACAAATATTGAAGAAGTTCAACACATTTTTAAATTGTTATCTTAAAAATTTTTTGAATTTTTAAAATATGCAAACAATTCACTTGTTAAATTTCTTTTCCGATTTTTGGTATTGCTTTTACTTTTCATTACTCTAAAATTTTTGTTCTTTATTTTTTTTATCCTGTAATTTTTTGGGCTTAATTTTAAAATTTTTTTTTTATTACAAAATTTTTCCTTAACATTGAAAAAACATATACTGTTTTCTAAATCTTTTCTAAAATATGATAAAATATACATATAGAAATATTAGAAAATCTATACATAAGCGGTTTTACAAAGAAAGTGTATTATACATACATATAAATATTTAACTAGAATTACATACCTTTTCCTTAATCCCCAAATGATATTGTTATACTGATACCATTTGTAATTTAAAAAAAAGTATTCTTTTAATAAAAAAAAAATAAAATGAAATGGCTCTTTTCTCGAATCTCTCAAGGTAAGTTAAGGTGTTTTGAACCCGCAGCTGCAATTAAGACCTACGGTCCGGTGATGTTGTTGTTGTGGTAACGACAAAAACACTCCCCGAAGGTTTTGGGGAGTGTTGTCGAATTAACAGTCCTTGGCCGGATTTGAACACGGTGCGCTCCGGTACTCCCTTGCGGTACTGCCTGACTGTCGTGGTAGCGATTCATGACCAGTGAAACCCTCTAGGTCATGTCACCCCTCCTTCCGTAAGGAAAGGACCATCGAGTTGCACGTTATTAGCTTTGTGCATATTAGTCGCCTCTTACGACCGGTCTGGCGATATTTGGGTTTACTGGACCAAGTGCTTTTAATGCTGTATAATCCTGACTAATCCATGTCCAAAGTCTGGCATACCGGCAGTATATTAAATGCTCGACTTTAAATTTAATAGGATATAGTGGCTACAATAAGTTTTTATATAAAAAAAAACAGTATTTATATTAGCTAAACAGGGACTGTACTTCGCATATGCTTCATCGGTTTAAGAACCGAATAATTTCACCCAAGACGAATTCATCTAAATATATAAATTCGCCTTGTTTTCACCTGTTCAATTGTGATGAGATGATACTGCCGTAATTCTCTTAATATAAAAATGAACCACATCGCATGTGTTCCTAATATCATATGCGTGTTCTGCACAAGCCAAGTCAGTGACATATATTGTTTCATAAGTTGTAAGACTTTAGCTGACCGCATGGCGTCATCTTTAGTGAGAAAGGATCACCATTCGATGCTGCAGTGCGACCTCCATGCATGCATGGTTACTTGGCTATTAGTGAAAGGAATGCTTTGGTAATTATTTATTGATGAGTCAGCGCGGCAGATTCAGCTTGTTGTTTTCGTAGAAGAATTTTTTTACTTTAGTGTGGACGTGTGTTAGTGAATTGAACAGTTAATATACTGGACTAAGAGCCTTTGGTCGAGTAAAATTCGATACATTTCGATATGTAGACACGGCAGTCGCAGGAACGACCAGAAATAATTTATATCCCCCTATTAACTACTTTTTTTTTGTATTTTAAACTACTCACCGGTATAATTCATAACTAAATTGCTCTTTGAACGCTTGTCCCATCGGATTGAATTTATGTGCGCGTGGCGCTTGTACAGTGCAATTGTAGAGGAAGGCATATTGACGCGCAATTGCCTTACATTGACGCAAGGCGGCAGTTAAAGCATTTGAACCGCGCAACATTTCCATTTCTTTGGCATTAAAATACAACACTGTATTATATTTCTCTGGCAAAAGATCAATGTAAGGCTTCCAAAAACTATTTGGCTTCAAAGCCTCCAACATAAGCACATAGGATAATTTTAAATTGGACATTGAACCGAATTGTGCTGGACTAGCTTCTAAATCGAGATTCTCCTCAGTGAGTATCAGCTTACGTGGTATGCTAAAAAGCAATTCATCTTCAGCTATATCACGTGTGGCTTCCAAGCCTAACTCATAACCGGGAAATTGCGCTATACGCACACCATCGTAGCGTAGACGATTTTCGGTGACCCAACGATAAAAACTATCAATGTTGGTCAAACGTGCTGCAATGTTCGGATTTGAGGTGGGACGACGCAGCGGCGCTTCAAGTATTTGCACACGGTGCAACAGTGTTTGTATTTCGATGTATTGATCCCATTCTTCCTTTGGGTTAGCGGGTTGCTGGAAACAGATTTCGAACAGCGTTTTGATGAGCGCACCCAATTCATTGCGTTTTTGTAGCGTTAGCGTGGGCCGTTTGGGTGGTGCAAGCTGTTGTTGTTTGCTTGGCTCACTTTCTGCTGCGTGGGTAGCCACATTTGCTGACTGCTGTGAGTTTTTATTACCATTTGATTTATTTTTATTTCTGTGATTTTTTCCCATTGCAACTGCACTGCACTTGGCCTTGCGTTCAGCGCTTTTACACTTCTTTTGTTGTTGGTTAGTTTCTTTTGCAAATATGCGCTACAATAATAAGGCAACACAAACACACGCGTAAACAATTTCTAACTAGTTTCGTTTGTTATTAAACAAACGTTTGTAATAAAAACAAACAACTGCACCCACAATATGCGATTGGGCTCCCGAAAAGGCAATGCACGTGCTGTCAAGTTTTTTGCGGAATTCGCGATGACAGATAGCCAAAAAAAAACAGCTGAGAAAGAGTTGCTAAACAAAACGTCAAATTCCAACTAGAAATACCCAGCAGCTAGCAGAATTGGTATTAGCCAGTGATGTCGTTTAATCTTGCTAAATGTAAATTCATTTGTTTTTCACGTCAGTACTTACAACCAACTTCTTAAACAATTAACAACCACAAGCTTGAACATGTAAATGTTTTTATCGACTTGGGTGTAACGATGAGCTACAAACTTGGTTTCAGCCCTCATATTGAGGCTACTGTCAACAAGGCTAGAGGTGTATTAGCTTTTGTGAAAAGGTGGTCAAAAGAATTTGGCGACTCTTATGTTACTAAAACTCTTTTTACTACATTAGTTAGGCCGATATTAGAATATGGCTCGATTGTATGCAATCCGCGTTATCAAGTTAATGTAGATAAGCTAGAATCAATTCAAAACCAAGTCCTACATTTTGCCCCGAGAAATTTTTAATGGGATTCGTAATATAGTCTTCCACCTTATACTAGTCGATTAAAACTTATCGATCTCCCAACCCTTGCAAGTCGTAGAGAAATTCTATGCGTAATATTTAGGGTCAAATTATTAAACGGATATATTTCAAGGCCATTTCTTTTAAACGAAGTTAACTTTAATATAAAGTCCCGAGCTTCAATGCATTTCAAACCTATTCTTCTGAAGCAATGCAGGACCGATTTTCAACTAAACGAACCTTAACCGTGTTTGTGCGAAAACTATAACTCTCATTCAGGTAAATTTGATATTTCCGACTCGCTTTTTATATTAAAAAAATTTTCTCTCCTCTCTTAACAAATGATTTATATGTGTTTATTTCACTTAATCTTTTATGCTGATAAAAATTTGTCTATAGCTGAGCAATTTAAGATCTCGACAAGCCTCCGCCTTTCAAACATTCGGCAAATTTGATCCGCGCGTAACGCGGATGCGCCCCTCGTGTCGGTTGGGCGGGATGGTGGGTAAACCGTTGGGCTTATTATTATTATTTTGAATTGCTTAAACCCTCTATATACCCTTTTTTGTCTTATATGTTGTTGTTACTCCACTTTCTCCAAAAGTAGATATATTAATTGATAAAAAAGAGAATTTTAAAACAATAAATTGTCGGCGGCCGCCGTGGTGTGAAGGTAGTGTTGCCGGCCTACCACACCGAAGGTCCATGGTTCGAGCCCTGGTACAGGTAACATCAAAAAGTGATTTGAAAAAAGTTTTTCAAAAACGGGGTCGCCCCTCGGCAGTGGTTTGGCAAACTCTCCGAGTGTATTTCTGCCATGACAGGCTTCTCAGCAAAAATTCGTCTCCTTTGCAGATGCCGTTCTCTTTTTTCTTTATGGCGCGATATACAACAGGTATATCATCATAAACCTCCTAAGAGATTTTTGCGCCAAGCTTCTCTTCCAATTTGTGGTGTGCCGATTTGAATTTTCCCTATAAATTGGTGGGACCTACAGTTTTTTGCCGACTCCGAACGGCATCTACAAAGGAGACGATTTTTTGCTGAGAAGCCTGTCATGGCAGAAATACACTCGGAGAGTTCGGAGTCGGCAAAAAACTGTAGGTCCCACCAATTTGTAGGGAAAATTCAAATCGGCACACCACAAATTGGAAGAGAAGCTTGGCGCAAAAATCTCTTAGGAGGTTTATGATGATATACCTGTTGTATATCGCGCCATAGAGAGAGAAATTGTCGAATTTTTCCAACTCATGCAGAAATGTGTGCGTACGCTGCACATTTGCATGGGGACGTCGACTATTGTTGTTGTTGTTGTGGTAAGGACAAAAACACTCCCCGAAGGTTTTAGGGAGTGTTGTCGAATTAACAGTCCTTGGCCGGATTTGAACCCGGTACGCTCCGATACTCCCTTGCGGTACTGCCCGACTGTCGTGGTAGCGATTTATGACCAGTGAAACCTTCTAGGTCATGTCACCCCTCCTTCTGTAAGGGAGGATAAGATGGGTAATGAGAGGCGAGAGGCATCATATCCGTAGATCAACCATCGAGTTGCACGTCATTACTTTTGTGCATATTAGTCGCCTCTTACGACCGGTATGCGTACCTCTGGCATATTCTAAACCCCTATCCCGCAGGGGCGGGAGGACGTCGACTTTTCATATTCACCACGGCGATAATCGAATTTCATTCCTGGTTTTGTTGAATAAGATCACATGCTGTCAGGTGTGCGTCAGCGGCCGAAAGAATTGTTTTCCGTAGTAAGTCGCGCGTGGAGCATCGGTAGACTTTTTGACGGTTTCTTTTCTCGCGTTCCTGTGCGTGCGGTATTACATCTCGCTCTTTCTTATTTATTTTTTGATCTAAGATAAACATATAGCTGTACTGCTCTTACCGGTGTCATAGGTACTAGTCATTTGACTCGTATATAACACTTAAAATTACGGGATATTTTACCGACATGAATACCATTTGGAGTTTCAGTCATTCGATTTTTGCAGGGCTATGTACATAGCGAGTAGTTTACGATTTCGGCTTTTGACAACAACAAAATCGTGGTCACCAAAGCTTCACGTTAATGTGGAGGTGTATAGCAGACTTTAAAGTTTAGGATGAAACTTCTTTCAGCAGTTCATTTACAGCAGAACCTAGTTGCCGATGTCCAGAGAGTACTATGATTATGTGTTGAAGGGAAGATGGCAAACTCGAAAACACAATTGAAGATGGTGGAATTGGTCATACCAAATCGCTACCGTGCCAGTAGAGCAGTACCGCAAGAGAGTACCGGGCTCATATTCGGCAAAGGACTGTCACTTTCGGCAATACTCCAAAACCTGCGGTGAGTGTTTTTGTCTTTACCACAACAACAATTTAATTAATTTCCCCAACTGGGCAGGCATCAGCTACCAATACATAAGACGCGTTATCCGGCATACTGCGTCATAAATCACGGAATCAGTCTTCTGATTATGGCATATACGTCTCTAACAAGTGTATTGTGCTTAAGACTGAAACCAGTTGTGAACCGACTGATTGCACCTATCAGTTTGGCTCCAAACCAAGTAAACCCCAAATTGCCCAGATTTTTACCATATGTTAAATCTGGGAAAAAACCTGTAAGAAAACAAGCACACATACTGTCTTTGTTGATTTCAAAGTCGTCTTCTATGGCAGGAGAAGCAGCTGCCTGTATGCCGCTTTGTCTGCAGCCATAACACCAACAACTATGTCAAGGTAAAAAATATAAATCCAAAGAAGAATAAAGGCTACTTTCATAAAAACCGGTTAAGCCTAATCGGTGGTTAATTTGACAGCTAACCGTGCAAAATACCTCAATTAAGCTCCGGTTAACGGTGACCCGCTTTTATGAAAGCGGCCCTTACTCGTGCAAACAAATGCTAGTTCGGATTAAGTAGGGAGTTTAAAAGTTAAGCGCTCTCTCGACGAACGAAAATAACCTAAGTCACTTATTGTGCCCGTCCTGCCGTATGGAGCAGAAGCTTGTACGGTAACAACATCTCATGAGGCGGCCCTGGGAGTATTCGAAAGAAAGGTTTTTCGATAGATGTATGGACCTGAGAGTGAATTAAGATGCTCCGGCCCACAAGGTTTTCTTATCGGCATCCGCCTGAGGAAGCGGAGGAAGAGGGAGAAAATATCCGATGTGACGAGTTTGATAATTACGAGTTAAACAGTTGTGCCAAAGAGGTTAGATATGACATACATATCTATCCTCTTTGGTTGTGCTAAAAATTCCAAATGCAAGAAAGTCACATCACTGAAAGATTTTCCAATCACAATGAACTGTCACATTGCATTTTATTGTGAATTGACCATATAACAACAAAGTGGAAGGTCGACAGGTGTAATTGTTTATATTTTTATTTATGCAACTTAAATTTATTTCGTTATTTATTTAAAAGAAAAATAATGCGTTTACGTGGACGCATAGCCTATAAATTTCTGACTTTAATTGTGGCCATTATTATTTTGGCGTTAATTTGTATTAACAATTTTGGGCCGAGCACCAAACGAGATGAATTTCTGACGCAGCTGCCACCACTGGAAAAAAATATCGAATTCGAAGCTGATCAATTATTGGCAGAAAATGAAGTTGTTGCCGATTTGGACTTGAAGGTACTGGTAAATTTAACTAATTTCCAATACGAGATGCCTAACAATGTGTGTCGCAAGTACGATAAAGAAATACTGGGTAAGTTGCTGGCAGCAGCTATAGTGTTTCCATATTTTGAAAGCTTTGTTCCTAAGTCGATAATTAATCACTTCCCTTTCCCACACAGCCATTATAATTGTGACTTCATATGCCGGCCATGATGTACTGCGCGCTGCTCATCGCTTGGCCATACCACAAGGCAAGCTTGCAGAAATGGGCATGCAACGAGTTTTCCTTTTAGCTGCAATACCGCCCACCGAAAAATTCATAACACAAAAGCAGCTACACGATGAACAACAACGCTTTGGTGATCTGCTGCAGGGTAACTTTCAAGAAGCCTACCACAATTTGAGCTACAAACATGTCATGGGCTTGCGCTGGGCTGCTACTGAATGCCGTAAAGCTAAATTTATTATAAAACTTGATGATGATATCATCTATGATGTCTTCCACCTACGGCGGTATTTGGAATCGTTAGAAGTACAACAACCCACCTTAATCACTTCGTCTAACTATCTAGCTGGTTATGTGCTCAATGGCAGACCGCCTGTACGCAACACAGCTAACAAATGGTATGTGTCAGAGCAAGAGTGGCCTGCAAAGAACTATCCTGCATACCTCTCTGGTTGGCTATATATAACAAATCCAGCGACTGCTTCACGGTTGGTTAATGAAGCGCAGAAAACGGCATTCTTTTGGATTGATGACACATGGGTAACGGGAATTTTGCGTGAGAAACTAAAGCTGCCAATGCAGCATCTGAATGCATGGTATTCGGCTAATGCAGAGTTCATGGGCTGTTGTGTACGTGATTTGAAACAGCAAACTAGCTATGAGTGTGAATATTTTGTTGGTCCGAATGGCGGCGATACAAACATGTTGGTGGAATTTTTGCACAACGTAGAAAAATGTTATTTTGATGAGTGCACCAAACGACCGCCAGAAAAATCGTTGAAAAATACTTGTGTTGGTAGTGTAAAGAATTTGTTGCCTGATCATGGTAGTGCTCAAGTGAAGCAAGTGGTGCTAAGGTAATGATAGATTCTAACAGAATGATACTACTTCATATCCCTCTTAGAACTTTCACTCGAGCGCCCTCTTAAAACGCTTTGAGGAGTGTGTTATCGTTACAACATGTGGCCACATGCATTACAGCTCGATATATCAAGGCTAAACGTCCATAATCATAACAAATACTCAATTTTAGATAAGCTTTTATGTAATTTTTAAATTTTGTTAAAAACGTAGAAATAAGTGAAAAGCTCTTCCATTTCAAAGTTTAAGAAGTGCCTTTAAATGAGTTGTCGTAACTCAACAGCTATTGTAATTTGAACAAAATGTGATTTTCAAAATCATTCCATATATAATATATTAATTTTAATAAAATGTTTTCAAATCTTTTTAACCATAAAAACAGTCAATTATAGAAATAACTGCATCAACTGAGGACATCTTTGAAGAATAGATAAAAAAGGTGAGATTTTTTATTGTTATTGTTGCAACTGCAACACACTCGCCGAGGGTTTCTGGTACTTGCTCGATTACGGCGGGAACGATTTGTCTGGCCCTCCGCACCTTCAGGTCGTGGGTTTTGGTACCGCCCTCGTAACTCTTGATTCCTCCATTATCTGCACATTCTGCCAACAGCTGTTATCTTGACAGTTGAGTTAGGTTATGTCACTGCCGTTTGCGTTTATTCTTCGACCACCAAAAATTGGTTGATTTTACAAAAGTACTCATAAATAAATCTCAAAATTATATCATAAATGAGTTTTCCCACCAAAGATGAACGCGCGCGTTGCTGGTCTGCACGCGATGAATACTGGCAGTGCCTGACTGAACACGCACCCAAACATAGCTCGACGAGTGGTGAAAAAGTGCCGGATGTTTGTCAAAAACTGCGCAAAGCATTCGAAGGCTCCTGTCCAAGGCAATGGGTTAAACACTTCGACCGCAAACGCACCTACGAACAATTCAAGGAACGTATGGAGCAAGGTTATGATCCACTGCAAGAGCAAGAAGCGTCAGCAAAAAAATTTTAGTTTATAGTTGCGTTTTCTTATGTACATATATATATTTACTTTGCTAAGGAGTTAAATAAAAAAATCACTTAAATTACGTATTTATATATGAGTGTTTTTGCTTGTTTATTGATAGATTGTTCCATGCTCAATCAGCTCTTATTATTAAACCGCCTCCGGTGCTGTGGGCACATTTGGTTTCCCCGACAATGCTGCATCTTTGGGCATATCTACAGCGATTGATATTATATGCTTGCCGGGTATCATTACATTGCCCAGTATACGTGCATCTTTGCCTTCTTCCAGATACTCAGCGCACATGGAGAGCACTACATTAGCATCTTTGTCTGTACAATTGAAGAAGCCCACAAGCACGCGCCCATCGGTTATAACTACCCTAAATGTGTGGCCAAGCCAATTTTGTAGATTACAACGTCCTGGCGTTAGCGCTTTTTTGGTGTCTATATCAGATGCATTTGTTGTTCCGTTGCTTGACCCGTTTTCCGTTGGATTAGAGTTTAATACTGTGGGTAACAATTCACCAGTTGGCTGTGGAGTGAGAAGGGAAAATCGATTTGTAGCAGAGTGAACAGGAATATGCTTGAAACTAACCTCAGTTTTGGGCACATTGTCGTTCAAATTTTGCTCACTCATTTTAAAACCCTTTTACTTGTGTTTTGCCTGATTTATTAAAAAATTTACTGAGGAAGTCCAAAATTAATTGTTTTTGCTTCAACTTTTCAAGAACAGCTGATTTAAAAAAAAAGAATGTCCATAGAATGACATTCTCTGATAAACATTGGGAGTTTACCATACCTTTTACATGAGTCTTCGCCTTTACAGTGTTGCATTTGGTGTTAAATATTTGAGGTTGGGCTTGAATATGGTGAAATTATGATTTTATCGCCTTCTTCAGCACCTATGGTTAACGCTCACCGGAGTTTATTTGGGAGAAATCAGTCTTTGATCTGTCGAATAAAGTTATTTTAAATGGTAACCGGAGATGGTAACAATGGCCTCTTGAATATGTTTGACTCCCAAAGGTTAATCAACCTAAAAATACTGTGCAAGAGTATAATATGTTTTCAAAAACCTTATGTCAGTTCTAAAGGAATTCCTTCGGCGCCGTTAAGAATAATAAACCCACGGTATCCAGGCCTGTCTTAAGAGGCTTCTAATAGCTGTATTGTGTAAGTCTGTCTCATCTCAAGTCACTAAATTTGAGATTTTTCATTAGAGACAATGTTTGTGACTTCAGATGAGTTCGGTATTCTGTAAGAGAAAATCACAAAAAGTTCACCAATGATATGTGGTGAAAACACACTTGCATACATCTCAAGTACAGCAATTGACAGTGGATGTATAGATATCGCGATAGCCCAGGTAGTAAGCGTCTCTAGTACAAAGTGAGCGACGCAGGTTCGGGCCCAGGATCGTGGACAATTTATTATTTTTATTTTTTGTTAGTTAAATATTATTTTTTTAAATATATAAATGTTTCTACATTTAAAATTTATTATTTTTTTATTTCTTTAATTTTTAATCCATTATTTTACTGTTTGTGACCTGCGTAGAACCAGCTGACAAATTAGTTACAATTTTTTTGAGACTAGAGATGTGAGACAGCTTACTGAATACCAAATTGTATCAAAATTGAAATTGACCACAAAATGTCTCTATTAGTGAGTAGATACTAGTTACAGAATTCACCTATAAGATCCAAGACCCGCAGGTTAAGGGGCAAAACGAATATTTCCCTCCGCAATCGGTCTGGTACCAGAATGTGCTAGTACCCACCGGATGCCTTCCGACAAAGGACTACCCATATCCGTAAGATACAAAACCGTCACAGAGTGTTTTACTGTTACATCAATTTGGTAACCCTGCATTAACTCTTCCTAGGAGAAGTTATAATTTATTTTTCTCGATCGGTGCTTACAATCGAATTTTTAACGATATGTTGTAGAATTTCTTAAATCGTGATTCGTGGTGAAATTATTTCCAGGATTATTGTACCATGAATTCCGCATCACTGGGCTCTGTTTTGCCATGACGACGTCGACTTTGGCAGCGCTGCAACCGGTTTCTGCCTGTTCTATCACTCGACGAGGCAGAAAAGACAGAGCAGCGCTGTCATCACCATTTGTTTCTTTTTCTTTACAAGTTGCTTATTGTTTTGTGCGAATGTTTGCTTTGCGTGATAACTTTCATAGCGTTTCGTTTTTTTAATTAATAAAATTAAATTTGAACAATTCGATCTGCTACGAATATTCGTTGAAGCATTGCAGCCACAATCACAGCAGCGTAAAGATGTCTGATGAAATTGTTTTCGCTGTTTTAACAAGTGCGGTTTCCAGTGATTTAACGCAACTAAAGCTTTCTCTTGATTACATATCTTATTTTTCATCTTTCAGTAAGCGACACCTGCAGTCAGGATGCTAGTAAAGATCACAGTGGACCACGTTTGGCAACGCTAATACGGGATGGCTTCCAAAATGCCAACATTGAAACAGCTATTCTTCCAGACGAGCGTGAAATCATTACCTCCAAATTACGTGAACTTATCGAACAAAAAGCACCTAACGTAAGCGTTATTATTACAACAGGTGGTACGGGCTTTGCGCCACGCGATGTCACCCCAGAAGCGACTAAACCGCTATTGGATAAGGAATGTCCGCAGCTCGCACAGCACATTGCGCAGATATCATTGGAAAAAACAAAATTTGCCGCTTTAGCGCGTGGCGTATGTGGCATTGCAGGCAGCACATTAATACTAAACTTTCCTGGTAGCGAAAAAGCTGTAACGGAGTGCTTTGAAGCAGTGCGCGACCTGTTGCCACATGCGCTACATTTAATTGCTGACAATTTAACATTGGTGCGACGTGTGCACGCCGAATTGCAAGCAGTTGGCAGTGGTGCGACATCAATTGGGCACGTATGCCCACATCAGACGGGCAAAGGCGATGACAGCGATAGGAACTCGCCATATCCAATGATTCCAGTGACTCGGGCGTTGAAGATTATATTTCAAACAGTGCAGCAACAGCGTGCGGTTGCGCAGTTATTAACAGAATTCGTAGCTCCCGTGGATATACCACCCTTTCGCGCATCAATTAAAGATGGTTATGCTATGAAATCAACAGGATTCTCAGGCACTAAAAAAGTGTTAGGCTACATTTCGGCGGGTGATGAGGTGATTTTATACATGGTGCTGTTTTTAAGAGTATCTATTAACTAAATTTACATGCAGATAATCACACATGATTTGCAAGAGGATGAATGCTTTAAAATTAATACGGGTGCGCCATTGCCACAATATGCCGATTGCGTGGTTCAAGTGGAGGACACTAAATTGCTTAAAAAGAAAAAGTCTGGCGAGGAAGATTTAGTGGAAATTCTGATCGAGCCAAAAGCAAATTTGGATATACGGTAAGCGGAGCAAAATCAGGGGTTATATACATCGGAACGGCTGTTGCAAAATGATTTATATATTCTGTCCCATTTTTTTTTTATTCATTCTTTCATTGTTCTTGCAGTCCAATTGGCTCCGATCTACACAAAGGCAGTAAACTCTTTCCTTCTGCGGATCATTCAGCTGTAGTTATTAAATCCATACTTTCATCGGTGGGTAAGAGTTTAGGCGCAATACGTAAACCCAAAATTGGCATTATTTCCACAGGTAGCGAATTGTTGGCGCCAAATGAACCGGAAGTTATGGGTAAAATCTATGATTCAAACACCACAATGCTGGAAGAGTTGTTGGTGTATTTTGGTTTTGAATGCACAAAAAAAGTGGTGCTCAACGATGAGTATGTACTTATCAAATTGCTCACTGAAATAGCAACTAAACATAATTTTTTTGTGTATTCTAGTTTTGATGTTGTTAAAAGCAAGATCGCAGAGCTCTTCAACAATGTTGACTTTGTCATCTGCAGTGGTGGAGTTTCAATGGGTGATAAGGATTATATTAAGCCAGCTCTGCAAGATTTAGGTTTTACGCTTAATTTTGGGCGCGTGAACATGAAACCAGGGTGAGCCGCGGTGTGACAAAAACTTTAACGAATTATTTGTAAATTATCCTTTCTCTGCTTTTAGAAAACCTATGACCTTTGCTTCAAAAACGGAACACTACTTCTTTGGTCTACCTGGCAATCCGGTATCCGCATTTGTCACATTCCATTTATTTGTATTGCCGGCAATACGTTGGTTTGCTGGGTGGGAGCGTGATCAGTGCGAGTTGGCGTCACTTTCGATAATCGTAAGTAGTAAGATTAGAAAATCGATAGCTCATAGCTGCATTATCTAAGTGCTCTAGTTAATCAAAAAATTAACCATCTATAATAGTATTTCACAACCAGATTCATTTACTATTTACTAACATACTTATTTACTCTTCCCACAGCTTCAAAATGATAGCATTCCCTTGGATCCACGTCCCGAATATATGCGCGCTTCAGTAACTAGCAAAAATGGGCGCTTGTATGCCTCCGTCAATGGAAGTCAGGTAAGGTTTGAAATTTTTGTTTTTATAGTTTACATCTCGGTTTTTTAAACAAATTTTGTTCAACAGATGAGCAGCCGTTTGCAAAGCATTGTTGGTGCTGATGTTTTAATTCATATGCCTGGACGCAATGAGGGTAAGCCCAATGCTCTAGCAGGCGATGTTTACCGCGCTTCAGTGCTACGTTACGATTTTATCTCGAAATATGAATGAAAGTTATGTCCTAAGCGCTCATAAAGAACACTGATTATCTTATTAGACTTGGCCTTAACAGTGAAACAAGTCTTCCTTATTGGATTTAAATATTTTTATATGAATATAAAAAAATATATTTTCTAATATTTAAATATACATTTATAAGTAATTTGCACCATGTTAAGGCATGCCTATCAGCTCTTTTTTAATAAAAAAGGAATGAGTTCCTTACAATAAAAGCTTGGAATATAATGAATGAGTCGAGTCACAAATATTTTATCAAAACCGGATATTCTAAAAAACTTATTGTCAGATATAAAGAGGTTTTGAGGGAATTTCACATTTGGGAAATTTTGAAAATGGGCTTGGTTTAAAGAGAAATATGCCCAAATGAGAAATTTTTTGATATTTTTCATTGAAATAAGATACAAAATACAAATACAAAATAAGATGTATTAAAAAAAAATTTCCTAAAAGGAAATTTTTGGCATTTTCTAATTTTCCATTAGTACGTTTAAATTAAACAGCAATAATAATTTTAGCTAAAAGTTTGGAAAAAGTAGGATATTCTAAAAAAAATTGTTATCAAAAGAGTTTTTAATAAGAGTGTTTTTGTTTGTTTCCTTTATTTTTTTACGCTTTAATTATCTAATAAAAATATACATTTTAATGGTGTTCTTAAAATATGTAAGTAAATGTCACTTTCATTCAACCATAAACCGATATTCTAATAATAATTACAAAATAACTTGATTACCAAAAATCCTAAAATATTTACAAACTACAGGAAATGAGAAAGAAAGTTAACACAAATACAAAAAATAAAATGGGAAAGAAGTTAAAAACAAAACTCAGATGTGGCATATACAAGAAAAAAACTATGTACATAATTTTGGCCTATTTGTAGAATTTATGGTGTAGAATGGTAGTTGAGAAATTTTTCTAATAAGCTTATACTCAACAAAGTATCTTTCTAGTGATTTTGTGCATTGAAAAACTTAAAGAAAAAATTCCCAAAAAGGGAAATTTTTGGGACATTTTTTAAATTACACTATTTTGTTACGTAATATTAGTATAGTAACTATATGCGTTTGAAACGCTCAACAAAGAAATAATTGCGCTTGAAAGTTACAAAAGAATTTTTGTAAAATTTTTGTGCTAGGAAAATTATTAAATAAATACAATGTTAAAAAAATTGTATAAGTTTTCTGAAATTTTTAAAAGAAATGTATTTTTCAAGCTGTTGTTGACTAACTCACTGAACAATCATTTATTTCTTAACACTATTCTAGCTCACGAGCTAGTAGATAAAGTAAAGTTCTGACCAGGGTTTGGACTTAGATTCCAGATTATGCATATTTCACAGTAGGCCATTTACGCTGAACTCAAGTCCGAACCTTGGTTATGATTAAAAAAATAATTGTATGTACATATATACATATACTTATATACAAAAAGGACTACAATATTTACTATTTACGAAACAAAATTTTCAATATTCTTATGACTGGCGCTTCGAATAGAACCGAGATGAAAAATGCCACAAAAAACGAAGCAACTGCATTCCCAAGAAAAATAGTCATCACAAACAGATTATTCAAATGAACAATGCCAGTCATGCGAAACGACGTAATCAACATAATGACTGGATGTATTAGGTACGTGCAGTAAGTAAGACGCGATAGCGGCCAAAGACCACGATAGGATAGTATACGATTGGCTGTGGGCGCCAAACCCCAACAGCAGGCTAAAACGATCCAAATGAGACCGATGCCAAAGGCTTGAAGGAAAGTAAAGATGATAAATTCAAACACAAATCAGAAAAGTTTATTCAACACAACTCACCTGTATGACCGACGCTTACATAGAACGCCGTCGTGACTCTACCCAGCTCACCATTCCATACACCAAAAATTATGAGCGCCAAAAGCGACCAGCTGCCAAACCAGAGTAAATTATTTGTGCGCCTGCTTAGAGGCGGTGGCTTTTTGAATTTGTAAATAATAAAGCCGACGAACATGCCTGTGCGTGAAAATCCATAGAAATTAAGTTATTTAGCTCATGCGCCTAAAAGTATGCAACACTTACCCATAATATAAGTACCAACGCGTTGCCAGGGCTTGTCGTATAGAAAATCGAAGGATTCAAAAGGTTGCGCCACTTTGTGCGTATAACGGTAATGCAGCGAAATAATACCGGTTACACCCCAAGAAGTAAACAAAAAGGAGCAAAGTATGAGCGCAGCAGTTTTGAAGTACCTAAAAGTGTGCAATGTTTAGTTAAAATTGTTTTTTTCTTAATTTTTCTTTTGCGTTTACCTTGTAGAGAGTACGAGGAGAACTGAAGCCATTACGAAGAATTGCATATCATTAGCCATATACCAGCTCCAAATCATGCAAATTTCGCTGAGTGGATAGAAGTTGTTGATATAGAGTATATTGCGCCACCAAAAACGGCTGCAAGTGTCTGCGGGCACATTCGGCTGGAAGACGGAGTTGTCGAAGGTTTGGCTAAAACAATTTGAGAACACAGTAAAGAAGTGAGTCAACGATAAAACCAAATGAAAAGAAAAAAATATAACAAAAGTTATTGCTGCACAGCCTTAAAGTATGCAACGGGTTTTGGATTACATCTTTTCGAGCTGAAAATGGTACACTAAACATTTAAAACGGCTCCGAATCAGTACCCGGAGCATGATAAGGATTAAAATAAACATTTCTCTGGAGCTTAACACCCTAAAGCTAAAACCACTCACCGCAATGAGAAATCATTGAATAGTATCACAAATAAGTAAGCTGGCGTTAGGCGTATATAACGGTAGAGTAGTATTACACCAGTGTCTTTTGCGCTACGACGTAAAAATTGTTTTGGATCGTCGGGATATTTATTTTCCTGCTTCAGATAGAGCAAGGTTACCAGAAAACCGCTGATGAAGAAAAATGTATCGACTGAGAAGGTGGCATTTCCAACGAACTGATACCAAAAGGAACGCTCGACAATGCTGCGTTGGAACTGTAAATAAAGATACGTTTTAGAAAAGATTTACAAATAAAAAAACACAAGATGTATTTCGCGAGGGAGTACGTACCCTATTTTCTCCGATGGTGAACATCTGTAAATATGTGTGCACCATTATGGTCCACATTACTGAGAAGACGCGTAAGCCATGCACGCAAGATGTTTGTTGCTGGAAAAAAGTAGAAGAATAAACACTTACCAAACTGGAAAAAATAACTGCATATGCTCTTTTTCTCACTTGGGTCACTTTCGAAATATGAGTGATTTGTAGAAAACGCAAAATTCACGCGAAATTTGTTTTTAGTCAGTGGAAAATGTTTAGAAAAATTTCCCAAATAAGGAAATGTGTTTAAGAAGTTTATGTGTAACCAAATGTCTAGAAATATAATTCTATATTGTTTTTTATGAAAATCAAGTTGTTTGAAAAAATTTCCCTTACGAGGGAAATTTCTGATTTTAGCTCCTCTGTTCAAGAGTAAAAGCTTTTGAGAATTTTGGAATGAAGCCTGATTGTTGGAAAATGCGTGATAAAATTACTCAACATTTTTTTTTTATCAATGTTGAGTGTTAAGAAAAATTTTCCAAATGAGAAAATTTTTTGAGCAAGCTTATTTGCTACAGATTGTTTAGAATTTCAGTCCCTTATTATTTTAATGAAAATGAATATGCTTAGAAAAATTTCCTTCAGAGAGAAATATTAAATTTTAGCGCTTCCTATTAAATAAGCAATTTAAAAGTTGTTGAGAATTTTCCCGCATAAGGGAACTTTATAAATAAGTTTATTTGCTAGGAAATGTTTTTATGAATCTTGTACTAGAACTATGTATATTCATTGCATGTTTTTCACACTTGGTACACTTTTGAAAGAAGCCTGATTTTAAGAAACTGCATCTGAAAATTGCGCCAAATTTTTGATTGTCAGTGCCAAGTGTGAAGAAAAATTACCCAAACGGGGAAATTTTTTAGGTAAGCTTATTTGTAAGAAAATATCTAGGAATACAGTCCTTTATAGGCTTTATGAAAATTAAGTTGTTTAGAAAGTTTTCCCTTATAGGGAAATTTTCACTTGCAGCGCTACTACACAAAAGTAACACATTTTGAGAATTTACGCATATAGTTAACTTTGTTATACAAGTTTATTTAAAAGAAAATGTTTAAAAAAAGATTGTTTTGTTGGTTTCTATAATTGCGCAATGCTTTGGAAAAATTTCCCTTGAAGGGAAAATTTTAAGTTTTATGTTTTTCACTCAAATAATGGGATTTAATATGTGGTTTAAGGCTTTTAGCATATATGCTTAAGACGAATCTTTATAAAATCTTGCGGGTTACCTCTTTATTATCCGTCATATTCAGTATGGTTCCCGCATTCGTTTGAAATGCAAAACAAAGCAACAATTGCTCGTGCAAAGCTGCAAGGTATAATCAAAAATGTTTGATATTATTCTACAATTCACCAATTTTCAATACGCACCCAACTGCTTCTTGCCCTCATGCGCATTAGTCACACACACGCCGCTGCCCGCTTCCAAACGATAATCCGCTGTATGCGAATTTTCCACATCCGCCACAGATAACTCACCATGTATGCGTCGGATGCTATTACTGTTGCTACCACTGCTGCCACTCGCACTCCCTTTTGAGGTTGCTGCACCATTGCTATGTCCATTAGCATGACTGCCATTACCATTATTCACCGGTTTGTTTCCATTCACATCAGCCTCAATATCGAGAACATTATTATTTTCATTCAGTGTGCTCATTTGATAGACTTCGCAGGCTGATGATGCCGCATTTGATTTAACACTACGCAGACTGGCATTGTTGGTGTAACTGGTGGCTGTACCATCCACTGTCGCAACACCACCTGCAACGACGGCAGCCATGACAGCATCAATTTTTGCGCTAATCGCTGGGATATGGGTTGCTCTGAGTTTTGCTTGATTTAGTTTCGCTTCATACCAAGTGGCTGTAATGACGAGTACTATGAGTGAGAGTAGAATGCTTCTAAAGAGGAAATAACTGTTTACTAAGAAGGATATTTTAATTTGAAGTGAAGGACTCACAAAAGTATTTGGAATTTCAGCTCGCGTAAATAGTTAAATGGTCCAGGGACTGAGCGTACTTGAAGCACCTGTATTATGGTGTGGTTGCTGTTGTTGTGGCCAACGCTTTGATTGTGCTGAGTTTGAGCGGTATTAAGTGTGATCAGCATGCGAGCATGAGGATCTAGTGAGAGTATGGCGTGGACATCGTGAGCATTACAAGAGCGTGGGAGGCATTCGCCCAATTGCAGGTTGATGTTCTAGAGTGAGATAGATATAGTGAGCAGCAAGAAAGAGTTAGAAAAGTAAGAGTTAGAAGAGGAAGAGAGGAGAAAAGTAAGAAAACGGGGGAAAAAAAAGAAAAAAGTGAGAGAGCGATAGAGGATAGTTGCATATTGGAAAAGAGCGACAGAAAGTGTATAGTTAATAACTAAATTGGGTTGTCTTTACTACGTTGAGGTTAGGTGAGGTCTTCTGCTCTAAAAGAGCCTCCATATTTAAAGTAGAAATATACTTACCAACTGCTGTGGCATTGTCAAACGCAAGGCTACAAGAGCTGCATAGAACTCAAATTCGAAATGTTTGCGTACATCCGGATTCAGCTGCCGATTCAGTTCATAGCAAAAGGTCTTTTGACCCAACCATTTGTCATTACCGAAGAATAGTTGACCTCTATAGCGACCAGAGGCGTCGTAGGCTAATACGGGAAAAATATGAAAGGAAAATAAATTAAAAGCAAAAAGGGAAATGACCAAATATTTCCGATATAAGCCCTGTCCTTCTTCTGACTTAGGGCATGCTGAAAAGCCACTTGAAAATATAGCTAACTAGCGAACCCGGCAGACGTTGTTCTGCCTAAAATTTGACTTGTCTACATTTAATAAATTGTACTCTTTTTCTCTCCCCACTTGGCGTTTCTTCTACATTTATCCGTGTATCTTTCTTTTTTCTTTCTGCTTTTGCTTTTCATCCAACCCCATATACCGTTACTCTTCTTTATCCTCTTCATTTTTCTCTAACACCACCTATATTTAAAATTTCTATTCTTACTTCCCTTCTACTCCCATTTCCTCTGTGGGTACTGATATGTCCATAGCTTCGAAGATATATCGAATTAACTTTTATTTGCTCCTGGCACACCGCTTTTTGTTGCCAGGGGTTTTTTGATGAATAGAAAAGATATATATGTATAAAATATTATTAACTGGAACCAAATAAATTCCTAGCTATGCGGAATTGCTACTTAAAATACCCTGGGGGCTTTACTGAACCTATCGTGAAAGTTTTATAGAGATCGACTATAAACTTTCGACATTAATGAGGAACAAACAAAACACAAAAAATGTGGTCGTGGCAACGCCCACTTTTCCAAAATTATGTAAAACTTGACTAATGGACACATACGAGGTGTGTTCAAAACGTATCGCGAATTTTGAATTTTCGCTGGTTACGTATATTCGAATTTCGAATTTTTTGTAGCGTTATGTTGGTACTCATGTCTCTCACTTATGCCGACAAGCTCGGCCATTTTGAATGTTCAGTTAATTGTTGACAGCTGCTTTGCTTGCACGTGTTTTGGATCGTCTTCGATTTTTACCTATTCAAAAAAATGGATCAAAGAACCTGTATAAAATTTTGTGTGAAAAACGAAATTAAGTGCGCGGATGCATTCCGAATGTTGGACCGAAGCAACGTTTATCGGTGGTACAAAATGTTCTCAGAAGGCCGAGAAGATGTGCAAAGAAGAACAAAAATTGGCTTTTGCACCACGATAACGCCCCTGCTCACGCATCGTTGCTTGTGCGCGACTTTTTGGCCAAAAACAACACACTAATGATGCCCTCTGTCACTTTTTCTTGTTCCCTAAACTGAAGAGGCCCATGAAAGGACGACGTTACGCTTCTCTTGACGAGATAAAGACGGCATCGAAGGAGGAGCTGAACAAGATACAAAAAAATGATTTTTTGAAGTGCTTTGAAGATTGGAAAAACCGTTGGCACAAGTGTATAATATCTCATGGGGATTACTTTGAAGGGGACAAAATAGATATTCATGAATAAATAAATAATTTTTGAAAAAACACAAAATTCGCGATACTTTTTGAACACACCTCGTATATCCAAATATCATTAATTTAGACCAAATACGGTCAGAGCTATGACGAATTGAAATTGTGTATAGCTTGAGGGCGTGGCACTGCCCACTTTTCCAAAATTATATATAGCCTATGCCGTACCCAGAGAACTTCTGAACATATCGTGAAAGTTTCATAGAGATCGACTATAAACTTTTGACATTAATGAGGAACAAACAAAACACAAAAAATGTGGTCGTGGCAACACCCACTTTTCCAAAATTATGTAAAACTTGACTAATGGACACATATATCCAAATATCATTAATTTAGACCAAATACGGTCAGAGCTATGACGAATTGAAATTGTGTATAGCTTGAGGGCGTGGCACTGCCCACTTTTCCAAAATTATATATAGCCTATGCCGTACCCAGAGAACTTCTGAACATATCGTGAAAGTTTCATAGAGATCGACTATAAACTTTTGACATTAATGAGGAACAAACAAAACACAAAAAATGTGGTCGTGGCAACACCCACTTTTCCAAAATTATGTAAAACTTGACTAATGGACACATATATCCAAATATCATTAATTTAGACCAAATACGGTCAGAGTTATGACGAATTGAAATTGTGTATAGCTTGGGGGCGTGGCACCGCCCACTTTTACAAAACTATATATAGCCTATGCTTTAACCCATGATCCCAAGAATATACTGCGGAAATGTCATAAAAATCGGTCGAGTACTTTGGACGCCTATAAAGGACACACAGACACACATTCATTTTTATTTATAAGATAGGCACTGCAAATCCTCTGAAAACTAGTGAAATTGTATGTTTAGGCCAACCAGGGTATTTCGTTCCACCGTAATGCTACCAGATCATTGGCTGTAGATGTGAAGTTCTTTGAGTTTGGTTACTCGATTGCCTCCTTAGTATGGGTTCAACCAAACAATAATGGAATTCAGGTTGGAAAATTTGGTGAGATGAGGAGAAAACGAACCTCAAAGCCAATAAGCTTGATGGGAAGACTTGAGCTCCAAATGATTGTGCTGCTGTTCTTAGGAAGAGGTCAAAAGTCTTTACTCAAAACTTTCTTAGTTGACGTAAGCTTTCCAATTCCAATCCCCACCTAAAAATGTTTGATGTCCTTATAAGGCCAGTGTTTTCTTAGATCTATTTGAAGGAGTGTTAATAACCCCTTACCTCATTGTTAGCTCTTATTAGCTCAAAGAACTTTATTGTTTTGCCCTGCAGAGTTACTTATAGATTTTGCATTTGCTAGTGGACGGATCCTCAAAACATATTCTGAATTTTGCAAGCCCCAATACTTTTATTTACAGCCTGCCTACTACAAGGGCCTCATTTTCGTGAGATAAAAAGGGCTCGAACAAACGCGGAACTGAGCTTATAAAAGGCTCAACTCTCATACGTTCGACTCTACCTTCAACAAAATTTTAAACAGTTTTAAAGTTGACTCAAACCTACTCAAGCTTAAACGTTGAACTTACCCCTCTGCGCCCAATTGAAATTCCCATGCAAACCCGTCAAGTACGCCTGCATTTCCAGACCACACGCAGTTGTCACCTTGGTGTGTATATCCGAAGCCTGCCAATAGAAGTGATCAAACAAATTTGTGATGATTTGAAAGTAATTCGCATTGTGTAGACTCGCAGCTGTGGCATTGATTTCCTCCGCCGTCGCATCCACACCAAAATAATGGCTTATGCTATTAAAAGTATTGCTCGCAGTCTTCAGCGTTTCATCTTCCTGCTTCAATAGTTCACGCCCCTTCTTCAGCGTTTTATTCTTTTGCACTTTAAAGATGTGCGGACTAATGGTAGCCACCACATTTGGTGTCGTGATTGCAGTGGGAAGAGTTGTGCGTGCTGTTGTGCGCTCTGTGGTGTAGAAACGTATATCCGGTACGTGCACACCACCCAATGCTAAATCAGCGTTGAGACCCGGATAGGGTAAATGATCATTATAACTCACTCCAACTTCATCTGCGCTGCGCAGCAAATGTTTCTCCTCAGCGCTTAAATCACCCTTCTTGACCGTCTCATGTTCCAAATCCTCCAAGTCGCTCAAATTAAAATCAAATGTGACCGGATGTAGTTCATACTCCTTGAGTTGGCGTTGTTTTTCATATTCGGGAAAGATCGTCTTGTCCAGCAGCGTGTAGGGTTTCTTCTTGAGCGGCTTGATAGGTAGCACTTCGTGTGTATTTAGCACGAGTGGACGTTCTGTAGGGATTTCATGCACCTCGTGTAGTATTGTTATGTTATTGCTACTGGAGAAACGATGTGGTATGAAATGGCTAGATGAACTCGCGGTATCCGCTGGTGCTTTGGTGTTTGTGTTGTTCGTAGTGCTATGACTTGTGATGGAGTGTGGGCGCGCATGTGGCGCGAGTAGCGTTAGTAGAAAGAGGAGTGAGAGATTTATGCACGAACTGTAGGGTTTGTAATTTCTCCCTAGAGCTGTCAGCAGAGACCTGCGCATTTTCTTATTAGGTACTAGATTTTATTTGATATAATTTGGTTGTGTTTGAGCTTTTAAGTAAAGCTTTTAATTGCACTGTTATTAAGACCACTTCATTGTTTGTGAGCTTTTGGGTTTTAAGAGTTTGAATTCACACATTTTTACTCACTTTCCAGGATTTTGTTGCGTTGAGTTTTACATACATATTTAAGTTCGCATCAATTGGGAATCTGCAAGTAAACAACTACGATTTCAAAGTTTTAGAATTTCTCAAAAGACCTCTCCCCTACTTATTCAGTTTGTAGTCATCTAAAATGCGTATCGCTTGGTCTGCTTGCTTCAATCGTAATCGAAATTAGTAGATACAAGTCTGGAAGATGTGAATCTTCGAAGAGGAGGAGGGGGACATCTCTATGGCATACCTATACAGGTAATATCATCTCAACAGCTGATTCGATTTTTTTCATTTTAATTTTCTCTAAACTGTCAAACTTGCTTGCAATCGGTTTTTTTTTACATTTTAACATGTGCTGTGCTGTTCTGACGTTTTAGAGAAGCAATTTCCAATATGGCCGCCTGTTTTACTATGCCATGCACACCTCTTAAAAAGAGGGCGTATAAAGTTAGAGGAGAAGGAAGGAGCTTTATAATTTTGGTATCGACGCATAGAGAGCGTTGAAGTAAAGCTTTCTCAAATTCTAGGTATGTTTGTAGATCAATACTCGAGCTGACTTTAAGTCTTCCTAGGAAGTCTTAAGCAGCTTAAACTATGTTTTTCATGAATGCGTCCGACAACCTCTTAGTAAGCCGAGTATCCTAGTTAAAAATGTGAGAAATGAGCCTACCTTTTAAAAAATGAAAAATGTTATGTAGATACACTAAGAAAATTTCAGAAATTGCGCAAATAGTGATACCGTTTATCTGCTCTAAGTGAATTTGAATGCCGTCAGCAGCATTGTTATGTGACACTAGTGCTTACCGTGTTGTTGCTGTTGAACAGCAACGCTCTGCGACTAGTATGACATCAAGCCTAATAACTCTCGGATTGTCCTACGCATTCGAGGGATCTCAAATTTTTGGCTCACAATGCTTCACTCAGTCTAGTAAGAAGTCAATCATAGACGACCTCAGTAGGAAAGGGTGTCTGAGAGACTACCGATTTTAGAAATCATTCAATAGCTCGTGATGCTTCTACTATTTTCGAGATAAGGTCTTCGAGTTAACTGATTAACCCTAGACGGTCATCCTTCATCAAAATGACTACGAACTATTTTATTTTCACTGTAAATAAGTTTTTGGGTTGTTTACTCTCTTTGAATTTGTATTTATTAATAATGAAATAAATAATTAAAAAAAAATAAAACGCGTTCATTATTTCGACTCACACCCTACTGAAAATGGATTTGAAATAAGTCGTCGTCATATTGACGAAGGATGACGTTAATGTACAAAAAAAAAAGGATGACCGTCCAGGGTTAATTAAACTGGTTTCCTTGAGCAATGGCAGGTCATTTCTGTGGATTTACCACGAGCTTGATACTTGCATTGGAAAAGTTATGTATTGCGCCTCACTAATCCTTGAGCCTCGGCCGAGCTTCACCTTGTTTTATGGATAAAAACACAGTTCGATATGTAATGCTACGGATTAGAGTAACCGGATGAGGAGCGTTCTTTATTCGATTAAGCAGATGAGACCCTAGTAAAGCTCATAAGGAGGATAAGCTGAAGAGAGCGATTGTAAAGGGTTTAAATACAGGTATGTTCGATGATCGACCTACTTTATGGTTGAGCTGAGCCCACTTAGTCAGCAGGCTAATTTGTAGTATTTCATCAGGAGTAATAAATATTCGAATATATTGATTCAGAGGCCAATAAATTTTAAGACTTTTCTATTTTTGTTGTTTTTTTTTCATTAAATGTTGACTAATAGAATATAAAGCAACAGTTTCTACACGGCAAAAAAATTGAGCCTAAATTTAAAACTTTCTTGGACTACATATATGTCCAAACCAAATTTGGTTTAGAATTTAAATAATGCCAATTTTCACGAAAATGAGCGTGAAGAAAAGAGTTTAAATTTCAAACCAGAAATATTGAGCTTGATACTTGCATTGGAAAAGTTATGTATTGCGCCTCACTAATCCTTGAGCCTCGGCCGAGCTTCACCTTGTTTTATGGATAAAAACACAGTTCGATATGTAATGCTACGGATTAGAGTAACCGGATGAGGAGCGTTCTTTATTCGATTAAGCAGATGAGACCCTAGTAAAGCTCATAAGGAGGATAAGCTGAAGAGAGCGATTGTAAAGGGTTTAAATACAGGTATGTTCGATGATCGACCTACTTTATGGTTGAGCTGAGCCCACTTAGTCAGCAGGCTAATTTGTAGTATTTCATCAGGAGTAATAAATATTCGAATATATTGATTCAGAGGCAAATAAATTTTGAGACTTTTCTATTTTTGTTTTTTTTTTTTGTTGCATTAAATGTTGACTAATAGAATATAAAGCAACAGTTTCTACACGGCAAAAAAATTGAGCCTAAATTTAAAACTTTCTTGGACTACATATATGTCCAACCCAAATTTGGTTTAGAATTTAAATAATGCCAATTTTCATGAAAATGAGCGTGAAGAAAAGAGTTTAAATTTCAAACCAGAAATATTTTAACAATTAAGAAAACATAAAAAACATTTTTATCAGTAAGCAGGACTCGAACCGACGCTCCTCGCATCAGAGTCGTCTGCTCTACCCACTGAGCTACGGCTCACACAAAACTGTTTAGAGAAAAATTCAATGACTTGAAAAAGCTTTCAGAAATAAATGAAAAAAAATTTAAAAAATTTTAGACGTTAAACGTCCCAGTTAGAGTTTAAGATTTCCCTTATTTTGATAACTTGATTAGTTTTGGAGTTATTGACCAACATATGGACCAGGATCACCCAATGATGATATGTTGGTACAATGTGGTATCAAACGAAAGTTGCTAATGAGTGCTGCAATAAGCAATATGATTAAGTTCCATATCTCAACTGGTTTCGAAGATAACGGTTAACGATTTCTACCCTGTAAAAAACGATGGAGCATCAGAGTACTCCAACACTTATCCTCATTCATATAAAAAAGGTGGTCCAATTTACATAGCGATGTCCGGTGATTGGATCACCTAATCCTACTCGGAGTACCATTTACTTTGCTTCCGAATAGTCTATAGAGCACCTATTTTGGAGTACTTTGAAATACTGCCAAAAGATTACTCTATAGAGTATTCTAGACCAAAGCGAGAAGGCAGTATGTGTTCTTTTGAGGACCACCTACTCCCACTCGCGCTTTGCTGTTGAATACTCCATAGAGTAATCCCATGGGAGTATTTTGAGAGTACTCTCACGTAGGTGGTCTATAGAGTATTCAAAAGCAAATAAACGGAGTACTCCGAGATGGATTAGGTGATCCAATCACCGGACATTGCCATGTAAATTGGACCACCTTTTTTATATGAATGAGGATAAGTGTTGGAGTACTCTGATACTCCTTTAGGAGTATTCTTTGGAGTATGAAACGTGGTATTTCCGTTTTTTGCAGGGCAGTAATAAATAGTCCAGGAGAGAAACACGCGTGATGTCACGTGATGGGCAAGCGGCGCCAGCAATTCGTCGATAACTGGAGTTTAGCAGCTTTCGAAAAAAAATCTATCTGAAAGCTAGAGTGCTTGGTTATAATTTTTTGCACATTTTCTATTCTTTTATATAAAATTTAAATAAATAAATTGTAAACTATTTTACATAACCATTAAAAACCGTCTTGAAAAATTAATTAAATAATTTATCTTTCACAAACCAGAAAACTTTAATGTAAAAAATATTTCATCTTAAGATTAGGAGGTCTTAAATTTGCCACTTTTCCTCAGAAAATGTCACAAAAATATTCCAAAAACCACAAGAGCTCGGACCAAAAAAAGTGAACCGGTAGCTTTAAGATAGGCTACGCTTTCTTCTTTGTAGTTGCCTCTCTCTGTTCACAAATTTATGACCTTTTTTATACGATTTTGCGTTGCTAGATAAAGCTTTTTCTGCTGCCCTAAAAAAATTTGATTTTCAAAGCAAATATTAAATTTTGAAAAAAAAAAACAAATTTTCATTTTGTTATTTTATTCATATGTCAGTCGCTAAGTGCTTACTAAAAAATCCGCTTATATGAAATTTTATGTTTTTCAGCCATTTAACGCATTTAATCATAAATAGTATGTCATAATATAACTAGCATGTAATTTTCATTCGCTTCTATACGTATATCTGTCTCTCTCTAATGCAAACTTTTTGCATGAAATGCGTTTATATTAGCGATTTTAATGCGCTTTGTAATTTATGAATGAAATAAACAAGTTTATGACACCAGCATAATTGAATAAGTCGCGTGCATCTCTCAATAAATGGAAATGGAAGGAAAAAATGCAAAAACAGCAACAATAAAAATAACAAAAGTGAAAAAAAGCGCGCCGCTACCGGCCAGGAAATGATTGAAAGAAATGAGTTTGCTATAAAAGGCGAGTAAGGCAAGTCTGGCGACACAAAAGTAACGAAAAATATTTGAAGCCAGGAAAATAAGAGGAAGCTAAAAGAAAAACTGGCAAAAAATGCCAACAAAAGCGCGAAGTGCTAAAGTATAAAATTGCGTTGAAAGGAAAGCAAAAGTGTTGGCGAAGTCAGCTGAGACATGCAAGCTTGTGAGGCATTTAAGCGTGGCGCGCAATGGAGCGTGCATCTGAGGCATGCAGAAGAGAGCGGCCGGTAAGTGAATAAAGCATGCTGCAATGCAGACAACAGACAGACGGCCAGGCAGGGCGTTTGTTGCGAAAATTGCAAGCGAGACTGCGAAAGAGGCGAAAGACTGCGAAAATTACAAAATTTAGGAAAATAAATTTAATGAAGAAAAAAATCAAAAATTAAATAAAATGAAATAAAAAGAAAAAAATTATAAAAAATTGCCGCACCACACGCTCAACCTGTTTCATCAGCTGGTCACTTGTTGTGTTGTTGTTTCTTATTTTTTACAAAGAAAATCTAGTTTTCAATTTGGCTGCACGACACACTTCCAACAGCAAAGCTGTATTAAGTGGCGGTTTTGTGTTTTATATTTTTGCAAGAGGCGAAGACCAGTTGCACGTGTAATTACGCGATCTCGTTGTGTGCGATTTGTGTGATTTGCAGGTTAAGTGTATTATGCAAAAAATGTTTATTACATTAATGTGCCAATTTTTTTCGAAAAAACTTCCAGAAAGCTTTTAATTAACTTTAGAAATCCCTACTTGGAAAGGTAGAATAAAATCGAACGCTTTTAGATTCAGAAAAAGTGAAACAACAAAGCTTGCTGTAAGACGGCGGGGTCATTTCGAAACCGCGGAGGGCGTACTAGTACCCGAAACTGCTGGTACCAGATCTAATTGGATCCATATCCAACAAAGGACTGCTCACTCCGGTAACACCTCCCCAAACCTGCGTGGAGTGTTTTTGTCCCTATTCAAAGAAACAAAAGGTGGAGTCGCTGAACTATTTGTATCAACTACGCCCTTAAAAGAGGCCAAGACAAGTAATGTCTTCAATATACAGGTACCGTTCCTACGGAAGCACAGTGGGGATAAAGTTCAGCAAGCCTACTTAAGTTGGAGGGCTGTCCGTTAAGGCCTTACTGTTTGGGAACTAGTACAGGTGGCCTTTTTATATCTTTCATGAACATGAAATGGTATTATAACTTTGGTCCGATGTTTGTAGGTATGAGAAGAAGAAGAGATAGACCCACCAATAAGTATCCCGAAATGACCAGGACGATGATCTGTCTGTGGATATTGTAATAGGTTAAACTCTTACTTATTCAGACTGAACCCCAACATACCCAACACATGCCCTGCATGTGGTATGCCCCCTCATGATACCATACATCTCTTCTCCTGTTCAGTTGAACCCACTCTTCTAACACCTACATCACTCTGGTCCAACCCTGTGGAAACTGCGCGTTTCCTCGGACTTCCGTTAGAAGAGCCTGATGACAATTTAGAGTGATCGAGCCCATTGGGCAGGGCGAAGCACTGTTAACAACAAAAACTACAACATGATCTGTCTGTCTGTCTGTCTGTCTCTTTGAACGCAAACTAGTCCCTCAGTTTTTGAGATATGTCGCCGGATAAGAGGCCGGAAATGGGGTTTGGGCTATGTATCTTTAAATTAACAGTTTTGCAGAGTTTTTACTAATTGTAAGTAAGAATCGGAATCTGAGATGAAAGGTTTAAAGTCTTCGGCACAATCGAAGACAGCCCTTTTCTTACTTGTTATTAAGTTAGATTAAACACAATTCTAAATTCTCCAAATTGAAATACTTTTTCTGGAATCAGCAAACTTTTTCCGAGACTTCCCTTTGAGGTTAGGAAGCAATTTAGTAAGATCTGCTATTATCCTGCATGCCTTCAGCTGTACCACCCGGTGATTGCCGAGCACCTCTTGCTGTCGCAGAGGAACGCGAGCTTCTAAGAGATACCCTAGTCAGTCTGGTTCAACTTCGATCTGAATAATGCTAACAGATTTAACCCTTACTTAGCCAGACTAAACCCAAACAAGCCGACTGCTTTCACTGGATGTAGTGTGTCCACATTCGATACCAACCAATTGTTTACCTGCTCAAAGAAGCAGATTCTTTTAAAACTAACTTCACTCTGGTCCAACCATTTTGGAATTGCCAGTTTCCTAGGAATCCCATCAGAAAAAATGGATAACAACACTAGGTAAGGAGCATGCGGACTAGGCAGGGCGAAGTATCGAGAACAAAAACTATATCTGCTGTAATTAAGGATGTTGTCGAGGGCAATATACAGATTGTCTTATCTAAGGCTCACCTTCTTAAGCGAATTCTAGCAGACGGGATTTTGGCGAAAGAGAGTGGATAGAGGGGGTTAGCATCAGGACTATATCACAAGGTTTTATTGTCCGAGTGTACTTCATCAAAACACTCAAAAGTAAGATTAAACAAGAACAGGATTGAGTAGCTGACGAAGCAGAGAATCGTGAAAGTCGTTAAGATGATAATAGGGGGGACGTTGATTGAAGTGGTACATACAAGCTCCTTTGGCAGGCAGGTTAAGAAACAACTACACGGTTGGTCAACATACTGCGGAGCCGATATTTCAGTTCAATACAGATGCAAAGAAAAAAAACCCGCTAGGAAATCCATCACTTCCTCGCCCGACCTTCCTCGCCCGACCGGCGTTGAGGACCCAAGACAGAAGGTAATGAAGCACACAATGAAAACTTGGTGTAAGTGAAACAGGTCTAGAGGAATGGTAATCCAATTCAAGTGGCAATCTAACCTACAAGTGAAGAATCCTATTATTAATTTAGATCTATCCGCTGCTTGTTTGTTTGTGTGGCGACTCGCAGGCTGGTATTGCAGTCCTTTGCCGAATAAGAATCCAGTAAGTTCGTTTTCTAATTGATCACATCAAGCTTTCTATGGCATCGCTCTCTGCTTCCGTATCGAACTTGGGATCGCCAGAGCCTTGCCTACTAATACGGCTTCTTTAACGGTACTTTAGCTTACTCTCTAACAGGCATGTTTGAACGAACTTACAATGTCCGATTTTAAACATTATATCTCCGAAACCAGTTGAGTTATTGAACTTTTGTTTGATACCCACATTGAACTAACACATTTTGGGGCAGCCTGGTCCAAATATTGATCGATAACTCCGAAACCGGTAGAGTTTTCGAAATAGGGGCAATCTTAAACTTTCATTCACACGTCTAGTAAGGCAAGGGTGATGTCAGCCCAAACATACGGACAGACAGACAAAAATTCTATAAACTGTTGCCTTGGATTCTATTGGCTAGATAATGATCCCTCCTTTTCAAATTTTTCTTGAATATCGGCAATGTACAGACATCGACCTGTTACAACCAAATTCTAAAACGGGCTGTTTTGAAAAAAATATTTTGAAATAGGGTGATCTTCCACTCAGCCGTCGATATAGTAATAAAAAAATCTGAGATAGGGCAACCCTCAAAAATATTTTGTCATAGGGTGATCTTCCACTCAGCCGTCGATATGGTAATAAGCTTTCACTCAAAATTTTAAAATTCAGGTAAAAAATTTGAAAACTTTGGGCTCACGCTAGATTACCAACATTCCTTCACATTAAGAATTAGGAAACTTTTAAATATTTTTCTTTGCTCTAAACATTTCAGCCTGCATATGTAGTAATTTTTTTCTTAGCAAAAAAAAAAATACTTTTAAATTTTCTCGACAAACCGTCGAAAATAAACCAAAAATTTAATAACACCAAAAAAAATCGATTGTTTCTTTTGTTGTAGCAGCTATTGCTAGTATTCATAAGCAGCTTATTTTAGCCACCAGCGCATTTAGTGTTGCTGTTATTATTGTTGTTGTTGCTGTTCCGCTGTTGCAATCACTCTGACACATTACGTCGTTGACTATCCAAGCGGTTTTACCTGTTGTGGTTTTGGGGAGTTGTTCTTTTTGTTTTGATTTTGTTGTTATTGTTATTTTTATTTTTGTTAATACACCGACCATGATAAGCACGTTGACCAAAAGCAAACCAAAGCAACAAATTACAACAGCGTAAAAAAGTAGAAGACGAAAAATTTACCAAAATTAAACTAAAAAAAAATTGCATTGTGGTCGGTGGCAGAATTTTAGTGTTGCAATTTTTTACGGTTATTTTTCATCTTTTAAATTCTTTAATTCATGACAAAATTATGCACTATTTGTGATTAAATAATTAAGTGTTTTTGGTGTAAAATTTTGATAAAGATTATAAATTAAAACGAAACAAGATGAAATGAAAATAACATAACATAATTTAAGTTAAAAGCCGGTTTTTTTTGTAAGCACTTAGCGACTTATATATGAATAAAATAACAAAATTGAATGTTTGTCAAAAACTTGAAATCAAATATGAACTTGTCGCTCGCAAGATAGCCACCAAAATTGTGAGTGCGTATAGTTTTTTCTGCTTGCTTATTTTATTGTTTTTATTTTAGCAAAAAATATAGCATTAAAATGACAAATAAAAAACGGCCTAGGTAAATTTAAAATTTTGTAAAAATATTTCGGAGTGTTTTATTCACATATTGATAAGTGCTAACGAATAAAAATTATCTAACATAAATTAATATACATTTTTTTAACAGAATTCAACATATTGCAGCATAACAAAGGCAAAATTTAAAACATAACATAGGATAACCTAGAATAACATCAAATAACATAATATAACACAACAACAAATTAACAAAGTATAAAGTTGCAGAACATAAAATAATATAACATAACAAAATTTAATATAACACAAAAAACCACAACAACATAACACGGCATAGCAAAACAAAACATAACATAGAAGAAAGACATGTAGCATAACGTTGAAAAACAAAAGGGTAAACCACATAAGACATAAGATGTTGAACATAATATAGTGTAACATAGCATAACATAGCATAACATAACATAACATGATGACATAAGAAAAAACCAAAACATAACTAACTAATACAAAGCAGACGCAATAATATTTCAAGAGGAGTAAACTGAACAGAGAATAACATAACACAACATAGCATGAATAAATAATATTATTTTGTTGACTTAAAAAGTAGGCGCAAAAAACTAAGACATGCAAAATATATTTTAAAAGTAAAAAAAGAAATCAAATTAAAAAAACAATTTCAGAATAAAATGCACAATAATTAAATTTGCTACAAATCTGCAACACTTTTTACTCAAATGACAAGATGAAGCACTGAAGGTATGCAACAAACGCATGAAATAAAACGAGTTTTTTGTTTACTTATGAATGTTGTTATTGTTCGTGTTGTCTTCTTTGTATTTTTCTAAGCATTTGCCACATTTGGTTATTATGCAAGTGGCTCCCGTTTGGCAAGAGTGTGTAAGAGTAGCTTAAGTGGCAAATTACGTAACGGAAATCGAATATTGCATAGATAAAAAGATGAAAAATTAAGAAATATAAGAAAAATAATTTCTTTTTCATTTTTTTTATTGTAAAAAAGCAGAGGGTTCCCAAGAATATGTTGAAAAACAATTGTTGCAAAAAACTTTAATTACAAAATTGAAACATTTTATTTAAAAAATTTGAATTAAAAACTTTGAATTGCAAAAATTTGCGTTGAAAAATATTTTTCTTATGTGAAAAGAGCTTTCCATGTTTCTAAATATTTTAGGTAGTGTAGTTTTTAGCATTACAAATATTTCTTATTGTGTTTTTTTTTAATTTTGTGCAAATTAAAAAAAAAAGTTACTTAATTTCTGTGAATTAAATTTAAAATTTTTTACTGTTTAGAAATTTGTTGGAAGATGAATTGAAAAAAAAAAATATTTCTTTTTTGCATTGCAAAGAAGAACGGGTCTTAGCAGGAACAACTTTTTTTTTTTGAGAAAAAAATTGAAATTGCAAATATCTTTTATTTTCAACATTTTTTTTGTCCGAAAACAAACGTTGTATGTTAGTTATTTTAAGTAATCTAGTTTTCTTGGACTAAACATTTTTTTTTTTAATTTTTGTGCCAATTAAAAAATAAAAAAATATTTGGTTTATTGTGCTGATTAAAGAGTTTTAATCTATTTCAGTTTTCTTGGCAAAAACAATTTTTTATTTCAAAAATTTCTGCAAAGGTTTTTGAATAAATTAAGAAAAATATACAAGAAGTATCCGCTACTTTTAAATATTTTATTTACTTTACAGTTTATTTTATTATTATTATATTTTATATTGTTTTTACATTTTTCTTAAACTTCTTTTTGAATTTTGTTTTTAAAACTGCTTCTTCTTTTTTACATTTCTGTAACTATTAGTTAAAAAATGAATAGATTTTTGCTCTCAGTTGCAATTGAATCAGTTTTTACTTTTTTTTGATTTCCTTAACACAAATTTGGGTTTCTTTTCTCAAACTTTTAGTTGTCACATTTCTTTTTCAAACTTTAAAAAATATTTTTTTTTTTCCAAACTTTGTTCTGCTTAACAATACGTTCGCATAATTTTATTTGAAAAGTTCAAAAAAAATTTTTTTTAGTTTTTTCTCCAATTTTTTTTTTTAATTATTAATTTAGCTTTGGGTTTTTAGACATTTATGTTTCGGGTGTGCATAATTTTTCACAAATTCATATGAAAACAATTTTTCACATTCTCACAATTAGTTCAAATATCAATTATAAGAAATTTTATGATTTTCTTGCATTTATTACAATGTTTTTTTTTTTTTGTAATTTCTTTGTTTTGTTTTTGCAAAATATATTTTCATTCAGTTTTAAATTTTTTAAAACATTACTTAGATTTTTTTTTATATTTTAATTTTGTAATATTTTCTCACATTCCAGGCAATTAATACTGCAACTGCAATCCACAAATAATTTATTGCCGCACTCCCGTTCAACAATTTTTTTATAGCTTTTTTTGTTGCAAAATTTTTTTGAATTTCCACTGCACAACCGCCCGCTTAGACGACTCAATATAACAATATAACCGTTCGAATGAAAGTAAAATTTGCAACTGAAAACTGCACCGACGCGCAACGATCGTCCCACAGCCACAAACAGGCCTGCAACGTGTCTGGCGATTGATTACTCGTATTTCTGTTGTTGTTGCGCGCGATAAATTTTTTTTTTCAAGCCGACTGTTTGGAAGTGGATATATAGTAAGTAGCCTGTTGCCCTGGCAAATCAAAGCAAAATTCAAAAAAACCAAACCGCACGTTTGTTCGTTAGGCTCGTTTGTTTATTAGTTGACCATTTGCCTATTTGTGGCTGGTGTAATTTTGCTTGTGAGTTGGTTTAGTAACCGGACGATCCGCCACGCCGCCTTCTTCCTGTCGTTACCACATCTTTGACATTTTCAATTTGTTGTTACTTAATTTGAAGTTGATATTGCACAGTTATTCGGTCAAAGTAGCGATCTTCTAACCTCATTTGGCTGATATTAAGTCACTTGGTTTCGGCTCCGAATTAGCTTTCCAGCTGTTTCACTAGTTTATACTTCGCTTCTTCTCAAGAAGGTTACAAACTCTTATTAATCATAAAAGATTTCGAGCTGTCAAAGTCCTAGAACACTGTAGCCCATATTGGTCGCTTCATGACTCGCACGAATACTTCGCAGAAGAGATTTAGCCTGGGGAGCAAGAGCTGAGCAAAGGCGCAGGTAGTGAGTGCATGCTTTCAATTCAAAATTAATCTCACGTCTGCGAGATGTGTTGTCTATTGCATTGCAAGTCTTCTCATGCATTCACATCGGTTCCCAATCTGGCATCTATGGTGGCGTCTGTTCAACGCTTGCTTCGCTGAGGCAAGGCCTATGCAAGAAAGTGGTCTGGGAAAACCCGAATTTCGTACTGCTCGTCTCGTCCGACTCTATATTATTATAACCGGGGAGTGAAGTCAAGCGTTGTAAGACCACATGCGACCGCAACGTTAATTTGTCCAGAGCTTTATTTGGCATTCACTTGTCCGAATAAATATTAAATTGCCTTACCCTAAGAAAATACCTCAGGAAGGGCTTAACAGCGCAAAAGCAGCTTTAAGACTAAGGGAAACTAACATGTGGAAGTGAGCCAACTATGGACACGCAACGATGCTAGATAAAATAGTGTCAAAATTGACCTAGAAGCCGAAACGTCCATTGTCCAGCCACCAATGTAAGGATCTTCGTTGATAGCCAAGCTCCTTTAAAGGCATTAGTATCTAAAGTAATAAAACTCCATGTGGTACGAATATGCAGAACTTCGCTAAAGGCTCTGGATCATCAGAACATTTCTCTCTGCTGTATCCTCGTACATGGCAATATTGAAGGAAACGAAATAACTGATGAAATGGTCAGGAAGGGATCCGAAATGAAGCATTGGGAAATCTCCTAAAGAGAATTGGGGAGCATCCTTAAGACAATAAAATTATAATGGACTAAACGGGAAGATTGCGAAGTTTCAAGGCTCATAATACCATGTTTTGTGATATCCTGCGCACTCTCTTAACCTAACCCATCCTAAAAATATTAAGTTTAGCATACATCGAATCTCGAATGAAGCGACCTGCTGAAATAGTAAATCCCAATGCTTCCACTGACAAAGGTTGTGTTGTTTAAAGAACTCCAGCTGCCCGTTGGACGACTTCCAGCTCATTGGAAGTGGTATTTGTGTCTAGTGCTAATACGTAATTGCGGAGCTAAGAGGTGCCAGGGGTAGTACTTCTTCAGACGGAAAAAATGTGATACCATGATAATACCTCCTGGCCTCCCTTTTGTTAAACATTCAGAAATGTAGGGTCTATAAGCCTGCTCTGGGTCGGAGCATCTTCATTCATTCACACAAAATGGCCTAGCTAGCGAAGCTCCTGTGTTTTAATTCGCTGAACTATGTCAACGTTTGTCAAAAGCTCATAAAGCTCATCTTATATCTTATCCGGTACTCGGAAATGAGCTCTCGAAGAACCTTTCTATCGCTTATCCCGAGAGCCGGCTCATCAGAAGTTTTCAGTGTGCAACATTCTGCACCAAACAACATGACAGGTACGATACTTATTTTCGGCGCTACCAGCTCTCACTGATAAGTGGTCCTTCCGTAAGAATGGGAACTGTACAGAATTTCGTCTGTAATAGCCTGAAGATTTAGAGAGTGTAAGTCACATTGAATGAAGTACTTAGAAGGACTCTACTTTGCGAACCTCGCAGCACAAAATTGTACCAAATGCAATATTCGAACTAGACCAAATTCCAGTCTCAAGTTTTTCAGCATGCATTGGCATCACTTGCAGCCTTAAATGACTGGTCAGTCCAACTCCCTCGCTCAGCAACGCCCATAGGCTTATGAAGTCGAACAAAGCTTACCATAGACACAAACGCTTCTAAAACGGGCGAGACCTTCTAAACGTGCTTTTTGTGTCTGCTGATGAACTTTATGCCATTCTTTTTTGCTGCATAAACGACTTCGCACTGAATCGTGCTTTGTGGTGAATGGCTCTAACCCCGGCATAACTAAGAAAAAAGTGATTGCTTGCTAGATGCCAGCCTAGACTTACATCCAACCATTCATACAAAGTGCATTTTTGTTTATTTATTCTGTTTAGTTTAACTCAAAGCGATTTCATTACATCAACAACAACAACAACAGCAACAGCAAGATTAAACCAAAACCATCTACCAACGAACCGGTTTCCATAGCCAACGACTTTAGTGCCAAAGTACAAAAGCTGCAAGCAGAAAAGTATTTCAAGAAACTGTCACGGTTATTGAACTCTCATTGCAATCCAACGAAGGTTGCCTAGCACCTCAGCGCAATTTGGTACAAAGTACGCTTGCTAACTCAATGACATAAGCCAAAGCAATCAGGTAAATCGTCGAAGACTCATTGCAGCGGCTGATTGCCAAAAAGAAATCACCAAGAATTCGCTTACGCTGAGGTTCTAGACAGATCGATGGCCTTAACGTGGTTTTGGTGGTTTATGGTGGGCGTGTACACATTAAAACTTTGCGACCTACGGCAGCTTCTTTGTTGTTTGCTCTTCGTTTCTCTCAAATTCACACCCTCATCTTACGAGCCGGCGCTGCTTTGTCAGCTGCCAAATTTTCAAAGTCGAAACGTGCATTTTAAGGGAAGCACTACTCTTGCGACCTCAGCTGAGGTTCAAGTTGAACTCGTGATGTTCATGGGTTTTAATTGAAGTTGTTGCAGTTGCAGAAGAAGAGAAGCGCCAATATTAAGTAGGTCGTACTTCAGACTTGTTTGAATTTGAATGTTAAATAAACAGATTGGTGCCTTGGGGTTCGTCTATTTTATTGCTCCTGTATTTGTTGTTGTTGTAAGAGTGCTTCGCCATGCATAGACATGTTGTTGTTGTAACTGCTAAATAATCCTAGGAATGGATGCGGCAGCTTCCGGCACTGTATTGGGAATGATGGCTTTGGTCCCTAGAACCTTCGGTTTGTGGATTATAGTCTCCTCTTACGATGGGCATACTTTATATCGGATATGTTCTTAGCCCGTTGCCGACTGGGGCTCTACTCAACTCGTTCGTTTTAAACTTCACAAGCGAACACTCTCCGAAGCCAGTCTTATACTGAAATATACACGTTTATCATGGAAATATTGTCGCCTTGAGTAACGTGCTAGATTTAGTCCTTTCAATCTGATAAATATCCCAGCTATTTTACTTCAGTTCGAAGTGTTTAATCTATTCAAAAGTATTTTCCCCAAGGAGAGTCATAGGTAATCTCATTTCCCTTTATATTATGGTTTCTCGGTATCTCTGTGTTATGGAAGGCTTAGTGTTATTGCTATCGAACGATGAAGAGTCGCTTTCTACGTCGCTTTCTGCGTCTACAAACCCTATCTTAGCTAAAAATATCTGCTGAGCTCTGATTGACGAGTTGATTATCATGCTGCCGATGTTTTGCAGAGCTTAACTGGTATCTCAGTGAACTTGGTAGAATTGTTGCTGCTTTTAAAGCTGTACCTTCTAGACTCGATTTACGCCGATCGGGCGCATCAACTGTCTCGTTGCTTTACTCTCAAGTTTGATGTTCTGGTTTTAGTCTTTTAGAGCCAGGTTAGGGTAGGTTGAGCTGGCCCGACGATTACAGAGTAAGCGTACCTAGGTATAGTTTTTGGAAGAGGCTTATATTTAGTCGCAGAGATCACTACATCAGGGGCTTCTGCATTTATGCAACATCTTCTTTCAATATCAAGCAAAATTAAAAAAATATCAGCCACCTCGGTTTTTGTACAGGAAGTTGTATTTCGTAAGCAATACACTATAAAATGCTTAAAAGATGTATTAAATATTAAAATTAGAAAAAAACAGCAACAACAAAAACTTCAAGGAAAATCTCAAAACGTGCCAAAATATGACTCAGACGCCACAGTGATCACTGCAAGAGTGACCTTTGTTTAGTGCACTTACCCGCATGTCAGCGCATGAAATATTGTGCAATACTTGTATGAAGCTTATGATGGCAGTTAGAGTTCCAAGTGTAAAGCAAAAACAGATGGCAAAACAATAACAACAATTGGGTCGGCCAATGGCTTACTTCGCGTTTGCATCCAAGTCCAAGCTGCTTTTGATTTGCAACAACAGTTTCTACATATCATCCGGGTTTGGATTGGGTTAATGAAAAGATGACGCGAATATTTTGCAAGCTGCTGGCGTATAAGTGGAAAAAAACAACAAAAACTTGGCGAAAATATAATGTACGAGGTGTGTTCAAAACGTATGGCGAATTTTGAATTTTCGCTGGTTACGTATATTCGAATTTCGAATTTTTTGTGGCGTTATGTTGGTACTCATGTCTCTCACTTATGCCGACAAGCTCGGCCATTAATTGTTGACAGCTGCTTTGCTTGCACGTATTTTGGATCGTCTTCGATTTTTACCTATTCAAAAAAATGGATCAAAGAACCTGTATCAAATTTTGTGTAAAAAACGAAATTAAGTGCGCGGATGCATTCCGAATGTTGACTGTGGCATACGGAAAAGCTACCTTGGACCGAAGCAACGTTTATCGGTGGTACAAAATGTTCTCAGAAGGCCGAGAAGATGTGCAAAGAAGAACAAAAATTGGCTTTTGCACCACGATAACGCCCCTGCTCACGCATCGTTGCTTGTGCGCGACTTTTTGGCCAAAAACAACACACTAATGATGCCGCAGCCACCGTATTCCCCAGATCTGGCCCCCTGTGACTAAATAATTTTTGAAAAAACACAAAATTCGCGATACTTTTTGAACACACCTCGTATGTTGGGAAGAAAGGCGGAAAATCTGTGTTGCTTTGTTGATTAGGAGTTTGCGACAAGTGCGATAAGATGGGGTAAGATTGGTTGGGAAATAACTGCAGCCGAAGGAATGATGATAGCAAAAGTATTAATTTACAAAATTTGTTAAGTACTTTTTTTTTTGATCAAAAAAAAATATTACTTTTTAGATCAACTAAGAGGCATGCTCTATATCGTTTGGATGTGTTTCCGATTTTATTAAAAAAAAAATTTACTTCTTTTAGGGTTTCATATCAAAAGTTCCAAAATAATAAGCAACTGTCAAAAGAAAAAATGTTTACTACTTTGCTATACTCAAGCGGGATTTTATTAAAAAAAATTGGTCCAAAAACAAAATTTCCTACTTTTCTTTGTCCTACCAGGATTTTTTGCTAAAACAAAAAATTAGTACTTTTTTGCCCATAAAAAAAATTACAACTTTTCTTCCTCCAACCAGGATCTTATAAAAAAATACTACTTTTTTGTCCATAAAAAAATTTGATTAAGAAAAAATTTGTTCTTTTTTTATCCATGAAAAAAGTTTACTACTTTTCTTTGTTCAGCGCGAATTTGATTTAAAAAGAGGATTAGTACTTTTTTCCATAAAAAATTTACAAATTTTTTTTTACCAGGATTTTATTAAGCAAAAAGTATTACTTTTTTGTTCATAAAAAATGTCCTTCACTTGTTTGTTCAACCAGGGTTTTAATAAGAAAAAATTAGTATCCTTTTGTCCACAAATTTTTTTTACTTTTCTCTGTTCAACCAGGATGTGATTAGAAAAAAATTTGTTCTTTTTTTGTCCATGAAAAAAATGTACCACTTTTCTTTGTTTAACGCGGATTTGATTTAAAAAACGCACTAGTACTTTTTGTCCATAAAAAATTTACAACATTTTTTTTACCAGCATTTTATTTAACAAAAAGTATTACTCTTTTCGTTCATAAAAAATGTCCTTCACTTTTTTGTTCAACCAGGGTTGTTATAAGAAAAAATTAGTACCCCTTTGTCCATAAAATTTGTTCACTACTTTTCTTTGGCTAAATACGTTTTTATTTAAAAATAAGTAGTACTTTTTTGTCCATAAAATTTTTTTTTACTTTTCTCTGTTCAACCAGTATTTTATTAAAAAAATAGTACTTTTTTGTGCATACAAAAATTTTCTACTTTTCTTTGTTCAACCCGGATGTGATTAAAAAAAATTTGTTCTTTTTTTGACCATGAAAAAAATTTACTAATTTTCTTTGTCCAACCCGTATGTGATTAAAAAAAATGTGTTCTTTTTTTGTCCATGAAAAAAGTTTACTACTTTTCTTTGTTCAGCGCGAATTTGATTTTTTCCATAAAAAATTTACAAATTTTTTTTTTACCAGGATTTTATTAAGCAAAAAGTATTACTTTTTTGTTCATAAAAAATGTCCTTCACTTGTTTGTTCAACCAGGGTTTTAATAAGAAAAAATTAGTACCCTTTTGTCCACAATTTTTTTTTACTTTTCTCTGTTCAACCGGGATGTGATTAGAAAAAAATTTGTTGTTTGTTTGTCCATGAAAAAAATTTACTACTTTTCTTTGTTCAACGCGGATTTGATTTAAAAAAAGGATTAATGCTTTTTTGTCCATAAGAAAAGGAAAAGTACTTTGCTGAACCACGTTTTTTTTAAGAAAAATAGGGGTTTCTTGTCCATTAAACAATTTACCACTTTGTTATGTTAAAGCAGGATTTTCTTAAAAACTAGTACTTTTTTCCAAAGAATTTTATACTTTTCTTCAACCAGGGTTTTATTAAAATTTTGTCTATAAAAAATGTAGGTACTACATTTTGTTATCAACCAGGATTTTAATAAAAAAATTTACTACTTTTCTTGCTCCAACTGGACTATTTGTTCATAAAAAAGTTGCCTACTTTTCTTTGTTCAACCAGGGGTTTATTAAAAAAAATAGTACTTCATTGTCTATAGGATTTTATTAAAAACATTAGTACTTTTTTTTGTCCAGTGTTTTATTAAGAAAAAATTAGTACTCTTTTGTTCATACAATTTTTTTACTACTTTTCTTTGACTAAAATGGATTTTATTAAAAAATAAATTTTTTTGTCCATAAATAAAGCAAAATTTATTACTATTCTTTACTCAGCGAGGGTTTTATTGAAAAAAATAGTACTTTTTTCTCCAAAAAAAAATTTTCTATTTTTCTTTGTTCATAAAGGAGTTTATCAAAAAAAAATTTACTGCTTATCTTTGTACCTTGTTGTCCATAAAAAACTTCAAACATTTTTTTTCAGCCAGGATTTTATTAGAAATAAAATAATACTTTTTTGTTCGAATTTATTAGCCAAACATTTACTACTACTTTCAAGGCTCCACCACGATTTTATTGGAAAAAAATTATTTCTTTTTTATTTGACTAGTCCGGCTAACTCATCTTAAAAGGGAATTTTATTAATTGTTCCACTAGTCAAGCCTGCCCCGTACAGTATATTTAAGCTTTTTATAAAAAAAAAAATGAATACTTGTTTTTTAAATATTGCAAAAATGTTTGTTACAATTGCGCCAATGAAATATTTCCAAAAATTATACACAATAATACTTCCATAGTTACACAGTCAGTCACCTACATAACTGCCCCAAAAATAACTAAAATTGTGCAAAGTGCTTTGAGTGCAATAAATTAAAGGCATTAAAACAAAACAATAATGTTAGCAATAGCAATTGTTTGCAAAAAAAAAAATAATATCAGAAAAGAAAAACAAAACCACAACAACAAAAAATACAAAATTGCATTAAAACCCAAAACGACAGCTTTAAATGCCATAAATGCAATATGAAAAGTGCTTAGTTGGTGCGAAATGTGGTTGCGCATGCGCAGAAAGGTAGCTGAAGTACGCTGCACGAATGCACTTTGCCCAAGTACTCATAGGCTTTCAAACATATGTACACACACATGTTATTATATATTTACTTACAAAATTTATTTTTATTGTACGGGTGGCACTGCAAAGTGCTCAGCCCGTTGATCGTGCGTGCTTTGAATTGTAAAAAAATTGCCACCAACTTAATTGAATCGTTGATTGCAAATTGCTATGTGAAAAAAATATTATTTGTTGACATTTTAAATCAATTTTGCAAACAAAAATTATTACAAAATATTAAGTGATTGACGTGTTAAAAAAGTCGTCTTGCTGAATACGAACGCCATCTGCTAAGGCAGAAGAATTTTTGTTAAGAAGCTTTTCACATACGGGTATGATTTGCCCCACACTGACCTGGGACAAAAAACGCTCTCTGAAACATTTCGACGTTACCTGTCCCACACTTGAACCTAGTACTTTCGGTATGGTAGGCATTCACTTTAACATGAATCGAATAAGACCTAAGCTCAATCTGACGTACTAGACTTCAATAAACTTTTTCTTTTAAATGTTAACCTAGTCGCCCTAAAAGGTGGGACGTTCAAAGGGTGTACTTAAGAGTCGCGTTAGTAACTGAAGGTGCTAGCTGAGCTGACCCTATCGCTATGTAGCGAAGGACTGCCAGTTCGGCATTATCGTCATCTAGACATCCGGCAAAATTTGAAGTTATCCTTGCGCTTAATTAGGTGATAATCAACACAGTTTCCAGCGCCCCTGCGGGTTAGGGGTTTAGAATATGCCCGAGGTAGGCATAGCGGTCGTAAGAGGCGACTAATATGCGTAATGACGTGTAACTCGATGGTTGATCTACGGATATGATGCCTCTCACCTCTCATTACCCATATTATCCTTCCTAACGGAAGAAGGGGTAACATGACCTAGAACGTTTCACTGGTCATAAATCGCTACCACGACAGTCGGGCAGTACCGCAAGGGAGTACCGGAGCATACCGGGCTCAAATCCGACCAAGGACTGTTAAATCGACAACACTCCCCAAAACCTTCGGAGAGTGTTTTTCTCGTTACCACAACAACAGCAACAACAACACAGTTTTCAGGCATGTCATAATAATCACGAACTCAGATCATCCTGATCCTAGAATAAGCGCAGGCAATCGAGAGAAAGATCAGTATACATCCAACTTCCTGACTATGTTAACATCCCATCTATTACTTCTGCCTGGTTAAAGATGAAATCATCGAGCAATCGATATGCGCGGATGTCGCCGAGCCGGCATACGACATGTCCTGCTTTCCAATTAAGTTTAGCTCCAAACGCTTGAGAAAGGCTCACAGCACGAATTCAATGTGCTCAGCTAAAATCTTTATTAGTTTGAGCTCGCAGACTGTGGTTAATTTGCTTCTACAGTCTGTATTAAGCAGCTGCCTACCGTTATAAAATACGATTTTTTTCGTATGCACTTAGCGACTTATGAATCAAATAACAAAATAGATTTTTTTTCTTTGAAATTGAGAATTTTTTTTAACCGTTTTTGCTTGTTTTTTTTTTTTGTTGCTTTCTGTTAAAAATATTTTCTAACTAGCAGAAAAAACATTTTCCAGCATCGAAATGAATAAAAAACAGCCAAAATTTTCAAATAATGCGGTTCCAAAGAAAATTTGTATAAGCACTAACATTTTTCTTTCGGCCATCTGCTGTTTAATAGCTGTAACTCAATTGTACGAATCGTGAGCTTTTTTTAACGTTATCGAGCTTTTACAAACTTAACGATAGAAAGTGCGGATACTCACTATTTCAAAAGCTTTTCACTGTTGCGTATCATTCATTACACATTTGTCGCTGGTTTAGATTTTAAGCTCTTTGTAAGTTCCTCTACTGGGTGTCTCAAAATTAGATATATCTTTTTTCAAATAATTAACAGGTCGATGTATGTACATTGCAGATATTTAAGAAAAATGTATAGAAGGAATCATTATTAAGCCAACAGAATCCAAGTCAACAGTTTTCATAATTTTGGTCTGTCTGTCTGTATGTTTGGAAGCGCATCATTCCAAAACTGGTAAATGGAATTGAATGGAACTTTCACTCTTGCATTACTAGACGTCTAAGTTAAAATTTAAGATATCCCTTATTTCGATAACCCGACCAGTTTAGATATCGACCAATATGTGGACCAAGGTGGCCCTAAATGTGGATATGCAACGAAAGGTGCTAATGAGTGCTAAAATAAGCGATGTGATTGAGTTCTATATCTCAAATGGTTTCGTGGATATAGTTCTAAATAGACCTTCTTCTTAGCTTTATACCTTCTTTCGTTAATTCGTACTGAACCGCCTAATCGGTTTTGGAACAGTTCAATACAGCTCACCAGCTATCACTTTTGTTGTTGTTGTTGTAACAACAAAAACACTCCCCGAAGGTTTTGGGACTCGGAAATATCTCAATAATTGTTGCTTAACGTCATTTGGCATAGTCTTCTAAGTTTTCAAGGAAATCTAGATGCAATCGTTCCTATTGTAGGTTGGGGAGAGCATACTTAAGTTTCCATGTGGAAAAATGTCTCTTCCCAGCACATTTTCGTTAGTCGTGGGTCCATGATTTCCTTCTTTGTTACCCCCGTGCTTGAAACAACTCGGGGTACTCTACCATTCTCTCTGACTGCGCCTTTCTGATCCTTTTATTATTTATAATTTTTGGGATAATGCTATTAAGAATACTGTATTCTTTTGATGTCAGACACAGATGCTCAAAAAGGCAGGCCCGCCCACCATGGGCATGACTCTTTAGTCCTACTTGCGCCACTTACTTCGATAACACGAGCAGTCCGCATTCGACTTCTGCATTTCTTGTAGGTGCCTTGAAACTACTCCACTTCCGCAATCTAGTGACTTTCCTAATTTCGATACCCGGTTGCCCTAATTAGTCTCATCAGTCTTCATCCAGCTTTGATTAAGTTCTAAATGCTGTAAATACTTCTTGTAAACTTTTTGCTTCACATAAATATCTAGCTCAACCTCATTACAACTACTGTCCCATTCCCATTTCGAATGCGAGCCAACAAACTAGAGTAATGATTGTCCAGCATGCTAGTCCACTTGCGTCAACACTTCACAAAAAATTTTGCCAACAGAAAAGGGAATTTAGAAGGTCTTCTCAGCTATGTTGGCTATCGGTAAAGCGGTAGGAGGGACTGGCGTGCGCTTGCCCTAATTTTTAGTTTGCATTGCCTACAGCGCATTTGCGTCGTCGGCTGAATTCTATGAGAAGCATGCTATGTGGATCATTAGAGTAATAAGAGCCGTTACTTAGACACCGTTAAAATGTTTTTGTAGCAAAGATAATGCGCCAAAGTTCATTTCAACACCATTGCCATTGTCGTCATTTCATCAAAAGCATCGTCAACAGTCAAAATGCCTACGTGCGGTAAGGTAAGCTTTTAGTTGCATGCAAGATCTAGCATTCTCGTGCGCAGCCTATACCATGCGCCGTTATGTCAAGCTAGTGAGCGACATAAAGATATACCCTCTATGGGTTGGAGCTCTAGCTTTACGAGATGGGAGGAAATTTTGGGGTTCGCACATCAGTATGGATTAAGATAGCGACTTACCAGGTAAGGCGGGTCTTACTGCAAATAGACCTTCCTTCAGTCTCGGCTTTAGAATGAATCTCTTCTTCCAAAAATGTGGATGGAGTTTGAGCTACTTTGGTATTGGGAAAGTGTAGATCGAGGAAACCTAGATTAGATGATATGGTTTAAATCCTAGAATGAATAAGTTTTCTAAGTCTGATTAGGTATCGGAAGGTGGAAAGAAATGGATAATACTTTTGCTGTCAGCAGATCTCAAGTATACTTCAATTAGAAGTAGGATACCGACGTTTTTACACTGTGAGGTATAAAAATAAGAGACTAGTAGCAGGAAAGACGCTGGTATGTAACCAGACGGAGCTTAAACCAGTTTCGAAAGTGTTACTGAAATATAGTCTTGGGCTGGCTGGAAGCTCAGATTCTATTGTACCGTGGAAGGTGTGGTGGGAGATTCAGTTTAGTATTTCGCGCCTACAAAGTGGTGTCTGCAGAGCTGAAAGAACTTTTTGAGGTATGAGCATAGGCGAATAGTGTTACTATCTCTGCCTAGGACGCGTAGGGAAGCCCCCAGTGAGTCGCTGTATAAACGAGTACTGGTTTAAGAGAGAGCCCGACTGTTCTTGTACTAACAATATTACTCCTGGACCAACCGACACTTTCGTTATCTGGTAAGAGCTAGGCTCGAATAGTGCTGCTACGGCAGGGAGAGCAAAGATAATTTTTTTCCTGATCTATGGACGTCTTAGAAGTGTTGCAGGTATGGTAGACCTAGGCTGCTGTCTTGAAGCCTCCACTGTTCCGGAAGAGACACTTTAACATCTAGCTTGCTCACACAGCACAAGCTCGAATGCGACTGTGCCGAGTGCTCCACTGTGCCTAAAGATCAGCTTCAGATCACTACACTTCCCTAGAATTGATGCAAAGTTGGAAGAACTAAGCTTTGAGGGCTTCCAGTTATGAGAAGTATAGTCAACACTGTTAAGAGGAGCTGGCGATGTCTTAAGCTCAGATGGAGCTAAACATTTTTTACCGCAAGATTTTCATCTGGATTTGTATTACAAAACTTAGTTCGAAATCACTTCTTCGTCAATAATTGACACCACTACCACTTTGGAGGTATTTTTAACATTTAGTTCTAATCTAGAAGCGCAGAAATAGTTTTAGGGGCCACAGTATGGGTACGTAAAAGTATTTTGTATAGTTCTAGGACCGTCATAGCAAGAGGCTTCCAGTAGCGATACAACAATAAATGATTCAGTTTTTTCATCAACCAGAAAGTTCATTCGTGGTGTAGCGTTCTTTATAATTCTCAGCTGATTAATGAAATATTTGATTCAAGTGAAACGCTTTCGTTGAATGTTCTAATCATGTTTTGAAGTAGGTGGGTTCCATAGAAGACTTGGATTCCCAGAGGTTGTATCCCTACTCGTAGTCTCTCGTCTTACAAGTACTTATTTAAAATATTAACAAAGTGTCGGAATTTGTACTCGGCTCTGTTTAACTTGAACCCTGTCTTTGAAATCATTGTCTGATATACTATGGAATCAATTGGTTGGATCACCTAAAGCAGTGGAGCAGGAACCTAAAGACGCTGTGAGTTTAAAGATTAAGCTTCGGAAATGAAATATTCGAGGTCCTTAACTTGCACTTTTAAGAGACTGTTAGCGGATGTTAACTCAAGCAAAATGCCTAATGAACTTATCCTCTTAGCTGGCAGTTCAGGGAGTGTCTTACTTTATGTTTTTAGACCTCTCCATCTTCAATCGAACTCATGAGGGGTATACATACATACGGAAATTGTATTTCTACTCTACAGCTTTTACCCAAAGTGTAAACTTTTGCTCACCTTAAGTGCTGTCCTACCGCTACAATTTCCGCTTGTCAACACAAATTACAATGTGCAAACCTTTGAAGAACCAAGGCGCGAGTAACGAGGCATCGTCGCCACAACTCAACCTGAATCACTACATTGCGTGTGACGGATGGCGTTCATGCGACACGCCGATAACATCAACGTCAACGTGCAGCGCAGTGAGCTCTCATACTTATGAGCAAGCTGCGGAAACGGGAGTCACCACAGCTCGTGAACGCGCAGACATTTCAACAAGGTCGTTGCAAACACCTACGAATTTATTATTTCAAATACCGTAAGCAACTCGAGCACACAACTGTCGAAAGCGTTACGCTGCATGGCGTTTGCAGGGTGCTGCTGATTTTTGTGCTTGCATGCGCCAAGCTGCAGCCCATCGAGCTGAACTCCACATTGCAGTGAGTTTGGTGGGTAATTAAGAATTTTTGTGACAATGCTCTGTTGCTGTGGTTACAATTTTTGAGCAACGGAAAATAGTAATGCAGATTTGATTTGATATTTATGAAAGTTAGAGATCTAAGAAAAGTCTTGGACTCAGACCAGCAGCTGTGGGTGGGAAATGGTGTAGCAGTAGAGTTCTTAAAGCTTCTTCTTTACAGCTATTATTTATTTTAGAAGAATGTGTTTTCCCCTGACCTAAAAAGGAGCTTTTTGAGCTTTTTAAGACTGAGTGCACTTGGAAAACATTGCTAGGAAGTACTTATATTTTTGAGGTTTTCACAGCACAGCTTGTCTTCACTATTTAAAAAATCGAATGGTTTCAGTAAAGCTTTCGATAGCAGGAGCTCAAGCTTTTTTGTAATCTCTTGAGCTCAAATATGAGCAAGCTTAAACAAGGTTTGAATCTTAAACCTTTTAGTTCATATTTACGCTTTGCTTACACTTACATGGACCCTACTAATCAAGTCCACTCACAAATCTGAAGATCTTTAACTTTGGAGGAAGCTTTTAACCACTTTAACATCGGGGCAAGCTTTCGAACTGCCATTTTAGCTTCCTCTGTGGCATTAACTATTTCCATTTAAATATATAGTAGTAGTACTAATAACATTGGAAAAGTAACATTTTTTAGAAAAACATCTTAATGTTTTCAGTTTTATCGAAAACCCGCATAAAGCTTTTTTGAGAAAACGCTTTGAGATAGTTTTATGCGCTGTACGCACATATTAAGTTTATATCTTATGCCTCTTGCTTTATAGAGAGCGTATGATTGTGCTGATTAAGTCCTCTCTGTTATTTAAAGAACTTTTTCGTTTGAGCGAAGCTTTTAACTACTTCAATATAGAGTCCAGCTTTCGGATTAACTTCTAAGCTGCCTTTGAGCCACTTACTATTTAACGGCAGACAATACACTAGCGCATGCATTGAAAGTCACGTATTTTGCAAAACAGCGCCTCCAGTTTAGTGTAAAACTATTGAACAGAAAGGTAGTTTTGTCTGGTCAAAGCTTTAAAATTGAGTAGAGCTTTTTTTGCGCTGAGCTTTTGTTGCTGCTTTTTATTGTTTAAACATACAACTGATTTTTGAAAAACGTATTTTATAGCATGCCAATTCCTCTAAAAAGCACTCATAAGAATTCGTGTTAGTTTGTTTAGCAACTAATGGAAGAATACTTTTGAAGCATGGTTTGAGATGTATTTGATTTAAATGTTTTCTCCAAGATTGCATAGAGCTTTTCTTTAGATAAATAATTTTCATAAGTTTATCACACATCTATCGTAGTGAAACGGAGTAAAGGCGCGAGTTTTAAAAATAAAAGCTTTTTACTGCTTATGATTACCTTGAGCTTTTCATTTCTACTTAAAGCTTTTCAAGTTATAGTCATTCAAATTTACAGCATTCACCAAACAAAGTAAACGCCGTATTACGAAATAATCTTCCTTTGCACCGAAAATAACTTATTTTGAAAAATTATCTTCCTCTGCTTTCTTCCTTCCCTCCAATTCGCTCCTTCATCCCCCTCTATTGAGAACGCCAACTACCTGAATTATTTATGTTCAATCGTTTTCAAAACTCTAGCTTCCGGGCATTTTATATGCTTAATGAACTCACTAACGCATCCCTCGCCTCGTAAATACCTATTTATTTGCTTTACATTGGTAATCTAAGTAAGAGGCTATTTTTGATTGTAAATCGTCGCCTGCGGCTTGAGTTAAATGAATGAGCAAACGATCAGACGACGCGCCTTGTTTGCAATTACCACGCGAACAACTTGTGAATGGTTGGCTACGCATGGCAAATATAGCCATAAATTACATGCGCAATGCGACACACAAACCACACGCCAATGACGTCAGAGCCCCCACTGACTTAATATGGAGTTTGTCCATGCATCGATTGCTCGCGCGATTGAGAACACCATACGTCGACTACGAGAAGCGCCACCTTTTTACATTTATATCAGTTCGCCACGCAACGCTACGCATAATCTGCAACAAGTGTACGCCGATACCTAAAATAACGTTGGTCCGAACTCATGTACAAATATGATTGAGCTTGTTTACATAAATACCCTCAAAGGTGTCGCCGCAGGGATTCCATGTTATGCAGGATGCTTTGATGTGGAAAAAAAATAAAAAAAATTGCGTACAAGAAGCAGCACAAGAAGAAAACAATCAACGTAAAAAATTTAAAATTTTAATTGAAATCCTCTGAGGCATTATATTGCGTTCACACCAAACAAATTTGATGTGCTTTGTTGTTGTTTTCATTAGTCGCATTGTTGTTGTAAAGGGTGTTTTTTTAGGGGTATAGAACTTCGAATTGAAATAAAACACAAGAAAATCGTTTTAAGGTCCATCAATTTGGCTTTATTGTAAGGATAATTTTATGCCATTAATGTTTAAATATGATTTCGGGTATGTGGCCGCCGCGGCTGGCTCGAATAAAGCCAATTCTACAGGTCCAATTTTCAACCACTTTTTCGAGCATATGGGGCCGTATGTCGGCAATAACGCCACGAATGTTGGCTTCCAATTCCCCTAACGTTTCTGGTTTGTTGGTGTAGACGAGCGACTTCACATATCCCCAAAGAAAATAATCCAATGGTGTCAAATCACACGACCTTGGTGGCCAATTGACAGGTCCATTCCGCGAAATTATGCGCTCATCGAATGTTTCCTTCAATAAATCGATTGTGACGTGCGCTGTGTGGCATGTAGCGCCGTCTTGTTGGAACCACAACTCATCCACATTCATGCCATCCAATTCGGGAACAAAATAGTCGGTTATCATGGCTCTATACCGGTCTCCATTAACGGTAGCTGCCTCTCCAGCATTATTGCGGAAGAAGTATGGCCCAATGACTCCACCAGCCCATAGAGCACACCAAACAGTCAGTTTTTGTGGATGTAATGGCGTTTCAAGGGTCTCATGTGGATTCTCTTCACTCCAAATGCGGCAATTTTGCTTGTTGACGTAGCCATTCAACCAAAAATGAGCCTCATCACTGAACAAAATTTTGCGATGAAAATCAGCATCGAAATCAATCTCATTTTCGGCCCATACACCAAAATCACGACGCATTGCATGGTCTCGCGGCTTTAATTCTTGCACAAGCTGGATCTTGTAAGGTCGCAAGCCAAGATCTTTGCGCAAAATCTTCCATAAAGTTGATGGACAAAGCTCCAATTGCTGTGCACGGTGGCGAATCGATTCATTCGGGTCCTCTTCAACACTTTGCTCTACAGCGGCAATTGTTTCTTCGGTGCGCACTGTTCGACGTCTCTGCGGATGCGTATTATCACATAGAGTAAACGTAGTGCGAAAACGATCCATGGTTAACCGAATTAATTGCTCTGATGGACGATTATGTCGACCATAAAATGGACGGAGCTCACGGTAAACTTCGCGAACTGAACCATTATTTTCGAAATAAATTTGCACGATTTGCAAGCGTTGTTCTTTTGTCAACCTGTTCATGATGAAATGGCAAACCAAACTGAACATAAATGACATTAGAGTTGCCAGATTTGACCACAAAATGCCAGTTTTATCTCTATTCGAAAAACAAACCTCTAAAAAAAAACACCCTGTAGTTACACAGTTTTCATGCATTTTATTATGTAAATGTAGCTATTGCCACCGTCGCTGCTACTGCATAGAGCAACTGCGTTTACTATCTACTCAACATCATGTTAAACAAACTACGAGGCTGGTTGAATAAATCCTTTGTTGTGTGAAATAAGACTGAATAGAAGGAATAAAGTAATCAACGGGTAGGATAGGGCAATCTGGGGTCTTGGTCTTGCTAGATTGCGAGAGTGTGCACGGAATCGTCCACACTTTTACTCTATGACATTAGGGTGGGTGGGAAATGAATAATTTCTTTTGTCAAGTGGTTAGAATTTGCACTTTATAAAAAAAGAAAGATTAAATTAGAAAAAATTTTACTGAACATTTAAAGGTCGCACACTCGAATTTCAATAAATAATTGAGTATTATCCATTTTATGAATTATTTATAAAAGTTTTTTAAAAAGTTTTCTTGAACTTGTAGATTATCCAATCGAAAGCCAATAAAAAATCAGAAGGGGAAAAGAATTTCGTACTATTTTTGTAATTTAAGTTAAAAAAAAATAAGTAAATACATTTAAAAAGACTAAAAAAACAGATTCGAAATTTTGTGGATGTTTTTTTTTGTTAATTGATATTAGAGGAAAAATTACAACGATATGCACAGCGATGGTATGGGATGACATGTTTCGAAGTTTCATAGAACAGTTTTACATAGATACAGAAGGGCTTTTTTGCTTATAAAAAATTTCCCCTTTAACTGTTACTAATATTTATTTAAAACAAAGAGTAGTCCACCTCAAAAAATTTAGTAAACATTTAGAAAAAATTTATTTGTTGAGAATTTTTAAATCGATTGAAAATTTGTTTTGCAAAGAATTTTTTAGCACGAAAAAACTGAAAAAATGGTTTTTTGACTTTAAAAAAAGATTTTGGGGGTGTTAAAAATTGTTTGAACATGGTTTCGTGTATCATTCGACCAGATGAACAACCTCTACTAGGTCGCTTTAAAAGCACAAAATCACTGTTGCACTGTGTAATGTGACTAGACTTAGAGACGGGTCTCTGACTTGTACAATATTGAAGAAAAGCTCTGCCAACTCGCATGGAATGCAAAATGCTTTAAAATAAGAGACCCTTAACATCATAGACGTATCGAACAACTCTCACACAAACGACGCCAAAGCCCGTAAACAACATGGCGCGCTGCATGCTTAGCTTCTGCTTGACATTCCCTTGCTTCTGCTGCTATTCGCTGCTTTGTTAGTCGACTATCGGTAAATTGACCCGAGGCACGCCAATCGTGTTTGAAGAATTTATTATTTAAACGACGTTGATATGCGAAAAGTCTACATAGACACATAAATATATATAAACTTAATAGCATGTGTACTACATACAAAAGCTTGCATGACTAAGCAGCGAAAATGTGGTGGCGCTTGCTTGTCAAACATTTTTGTTGTCCCCTACAGAGCGTACGAAAAGCTGGGGACAGCATGTGCTTTGTGCAGTTTTGATGAATCGCTGAGCCATTAACGAAATGCGTTTGACAGGTTTGCTATTAATTATTTTCATGTAGAAAAGTGGGCGTACTATGAAACGCCTCTTATCAACACATGGGGCATTGAGAAGCTTAGGTAACGTTTTCGGGTAAGTGAAGTGAGTTTGTGCAGGTGTCTTAATTTTTTTAATTTGCCCAGATATTTTGAAGATATGCGTGATAAATAATTTTCGCGACAGATGTGATATGGATGTGGAACTTGGAAACTGATATTCCAGATGATTGGCAAAATGTGTGAAACAAAATTGGGATTTTCAAAACTAGAAACGATCGAACGGATGCAGAAATAATAAGTCAAGTAAGTTGCAAGGAAAATGGTAAGTTATATGGATCAAAACTGCGACTCGCGGAATTCAGAAGTGGAATAGTTGAAATTAAATAAGAAACAAAAACCACAGATACAAACGGATATATTTGCTGTAAGTACATCCAATCTCTGGACGAAGGAATCTTTAGAGGTAGTCCGCTTGGAACTAAAAGTAAGATATAACAGATTTAAACCTCTCCATTTTCTAAGCTTGAAACCTTTTGAATTGAGAAAACGTCAATCAAAGTCCATGACACAATTTTTGAATTTTGTTTTCTAAGAGTAGGAGAGTTTCATCAGATAAATTAGATTAGGACTAACCAAACTCAACGTTATATTGTGAACACTTATAACTTATTATTGATGCTCAATGGAGCTCCAATACAACTATGGAAAATGAAGACCACAGTTACCGGAAAAAATTGAGCATAATGCGGACTGTAGCTTAGTAAACCAGGAACAGCAAAACTGACAAAAAAACTCAGCAGATAGGCCGTGAAATTTGATCTAGCGAGTAAGGTGTTGTGTCTGCGAGCATGGTTTGAGTTAACTCGGGAAACTGTCTGGTGACCTTGTCTTTTAGACAAAAATATGACCCCTGCAGACAAGAAAAAGTGGCTCCTTAAATATTTCTCAAACTCTTGTTATGTCATGTGACGGCCAACTCGTTGTTCTTGTGGCCAGACTAACCTACTTTTATGAGATGGTGCTTTATTCACTGGTACGCTATAGTATCCGAAACGATAGTACGCAGGAAGTGGAAAATATGGTGCAACTGTGTGACTACATCGTCATGATAAATATTGCGTTCAGAGCTTTGATAAGAGACTACAGTGGGGAACTTATTCGTTGGTTGTTCAATTGCGTGAGGTACTATAATAGGTATTTAGTTCGCAGCAGGAGTTTATTGCGATGTAATCAAAGTGCGCTAGTTCTTTTATCAGAGTATAAAAGATGCGCTCATGTGAGAAATCTCTTACACTATTTAGAACAACAACGCTTGGACAAAAAAAAAACAACTATAAGATGTTCCATCCTAGAAAACAATTCAACGCATTTTCTGAGTTCAACAATGTAACGGTTTTACGCTTGACAGCTGACTTTAGCAGAGTACCGAAGCCAACAACAACCTTATAGCGAGGCCCACTGAAGAAAACTATGGAAATGGACGTTTCACAAGTCTTTGTGTTTGTGGTTGAGGGTGCGCATGGCTGTATGTTCGTTTGTGCTTTGTCTCGTTCGAAAGGAAATACTTGAAACGCACAATTTGCATGCAGGCATTCAGCCTCAACCAACAAGCAGCTGGGCCGACCGTTGTTCTTGTCATTTGCCATTTTGCAATTTACTAAATAAACAATGGAAAATGCACAAACTACAACAAAAACAAAATCATTGAACGCTAAGTATTTATTTATACTTAATCATACGTTTTGTGGAAAATACTTGAGACCAACACATACACACATGTACATCAGAAATATTATTTATTTGCATTTTCACAACAACATCATCGATCGTTGGCAGAAGTTATTTTGCATTCTTCAAGCTGAATAAACATCTTGTTCTTGTTGATTGACGTTTCAGTCAGCCAAGTGCATAGGCTTGCTGGGGTAATATTAGGTATTGACAGCAGCTGACAGAAACGCGATTGTTCCGGGTTATGGATGCAGATACATGTGTACTTAAGTTAGACCTCAAGATGAGGAAAGATTTTGTAGAAAAGCGAAAATTATTAAGTCGTCTTAAGGAAGTGTAGCTCGGTGGAGAAATCTACAGAAATGCTCGAAAGTTTCACTCGACACTGTGAAGCTTTGAAGGCGGTAGAGCGTTGAAAGTGGCTAGCGGTTATATGGAACCCAATCGATGGTGACGCAAAGACTTCTAAACTCGATGGCTAGTATCCCAATACGACCTCTCCTGATTTCTTGACTTTATGTTCGGGCATACTGCTAAGGCAAGGGGCAAGTGGAGAGCGACTTGCTATCATGTGGTGTTTCCAATTGGCGCCAGTAGGCAGCGCGAAGAAATGACTGTCGCGCTATGTTGAACAGCCAAGCCCGTTTAGACTATTAAGCACCATTTAACTAAGTAAACTCCAAAGAGATTAAAAGCAAGTATCTTCCAATTTGTGCAGTGCAACTTTTAGAATCTTTTTTAAGACTGTCGGCTCCTTCAATCTTTGTACTCCGAACGGCAGATGTATTCTTGCGACCTCAGGGGCTACACCCTTCTTTGTTAAACTTTTAGCAGTATCTTTGATGTGCTTTCCCGGAATGTGAACCAGGGATCTTCGGTTTGGGTAGGCTAGCTTATATCCGCAGAGATGCTGTAAGTAATTCCCATCTTACAACTAGGCTTGGAAGCATTGTAGCTAATGAATAATGAGTGCTAAAGGCAGTTGGTGCTGCAGTTGAACACATTTCGTGCCCCGGGGTCGTTGTACAGCCTCTTAAAATTTATTGTTGTATCCCCAAAGACAAACCATTTACCAACACTGGCGTTATAGTCATTAACCAAGATTTTTTGGCACTGAAGAGGTCGCATGCTTTTGTTGAAGAAAATCTAGTTTTCATTTCTTCTGCACCGTAATTAGCCCAGCAAGGGTCGTAGATCTCTGCTTTTCTGTTCAAGAAGACCAATTGTTATCATCCTGCAATGACTCTCTCCTATTTAGGTTGCTGAAATCATCTCTTCTGTGGCTTGGAGCTCGTGAAGTATATTAGAATTCTTGTCATATGTGATCCTATAAAAGGCGGCGTTTCTTTTGGAGATTCCGATTATTCATAGGTATGTGGCCTCCAGTCCAAAAAATTATTATACAATAATACATCTCTTCCTTAGAGATTAATCAATGAAGAATCGACTTTTATAGCAAACTAACAGACCCGGCAGACGTTGTCCTTAGAATTCCTCTTCCTACATTTAACATACGAGTCGTTTTACCCATCGGTGTGTTACTGTATTCACTTCAATGAAAAAATTATATGACAACATACTACATACAGATAAAATTTCTTAATATGCAAAGGACTTACTCCTCTATAAGAAAGCTGTGGGCACCATTGATGTAAAATTATAAACGAAAAACCATTTTATAGCTTTACTTTAATGTGATTTTGATTAGCAATAGAAGCGCAAACTGCAAATCGCAACAAGCAAAACAATTACAACATATAACATAAGCATAAACACAAAGCGAGTTACCTGACTTATGAAATTTGATGTAACCACCAAAAAAAAAAATGCCCCAAATCCCCCAAAAATTTTCCAAAAATATCCAAATTTAGCCCAATTTACTCAAAGTGTTTTTCAACGAAACAAAAATTTATTGTGTGAGCTTCGAATATTTAAGGCAATTCGAATATGCACCTAATTAGTTAGCATTTTTATATCCAAAGCTGTCAAAACGAGGTGAAATTTGGAAAAACTTAATACGCCCAAGTGGCCGGCTGTGGAGTTTGCTTGCTAAATTTCCTTTGCAATTTAGGAGTTAACACAATTTTAGTATATAAAGTGCAAGTTTAAAGTGGATCGAATCTAGCGCTAATTTTTAATATTTTTTTCTTCCTTACAGAACAAAAACAACAATTGCAAGGTGTCGCCACCCTGTGCATAATTGTGTGTTTTTATGGAGTAATTTTCGAGTAATTTTCCTTTAATAACAACTCCCAATGCATTTTCATATAAAATCTATTATGTACAGACAATAACTTTTTACTATTTCACTAAATGTATGAAAAAATGAATACATTTTCAGTAAAAATATTTTTCCAGCCGTCTTTTATTGCCACCACTGTCATGTGAAAAACTTTAAGTGGGACCTAAGCAGTATGTCAATGAAAACCCCATACAATTTTATACAACAGTTTTGGAATGATGCGCGTACAAACATAGAAACCGTTGATTTGGCTCCTGTGAAAAAAGAAGAAAGAAATTGTTTGGCAAAAAAGGGCCAGTAAATGTTGAAGAGTTTTATGAATTTCACTCTAGGCAAATTACTTGAAAAAAAATTTTTTTTTTTAATTCATAAAAAAAAACTTCAACAATTTCCCTATTTCTCAAATTTTGCGCAATTACTAACAAAGTGGCAACACTGTCATCTCTTGCGCTCAGTAATTTTTGTTTTAATTTTTGTTTCGCTTTGTTTTTGCCAAGTGATTGAAGTAATTAGTAGCAATTGTTATTGTTATTGTTTGTAATGTTTGCTTTTGCTCCTAAGTCACAACAATAAATCGCCATTAAAACGTACGGCAAAAGAAGCAGGTCATGCAATAACAACAAAAACCACAGCTGACATGCAGCAGAACGCAAAAATTGCTGTTAATTCGATTTACCGCTTGCCGATTGCAACAACAACAAAAAAAAAAACAAAAACAAGCGTAGTAAATGTTGCAAAGAAAATAAAAGCACAACAACAAAAAGCCAATCAAATCCACGAAAAGCGAGTCATAGCAAAATCAACGCAAAAACAAATGTCAGCAACATGCAAGACAATACGAACAATTAGTAACAACAACAATAGCAATAACAACAACATTAGCTAGAGTGACGGCCACCAAAGCAGCCAAGAAAGTAACATATCAGCTACAGAGATTGATATAACAACAACAACAAGCAGAACAACAATAATAACACTAACAAAAGTAACAACAATAATACCAGCTAAGAGTTGTTGTTGTATAGCGCTGCATTGTTTGTGATTAGCATCGATAGGTGCTCCATGTTGTTGTTCTTATTTGTTGTTGTTGCTATTGTTTCTGTTGTTGTTTTTATTGTTGTTACTGTTTCAATATTGTGATTCTTGCTTAATTCAGTTTCCTGCACATTCATTGTGGTTACCACCCACAAGCGGCTGACACGAGCACACGCACTCATACACCAACACCCAGCAGTCGACCCAAACAGCTCCTCAGAATTCGATCCGACATACATATACTATATCCCACTGGACCAGAAGTTTTTCCATAAGTTAGAGAAAAGCCGAGAAAACGTGCTATTTCCACAGGGCTAGTCCATAGAGCTAGTAGGCTGGGATGAGTCGGATTGATTGAGCATGTGAAGGTATGAAGAGTATCTTAGTGTGATTCTCTGTGTTAGTGAGGTCGAGCGGCTACTTTAGGGAGGGGGGGGGGGGGGGGCGGCAGGGGGAGTTAGCAGGAAATTTGGTCTACCCTATTCTTGTAGCGTCTTCCAAGCGGAGGCTGTCAGAGAATTAAGCATTTACTGAGTGCAACCAATGTGTGATCGAGGACGGTAACCGACTGTTTGGCAACGCTCATGGTTGTCTGTTGTTGCCATTCGGATCTTTTGGCCCTGGCGGGTACCCGTGGGAAAGACGTAGCTGAAGGAAGGAATTGCACTCGACAGGTGGGCTTGGTATCAGCTAAGTAAGCCACGGACCAATACCACCTCCTGCCAGCTGGCGATATCTTGCTGGCCAGTTGTCGACGCCAGACAATCATTGGAACTATAAGGGTGCACTACTCCTCATGGTGATGACAGTGTTCACGGAGCACTGCCCGATGGGGGTTCATGCGGTGCGGTTTAATATATTAGATAGGCCCAGCTGTGTGAGTTGGATTTAATTAGGGAGTCAACTCATGATCAGATGCACAGTACAATCTCTGCACCCTACACTCACTCATATTGGAACTATAAGTAGTTCGATACTAGTATTTTTGTTGTGTACGTTTGCGTTTCTCTACACAGTCCACTGCTGCTTATAGAAATGACACTGCCACTCGTCGTTGACGTTCACTAATATCACTTTTGTACCGCAAGCAAAAAATTCTCATTTCACAAAATCCGTTAGATAGCGCAAAACTGTCATGTAGTTTGCGGATGAAGCCAAGGAAGCTACGACTTGATAGCGCCACGCTTCACTGGCTCGCTTGTAGTGGTAACGAGGCGGAGTAGTGGTTGGTAGCTCCCATGAACCATTTCAGACTGCAGCTACAGAGCTTGCGCAAGCCTCCAAGTTGTTTCCTTGAGGAAATCCACGCTTAAGATTTTCTCTCAATTAGCCAAAGAATGGAGCTCTTTTCCAGGGGGAAGGTATTTGCTGTATTGAAGACTGTCTGAAGCCTATGATATCTTGAGTTTTTGCAAGAACATGCGCTGGGCTTGCGACAAATTCTAAGTGGCATAGGCCTGTAGAGGAGACTGTACTTCATTTGGTTTCCAAGTGTTACCAGGGATTTTAAAGGAAATGGTCGTCAATCTAGTAGCTAGATTTGATCTAATGAGAAGAGAAAGCAGTAAGGTGAGCCTCTTTTGGTTACTATGGCTGGATGGCCGCTAGTTCATGTATACCTGCATTTACTGACTTCCTCTAAGAATATAATGTCTCCTTGTAGAGCTTCGATCGCAGCTTGACCGGTCTTGGAGGGTATTTACATGAACGCCTTGCGAATGATTGAATGGTCCCCCAAATTCTTGAATATAATGAATCCACATGAACTACTTAAGCTTCCGATCGACATTATTTTCCTCGTCCTGAACTATCTTTCGATATGGAGAGCCAATTCATACATTTGTGATATAGGTTTTCAGGCATAACCTTATATGGAGGTACTCTTTCGAGATCGACCTCTGTCGTGAGCTGATTCCAGTCATGCCTTCACTAGGATCGCATTTTCGACTTGGTTTCAACACGATCGTCTTTGCCCTTGGAGCGATCCTGTTGTTGTTGTTGTTGTAGTAGCAGTAACTCGCCCTGCTTAGTTGACATCCATTTGCGGAACGGGACGTGGCGGACTAAACAGTGTTAGTGATATAAACAGTCCTTTCCTAGACATGAAGCTTGTGGTATTAGCCGGATTGCCGTGGGAACGCTTTCATTGAGCCTGAAACTGTAGCCGATCTGTATTTTAGCCGCTTCATACGGCAGATATAACTACCTCGGTTATATTTTAAGCCCCGGGACCCGCAGATATCCTTTTTGGAGATATCTTCCTGCGCAATTGTTCATTTGATAGGGATGATACTCCTTCCGATCATTCCTTCTCTATATCGACCATTTGCTCCGATCATGCCTTTATTCTAACTTTCCTTCACTCGGTTTGACTTCGTATGTTGAACTATTCTCGGTATAACTTTAGCTAAAGATACTCCTTTCCCTTATATTGAGCTCCTCTTGTGAGGGTTCACTCCATCTAGTTAACCGCAGTTTCCAACTTGTCTTCGTGAATTCTTACCTCCGGTGTTGCCTTACTTGGATCATTCCTCATTCATCTAGGCCACTGACTTCCAACGTCTTGCTTTGTTGCTTCCCCTCAATTCGCACCCCAAGGGAAGTTTTGTTCGTTGCACCGAAAAGTGGAAGTTATGTGGAACGAATCCAATTACTTAATTATAGCTCACTCATTCAGCCCAACAAATAATTTCATTACTCATATAAGAAATTTGTTGCTCAATTGAAAATCGTGAATGAAATGCTGCGTGTAGTGTTTTCACACAAAGAAGTGAAGAACGAGAAGCAGGAAAATGTGTTCACAGTGCCAACTGTGTCGAGTATGCCCATTAACCGACACTTGACCCACATATCGTACTGGCATGCATCCAATCCATGTTAATGAATGCAGACATTCCCTTTCGAAACGAGTGCGTGGGTGCATACAAAATAGCCCATAAAAGGAAGAAGAAGACACGTGAAATGCGGCGGACAGACGGTGATGCGTACTGAACAATTGTGGCAATAATTTTTCAATGTACGCCGACTGTGTGAAAAGCGCCAAAGGCGCGGTGGCATAAACACTTGGAGGCTTTATTTGGTTGGAGAAAAAAGAATTATGGCCGATAAACAAGGTCTGGAAAATGGGCGAAATTTGAGAACAGTGGGATAAAAAAAAGTTGGCATGGAATACAGGGTCATCCGAATAAAGAGCCAAGGTTTTAAGGGTTTTTAGAATGTAAACCGAAGTTCTGGTACGGGTTAATCTCTAACTTGATATCAAATGAAAGTTGTTGACGTACAGACTGCTGTTACGACGTCTCAGTGGAGTTCCTACTGCTAAATATAGTCGGTCGATATTCAAAGTCGCAAAGGATGAGTTACGCTGATGTTAAAGCATTTAAGCGCTGCAGGAGCTGCGTGTCTCGCAAAAGTTTTCAAAGTGTCGTTGACCACTAAATATCATACTAAGGTTCTCAAGCTGTCATTGACCACTTAGTGTCTAACAAAGGCCCTCAAACTTGCATTGACTACTAGGTGTCTTACAAAGGTTCTCAAACTATCATTAACCACTAAGTGTCTCACAAAGGTTCTCAAACTGTCGTTGATCACTAGGGATCTTACAAAGGTTCTCAAACTGTCATTGACCACCAAGTTTCTAACAGAAGCCCTCAACTGTCACTGACCACTAAGAGCCTTACTTTTCCCAAACTTTCATTGACTTTTTATATAATTTCTGACATGTGTAAAGAGGATCCTTTATTGTTGTTGTTGGTGTGGGAGTATTCTTGATATGGGCAGTCTCTTGCCTGGTATGAATCCGATATGCCCAACTTTTAGCAACTCCTGGTACAAACTCGACTGCAGCTGGACCGATTTTTAACCCTTTAATCTTTGGAGTGTTTTTGTTGTCACCGAAAAGTTTGAGGAGTGTTGCCTTCAAGCGTTTTGCGAACTATTCCGTGGAAAACTATCGTCGGAAATTTAATTAATAGTGAAGAGAAAGGAAAAAAGAGCTCTGCAAACTAGTAACAAAAAGACCTCATAGCTTCTAACCTGCACCGCCACACAAGCGATAGCTTTGCAACACCCTGTAGGAAAATGCAGTTGACGATGAAAAGTGCGAAACATTTCAAAGCAAAAACTACAACAAAAAAATGCTTTGCTGCTGTAGGTCGTTTCCCAGTTGGCCCAGATGGTTTTGTGGCAAAAATTAAACCATAAAAGTGGCATATCTTGCTGTTGTTGCTGCTGTTGTTAGGGAGCATATTTCCCATGTGCTGCATTACATCTTTTGTGTGCTGCGTAGCGCAGTGGCAGCTAAAAATTATGTTCGTGCAACCGAAACTGGGTTATAGGGGCGTGCGCCAAGTCGTATTAAATATCAGCATGCGCCGCAAACTCATTGACTCATACACACACACACATGCGCGCAATAACAATAAAATGGCACAATGTCACAAGCAGCAAATACTCATAAAACCAGCTAAAAACAATAACGCATTCGACATTTGTTGGCCTCACACACACACACACACACAGATAGTTGCATGCTTGCGCCACAAAAAGTCATTAAAATTCAAAACTCGACCATACGACCCAGCCAACAACAAAACGCCACTGCCCACAAAAGCATAAAATACAGCTGAGCGGAATTTCACTATGCCACCGCTAATCAATATTCACACCGCAGTTGTTGTTGCTTTTATGAAGTTCGATTTGTACATTAGGGTGGGTTGAACATTTTTTTTCTCTTTAGCATAGGGGTGGAATTTTTTTAACGTTTTCTGTTCCTTTCCTTTTTTGACTCTAGGATTGAAAGCAATTTGTTTCCATACATTTACTTTACTTTACTTTCCTATACTATTTTCCATTAACTTTTTTCCGATACCATTTTATAATACAATTTCCATTTTTTAATTTTATTTTATATTATTTTATTTTATTTCTTTTTATTTTATTTTATTTATTTATTTTTTCTTTTTATTTTATTTTATTTTTCCTCTAATCAAAAATAATAATAATTAACCAAGAATTATTATCAACTGGTCTTGAGCTCGTTGAACTTACAAATTCATGTAAAAATGAACAGATCATAAAACCAACAACTAGAATTATTTTATTTTATTTTATTTTTTTTGTTTTATTTTATTTGATTTTATTTTATTTTATTTTACTTTATTTTATTTAACTTTATTTTATTTTATTTTATTTTATTTTATTTTATTTTATTTTATTTTATTTTATTTTATTTTATTTTATTTTATTTTATTTGATTTTATTTTATTTTATTTCATTTTATTATTTATTTATTATTATTATTATTATTTATTTATTATTTATTATTTATTTAATTTAATTTAATTTAATTTAATTTAATTTAATTTACTTTATTTTATTTTATTCTATTTTATTTTATTGCTTTTTTATACCAACAATTTTTGTTGATTTACGGCCTGTACATTTTCAAGTATTCATGATTTAATTTTTTTTAATTTTTATGAAAATTATTATTGTTTTATATTTTTTTACTAATCATTTTTAATTAACTATTACAATTTTTTTGATTGAATAGAGTAGGAATAATATTTAGAGACAACCGCCATAGCTTTTCTTACAGATCCATTTCGGAAGCTGCTAAGTGAAAAATTATTATTCTTGGCCTTGATCTCGTTTCATGAATACTTATTTTATTTTATTTTACTTTATTTTATTTTATTTTATTTTATTTTATTTTATTTTATTTTATTTTATTTTATTTTATTTTATTCTATTTTATTTTATTTTATTTTATTTTATTTTATTTTATTTTGGTTTGTTTTATTTTATTTTATTTTGTTTTATTTGATTTGATTTGATTTGATTTGATTTTATTTTATTTTATTTTATTTTATTTTATTTTATTTTATTTTATTTTATTTTATTTTATTTTATTTCATTTTATTATTTATTTATTATTATTATTTATTTATTATTTATTTAATTTAATTTGATTTAATTTAATTTACTTTATTTTATTTTATTTTATTTTATTTTATTTTATTTTATTTTATTTTATTTTATTTTATTTTATTTTATTATATAATATTTAATTTTTTAATTTTATTTTATTTATTTTCTTTTGAATATTATTTACGATTTTGGAACAAATTTTTTTAACTCGTTTCTCTCATAAATTAAAAATTCCAACATCAACCCTCCCAACCTAATGCACATCTATAAACACTCATTTATCCATTCATTGTTGCTGTCACTATGATGTGGGCAGCTGCTGCATTCCGACTGCAATCCGACGCTGCATACATTTGTAATATGTCACAATGAGCAGAAGCAATATTGCATGCCACACTGCCAAAAGCATTTGGAAAGTAGTTAGTTATACTGGTTGTTGTTGGTAATCTTAGCACGATCTATGTAGCCAGATGTAAGATGGTCAGATAGTGGTCAAATAGGAAAATGTTATTAGGGTTGACAGTTTGGGGAGGTAGGGGTTTGGAAATATTTTCTTTTTTTAGTAGAACCTGACTAAAGTACCCCCGGCTAAAGCGGTATGCTTTGCTAACTTATGCTGCGCTTTTTTATGTTGTATTTAGTTATAATAATTTATGTTATGATTTGTTATGTAATGTTATTTTATGCTAAGCTTATACTGTGATATGTAAAAGTAGGCTTTGCTATTTTATGTTTTCTTAAGTTATACTGTGCCAGTTAGGTTAAGCTCCGTTTTATGTTGTTATGTAAGGTTATGCGATGAAATTTTTCTCTTCTATGGAATTTTTAGTTATCTTATGTCATGTTATACTTTGATCTGTTGTAATATGTCGCGTTGTGTTATGCTATTTTATGTTATGTTAGGTAATAGTGTGTTATGTTATGTTATGCTCTGTTGCCTTTTGTGTTGTGTTGTGCTATGTTTGGTTTGATTTTTCTATGTTATTTTCAGCATCTCATGTTTTGCCATGCTATGCTTTGTTATGTCATGTTATGCTATGTCATGTTATGCTATGTTCAAATATGCCGTCTTATGTTATGTTCAGTTTTACTATGTTATTTTCGACATTCAAAAATCATCCGCACTCCCTTGCGGGCATCCCTAAAAGAACTCGCTTAGCTGCTCTTACGCGTCGGCCGCATGTCTGCCAGCTGGAGTGCACATCATCAGCTTTACTCGCGTGCAGTGCGTTTCAAATTTTACGTGTTCGCGTTGTGGTATTTTCTACCGATTTTCGCATTTGATTGTTGTTTCTTTGCTAAATTTTTTTTTTGTGTTCTTATCGTTCTGTTTATCTAATTTTATTTTTACTTTTGTGTTTGCAATTTTCAGCCTTTTCGCCGAGCTGTGGTCTGTGAAGTCAAGTCAACTGTCACGTTAGATTTTAACCTTTTGCTGTGGCGCGGTTGCTTTACCGCCTGCCGCATCGTAGTTGTTTACATTTTTAGCTGACTTTTGCAAACGTCCGTGTTGTTATTTTTGTTGGTTTTCGTGTTCGCAACATCCATTCGACATGACCCATTGTGTTCGTTTGTGAATATTGAATTATTTCCTACTTTGGTGAAGTGTTTCTCCGCCAGATTTGCTTGCGATTCGCAAATTCTAACGGTGCAGTTTGTACCATTTTTGGCCACAGGCAGCACAACACCCCCATTCAGGTGGCCAACCAACGAAGCAATCAACCAGAAAAGCGTCCGTGCATCCAACTGCCCATCATCTGCCTATTCATCCATCTGCTTGTTTGTCTAGTATTTATTTGGCTTGGGAAAGTTTCCCACTTGCCATGTTCAGGATGTTTGACGTTGATTTTGTGGTTGTGAAGTTTCGTAAAAAAAAACAAAAACAATCAAATATTTTGGCCAAACTCAACCCACTCCAGTTCGTGTCCGCCTTTTTGAACTTTGGCTGATGGAGACTTCATTCAAAGTTAGTGCGTGCTGTTTTTTGGCAATTAACTTGTGCATTTGGGTGCTGTAATTTCGCTTCGTGATTTTGTTTTAACGAAAATGGTCGAAAGGGAAATTTAATTTTCATGCCCTTTGTATATTTATTTTGCCAAGGTTTGACAATGTAATTTGGAACAAATAGGTTAAGGAAAAAAGTGTTTTAAGGTCACTGGAGCAAACAAATTTTTTATTGCGAGGCAGTTTATTTTTGTGTGCTTATATGTTGATTTGAAATTTAAAAAAAAAAGATGCTAAGAAAGTATTGTTTAAATAGCATGATCATATCATATGACAAAATATCATATGATATAACATCAGGTGATACGTATGAATGGCATCACATGACATCGTTTCACATCATATTCTATTTTTTTAACATAATATCATACAGAACTACGGAATTTAGTGTGATTATAGTTCAGAAGCAGATAAAGTGAGACGATGTGATATCAAGTGATTACTAGCTAGGTCACATCGCTAACGCTGATTCGATAAACGTCTAATTCGACACGAATGGTTTACATATATAAATACCTCAAATATTATTTGCTTTTATTAAATCAGAACGGCGCTGGTTGATGCTTGGCATCTGATCAAATTGTGATAACATCGTGGTGACAAATTTATCACATGAGCTCATACCCAATTATATAAACTGGCATTCCAATGCATATTTTGAGGTGAAAGTACGTGAGATCAAATTAGAAAACACCAGAAATCTAACACATTTTTTTACATCACATCAATGGGCTGCAGTTGTCTTATATAAAATCTGAATAAACCAGCATTGTAGGATTAAACACAAACATTGATCAAAAAATTAAGATCACATCAAATCATAAAGTAACCAAAAAAGTTAATTAACAATTTATTAAATTATATAAGCTGAGAAAAAAACAGTCAAAAAAGCTTATATATAAGAAATAAAAAAAATAAAATATCATATAAAATGAAATCATGTCATGTTACATCAAAATCACATGAAGTGTTACATCAAAATCTATATCACATCAAATCTGTTATTACAGCAGAGTAAATAAGATAGAAGTTATAAAGGAAAACAGCAGCCATAATTTATATCACACCAGAAAAACATATATGTCAATAGCAGATCATACAAGGTTATATCAGAGCAAGCCAAGAATCAGTAGATCATATCACATCATACCAAATCCACTCATATAAAATCAACTCACATCACATGAGATCAATTCATCTTTTGTTACAGGAAACATTTATTAAAAAGTGATCAGAGAAAGCAAGCCTCTTTTTACGAGCTAAAAAATAGCAAATATTTAAGAAATATTCTAGAAAAAAATCATATCAATTATATTATATATGCTCAAACAACATTAAGCGGCATGCGCTCATATCAGCTAAAATCTAAAACATTAAAATAGAGTAAATAAGATCAGACGAGTTTGTGAAGAACCGATTAAATATCGTATCAAACAGTAGATCTATCAATATCAAATCATTAGAGCTGCTATCAAAGCAAATCCAAAAATATTAGATCATATCATCCCATAAGATCATCATCATCAATTCAGGTCAGATCATCTTAGGTTAAAGCAAACAAAAAACGTTAGATTAAAAGTGTTTGGATTACACAAGCTTAAGAAAACTTAGTCATAGAACAGCAAATATTTTATATATCTAATAGCCTAGAAAAAAATCATATCTATGAACTTATGTGAAATCGCAACAAATCACATCCAGTGACGTACGCTCAAATAATATCATGTCGAAACTATGCATATCAAAACAAATTACATTTAATAGCAACATACCACTTAATAGCAGCTAATATTTGATTCTTGCCACAGCTCGAAAATATTTCATAGCCAAGTATTTTTTGGTGTTGTTAAAATTATCAACTCAATGACATGAATGACAATTTTTTTTCTTTCCTAAAAAAAATTATTACTAACGCTAGCTCTAATCCATTAATTGAGTGTAAATTTTTTCCAACTGCTATGAAAATTAATTTATTTCTATTTTCTCTGCTTTTACCTACAAATCGCATACTAACCCATGCGCTGTTCTAACACACATATCACCAGCACATACAAAGTATCATTTGATGCACGGCACATGCTGCTGAGGCGCAACACAGTAATTATACGCACATCAAAAATAGGCACAGATCAGCATAGCGAATTCAATTGGCAATAAATATTTTACTAAGGAAATTTGTAATGTGTGAAACAACAACAATAGAAAAAAAAAACAAGAAAAGAAGAACATTTGGTAAATCAAAATGAAATTGACGGCGTATGCAGTTTATGATGTACATCATACATTCATTCAATAAAAATGGCAAATTATCTGCACGAACGTGGCAAGGACGTGCTGAGGATAAGGTGAGGCGCTGCTAAGGCGACTAGTCAATGTCCCAGCGTATAGCAGCTGGCGCATTCATGGTACTCAAATAAGTATTGAGTTGATGTATTAAGAACTTGCCAATGATGTTGTTATATAAGTATGCGATCGCGTAGAGCAAGTGTCATTTCCGCCGATCGCGAGGAGGCTAGTCACTCGTATGATGAACAAACGTACATTTGTAATACTGATGAACGAGTGAGTGGTGTGAAATTTAATTGCTACTTTCCAATAGTGTCCTAACTAAAGATGGCAAACCAAGAATGGTGTCCAATATGCGTTTCTCCAACTACAAACAGCATTCATCATTAGTGCACACAAAGCCGATATGGTCACTTCTATTTGGGTAGCTTCTAAAAAGTGTCAATTACAGCCAGCGCTATTTGGCTCGAGTTGACGTGGAGCTTTAGCCATATTCATAATTCAAAAAATAAAATAATCGCATCCATATTATGCACACAAAAGTGGGTTAAGCGCTACTTGCATGCGTCTCTTTTGGTGCTTAGCGCAGGCAAAAATTATTTCGGACATGTTGACATGCATTTTCGGCTAATCGAAAGATCTATACATAGTCTTTAATGTATGCTTGTTTGTTTCGCCTGCACATGGCTATCACAGTAGTTGATGTGTGCCTACAAATGTCAGTTTTGTCAATATACAACAGCTTGACAGCTCCATCTAATGTAACTCTCGAAGTCTTGTAGACAACTAATTAAGTGAGCAGGTGCATGGCTTGAAGCTTAAGAGCTTAACTCCATGTGGCTTTTGGCAAGAAGACCATCAAGCGAATTTAAAAAAATCGATTTTTTCCAGGGCGGCCGCCGTGGTGTGGAGGTAGTGTTGCTAGCCTACCACACCGAAGGTCCAAGGTTCGAGCCCTGGTACAGGCAACATCAAAAGTGGTTTGGCAAACTCTCCGAGTGTATTTCTGCTATAGAAGGCTTCTCAGCAAAAAATGCCGTTCGGAATCGGCAAAAAACTGCAAGTCCCGCCAATTTGTAGGAAAAATTAGAAATAGCACACCACAAATTGGTAGAGAAGCTCGGCCTTAATCTCCGCAGGAGGTACATATAGCGCTAACTATTTTGTTATTTTATTCCTCTTCTGCTCCTCTTCCTTATTCTTCTTTTCTTATGATTACATCTTCTTTTTCTTTCTTTTCTTCTTTTTCTTTTCTTTTTATTTTTCTTTTGCTCTTTGCTTTTCTTTTTAGTTTTTTGTTTTCACTCCTCTTCGGCTCCTCTTCCTTATTCTTCTTATCTTATGATTTAATTTTCTTTTTCTTTTCCTTTTCCCTTTTTTTTATCTTTCTCGTTTTCTTTTTTTTACATTTTCTTTTTTTTTTACTTTTTCTTTTTTTCATTTTTCTTTTTCTTTTTTTCTTTTGTTTCTCTCTTTATGTTTTTTTTTATTTTAGTATTATTATGGACTCATCCAATTAATCTTTCTCTTATTGGTCTTGCTTTTACTCTTCTCTTTTTTCATATTCATCTCTTTTTCTGCTTAATTCGTTTATAATTCTTGCGTTATTTCTTTTTATTTTCATTTGTTCTCGTTTTCTCCTGATTCTTAAATTTTTCCCTATTTTACTTATACTGCCTTCTCTATTCTAATTTATACTTATTTTCCTTCTCTTTTTTTACTTCAATTTCTACTTTTACCTCTTTGAATTCTCATTTCCTGCTTCTACGTATACTTCTACTTTTTTTGCTCTTCTTCTCCGTTTGCTTCTACTTGCCGTTCTTCTCTTACTTTTACTTCTTATTCCAGTTCTACTTTTACCCTAACTTCTACTTACTCTTCTTGTCTTCTTTATCCTCTTGGTAAAGTTTTTTACTTTTATTTTTCTCATTACCTTTTTTCTGCTGTCTTCTTCTTCTTTACTTCCTGTTCTCCTTTCTTGTTTGTGCTCTATTGTTTCGCGTTTTATTTTCTTATTCTTTATGCTCTTCTTATTCTTCGAACTCTACCTCCTTTTTTAAACATTTTGTTTATTCTACTTTTTCTTTGTATTCCGACATTTACCTCTTCTGTGCTTTTTTACAAGGTGCCGCAAAAGTAATCCTCCTATCAGAAAATGCTATAAATTTTGCGATTGGCCCCTAAAGTCAGTTCTGTTTTGACATTTGTGTAGTAAACACATGCGAAATATACGTTGATAAACAATGTTACGCTGCACTGCTCCAGAACGCGAAATATTGCTGACTATTTATTTGAACAATAATCGGTCGGGGCCAAACGGTTACTGTGAATGGTGAGCGCTACAGAGCAATGATCAACGAGTTCTTTTTGCCGCAACTTGATGAATTGGGATTGGAAAACATGTGGTTCCAACAAGACGGTGCAACAGCACACACTGCACGTGCCACAACCGATATGCTGAACATCGGAAGCTTACTTTTGCGCCACCTTGTATATAGATTTTTTAAATTTTTCTTCCTACCAACATTCTTTTTCACCTCCTCTTCTTCGTCTTCCATTTTTCTCCTCCTTCGCACAGAAAATACCAAGCGCTTTACTACTTCTATTAAATTTTTAAACGCTTAAATGCTCCGACTCCCCTTTTTGCTTGGTTTCTTAGCGGCCAGATGCTGTCGCTGATCTCCAATCCCCAGCTGCCCAAAAACACCACACCAACTTATGTAAACTTCTTTACAAATCGCATTTGTAGTTGGTAATTTCCTTTCGAACATCAAACATTTATAAATACATTTACGGCGGTCCAAGCCTTGAAACTGATAAACTTAATAGTTTTCAACGGATGTGGATGCTAATTACTTCAGTAAGTTTTATAGTCAAAATTGGGCTACCCTCCAGCGCCCTTAACTTACAATAAAAGAGCTGCGAATTGACTATTTTCTAACCACTCGGTGCTTCTAGATTACTTAACACGGCGCTTAACTGGCTACGTTTACCTGGTAATGAGACAAAGGCTACAAATTAGTTACTTTTCAACTAACTACAAACGGGTTTCATATAAACTGGTTTGTAGGTAGTAAGCTTACGGTTGAACTAACACTTTTTTCAAAAAATCCAAAATAAACCTTTCAGAGGATTAGAAAACAAACAGGGAATAAATTGAAGTAAACCACACCCATACTGCTAGAAATTTTCATCTTTACTTCTATTTTTAGTTTGATTCTCTTGCTATTGCACAACCGCTTCGATTTCCGTCCGCTAGTTCATATGTTAATTTTTTCACGTCCTGTCGCTGAAAATTTTCTTACATAATAAACGGTTTCACATGTCAATTACGAGAAGTTTAATGACATTCATATACACTAATATAAGAACCACAATACCAACAAAAGCAGCAATTGATTATAATTCGAATTCTAATCAATTTGATCACACCGTCAATTAAGCAGCAACTCAGCGCGTACCAGTTTGACTTGATAAACCAATAATGAGTTAACGCACCAAAGCAATTATATAATAAAAAAATTATGTTTGTGCGAATGTTTGTTTGTAAAACTATTGCACTTAGTTATCACTAAATCATATAAAGCAGTGGCCATAAGCTGGCTTACTAATTCAATTTAACGGAATGATGCGGTTTCCATTTGAAATTAAAATGTGCACAATACGGATTGTGAATGAAGTTGTTGTGGCGGAAATTACATGGAAAATAATAAGGAAAACCAAATAAAATAGAATAAAATAAAACAAAATAATATAATCGTTATTTTGGCGACCTTTATGTCATAAATCAGGGTTGGTTCTGCCGGCTTCAGGCAGTAAGGTAAAATAAAATACAATAAAATCAAATAAAATAAAATAAAATAGAACAATTAAAATAAAGTAAAGTAAAGTAAAACAAAATAAAATAAAAAGTATAATAAAATAAAATGAAGCAAAATAAAATAAAGTAAAATAAAATAAAATTAAACTAAATAAAATAATAAAATTAAAAAAAATTAACTAAATTAATTAAAATAAAATAAAATAAAATAAAATAAAATAAAATAAAACAAATTAAAATAAAATAAAAAAAATAAAATAATATAAAAAAAAATTTAATTAAAGTAATTAAAATAAAATAAAATAAAATAAATTAAAATAAAATAAAATAAAATAAAATAAAGTAAAATAAAATAAAATAAAATAAAATAAAATAAAATAAAATAAAATAAAATAAAATAAAATAAAATAAAACAAATTAAAATAAAATAAAATAAAACAAAGTAAAATGAAATAATAAATTAAAAAAAAAATTAATTAAATTAATTAAAATAAAATAAAACAAAATAAAATAAAATAAAATAAAATAAAATAAAATAAAATAAAATAAAATAAAATAAAGTAAAATAAAATAAAATAAAATAAAACAAATTAAAATAAAATAAAATAAAATAAATTAAAATAAAATAAAATAAAGTAAAATGAAATAAATAAAAATAAATAAAAAAAAATAAAATCAACTAAATTAAAATAAAATAAAATAAAATAAAATAAAATAAAATAAAATAAAATAAAATGAAATAAAATAAAATAAAATAAAATAATAAAAAAAAAATTTAATTAAAGTAATTAAAATAAAATAAAATAAATTAAAAAAAAAAAAAATAAAATAAAATAAAATAAAATAAAATAAAACAAAATAAAATAAAGTAAAATAAAATAAAATAAAATAAAATAAAATAAAATAAAATAAAATAAAGTAAAATAAAATAAAATAAAACAAATTAAAATAAAATAAAATAAAATAAAATAAAATAAAATAAAATAAAATAAAATAAAATAAAATGTAATAAATAAAAATAAAACAAAATAAAATAAAATAAAATAAAATCAAATAAATTAAAATAAAATAAACAAAAAATAAAACAAAATAAAATGAATTAAAATAAAATAACATAAAATAAAATAAAATAATAAAATAAAAAAAAATACAATAAATTAAAATGAAATAAATAAAAATAAAACAAAATAAAATAAAATAAAATATAACTAAATCAAATAAATTAAAATAAATAAAATAAAATAAAATAAAGTAAAACAAAACAAAATAAAATAAAATAAAAAAATATAAAAAAATAAAATAAACTAATAAAATATAAAAATAAAGTAAAATAAATAAAATGAATTAAAATAAAATAAAGTAAAATAAAATAAAATACACAAAAATAAAATAAAATGAAATAAAATTAAAAAAAATAAAATAAAATAAAATAAAATAAAATAAAAATTAAATAAAACAAAATAAAATAAAATTAAGTAAAATAAGATTAAATGAAATGAAATAAAATATCTATCAGCGAAGTGATGAATAACAAACGACCAATACCAAAACCAGAAACTCATTAGAAATCGACTTAGTCAGCGAGTATAAGCATTTTTTCAAATCATCAATGATTAAAAAATAAGAGGTCGCTATACCTCATGGATTTACGAAGGACTCAGGAAACGAACTTGCTTGTAAACTTTTTTTGACGCAATCTAGAGCAAGCGATAATTGCATAAAATATAAATAAAATCATGTTATTTCTTGCTCTATAGTGTTTCAGTAATGTAATAGCATTAGGTTGAAGCAGTTTCGAGCAATCGGTGAACATTTTTTATTATTTATATAATATATAAGAGGTTAAAATGGGTTTGTTATGGTTTAGAAAAGGATTGAAGTGATGAAAGAACCGTCACACGAGTCACCCTCTGCAAAATGTTTTTATTTCAATGTTAATCAACACTACATTGTTGCAAACTGACAAGAACAACAATAAAAAGTGATTAAATATTTGCACAAACGAGAAAAAGAAAAAAATTGCAAACCCAATGCATTTCTTTGCACCGCGGAGTGAAAGACTTTTTATGGTACTTTTTATTTAGGGTACTAAATCACAAGGTATGTATGTTGCTAAATATTGTATAAATGTTTGTTTGTTTGTTTTATACATGTTATGATTACTTAGACACAATGAGTTTTAATGTGATGGAATGCCAAACGAGAGAAAACAGCATTATCATCGCATTGCGAAGAAAAAATTGATTGATTCGTATTAATGAGTTTACTTGGAAAGTTGAAAGAATTTATGCAACGAAATTTAAAAAAACCTACAAAAAGTTTTTAATGGAGTAGATAGTGTTTGGTAAGCCCATGAAACTAAAGAAAGTTTTGTGAAATACGTTATTTAACATAAAATTGCTGAGGAAAGTTATAATTGTTGTATGAGGGAATATGATGGGCTGATGTGATAATGGTAAAATGAAAACACTATTTTGTCTGTTGTTTTTTGTTGGTGTTCTTTTATGCATTATGCTGTGCACGTTTTTGTAAAAGTTTACATCTGATATCGCATAAACTCGTATGATGCGATTTTATATGATCTGATATTATATCATTATAATAGGCAATTTTAGACTTTTTGTATTTTCGAATTTTTTGTTGCTTGTTGTTGCTTTATGCATTTTCAGGCTTATTTTTTGTAAGTTTCTATTTGATACTGTATGAACACATGTGATATCATTTGCTCTGATCTGATATCACATCGTTGTAACTAACCCAGATCACATTTGACCTTATTATTTTTTCTTGGTTTTTTGTTGTTGTTGATGGGTTTTGCATTTTTGTGGTCTATATTTGTGTAAAAATTTATTTTTCATGTCATATGAACACATATAACATTTTCTCTGATCTGATATCATATCTAATTATCTATCTATATCTATAATTATTAATATAATTTTTTCTTGTTGTAGCTAGAAGTACTTTTTTGCTTATTTTTCTGAAAAGTTTATGTTTGATATCGTATGTGATATCATTTGATCTGACCTGATATCATATCATAGTAACTACTTTATATCAAATCAATTGTTGTTTTTTATGTCTTTTTGTTGTTTATTTTCACGTAAATAATTATATTTTATATCGTATGGACTCACATGATAAGATGCAAAATATCGAATTTTTCTTTGGAATGAATATTATCTCATGTGATATTTTTAGAAAATGTGATTTGATATGCATGAAAATCTGATGACATGACGTGATATGATGTTCAATCATATGATATTCTACTCAACGAGTTAAATTAAAATCTCAACTAATAACTCAGATTTCATCGGATACAATTCATGTGATATCACGCGACCTGCTTTGAATTGATGATAAATATTTTTGCTAAGATTTTTTGCTTTTTTCTAAATCCAAATTCTTCACCTTAAGTTCATTGACTTGAACACAAATTCCTGCTGCTCAATGAGCAGCTGATGTCTATATTCTAACACACAACCATGCAACAACAAAAGTCATGCTATATATGAACATTTGACTCTTTGACCCAAATTGAAAGAGAACATAAAGCCATTTGAACTTGACGCTACTGTTTACCGTAAGATTTAAATGAAAACAGCAGAAACAAAATAATCAAATTACAATAACAAAAACGTCGTTCATTCGAAACGCTGCAGGTGCAAGGCAAACATCGAAGATCATAAAATCACATCATTGTATCAAGACTTTATATTGTTTAACATATCAATTTCAAATTTTATAAGAGTCAATTAAGTGTTGGAAATAACAAAGCACTGCCATAAAAGCAGCAATAAATTAACAATAACTAATAATTAAGTGCTTGCTCTAATTGTTTTAGTGTGACGATGCTAGAGGGATTAGCATAAGGTGACATACATTGAAGAAACAGAAGGATGTGCCACAAAATAGAAGAAAAACTAGATAAAGTCACAAATTGAATGTAAATGGTAAGTAAACAATAACAACAGCTTACACCTTACAAAGTAAGCAAGTACAGCGTTCAAAAAAGGGACAAACAAATTAAAACCCCAATAAAAAAACGTTTTTTTTAATTTCACTTGCAATAAAATGCAAAAATTCTTGCTACAAACAGTGCGCTGGCAGCAAAAATAAATTGGCCTTCCGTAAGGCGTTTATTGATGAGAAGAAATGATGCTGTGGTGCGATGGCAAATGCTCACTGGAATAGAGTTGCCAACGTGCATCAATTTCAAAGAAATTTTTAGCAATATTTTGAAAACTAAAGACGAGAAATTTAATTATAATTTGGTTGTTTTTTTAAAGAATCGGATCTTGCAAATATATCTTTCAAACAAACAAAATAAAATTATTTTTATTTTTAAATTTGAAACAGATTTTTTCTTTTCGCTTGACTATTAAAATAGTTATAAAATTGAAAATAAAAAAATATGTAAAAAAAAACAAATTTTCAAAAGAAGAATTAAAAAAAAATTCTAAATCAAAAGCGAAATTTAAAAAACTCAAAATATTCCTAAAAATTGGAAAGTTTTTTAAAAAAAAATGTTGAAACTTCTATTATGAGTGTTCTATCAGTTTAAGCATTCAAATAGTTCGTTAAATTCTAAATAAAAAATTATTTAAGATATTTTTTTTTAAATACATTTTTTTAAAATTTCAAATTTTTTTCAACAGAAAAGTTGACAAATTATTCTACATTTTTCCTAAAAGTTCAGTTTTTTAAAAGTAAATTGCAAAGCTACTGTTGAAAATATTCCTTTATCTTAAAAATAGTTGCTAAAATTCAAAATAAAAAAGTGTTTCCAAAAAATTGGAAAGTTTCTTAAAAATAAATGTTAAAACTTCTATTATAAATGTTCTATCAGTTCAAGCATTCAAATAGTTCTTTAAATTCTAAATAAAAAAATTATTTAAGATATTTTTTTTTTAAATAAATTTTTTTTAAATTTCAAAAAATTATTCCAAATTTTTCTTACAAGTTCAGAGTTTCTTAAAAGTATATCGCAAAGCCACTGTTGAAAATATTCCTTTATCTTAAAAATAGTTGCTAAAATTCAAAATAAACAAGTGTTTCCAAAAACTATGTAAAATTTGAAATTTTAGTTATTTGAATTGTTTAAAAAAAAAAATAAATAAAGTAATAAAAAATTTGACAAATTCAACAAAAAAAATTCAAAAATTAAAAAAAAAGAAATTTCCAAACATTACAATTTTCCAAACATTCTAATTTTTTTTGCAACTACTACTGAAAAAATTAAATTTCGGAAAAAATTAAAAATTTTGAAAAATTTTGGACAGCCGATTTTTTTGGTATTTCCTTTAAGCGTTAAGAAACTTCTTAAAATCAATACAGAAAACTAAACATAAGAAAATTTTTTTTCAAAAACTAAAAAGTTATGCAAAAATTCAGATCGTTTTTATAAGTGAAACCCAAAGTTAGTACTGAAAATATGCATTTTAGAAAATAATATTTTTGTTTCAAGCGAAATTGAAATTTGTTTGCAAATTGAAAAAGGATATACTGTTTTAATAAATTTTTTTTATCAGAAACTTGACCCTCTTGCTGGAAACATATCTTGCGAAATTTCACCATATTATTCTAAAAGTTTTGTTTACCAAAGCTATGCAAAATTTGAAATTGAAAATATTGAACTAGAACTAGAAAATACAGAAATAGAATTATTCAAAATCGTAAAGATTGAAGTCATAAATTTCAATTTGTTTTGGAGTTAAGTTAAAAGTTTTGAGTTTGGAAAATAAAGACGTAAAAATAGGTTCAAAATAAAGAGCTTCTGTATAAGTAAATAATATTTATATTATAAGTTTTTAGTGCATTAACATTTTGAAAAAATAGCGCTTAGCTTCAAAATAAAGAAATTCAAAGAAAAAAATTAATTGAAGTTCAAATAAAATATTTTAAAAAATTTTAAATTGCGAGACAAAGTTCGCTTTATATATATATAATTGAAATAAGTAAATGCCGATTTTCGGCACGTCAAAGTTTTAATATTTGATGAAAAATTTTTTCTGTAAAAAATGTATCTTATTTGATATTTTTATAAAACATAAATTGAAAAGCATACATTTTTCATTAATTTTGAATTTTGTTTGCAAAATTAAAGCTTTTAGTTAAAATTAAATGGTTTAATTTCAATATTTTTTTCTTTTGCATGGAATGACCCATGCATTTTTTTCGCAACATGTCATCTAACTTTATTATTATAAGGGCGAAAGCATAACCCTCAAGTGATGTGGAAGCAGTAGTCTGATACTTTTATTTCATATTTAGTACACGTGGCAACCCTACTCCTACCCAAGTACACTTGTTTGATCCGAGCGCATATGCTGATTCCCCCCTTTTTAGAAAAAATGGCTAACCTGAGCTGTGTACTGCGGCGCTATTTTGCAAAACTCAATTCTCGATTATTGCAAACTTCTATCGTTGCAGATCTTTCTAGCCGCAGCATGACGTGCGTAATTTCAATTGACGTTGATTACGTTGCTGATGATGATTGTTGATTGTTTGATGATTGTTGATGGTGGTTGATGGGTACATAGCTGGATATGTTTGACGTACGTATGTAGATGGCTAGATGGCTTGTTGGTTGAAAAACGGTCGATGGTTGATGGCTGACGATTGCATTTTTTTTATTGTTGTTTTTATTATGATTGTTATTGTTGTTGTGCTGCTTTAAGATTGTTTTTATCTGCTTGTTGTTGTTGTCTTTTTATTCTTGCTCTTATCCACTTGTTTGCTTTTGTATTTGTGTTGATCTATGGGTCGTTGGCAGCAAATGTATGATTGTTGTTGATTGTTAATGATTGTTGCTGCTTTGATGTTGCTGAGTGCCGTTCTTTCATTCGTTTATGAAGTAAGGTTTTAGCTGGTTATATGTTAGTACTAGACGCTACTTCTTATGGCAAAATGCTGGCAAATAAATGCAACGCATTCCTTACGCTTCGATGTTGTTGTTGTTATTTTTTAATGTGGCGTACAATTCCGTATCAAATCAACTAGCATTTGGAATCAACCCTTTCGAGTCGATTTGTCAACAAATTTTTTTCATGGATTTCTCAAATAGGAAAAATAAATAAAAATAAATGTTTCTAATTCAATTATTTGATATTTTAATTTTTTGGCAAAAACAAAGTTACAAGCAAAATTTTTTTTTAACAAAATTTCGAAAAATTTTTTTAAACAAAATTTTGATTTCATTTTATCAATTTTATTGTCAATTTAAATAGTTACAGCTTCACATCAAAAATACCATTTTTAAAAACCTAAGTTTTTCTCAAAATTAATATATATTTTTTTTTTTTTTTTGAAAAGTTAAGTTTTTTTAATTTTTTTAGATATGCTTTTTTAAAGACCAAAATTTTCATGGAAAACTTAAATTTTAAAAGAAGAAATGTTTTGAGCTTGAAGTTTTGTTGTGAATTTATGTAACTAAGTTTTCAAAAATCAGTTTTTTCAAGATAATCAAAGATTATTAACTGAAAATTTGAAATCTTAAATTCTTTTATAAAATACATTAAAAAAAAATAAATTTTATCAATTATTTTTTAAGTATTCATGAAACGAGCTCAAGGCCAGGAATAATAATTTTTGAATTTTTATGAAAATTATTATTGTTTTTATTTTTTAATAATCATTTTTAATTAATTATTACAAGTTTCTAGAGTAGGAAAAATGTTAAAAATACGCTAGTATTGATGTCATCTAAACTCCTAGTTCTATTCTATTTTACCATATGCATGAACCACTTCCACGATTTGACAGTAAGTAGTGTGATCATGATGGACTTTTTGACAGATCTGTTTTATCGTCATCAGCAGAACTGCCTTACCGCGTGCTCTCGGTTTTGTTATTGCTTTTTTATACAAAAAGTGAATAATTATTATTCTTGGCCTTGAGCTCATTTCATGAATACTTGAAAATGTAAATCAACAAAAATTGTTGGTATAAAAAGCAATTATTTTTAATTAATTTTTGTTTTTTAATTTTTTTAATTAATTTCAAAATTTTTTTTTTAAATTAAGTTGCAGTTACAACATTTAATAACTTAAGATAAAAAATTTTTTTTTTTTTAAGCTTAGTTTTGATTTTTTTTTTTTTTACAAAATTTCGAAAAACAAAAAATCTAAGGTGGCGTATACAACGGCTCACAGCTAAATTTTCAAATATAATAATATTTTTTTGAAGACTAAAGTTTCTTTTCAAAATCTTAATATTTTCCTTGTTTCAACGTTTCAACATTAACCTTTGTAAACCGAATTATTTAATTATAGTTTTTTGAAGACCACAATTTTTATCAAAAATATAACAATTTAATTAAAAATAAAACAAATTGTTTAGCCTGATATTGCGAAAAAGATTTCATAAAACACAATTAAAAATAATTTTTTTTTTTAACCTTAGTTGTTTGAATTTTTTTCTTTTTTTTAAACAAATTTTCAGATACAAAAGTTTTTTCGCAAAGCATAAAAAGCCGAAGTTTCGTGTTGATGGACTAAATTTTTGTGTAAATTTATACTGAATTTTCAAAAAAAAGAATATATTTTTTTAAATTTAATTTTTTTAGGTGTTTTGGGAATATAAGGGTTCTAAGCCACATTTTTAAATATAATTTTTTTAAGACCACAACTTTAAACAAAAAAAAAGGAAACAATTTTTTGTACATAACATTTCGAAAAAAATTTCAGTTTTTTTTATAATAAATGTTACATAAAATAGTATAAGCAAAATCTGACAGGTTGTATACTTTTAATAAATATTTGAAATTAAAAGTTGTACAAGTCTTTTCAGGATTGTTTTAGTGTGGAATGACACCCAAAAATGAACAACGAAAATAAAAAAATTTGGTATTATATTAAATAAACAATTAGTGTCTTTGCCAATTAGATTCTAAACTTCATACAAAAGAAAATTGCCAAAATCTGGCATATTTCAAAACTTTAATGAAAAACAGTTATTAGTTTGGCAATTTAAAAAGAATTAGAGATTTTTTTTGAAAAAAGATTATCTCGTTTATTAAAAACTTAAAAATTTTAATTCTGGAACAAATTTAAAAACTTTCAAAATCACCCAAAATTAACTGGAAAATAATATTAATTTTGTAGTCTTCTAAAAAAAAGTTTGCATCCTATTTGTCATGGAATCACCCATTAATATATTTTATCGCTTGTTTGATGACTAATTTTTTTTTTTTTTGTTTTTTTTTTTTTTTCTGTTCTAAGACTCCGTCCTTCCAACCTACCACCCCTCCGCTAAACTAACGATTGTAATTATTATTGTTGTTGATGCGCAGCGATGTGCGGCAACTGTTGCACGTTTCGCTTACCAGCTGAGCGCCTCATTTGCCTCCATAAACTTGTTGTTGTTCTTATGATTTTTTTTACGCTTACGCGGCTTCTTCAATATTTAACAATGCGATGGCATGAAGCGCTCTTTTGCTGCTTTATCGTCTGCTTCTGCTTGTTATTATTGTTGTTGTGCTGACTTTTATTAGTTTGTTTGTTCTTGGTGGTTGTTGTTGTTGTTCCTATTTTTGCTTGATTGCAATGATACGTAATTTATTTGCATAGATTTGCACAGAAATTGTAATCATCAAGTGCAGCCGCAGAACAAATTCCAACTTAGAGATCTACGTTCAAGCTGCAACTGAGTATGTTGTTGTAGTGAAAATTGTTGTTTTTGTTGTGACAAGCATTTGTTGCATGTTTGTAGCGCTCGCGCTTGGATGGAAAGGTTCAAGTGTATGTCAGTTGAATGGCCTGACAGCTGTGCTTCGTCAATGACGATGGGGACGGAGGCGCAACGAGCCGCAACAGTCAACAAACTTATGACTTTATTTCCATGCACAATTATGAGCCGTGGAACCTATAGCAGTGTTTTTAGACCCAGTTAGTGGACTGGAACGGTGCGGTGGCAAGTATCAACAGATCTCTAACCCAATATTTGCAAGTCTACCCGTCCTTACACCCGTCCTTCTGGCAATTTCCTAATTGCTACATGTCTCTGATCTGTATTCTCTGATTTTCAATTTCCGTCCATTCGTTCATGAGAACGTCCCTCCATCTATAAGAGAGTCTATCAGCCGTATCTCTAATACTGAAGGATATTCAAGTGGTGCTATGAAAGAGTGTTGTTAAGTTTTCCCTACAACCACAAGAGTCATCTGTCTACAACTCCATATACTACCTACTCCCATATAAATACTGTTTAAAAAATCCTCCAAACTCAGAGAGCCACTGCTCTTTGCTTTTTAAATCTTTGCCTTTTTTTGCATTCTTCCGCTTAACATTTTCAGACTTACTCAAGGCACACATACTTTACTGAAGCTCTAGGTCTGCTTAGCTTCTTAGTTATTCTTCCTCCCCTGCTCGCACGCCAGCACAGCTTCCCAGCTTTATCTTACCCACTTGTTATTTACGCAGCTGCTGCAGCTTGGCTTCATCTTTGATGTTGTTAGTTTATGTTTCTAATGCAGAAAAGTTCAATCAACTGCAAAAATGTATGAAACACAGAGCGCCCAAATAACTCGTAATCAAAGAATACGTTTTTTTGATTAGTCATAATCTAAAGAATTGTTCTAGAAAGAGAGAAAAAAATATAGATATAGATACAGAGAAAGTGTTTTGCGATTACTGAATTAGATAAAGAGAGCGATAATCTATTAATCCGACACATCGATTAATTTTACCTTGGTTAATTAACTAATCACAAAATAATAATTAGTGGTTAATCAGTAAGATTAATTTCTTAATTAATGCAAGTTTTAGTAATCATAGAATACCTTATAAATCATAACAGTATTTATAGATAACCTCAAAAAGGAAAAAAGTTGTTTCTGAGTTTTTGCTTACTTTTTTTCAATTAATCTAGATTTTCTTAAACTAATTATTAACAATTAGTCAAAACTATTTGTTAGGTCAGAACAAACTTTGCTAATGATTATCTAATAAACTAGATTATTCCGAAAAATAAGTAAGATTGTGATCTTGTTAATCAGAAAAATATAAGTCAGCTGATAAGAGACAAGTGAAAAATCTATTTCAAATAATCGAACACGTCAATTTATCTAAATTTGATAAATCAGAAAATAATCATTAAAAATCAAACGAAATCTGATTTATTACATTAATTAATTATAGTATTCCAAAAAATAATTTGTTTTAACTGGATTAAACAGCAAAATACAAAGCAGCTCTAAAAAACTAAAAAAAAATTTTTTTTCTTCAAATTTGAATTTATTGCTTCATTGAATTGATCAGACCTATTAGCCCAAATTTGATTACTTAATTAAAGAAAATAGGATAGTACTAACTAATCGAAATTTCCTTGTTAATAAAATTCTAAATTTTTATTTAATATGAACCAAATAAAAAGCAATAACAACCTGATTAATCTAATATTGATTATTTGTGTTTGATTTCATCTTTTTAATCGATTAAACAAATAATTATGAATCAGCAAGTTCGAAATAAACGAAAAAAGTTTTTACTGCGACTTCAAATAATTTCTAACTATGATTTCGTTGAATATGATTAAATAGATTTGTCTTACTTGTGATTGGTTAAATTTTTAATCGACTAAACATATAATTGTTAATCAGCAAGCTTGGAATAAGTAAAAGAAGCTTTTGTTAAGATTTTGAATAATTTCTAACTATGATTACACTGAATCTGATTAATCAGAATTTGATTATTTTTGTATGATTTAATTTTTTTAATTGACTAAACATATAATTGTAAATCAGCAAGCTCGAATTAAATGAAAAAGTAGTTGCTCAGATTTCAAGTAATTGCTTGCTATGATTGCACTGAAACCGATTAATCAGAATTTGATTTTATTTTTGATTAATTAAAATTTTTTTTAATTGATTACTCACACATACCTGAACTATATTGAAGGTTGCTCTTAGTGAAATCATAAATTCAAAATATAAAGCTTCTGATAAAGACACTTTCAAGATTTTTCGTTTACTTGTTATCCTGGAGCCCTGTTGAAATCACAAACACGCATAAGTACATAACCTCATCTCCTTAGTTATATTTATAGCTTCGTACACCATGCGTTATATTTTACAACAACTTAATTTTTTTGCATAAAAATATCTCTTTCCAGCTCGACTTAGAGTCTATTTCGCTGTTTCATTCCCTTTCTCCTTCTTATTTTTTTCCTCTTCATACTCTCCGCCTACTTTGGCGTACCTTCAAAGTCTCTTTGGCGCCTTATGACGCTTTGCTGTGCGCTGGTCAGCTGTTTTTTTTGGTACAAATATATTTCCTTTTAGCTTTCTTTCTGCATCTCTCTCTCTCTCTCTTTCTTGCTTATGGTGTTGTCAAGAATCTGCAAATACTTCACTTAGTTCTTTTCGCCTACTTTTTAATGCCCAACCGAAATGCATCTCTGTGACCTTTGCTTAGAATATGGAAAAAATCGACGTGTGTGCGTTATCCAAGTGCTGGGTGATGATGGCTAAGTAATTCTTGTTGGTGTTGCAAGTAAGTAAGTAAGCAGCGTAAGTCATTACCCCAACGATGTGAAACTTGAAGTGCCCATTTTGTTGTTGTTTTTTTTTTTTATGAAACTTCTGCATATTTTCTAACAAGGACTAAGTGGGCACTTGCAAGCTTTCCAGTTACATTCTTGAATTTTGTTAAGGAGTTGAGGTTAAGGCAAGTTAGTCAAGTGAGTCATAAAAGTCAGCGATAGCAGGAGATTTTCATAGGAAAGTTAATGCCAATGACTCCTCGATTATACGCGTGGAATACGAGGTCGCACCGTGAAGGAAAGCTGTGGTTTCACAAGGTTCCGAAAGATATGAATCAAAACCACGACGATATTAGCTTAGCGCTTTTTTAGCAGCCACGAAGTCCATCTACAGCAGAGTAGACAAGAAGGCTCATTAACTTCTTCTCAACTTCCAACTTGTCCAAACATTTGGCAATCAGTACTTTTCTTGCAGAAGGTTATCCAAGATCTTCTCAAAAGGAACGAAAGGAAGAATACTCCAGCAGTTCTATTCCATATTCAGCATTCTAACCAAACTGGACGTTACTTAACCACGATAGAAAGCTAAGCTGCCCTCGACTCAATATCCTACAGCTGTGGTGCTCAAACTGCCTATCGGTTATTTTCTGGGCTTAACTTGGACCATTGAACGTGTTCCTTGACAGAACAAAAGACTACCGCAGGTGCTTGCGGGTATATGAAATGCGTCTCAGAGACTTTTGGGAATAACTGTCAGGAGTCTTATATTCGGTAGGTCCCTTTAGACTAAACAAACCGAACATAACTAAGTCGCGACTTTAGCTTTCGAATAAACTTCAAAATGCTTTAAAGCCTGCTAGGATCTCGGATAAGCCAGCTCAGAATACCAAGAAGGGCGTGACATGGCCTAAAAAGTTTCACTGGTCATACCAAATCACTACCACGACAGTCAGGCAGTACCGCAAGGGAGTACCCGAGCGTACCGGTGTCATATCCGGACAAGGACTGCCAGTTCGAGGGCCCTCCCCAAAACCTTCGGGCAGTGTTTTTGCCGTTACAACAACAATAACATCAACAAAGCCATAAAAACGCAAGTCGCCATTAACTCCATTGAGTACTTACCAACCTGCGCAGTATCGCTTTTTGGATCCATTAGCAAATATTCAGAGATCTTGGTTTAACAAGGGATACTGATGCGCAACTTATCACCTCTCACAATGAATCTATTTCACGCTGGATGGCACTGAGAGCTCTATACATCTATTTGGACTCTATTCTGAAGGGGCTAGCTGTAGAAGGTACTACATTCAATATCATACAGTTAGCATACATCAAAACCTTCGGCTAGGGAGGTGCTAGGTAGGTGCTAGAAGATGATGCTGGGAGATAACTTCTTGAAGTCGTCCGAGCTCTGATAAATCTTAAGAAATAGAATTGGCCTATTCCAATTCAATTGTTATTGTTGTTGTTATAGTGACAGTCCTGCTGAGTGCATTTACATTTTCTCGTACAATCTGAGATTTAACCCTTTTTAGTTTATTGTCGCTCTCGCGCGAGAGAGTGAAAACTCTTAGTCAAATCTACTCTGAGTTAATTAAGTATGTATCCCGAGTTTTAAATGGATGTGCTGTGCGGATGCGGACTTCGAATGAATCTTGCTAAATTTCGCCACTCTATTCTACTCAAATAATATTGACTAGTACTAAGAACGAAGTTGTTCAGCTCGGAACGAGTTTCTCATGGTAGCTCTGATTCGTCTTACGTTTCTTGATGGTTTGGATGCATGGTCATGATAGCCTGCTGATGACTAGACCAGCAATGTATCAATTTGAATTTCTTGTAGTACAATGCATGTTTTTCACTGACTGTAGTTTATGGCCGCTCTCACGCGAGAGAGAGAAAAATCTGCGTGCAATCTACTCTGAACTCATTTAGTAAGTATCTCGAGTTTTGACTGTATGTGCTGTGGAAATGTTCTTTATATTTCTCAAAGAATACCAAGCTTCCATCCATTAACTCTATAGTTTCTGACATTCTTAAGCCATAGCTTCCGCATGCTAACTTCGCCTCTCTCACTAGCACGACTATGTAGAGTGCAAGTATGTGAAAGTGTCACTAACCTGATATCCAGACAGTTTTAGTAAATCTTTGTCTTTGTCAAAGTCATTTCAAGTAAACGAAGAATGAAAAGCTCTTTTGTCTGTTGGCAACTAACTTGAAATCGAGGTAAGCGCTTTTGTGCAGCTCGAGCGCTGTATTAATAGCAGCAATAGGAATGTAGAATAGCTGCTGGCTTAGCTTCGTTACAGTGACAAACAATCTGTCATAGTCAATGGATTAAAGCACAAATACGAGAAGATTTAAATGCATTGCAAAGCCATATGAGTTTGCGAATGTGTGTGTGGGGGGGGCTTAGAGTATTATGAGAAGGAAGCCAGATCATAGACGGCAGTTAGCATGCAAAGATTTCATTGTGGGGATGAGTGTGTTTATGTATACGTCCGACCCTCCTACCAGATTTATAAGTGAGTATGTGGGTCAACCGTCAAGGTAACTTTCATTTAACCCAAAAACAGAAGAATAAAGGACAAACGGACACAGCTACAGAAGCATACATACCAAGATATGTGATACCATATGTCAGCCGTTGGAGCCGAGCGGCTAAACTAACGTTTTCTTAATCATAATTTCTTACTAAATTTCAAAGCTTCTAACAAATGGGCGGCATTTAAGCTGAATTAAAAAAAGTTTTAGAAGATAACAAAGTGGATGGAGAAGAAGAAGCAGAAAAGAAAGGCGCAAAAGCGAAAGATAGCGAGCTGGCACAGAAGAAAAATGTAACAAATTATTAGCAAAGTGAATTTAAGGCAGACGTGAAAGGTAACCAACAATTAATATGACGAGCAGTCAAGCTATGGACGGTAGACGTCGGAGCGGGCCATGGGCTAGGGTCCGCTTTAAAGTGAATAGATACATTTTTCAACTTCTACTCCAACAAAAGTGGTCATTATGCCTGCTGACGGTGCTAATTGGACTGCAACAAGTGTAACAGCCGCGTAATTCATAAAGCAGCTGAGATATAGAAAGCCGTAGAGTAGCGGTGTGAGCTCGGCCAGCAAATAAGCATACAAGCTGGTCTACGTGCGGTATATAAGCAAGCAAGCCGGCAAAGTAAGTCAAGCAACAGGTGCCATATCAGTTGTGGCGCACATTGTAACTTATCTCTGAGCACATGCAAACACACATGCCGCTTACGCTTGCAGCCGATGGGAGCTTTGTATTTATGACTAAAGCGCTAAAACTACTGACACGAGCTGCTATTAAGTATATGTGGCTTAAGCTGTTCCATATCTATTAATCTAGCAGTTAACTATTTTGTACATAAGCACTCAATATATAGGCATGTGTGCCAGTAGCAAAAATTGTCTGCAAAAAAAGTTTTAGAGCTTTTAAGCTCTAAGCTTTCCCAAACTCTAATTACCCAGGTTTCGAATTTCTTGCAAACTAAATCCACCATCATATTTGCGATTTGACTTGCGGTGCTTTCGTATGGACTCAAGCTTTAAGCTGTGCAAACTTGAAGCTTATAGGTTTTCATTTAAAAAGCTTTAAGCTGGTATTAAATTTTATGTGACGAACTCCTTAGAACTATATCCACTATATTTTTTGAAGTTTAACAAGCCTTCAACTTTTGCTTCAAAACTTTCAAAGAGCTTTTACACTTTCAGCTTCGAAGGAAGCTTTTTATGTGGTTTCTTAAGCTTCAAGCTCTATCATGCTCTATTTTTTAACACAAGTGCTGAGCTATCGCAATTCTTAACTTTTGAGTTTTTGACTAAAACATGCTCTGAGCTTTTACCATATTAGAGAATAAATTTAGCTTTTGTTGTAAACTTTTTCCGTTTACTTAAGAAATTACAAAGCTTTCTAGCCTTCGCTTGGCACTATTAGAATTCGTTAGTAGAAACTACTTTTCACAAAGCATACACATTTTATACTGCCTAAAAGCTTTCAAAAATTTTGATATAAGGCGTGCTTAAATTTCTCGAAAACATTAACGTTTTAAGCTTTTAAACTTCAGGTAGAAAATGCTAAGATTTTTTATTAAAAATTGGATTTTCTTATAAATTATCCCAAAATTGGGAAGTTGAAGTATTGTATAAAAAATAACATTAACAGCTTATTCATTAAAAGCTTTAACCTTTTGGACTAAATTAAAGCTTTAAACTTTCTGCCATTAATTTGAAAAAGTAAAAATCTTTAACAGAAGTTAAGTAACCGTAAAAAGTTTTGGAAAAGTATAGTATAAATTATATTTTTTTCAGCTTCAGAAGCTGGGAGAAATTTTTTTAAATAAGACGTGAGTAAAAGCTGAAATGTCAGAAGCTTTGGGTTAAACGAAGCTTGCAGGATTTCATCATACTTTATTGGGAGCTGGGAAAATCAAGTCTAAAATCTTAAATATCGTGTTCTTCGAAACTTCATTAAAGCTTTTATTGATACTACTCTCCGAACCTTCGTAAGATATTATATGCCGAGCTTTTGAGTGAAAAAGCTTTGGAATAATACATTTTGAACCTTAGTGAAATATTATATGCCCAGGTTTTGAGTGCAAAAGCTTTATGGGCACACCTTGCGTTGAAGTAAAACTGAACAACTTTACGAGTCGTTTCCAATTTCTTACTGGGTCTCTTTCCTTTTGCTCACTTTAATATATTGTAACTTTATACCTGAGCGCACACTTGCAAGCCCAGTTAAGCTGTTGTTGTCACATTTATGCCACATTTATGATTATATTTTTTGATAAATGTCTAGCCAACTGGCCGGACCTGCTAACCGACATTCGTCTTTAAGCCAATCGTTGTTCTTTATCTCTGTTTCTTAACTCTTCATAGTTTTTGGCCAACTTTTTGGTCAGCTGCTTTTTCGGTGATTAAAGGGGTCAGCAATTTGTTGTTTCTTAGTGCTCAATGAACGATTAACTTTGTGAAATGGAACTAATTTAATTTTTGAATGCTTTAATTACTAACCAGTGCAGAGTTTATATTTTGGTTGGAGTCTGTAGCAGAAAAGTAGAGAGTTTTAGTTAATTTCTTCTTGGTTTAATGAAGGTAATTATTTGTATATTAATCGCTTTCAATTAGATTGCAAAGAAAGTTAAATTAGTAGCTTCTTAGGGAGTTTGTCTACGCCTCTGATAACTTTGATCTATTTAAAGGTTGGTAGTCTTAGTATGAGGTATTATAATAGGAGCTTTTGTGGGTTATGATTTTACAAACAACTTAGCTAAAGAATCGATGTCAACACAAGCTTTCAAAAGATGAAAGCTGCCCAAGGTATTATCTAGTAAGTTAGATCAAGACTAGAGCAATAGCCAATAATTTCCACTGCTCTCTTGTTAAAGTCCTACCATATTTTCCTTTATCAATTTTCAGCAACTATTTTACTAAACGAACTATGCATATCCGCTGAGTTTAATTGTTTCTCGTTTCTTGGGGACTTCAAGTACTCTTGACCCACTCCCACAAATGGACAGAGTGTTCAATGAAATTACTGCCATCCTTGCCCACCGAAATTCGAAGTGTTCAGAACGAAAATCGATAATTTTCAAGTTATCAAAGGCATTCAGGTTTTTAAAGCTGGAGGTTGGCTGCTGCCCTTCACTATCTTTTGGTGATTAGGTCCTCCTACCAGATCGAGGTTCCGCTTGGCATCCGCAGGGTCAGTAGAAATTTGGATGAGGACTAACTAATCACGGTTGTCCTCATTTATAGTTCTTGGATGCTTGAATGTGAACTCGCAGAAGTGATTCAGTTCATGATTCACTCACGACTGGCTCGCGATAGCTCTCGTCTCTGTTGGTGATAAAAGTGGAAAAGCGTTTTTCTCCTTTTGGCATTTCTTTTTGAGCCAAAAGCTTTCAACCGCTCAAAATAGAGATTTTAGCTCGCGATAAACTCACGATTGGCTCGTGATCAATTTCATAGCTACTGACGCTCGCGAGCCAAATAGTTCTGCAGAACGTTTAAATCTTCTTATTTCGCGAGTTGAATGCTGAATTTAAGCCCAGTTTAAGTTGAAGATCAATACAGTAATTCTTCTCTTTGTTCCTAACTCATCAATTAAGCAGATTTTTGAGGTTTCACAGAAGTTGTCTTAGCTTGTGATTCATTCACGAATGGTTCGCGATGGCTCTTGGATCTTTTGGCGATAAAAACGGAAAAATATTTTTCTCATATTCCCGTTCCATTTTATTCTAAGGCATTCAAGCGGCCACAATCGTAATTTTGAAGAGTGATCCGCTCATGATTGGCTCCTGATCAATTTCATAGATCATGTTTTCGCGAGCCAACAAATTCTTTTGAACGTTTATTTCTTATTTTTTCGCGCGTTGAGTTCTAAATCTATCTCAAGTAGAACCCTACTTTAAGTGAATAAATAATTCCTCTCTTTGTTCCTTTCCTTTAAGACCTCACAGCAGTGGGTTTATCGTTTGATTCATTTTCGGATGGCTAGTAATAGCTCTCGTCTCAGCGATAGAAGTGGGAAAACAGTATTCTCGTTTTACCTTCTCTCCGTAGCCTTTGCGATTGAAGTGGAAAAATACTTGTGTCGTTTTTTGCTCTCTCTCTATTTTAAAAGCTTGCAAGCAGTCCCAGCAGTGGTTTTGGCTCCTGATACACTTAAGATTGGCTCGCGATCAAATTCATAATTCCTAGCGCTCACGAGCTAATAACTTCTTCAGAACATTGAATTCTTATTATTTCGTGAGTTGAGTTCTCAAGCTCAAGTGAAAACCTACTTGGCTTTGGGAACGAAGTAGAAAGTAAATTCTAAAATCCAAGGCGTTCATTCGAAAGCCATTCAAGGAGAACGAGTTTCTGTAGCGTGAACAAATTTAACCACATTTACACACGGACACATATTATTTATTATTTGCAATTCGCGCGCCGCACTTAAAACCGGTACAAACGCCATGGATATTTAGTTTCTTTCCACGTCCGCCTCCATTTGCTTTTTCCTAGCTAATTTTCCTCTGCAACCGACACCTCAATACTTACTTAGAAAACGATTTTCATTCTTCAATATTAATGCTGCCACAAATTGCCCACTAAACCATAATTCACAACACCAAAACGACTTTGTAAGTGATCGCACAGCGCAACCAATGCAAGCCGCAATGAGCAGCGTTAAGGAAATACGCTGCAGCATGACCACAAATCAAGGCGCTCGTACGCGCACTCCGTCAAGCAAGCGAGCTGCAGCAGCGCGTTGACCACAGTCACAATTTCTAACCAGTCTCAGGTAGTCTCATTGCAATCGCGTAGCACCCAAACGTAAAACGGCAAAAAGCGCGCCAAGAGTTTTTCGGCTTATTTGGGTATTGCGGGCAATTGTGACTTAGCTTGGTTAATTTCTGTAAGCCTTATGCGCAGCTCACTGACGCACACAATCAGAAAATATAAGAAATTAAACGAAAAAGAAGAGGAAGTCAAATAAATTCTGTACGGTAGCAAATCAGCGACAAGCGCTCGACAACTAGAACGCGCTTGTGGTCGCCTCGTTTTCGTTCAGCAACTTATCAGCGCATTGCGACAACAAATATGCAACGACTGCGGAAGCAACAAATACGCCGCATTTACCATAATCTCAATGATCTTTGATTGCTTGATTGTCATACAGGCTGCCTTCGCTTCAAGCTGGAAAGCCGATCTCAGGCGCAGTGTTAGTGATCGCTATACATTCAAAGGTGGGAATGTAGGAAAATCAATTGCCACCACAATTGCGACAATTGATTTGAGTAGCGCGCGAGAGAGAGAGAGGTGCTTGTTGTTTTATTGGCAGAATTGATTTGATCGATCATCACCGCATAGCGAAAATGATCTTCGTGGAAAGCGTGTAAAATGGCCCGAATTTCTTAGTTGTGAGTGTGTTTGTGGTTGCGGGCTTTGTTAATCCGACTTTTTTAGATTTTCTTTATCGCTTTTAGTTCGGTAAATTCTGTGGCTGATCGGCTGTTAAGTGGTAGAAAAAAGAAAGCCAATCAAACTGTCACTTTTGTGATGCGCTGAGAGCTTCAAACTTCTATGGAAATATGAACGAATGGCCCTGGACTTGAATCAAGCCTTTTTCGCATTTTGTGAAAACCAACCAATTTTTCCAGAAACCGCTCTCGAGAGCAATCGTCTTGGGCTGCGGGCAGATTTGCTCCAGGAAAGATAGGTCTCATGAGTGAGAGATCGCAGGAGATACGGATTTGTGTAGCGTCAAACTTTGAAAAAGACAGGCGTTTTGAAATTTGACGATTCGAGACGGGCAGACATTGGAAAAGCGCGAGTACAGAGCAGTCATGCTTCCGGAGTCAAAAGTCTCCTAAGAAAGAGGTGGCTGGGGTGACTGAATTGTGTAGAGCCAACTTTGGAGGAGACAAGATTTGAAAGGGACTGGTCTCGTAAGACAGAGGAAGTAACTGTCTCGCTTAGAGCCAAGCTTTGGGAGAGACAGGTTTTGGAAGAGACAGGTCTACTTGGAAAGAGGGAGTGACTGGCTTATATAGAGCGAGGCTTTTGAAGAGACAAGCTTTTGAAGATGCAGACTTTGGGGGAAACAATATTTGGAAGAGACAGATCTCGTAAAAAAGAGGAAGTGACTGCCTTCCTTAGAGCCAGGGTTTGGAACATACGGGTTTTGTGAGAAAGATTTTGGAGAAGACATATTTTGGAAGACACATGTTTTGGAAGAGACAAGCTTAGAGCCAGGCTTTGGAAGATACAGGATTTGAAGGATACAGGTATCGTTGGAAAGAGAGAGTGACTGATTTGTTTAGAGCCAGGCTTTGAAAGAGGTCGCTCACGTAAGAAAGAGGGAATGACTGTCTTATGTGGAGCCATTCTTTGGAAAAGACAGGTTTTGGAAGAGGTATGCCTTGGAAAACATAGACTTCTAGAGAAGGCAGCAATTTAATAGGAAAGGCTTCGGGGATGGCATGCTTCAAAAGGTTAAGGCCGGTTCTATCGCACCGGAATGACCCGGGTTTTTTCACCCGGCCAAGGGCTGTTATTTCAGTGTAACCCTGTCCAATCTGGGGCAGGGCGAAGCACTGTTAACAACAACAACAACAACAAGAGACCGGGTTTGAAAGGTCACGTAAGAAAGAGGAAATGACTGTCTTTGTGTAAGGCCAGGATTTGTAAAAGCCAGATTTTAGAAGAGATAGGATTTGGGAAAGATAGACTTCCAGAGAAGACAGCAATTGAAAGAGATAGGCTTCGGAGTAAGCACGCTTCAGAAGCTTCAGGCCTAGAAAGAGATATATTTTGGAACATACAGGCTTTAAGAGATGCAGGCCTTTGGAATTAGACAATTTGAAATAGTGAGACCTAGGGATATGCAACCCTCAAAAGAAACAGGCTTCCGGAAGAGACTGGTGTGGAAAAAATATGGTCTATAGAGAGAGAGTTTTTGTGACAAGCAGGTTTTTTCAGAGCCACTCGCTTAGAGACAGGTATGCAGCAGACGCCATAAAAATACTTACCACGGATCGAATAGAGGCTGATGTCGTACTATGTGAAGGTTCAACTTAGATGCGCTAACTTTGACTCCATTAATAAGCTTCAGCAACAACATCCTACTTCGGGAGAAGGTTAAAAGGGAGATCATGTAAAGTTTTCTAACACTCCTACGAACAGAGATGAGTCAGTTACAGACGAAGTTTCCAAAAAGTGCATCTCAATACTGGACACATTCTACTAGTCCCCGGGCTGTGTGCATATTCTTGATTTCCATAATAGCTTTTAGCGCCGAAATGGTCGCCTCATCCGCCGACAAGGTCGAAAAAGTTTGATTCAAGACAAAAAAAATGACTGCACACACACACAAAAGCACAGAGCTCAATTAATCTTGCAACCATTAGAAATTCGATTGAGATAATTACACCAAATAACTGCCACCAGCACCAAATTGGTTCCACCAACACGACACGAACTGCCACAATGGCCATTATGTTGGAATGCAAATCACAGATTCTATAGCTCATCAAGCTAGCTTCTCCCCCATTTGGATAACAACAACTTTCCTTCGTTTTTTTGGAAAGTTGTTTGTATGTGCAGATGCCCGCAGCTTAAGATCGCCAATAAACTTTGGTGGGAATTGTTGTTGGCGCGCTTTTGGCTGCAGTATGCTTTGTTGTTGTTGTTAGTTTCACTGTGTTCTAAGCCGCAAAAGCTGCCAAGACAATTATCTTATATTAGCTAGCTATCGATAACGATCAGCGATGGCAAACTGAGATGATGGCCGTGTGGTAAGCGAAGACGATTGCAGCGCAGATATACCATGGGTAAAGACGGGAACACGCGACTGCCTCTACAAACAGTAGCAATTTCAGTTTGTTGTGGCTTACAAGCTTCCGCTTCATTTCACATGCGCTGAGGCTATTTTTCCCTTCGTCATGTTGTGGCTTTTCAATGCGGCGCGGCTGAGTTTGGAGCTCAAGCGGCGTGTTTAAGTACAGCATTAGCCTCATTTCTTCTGCCTTAATTTCGGTGTTTAATTTTAATTGTTTTCCCCCGCCTGCTGCTTGCACAAACTAAATATAGAGCTGCGGCTTAGACTACCCAAAAAGGGAAGCCGAATCACTTTTATTGCTCATTGTTAATCGTTGCTTGTTTTGAGATTAAAAATGTCGATACTCAGTGATGGCATTGCACGCGTCTCCGACTGCCGACGGGGAAGTACAACAATAGAGCAGCCGCCGACTTGACATGCTCTAGACAAAAATTCACATGCGGTGGCAGGCTAGTTAATCACTTATTTTATTGTTTTTGTATTTGTTGTGTAGTAAAAGTGTTTCTCTGGGTAGACTAGGTCTTTGTGCTAGCCGCAGTTAATGTAGACAGCGAACACAGAAGTGCATGAAGTTGAGATTTACGAAGCAGCAAATGCACTTGAAAGTGGAACGTGGCCGATAGCGATCGATAGCGTACATTTTGTCTAAAAGACTGAAGCTTTGAGTGCCCAAAGATCACAGAAAATATATAGAGGCTAGGATGCGGAATAGACTTATACACAGCTTTCTAGGATGGGTCGGGTCTCAAGTAGTAGAAAACAACTTTTTTTAATCAGCTGGCCTACTTCTCTCTATGCCAAATGGTTGAAAGACCCGTCTACCTGTTTTGTGTTAAAAACGCTGATATAGAGTGAGCCGCTCGAGAAGGAACTTGAATTTAGCTTCAGGTATTGTAGTCTTTTAAGCTTTGATAAATCTTAAAGCAAACTCCTTTATGAACTCCAACTTACGGCAATGGTGAGGAAGAGCGATGAATACTAACGAGTCATTCAACAACAACCGAGCCTGTCGTACCTGAATGGCTAGAAATTTTGTACCATGCAAAGGGCTGCCATTTCGATGTAACCCTGTATAACTCGTCACACCCTCCCTCCTTTGTTGTTGTGGTTTTTTCGCCTCAAATTGTCATCGTGAGAGCAGTTACTTGAGGTGAAGACTTCAGATATGTCGAAACCTTCTAAAAATATGCTTGGTGGTAGCACTGAAATGAAGCGTGCACTTTTGCATAAGGTGGCAACCCTAGGTGTGAGCTTTGTCTAGAAATATTATTGTAGTAATGCAATGTAAAATACCTTTCGTTTGATACCCATTTCGGCATATTTAGTTAAAAAAAATAAATAAAATAGGTGGCAACTCTCCAAAGATTCTAAATGGATACTCTTACCTATTACAACTTGATATGTAGCACATTACCAGTATTTAAAACTACAACGAAACTGGTCAGGTAGTTTTCGAAATCGTGGGTGATATGCAAAATAATCGATATAATAGGATTAGGTGGCAACTCTAGATCTAAGCCCTGCCTAAGAGTACTTTTTTAGAATGCAACGCAAAATACATTTCGTTTGACAAATTAAATAGGTGGCAACCTTGTAAAAAATCATTAGTGGCAACAAATAGCAAAGCAGAGAATAGCTCGTTCAAAGTTTTAAATTCTTCATAGTCGCCAAAACTTTGCAATCACGAACGCTTTCCGAGCGCTTTTTCATGAGCGTAATCTACTAGAAGATCTCAATATTATGCTCGCTACATATTCGTTCGAAAGTATGTCAGCAGTGATACTCTGTTGTACATCTCATTCCATGTCTAGCTTACCTAGCAACTACCTAAACCACTTTTTAGGCACCCACAAAGCCTATATCCACTAATCTCAGCCCGTATCGCCCAAATATCGGCTCCCACAAAACCTGTCTAGCTAATTTTTTTTATTCTTATATACTTCATACTAAAACTGAGTCCTTGAACTCCATCTTACGAAACCTGATAGACCTGAAAATCAGCTCACTAACTCAGAAGGGCCTAAAAATATGTGTCTTCAAGTGAAATTTCTCTGACAGCTGACAGCCCAGATTACTTTACCTCGATTTCCATGCCCTTTGCTTGGTTATTTCCTGGGTTGTGCTGATGGAAGTCTAAGCCTGCCACTTAAAGTCCTTTGGTTGTGACTTGAGTAGACGTTTTATGAATTAGCTTTCCTACAAAAGTTTGATTCCTACCGTGCTGAGACTGTTGAGATACGCTCCATTCGCTTACGATACTTGAAGTTTTCGTCCAAAAAACGTCCACACAACGGTTCTTGCTTTTCGCTGGACAATAGGCTAAAGTGCGCCAATGCCTGCTCCAACGTAGCCGACGACCATAGAAGATGCGATTATTGCGCAAGAGCATCCAATGAACTTGCGAGGGGTGAAGGCAAAATTATTCACTGATTGAGTCGTTTCTTTAGTCAACGAGCCTCTGTTATTTAAGTGAAGATTACTAAGGCTAAAAGCTCATCAACGTCGCAAAAAATTAGCTTTCAATCCATTTTCATGCCAACACGACTTGCGCGAGCTTGCAATTTATAGCCGCAGGATGAGAAAGTACCAATGCAACTACACAGGAAACGCAAAGCCACCACAAGTCCGACTCCAAAATACTTGCTCATATCGCTCATTATGTGGCTTAATGATAGCTAAAATTGTTGCTGCAAACTGGCCAGCGCGCACGCAAGCTCAAGGGCGGTTAGGGCTGCTGGCTGTTAGACTGCAAGCTACTACCAAGCTACGCCTCAGCTGCTCGGAGGCTACTTTGCACTTTAGTTAATTTGCTTTGACGCTTTGATTAGCGGAGCCAAGAAACCGCAAGTTTGCAGCCGCAGCAGGTCAACCCAATGCCGAACGTTGGCTGTGCTAAATTTGGCCCAAGCGCAAGCAATCGTACTTCGTTGAGCTCAGCAAATTGTTTGATGATCCGACGTAGGAGAACAGACAATTTGGAATTCTCATGAGCGCCCACTTAAAACCGCAGCCGTGGAATGTAGTACAAGTACAAACTGCAAGCGGCAAATCTGATAAATAGACAAAACCTCACAAAACTAAATGGGAAATGGAAAGCTGAGCGGTGTTGTTAGCGGAAAACTCACAAAAGGCATAAGAAGCATAAAGCTGTGTACTTGCGAGTGGGAATCATAGAACATGCCGTTTGTGCGACACCAACACCAACCGCTAGTCGGCTCATTTCTCTTGCTACGGCACTTGCCTCCTTGCCTCATTTTTGCGCATTCGATTCGTTTGTGTTGGCGGCTTTGCTGAGCGACCCATAAAATTATGAATTGCCGACAATTTGTGTGATTGATGAAGGCAAAGTGTGGAACAAGTCTTTGGTCGCAACCGCAGCGCCGTCCATGTCAGCGTCGCCCTACGAGTTAGCATTTGTCCGAGCTCCTGAAGTGTGTGCATGTAGTGAGGACGCTTTGTGGCAAAGTGCAGTTTGGTTACACGCAAGCGAGTGTCGACGGACTCTTTTGGCGTTATGAACAAAGCGCACACTCAGCTTTCAACACCACCCTACAACCGCACGTAGGGCAAGGCAAACAATCACTGAGCGCCGCGCTTCCCTTCCAATCAGAAAATTGCACGCTCATTTGGTAATTTGTGTTGTCAGCGCGCACGATCGCCGTTGCGGACAAATCTAACTAGCGCATACGCTCGTCATACAACAAAGAATGGCAAATCACGAGTTAACGTAGACCAAGGAAGCCGAGAACAAAAAAAAAAAAGAAAGAAGAAGCACAAAATGTCAGTTGAGTCAACGTTAACATCATCATCAAGCGTGAAAGCCAATTGTCAGCGCGTTAGCTTCGCAAAACTAACAACAATGACTCAATGCAAAACCAATCAGAGGCTTTGAGGCGTCGGCAGCGTCGCGTCGTTAATAGCTTGTCTGCTGCGCTGTTATGTGGCGGGTCGTGTCATCGTGTTTCGTGTTCTTGCTCTTTTGCGCTTTCGTGCTCTGCTTGTCGGACCACTTCTGATTTGTATAGAACACTACGGGCTACATCGTGGGTGCGTTTGTTAGCTTGGTTAGTTAATTAATCAAAGTTCACACCATTTTTGACATTGCGAAATTGAATGGGGGAGTTCCGAATTAATGCGTCTGAATGTAGTTCGAAACTAGTAAAGGCATTCAACGGCGAAGCTGGGGAATTGCGAAGGAGCTGCGTGTGTATACGAAGGTCAATGACAGGGATTGGTGTGGATGGGAAAGTGTTTTAGGGAACTAATTGCCCCTCAGAACGCCGATCAGCAGCGGTAAATGTGCCCTTGGGTTCCCAATGAGCTATGCAGAATGCCTGTAACTAACGCGGACCCAAAATTATTGCGCTGCAATAGGTAACGTCAGTTCAGTGCTTGACTAGCTAAGTCGTCCTCCATCTGTTGAAAAATGGAGCTACAGATGGCCGGCGGAGTCCCGAATTCCCTGCAGCCCGCCACCATTTCGCAAGTATCCAAAAGGGCCAAGGCATCTGCGTGAGAGATTATGCTTATTCTGAAATAGCTTGAATGAATCCAGAGAGTCCACAGTCGTTCCGAGCTGGCCAAGTAAATATTGAATTCCCTAACCGCAGCAGCACTATATGTAATCCCATCGAATGCATTCTTAATTCTGGCGACTTCGACATGAAAGACCCTACAATGATCGCTTTTGATCCATCCGGGAACTAGTGCTGCTTATTGCTTCCTCGCTGAAGTTAGAGTATTGACACTAGTAATAGGGTAGCCTGACAAGCAGTATTCTGTACGAACCAGGATAGTGGGAAAAATGCTGCACTGCCCATAAGCCATAGTCCCAGCGGGGTCATATTTAGCATGACATTCCAAGCTAAAGTGCCATTCCACAGCAGACAGACAACAGCCTTTTAACAGTGCTAGCAGTACTCGCTTCGTCAGGTGGATATTTTCCCATATTTGGAGCTACTCTACCCATTTTCCACACAACGCAAATTATGTTAGTGGGCAATTACCTGGTGATCTTAACCGGAAACTCGGCTCCCATAAGACGCGGGTGCGCTTACATTATTTCTTGCTAATCGGGCCCATTAATTTGGGGACTTTGGGCTTCTCGATGAGAAATTCACCTTTCAGTCAACCTATCCGTCTACTAAGTCGGTATTTGGTTTAGTCTTCCGTAAGGTGCATGGCCAATTCAAAGAACGTATCCTTCTATAACAAGCTCATAGCTTGAAACCTACGGAATAAGAAATCCTACCTAAAGAGTTTTATATGATTCCTGATACCGAGCGGGGCTCAACAATTCTTAAACGACAAACGCCTTCCCTGCTGAACCCACCGCCAACTGTTTCCTTGGAGTTCGTCAAGACCTTCACAAAAAGTAACTTTGCATAACATGACAGTAGCTCATTAAAAGTACAAGTGTAACCAATTAGAAATAGTGACAACAGCAATTACTACCACTTGCAACAATGTAACTGCAACAGCAACAACAACTACAACTAGAATATTGAACACTTGAATAGAGACTCCAAGAAGAAGAACTCAATCCATAGAACAGCAGCATTATAAATGTCTTTTGATGTAGCGCCACAACGGCGAACGACGAGCAGTTAACACCACAACTGACACAAAACCTAAGCGAAATGTGGTGTTTTTCGTTTGCTGCAGCTGGCAGCCACGAAGGGCATAAAAGTGTCGGAAATGTGGCGTGGCATGTTGCGCTCTTTTTTTCGAACAAACAATAAATTGACCGCAGGGCAAAAAGCGAAATCAAAGCAATAAATGTAGAGCTTCTTCCGGCTACATTTGAAAATCGAATGAAATTTGCAGTTACATCTAACGTTGCCACATTTCATGCCACATGCATGTTGCAACATCATGCAGTACAACGAGCGTTGCATGTAGCAGTACTTAGTTGCAAGGTACTACCAGTTTACGACTCATCATTATCTCCGCTTTTGAGGTTTTTTACAAGTGGCGGTGTTTTCTTTCTGAATTTGAAGCATAACTTTATCTTTAGTAGTCGTAAAGGGTGTGACGATTGGGGGTTTGAGTATTTTTTATTAGAAAAATTCGAAGAAAATTTGAACCCCGGAAGCAATTATAAACTTCTGTCGATTATTTTTACTTACAACAATAAAATAAAGCGGCTTATAATTTTTGGGTGTTCGCTGCGCTGGGAGGTGGAATTTGTAAAATCAAATAAAATAAAATAAAAAACAATAAAATAAAAGAAAAATAAAATAACCTAATAAAATAATAAATAAAATTAAATTAAATTAGATGTATATTGGAACGATTTTTCGTCATCCCTTGTCAATTTTTGTTTTGTTACAAACCAGTTTCGGCGATCCGCCATCTTCAGTGCATGTTTTCAATTTATGTTTTCGGAGAACGAAACCTACAAACCGAAAATTGACAAGGGATGACGAAAAATCGTTCCAATATACATCTAATATCCACCCTGTCGGAAAAAAAGAAAATCAAATTAACTAAATTAAATTAAATTAAATTAAATTAAATTAAATTGAATTAAATTAAATTAAATTAAATTAAATTAAATTAAATTAAATTAAATTAAATTAAATTAAATTAAATTAAATTAAATTAAATTAAAGTAAAGTAAATTAAATTAAATAAAATTAAATTAAATAAAATTAAATTAAATTAAATTAAATTAAATTAAATTAAATTAAATTAAATTAAATTAAATTAAATTAAATTAAATTAAATTAAATTAAATTAAATTAAATTAAATTAAATTAAATTAAATTAAATTAAATTAAATTAAATTAAATTAAATTAAATTAAATTAAATTAAATTAAATTAAATTAAATTAAATTAAATTAAATTAAATTAAATTAAATTAAATAAAATAAAATAAAATAAAATAAAATAAAATAAAATAAAATAAAATAAAATAAAATAAAATAAAATAAAATAAAGTAAAATAAAATAAAATAAAATAAAATAAAATAAAATAAAATAAAATAAAATAAAATAAAATGAAATAAAATAAAATAAAATAAAATAAAATAAAATAAAATAAAATAAAATAAAATAAAATAAAATAAGATAAAATAAAATAAAATAAAATCAAATAACAGAAAATAAAATAAAACAAAATAATTTAAATAAAATAGAAATCTGAAGCTACCTTGCATGCTACTACTTGCAGTCCTGTCTTCTTAGTGCTACATAATAGAACAAACGTCCGCCGTTGTTGACTAGGATACCGCACTGCTTATTAGTTTGTTCCGCATTTGATATTTAATGTTTTTGTTGTTGTAACACAGCGTCCCTCTCCATCGGCACGTCCTTTACCGAAGTTGTTATCAGCTTGTTGTTAAAAGAATCTGGTCCGTTGAGCAGCTTTGGCGTCGTTCTTTTGTATAACGGCGTTCAAGTGACGGGCGCTGACAAAGGAGCTTATCGACTAAGTTTCCGTGAAGATGTAGTCTGGACCTTCACATACGTGCAATCTGTTCGGCAGTGAGACTTCGGGACACCGTATACCTTCAACGAACTTCTCTTTGCGGTTTCGAAAACAATAGACTAATACACGCTCTCTTCGAACTTTAACAAGACATTTAAGATGAAGTTCCCGCCCAAGAAGAACCTTGGGCTCGGATGTTTCCTTTCAGACTCATGTACATTTCTTCCAGCAGCGATCCTAAAAGTACCTGCTTACCAATGCTAATTCAAACAACACTGAAATTACTATGGTCACAAGTTTCCAATTTGATTAGGTCATAACCATTAACTTTCAACGTCTAAAACACAAAAACATTCCTGCGGCCATTAAGCCGTCTCCGCCAATCGATATGTGCGACAAAGTGTCAAAAAATATTGGCATATTAAAATGCCAGCATAATGGCGATCTTGATGGCTCGCACGATGTCTACAAACTCGTCGCACATCCAAAGACCCGCATTCTTGCCTACTGACCTAAAAAACCAAACCGTAAAGGAGGCTTCTGTTGCAGCGACAAATGAATTTTGCAGTTAACCATTTAAGTACGGTACGTCATTGGCTGCCGCTGTCCAAAAAGGTAGGTCAAAGTTCACAAATGAAATGAGTTTGCATAAACAATAATGGAAATGTGTGCAAAATGTATGAAAATGATGTGAATCGCAATGGAAATATGTCAGTAACCAAATTTGGTCGCTTGTCTTGCCAGTGGCTCTAACTCTGTTGTTCAAAACCCTTTAAGGCTATTTTATGATCGTGTTGACACTCAAGTTCACTACCAAATACATAATTGGTCACTGATGAAATGGTTGTACGCTGCAGTTTAAGTGGTGCAGAGGACTGTTGGCTATGAGGAGGGAAAGTGAGTTTTAAGGGCATTCCCAGGTACATAAATTCATACAAACTAGATATATAAGAAATTAAAAGTATCTGACGAAGTTCTCCGTTTCGGTTTCAGTTGCAGGTTCGGTTATCGAACAGTTCGGCCTTTAATGTTAGGTCTCGGATACGGTGGCGCTTGGTTTAAAAATTCGGTTACCCGTTTTGGGACAAGGATGAGGAAAAAAATCGAATATTCGGTTTCGTCAGAAACTCAAGAACAAAATATTATGCTTGCTTCGGGTTCGGTTTCGGTTTCAGGCCAAAATTCGGGTCGTACTGTGAAAATTATAGGCGCGACTCGGTTTCGTCAGAAATTCGAATTTGCTTCGGGTTCGGTTTTAGTTAAGGCCATAAATACGGGTTCGGCCGGATACCAAACAATACCGTTTATAGTCATGCTGTAAAAACTTTAGGTATGATTCTATTTCACCAGAAATTCAAAAAAAAAAAAACAAGTAAGTAAAGGGCTGTCTTCGACTGTGCTGAAGACTCTATACCTTTCATGAATACGCATCTCGGTTCTAAGTGTTCGCTCCTTACTCACAATTAGTACAAATTCTGCAAAACTGTTAGTTTAAAGATACATATCCCAACCCCCATTTATCGGAACAATCGATTGTATGGGAGCTATGCGTTGTATTGCTCCGATCCTGCTGATTCCGACAAATGATTAATCTAAAATGGCGGTTCCATACCAAATTTCATCAAGATATCTCAAAAACTGAGGGACTAGTTTGCGTACAAACAGACAGACGGACAGACGGACACAGCTAAATCGACTCAGCTAATCGCCCTGATAATTTCGGTATGCTTATTGGTGGGTCTATCTCTTCTTCTTCTCATACTTACAAACATCGGACCAAAGTTATAATACCATTTCATGTTCATGAAAGGTATAAAAAGTAAAGCGTGTTTGTTTCGGGTTCGGATTCGGGCTTGGTTAAAAATTCGGGTTCGGTCGGGCACTAAAAAATCCGCAAATTACTTTACAGAGAAAATTGCTAATAAAAAACTTTATTTATGCACTTTGCAACATTCCACCTCGAAAGGCTGGCCATGAATTTGTCCGCAACCAAGTTCGCTTCAAATGTGGGAACTTCAATTTTGTTGAGTCCTTCGGATTGAAAAGTCGGGGAAAAAATGCATTTACAACTTTGTTCACTTTCACTCCACTTTAATAAACCATTCTTTTCCTTTTCATTTATAATTCTGTTTTAGATTTATAGATTTAAATGAGACGCTTCTACTTACCAAGAGCTGAGGTTGCAAACGGGCTGTGCTTAGAACTTTGATTTAGGGGTATATACCAGGAATGTTGGAGCTCTTAATAAGGGAAGGTACAGCTGATTGCCTGGTAGATATTCGTTTGGAGCCCATCGAGCCATTTCACGCCTGCAACAAGAGCCAGACAAGGATCAAAGTCGGGGTGTTGTATTTTTGTTGTAAAAGAGGCTGCGCCGCCAAGTTCTGTTGTTGTTGTTGTTGTTAACAGTGCTTCGCCCTGCCTAATGGGCTCGATCACTCTAAAGTTCTGACTTTCACGTCCCATAGACTAGCATCTCACATCGAAACGCACAAAAGCGAGGTTCTCCCCCAAATGGTTAATCTTCGCCAAAAGAGACAGACATTGAGGCTAAAGACCCCTCCTTCGATAAATTTAAAACGTCACACGGTCGCTGCCGCTAGTATGGCATCAAAATCGCGCTCGTCGACTCTAACGCCAAAGTGGGCAGGGCAGGAGTCTAAAGTTTTTGTCATTACAAACAACAACAACAAGGAGTCTAATCAGTTGCCACATGTAATTTCTTTCCACGTGGGCTGATTGGTTGACTTCTTAGCTCGAAATATGGTTATCCGTAGTACCAGGCTCGAGCTATATCAAGCTATCTGCCTCCTATCGGCAAGTGTTCGGAATTAACACAGCCGACGTGCTCCCAATATCTATACGAAACATAACTTTGTGAGAGCCTAGGCGTGTGGGACGTAAGGAAAGTTTGAGGTGGAGCAGCTGCGCACAACACCGGCAGCTGCTAATTCCTTCACTCGACTTGAGCATCTGACCACAAAGGAAATATTTCTCACGCTTTCTATAGCGCTCTGAAGAGACCAGAAAAACAATTGACACGATGTAGTATGCCGCTCAGCCTTAAAAAGAAGACCAAGTTGCGTACGGGCGCAATATGCCGCTTAAGTGACGGCTACTTTGAGGTTACGAAGGAATACAGATTGTTATTTAGAACAAAGGAACGGAGCCCAAAAGGCTTGCGATTGAGGAACTTAAGTTGCTCGCTGACAGGAAAAATGCCCGAAAATGACGGAAAACCCGTCGTGTTGAGCAAACATGTAGTACATGAATTGGTTAGCCCGACACATCAACTCATATGCCGTTAAACAATACCCACAAAGCGACTAATTGGAAAGCAACTGCTTTAACCTGATGGTGGGAAAGATATTGCATACAGCGCAACTAAGCCAATCATGCAAACAGTCTCAGATTTGGTTAAGCGGAAACACACAAAGAGGCCTTCTGCCGAATGAAGGCAATTCAAAGAACCTACGGTCATCAAAGCGGAAGCCATGTCACTCAGAGAGCTTTGCTGTCGAAGCCTATTAGTGTTAGCAGAGGAAGGAGAAGTTCGCCTTGAATTTTGTGTACAATTGAAAAAGGATTAGGGGACAATTGTCGCAGAGCAGGGATAACTGGCGGGCTTCAATGAACTTTGTTCAACCAAAATCCTTAGGCGGTTTAGAACCAATTAAAGAAAATTAAGAAACGTTACTCGCCGTGAGATTATAATTTCTCTAATAAGTTTTATCTTTAAGCTCTAGTACATATGCAGTTCTATTAGTTAGTATGCATGCGCTTTGAAATCCATAGGGTATTGTCAGCCATTACTGGGTACTTGTATTACCTGCGACTTGCCACAAGCAACGGGCCAATGATAATAACGCGGAATAAAACGCGCAGCTCTATACTTACAAATAGTGGCTTCATTTTATATGCAAAAGCACACAGCTACACATCCTTAAAATGTAAATATATACTTGAATAAATTTTCATGTAAATACACACACACACTCTTACTTCCTTATTTGCCTCTGCTATGGCACATCTAACATAGCTGCGAGCTCCAAACTTGACTCTAAATGCTGTATTTAAGCCATTTTTAGCTTATAAATCGTAAAATTCTCTATACATGGTTGTAAATTTGTGTAAGTTCAGCGTTGTGTTTATGTGTGTGTGTCTCATGTTGCATGCAACATAACATGTTGTTGTTGTTAATAAGTAAGTAGCAAACAATTTCTGACAAAATAGCTGACGGTGCTAACGGTTTCGCATTTAAGGGAATTTTCGCTCGATTGCTGGCAATAAAAATAAATTTACAAATCTACATATGTGTGTGTGTGTGTCTGAAAGCATACGTTGCAAAAATGGTTAGATCGCGTGCTCCGCTTTCGTCGTATTGGAGTATTTTTGAGCATAGCCTACTCCATCTCTCGCTTTGCTTGTGAGTACTCCGTGTGTAATTTTTTGCTGTTTTTGCAAAGTATTATCCAATAGGTGTTCCATGGATGCAAAAAAAAGTAGTACCCCGAGATGAAATAATAAATAAATAAATAATGCCAATTTCTTATATGAAAAAGGGCTAGTTCTAGAGTACTCTTACACTCTTTAATGAGTATTCAACTCATGAATTAACTGAGTACCCCCGTTTTCTGCAGGGTAATGCTCATTATTCCCTGCTGGGAGCTCAATAAGTAGTGAGACAAGTTTCTGGCTCAGAACTACATCTTAATTTGTCAAATAAAAACTAGTTCAATAGTAGCTAGGTTTAGTCTACACCGTTTCCATATTGAATTCAGAAAACATCAATTGAATTTCAAATGAGGCAATTGGATTTCAGAATTTGTCAATTGGATTTCAGAATAGGCAATTGGAATTCAGAATGTGTGAATTTGATTTCAGAAATAGACAATTGGATTTCGGAAGGCGTCAATTGGATTTCAGATAAAAACAAATTTATTACGCAAAGTTGGATAATAATAATACAAATTACACAGTTATCGCGAAATTCCATTTTTAAGAACACAATTACAACTGACCGGCACAAAATTTAGGAATTAATTTACTCCATAGCAAATAATTTTTGCATATTTTTCTTTATACAAAATCAAGTATTAGCATCGCAAAAACAGTTCGAAAGGTATTTTCTGAAATCCACTTGACGATTTCTGAAATCCAATTGACACATTCTGAAATCCAATTGTCTATTTCTGAAATAAAATTCACACATTCTGAATTCCAATTGCCTATTCTGAAATCCAATTGACACATTCTGGAATCCAATTGCCTATTCTGAAATTCAATTGACATGTTCCGAAATCCAATTTCCAAATCTGAAATTCAATTATCGTTTTCTGAAATACAATTGGAGTTTTCTGAATTCAATCTGGAAAAGGTGTAGTTCAAAACTGACTGTTGCGTAAAAAATCATCTTTCTAACTTTGTAAATAGCCTACTAATTTATGCCAATGTAACATGTGCTTGCAAAATTCCGATAGATGGCACTTGTAGCGAGATAATTAAAAAAATTTAAACTTACTATCAAATTTTTAGAAAACTCGTTGAAAACTGAGGAATTTTGTAAGCGGTTTTTAAAGAACTTCACCTTAACCTAGATTCTTCAAACTGTGAATAAAATTTATACACAAATGACGATGATATATGCCGCTACGAAAACTCCGTTAGATGGCGCATCCATCGCGTAATTTAAAGAAGTCCAAAATAATCGTATTAAAAATTTCGAAGCTTGCGAGCGATTTTTAAGTAACTTTCCCCTTTGCTTAAGCTAGATACACACTTCAAAACCCGATGAAAATGGAAAATAAAAAAAAATAAAATAAAAATTCCTCTAGTTAGCGCGGACTGAGATATTAAGAGAATTCATATAAACCGGAGGAATTCAAGATGGATTTTTACAAAAATCTTAGAGACTGCAAAATTTTTAGTAAATTTATACAAGATGAGCTGGTGGCATGACTTCGGGACCCAGGAACCCGTTGACAGTGCAACGCTCCAAAAACTTACGCTAGGTGGCACAGGTAGCGAGATAATTAGAAAACTCGTGGAATTGTGACATCGATTTTTATAAAAATTCTTGCTGAGCTAAACACTTTAAAACTTGGACAGATTTCACACGCCTGATATATCCTTGGAGAAAAATTCCGTAAGGTGTCGCACGGATCGAGATATTTAAACAAAAAGCAAAAACAAAAAGATAAAAGAAAAATTTTAAACATTTTAAAGAAATCAGCACCAAACAGGTGGCAACCTTACCTGAAAATTGTTCTGTTCTCCTACTGAATCTTGGCACTATGTGGAAAGTAGAATCTCTTTAATTTCATACATACTTCTTACCTCTTCTAAATTTATTTTTTTATCTTTCGCACCTTATTGAACTCTAAATGTGTGCAATTCCAAACTAATGAGTGCAATCACCGCTGATTTCTTTTTCTTTGAGAACAAAAAGCCTTAAAGGAAATTATATTGAGGTTAGTCTACACATACAGACACACATCCCATATAAACGCGCCCTTCGTGGTAAACCGCAGGCATTTACCACTTTTTTCTCGCTTCAACCACTCAATTCATATATGAATCGCTTTATTTTTGTAATTTACACCACTTTAGAGTAGACTTTTTAAACCGACCGTTAATGAGCTTTTAAACGTTTTGGCTGCATTGAAAAGTGGCAGTTTGAGTTGCAGTTTAGGGAATTAGAGGTCAACTGGGCAGGCAGAGAAATTGAAATTGGTGTGTGACCTAGTTGATGGTGACATGGAAAGTGTTTAAATTAATTGAAGTTAAAGGAAGGAGGCTAGAGAGCACTTAAAACAGACCGAGCTTGCCATCAGATGAAGATGATGGAACAAACTAGGGTTTTTTTATGAGAAAAGGGCTAGAGAATGATATAAGTAACGGAGGAATGGCTCACAGTTATGTATTGGTTTTTGATTGCGAGGATTCTTGAAGGTATATCTAAATTCGACTCCAGTTTGCTCAAGAAGATAAAAGCCTCGGATCCAAGTAGGACAATAACGAAGAGAAGTTCGAGGGAATTAGAAAAGCATAGCAAGAAGGACCAAAATGTGTATGTTGAGATTTTGGATTTGAAGAGTCAATGTGTATCTCAAACCGACTTAAGTCTCAAGTCAAGTTTCAGCCTGAAACTGAGGCCAGTCTCAAGTCTATTTCAGTCTCTAGCGGTCTCCAGCTTCGGGTTGAATGCAAACTCACGTCTTCAGTCTATACTCTCCTCCAGTATCAAGTTAACTTCTTCTTCTTCTACCTACACTATACTACATTCAGTAGATACTTTGTATATAGAGTATTTATAAATGTATATCTTAAGTAGAGTTCAGTCTCAAGCCAATTCCACGCTCAAGTGAACTCCCGCCTCGAGTCTACAATGCCCAGACGTCTGCAGTCTGAAGTCTTCTTCAGCCCTTAAAACAACTTCACCCTCAAATCAACGTCAGTGTCAAAACGAATCCAATATTAAGTCAACTTTAGTCAATAGTAGGCTGCAGTCTGAACTCTTCTTTAGCAACAATTCAATTCTGGTCTACTCTGCCTTCAAGTCTGCCAGTCTCAATTTGACATCATTCCCAATTTGAATCCAGCCTCAAGTTGACTTGTCTCTCAATTTGATTCCTGTCTCAAGTTGACTCCTGATTCAAGTTGATTCCAATCTCAATTTGATTCCAGTCTCAAGTTGACGTCTGTTTCAAGTTAATTCCAATCTCAATTTGACTCCATTCTCCCTCTCCCTAAGGGTTTACAAATTTAGCAATAATTTCTCAAGCCGGCTTCAGTGTCAAGCAGACTCCAGTCACAAGAAAACTTCTGTATCAAACGGGCACCTCAAGTAGATTCCATCTTCAAGCGGACTCAGCCTCAAGTCTATTTTAGGTCATAGAAACTTCAGCCTTAGTTCGAATACTGTCTCAAAACGATTCCAGTCTAAATTCTACACCACTCACAAGTCCAATTTGGTCTCACGACGAGTCCAATATCCTAATTCTCCTATAATTCAACCCCTGAATCAAGACAACTTAAGTAAATAGCCGTCTGCAGTCTCAAGTCTACTCTAGTCACTATTGGTCTCCCATCTGGAGTCGAGAAACTTACAACAGCCTAGGAAATCATGTCCTTTAGAGGCTCGTATATCGTGAATAGTTTTCTCCCATTCTCACATATAAAGATGGTGGGGCCAATCAGAATTATAGGCATTGAGGAGAGGCGCTAGAACACAGCTAGAGGTAGCCGATCGCTGTTATAAAAAGGAATATTGGTGGGTTTTAGGTGAGTAAGAACTCATCCAGCGCCTTTGCGATGAGATATTAAAGAGATTGTTTGGATTGTGTCTTCGGTAAGTTAGATTGTTGGAAATTCCTGTGGGGTGATATCTTTGCTAAATTGTTGTGATTTTTTCTAAAGAAAGTTTTATAGAATTGTTCAAGCTAATTAGTATAATTCTTAAGGGTTACGATATAAGGCTTCTGACTAAATCAAAAACCTGGTCAGCTCCTGGAAATAAAGAAACATCGTCGATCTAAAAATTGTCGAATAGAAATAGTAAGGTATCAAAGCTTCCCTCACATCGCACATTACCGAAAATAAGAAAAGGGTGCAAGTTTTTGTTTTCGATCTACCTTCGCCCATTAGCACATGGACTGCGCTTCAATTGCGAGAAGCCTACTAAAAATTGCAAGCTGTCAAGCCGAATAGACAAAAGTAGCGCAGCTAAAGTCTGGGAATAAATTTCCTACTATAAAATATTAGCCCAAATCCCAGCTCAAACTTATACTTAAACTGTCAGTCAACACGCGCTTGGAATTGTTGAGCGCACAGATGAACTAAGCGCCTTTGGCACATTAGGAACCACAAAGGCACTAATGAAGTGGCTTGCCAGCTTTTCGCACTTGATTGCTAAATTGAATGCAAGCATCCGTTTTAGACACACCAGCGGATGTGTGGCAAGAAACATCTTCATGCAAGGGTCATCAAGCTTCCACAGCCAAGTTAAGTTGGAGCGCTTTAACTGCGCACTTTTACTGTAGGCTAATTTAAGGGAACTTGAGCGAAAAGGAGGTAGGTAATCAAAGTCGCTTGCAACTAAAAGTAATATTAACAATTTTATTATGGCTCATGAGGAAGTTGCACGTGCAGTGTGAATGCAGCTCATTGAGCTGTAAGCGGACTTCATGCAGACGCGTGCTAGCTCAGCGCTTAGTAAATCAATCAAATATTCAACTTGTCTGCAGGACTCAAGAGGTGTGCCAAGCATTAAGAGAACTGGATATTGCTTTTGAGAAAGAAAATACTGCACAGTCGTCATAATTAAGTTCTGCTGGTCACCCTATGCAGGCTCACTCATATTGCTCGTATGTCAATTTGGACGCTGAAGCATTCGCAAACTAATGTTAAACGAAGCGTGTAATAGCCGCTTTGTCTTTCCGTTGACTTAACTTAGTTAAAATGGCAGCTCTGGGTAACCAATCATATGCTTAAGCATTGTCCAGTTCCCTCTTTTCAAAATCTTTCAGCATCCAGGCTGCACGGTGTAACTGTAAGCCCTTCAGCAACTGTCGCACTTAAGCAGAAAATATTTCACATTGCATTCGTTAGGCATCGCAGCTGTACAGTGGGCTATTTCGTGTAAAGAAACTGTCTTGCGAGTTTAATGCTTTTTCATTAACTTTTTCAGACCTCCAAGTATGAAATAAAAAACATCAACTTAAGCCTTGAAATGTTGTTGAACTCAATTTAATTTGTTCAATTTCTGTTCAGTTCACTACACATCTTTCTATTTCTCTTACTCCGCAGTTCTTTGACCTTTATCCCATAGGGTTGCATTTCTCATTTCGTTCCTTTTAACATTATTAAACTCCTACACTCTCATTTGCATTTTCCCTTTCGAGGTTTTAGATTTATTTCCACTTAAATTCACAGATCGCCTATTCACATTTCATTTTAGTTTATTCCTTTACAATATTCTATTTCACTTTGTTCCACTTTATATAGTTTTTTTCAAAAACTTTCACTCAATTTCATTTCCAGTTAATTACATATGTATCCATTGCAGTTCGCTTACACTTATTCCGCATCTCTTTAGTATTTAGCTTTCAGTTTTTCATTTCTCAGTGCGTTTCACTTCATATTATTTCACTTCTTCACAAACGTTTTAATTTTGGTTTCTTGCGTTTTTCAGTCACTGACTTTTGTGTCTTTTTTTACCATTTTGTTTCACTTTATTCCTTTTTTCCATCGTAATTCGCTCTATTTCATTTCCACTTAAGTACCCATGTTTCCCTTTCATTGCATTTAAACTTCCATTCCACTTTATACTATTCACAGCATCCCACTCAATTTCATGTTCCCTTTGTTGTCATATGAAATGTGTCCATTTAAATTCAGAGATATCGAATTCTCATTTCGTTTCATTTCATATAATTCCTTTTTATGCTGTTCTGTTGCCATTCATTCCATTTGTTGCCTTTTCATACATTTCATGCGCCTGATTCGCTAATTTAAGTTTCAGTTCACCGTCGTTTTTACTAATTTCGTTTTGCTTTATCTTTCACGCAGTTCTTTATTCTTGATCTTACAGCGTTTCACACGTTCTTTCGTTCCCCTTGCTATAATTTCACAGCATGCCACATATTTAAATGTCTGCCCTTGTGCTTTGGACTATTTTCCACATTAGTTCACATAACTCAAATTATCATTTCCTTGGTTTCATTAAATTTCGTTTATGCACATTTCAATTCTAATATCGTTCCGCATGATATTTTGTGTATTTCGACTTGAATTTTTTTTTAGACTCACAATTTTGTGCACTCATTTCATTTCACTTCATTTTCATCAATTTGTGTAGTTTCTTTAAATTTTCATTTGGGTTTCTTTTCACATAAGCTGACAGATTCTCATTCGCTTCACTTGTTTTCAGCACATTTTGTTCAGTAAGAACTCACTTTTCATTTCGTTCCACAGGATAGTTTTCGTATGTTGGCTGCTCTCTTTTCGAACTCACAGATATTTATATTTTTTGCACTTTACCTAATTTCATTCCATTTTGTTTCATACATTACATTTGAATTCGCATTTCGGTTCACATGATTTTTATTTTTTTGGCTTTTGGCTCCTTTCCCTTGAAATGCAAATACTGATTTCATTCCATTTCGTCCCATTTATTTGCAAGTCTGATTTCGTTACTCACGATATTTTGTGTCTTGGGACTTCATTCTATATTCACCGATGTTGATTCTCATTCAATATATTTTTCTCCAGCACATTTCAATTCTAAACTCGTTCCATATGATTTCCATATTTTAAGTGGTGTAATTTCGTCTGTTTCACTAGACTTTGTTCCGCAAAATTTCAATTCTCATTTCGTTCCACATAATATTTTTATTGTTGGTTCTTCTTTCCATTGATATTCTCAGCTTCCCATGCTCTTTACGTCTCATCTGATTTCATTCCATTTTTGTTTCGTTTCATATAAATTCTCATTTCGTTCCGCATAACTTTTATTTATTTTTATCCATTTTATTCGAATTTCCCACATGCATAGTTAGTCTATATTTACAAGAAAGACTCCACGGTACCCGTAGCTCCATCTATCGTGACCATCTGCTCAACCACGCCTATTCTCACCAGTTGACAGCATAGACATAAACTTCGCTACATTTCAAAGTCACACATAGCGCATTCCTATCTATTACTTCATAGCATTGGTTTTTGCCTCTTTCCCATACTTAGAGCGTAGTGAAAACCTTCTTATACTTCTCTTTTTGCTACATTTATGCAAATTTTAATCGTGTCGCAGACGTTGATATTATTTACGAGACAACGCAGAAGAGTTAAGTCAAACATGCATCTACGTAGGCATGTGTATGTGTATGCATGTGTGTGTGTGTACATATCTAGTATTTGTAGTACCATGGTTTGATTAGACTATTACCACAAACAAGTCATTAAATTTATTGCTGCCACTGATGTAGCTGTCGCCGAAGTTGGAGCTATACGAGTAGTTGGAGCTTAGTCGTATGCTACCCAGCGCACAATTAGTAGTCCTACAAACACTTAGAGATAGAGATTTGCACACACATACATATACACATAAACATATAGTGATACCTCGTAGTGAGTGCTTAGTAGCTACGTACGAGCTTAAATGCTAATGAGCAGCTTCGTACCTGGCTCATGCTCTTTTAGTCTCATTTACTTGAAGTCATACAATCAGCGCATTGTGTGCTGTAACCCTTTAGCCCTGCACTCCTGCGTTCTTTTACTGCAAGTGATTGGTGGCACTCGTTGTTTAATTAGCACTTTAAGGCTCTCGTATATCCAATTCATTTCTAATTATATAAACAAAATCCCATCAAAATCAATGTGCTAGGAACGTAGGCCATCATCTTTGTACTCACTTAGCTCAGTCTATGTATGTGTGTGTGTGTGTTTGTAAGTAGTAATTATCTTAATTTGCTGTTCTCTTTATATTGCATCATCCGCACGGATATTACTTGGCGTTGCATTTAATTTTTATTTGCTCATTTTCCTGTCACTTGAGGCGTTTGCCTTCCAAGTCACTTCATTCCTATGTCTTCCTCAAGGGTAGAACCATCAGTCAGCATGCGCCAAATTGAATTAAATCAAATGATGAAATGAACTCATTAGAACGCGCTCAATAGATATTTTATGTTTTAATTGCGCGCCAGCAGCAGCGATCTCTAATCGTTGCAATCTTAGATTTAATTTACTTACCTGTGTGCTGCAGCTGCGCTTGTCCGTGAAAACGGCTGTCAGTCTTCATTTTTGTATGGGTTCTAGTCCAGTTGAATGATGAGTCCATCGCAACGTGGTTTTAAGTAATGCTCTAATGACTATGATAAAATCCGGCACCACATATTTTTACCGTTTGATGCAATGAATGCCGTCATTGAGGCACAAGCTTCACCTCTTGCCCAAGAGGAACGTGCCTAACTTCGTTCTGGATATTGTAAGAGATTAAACTCTTACCTATCCAGACTGAACCCCGTTATTCCCAATGTTTTCCCGGCATGTGGTTTGTCTCCCCATGCCAGCAAACATCTACTCAACATAGCAGGCTCTTCTAGCACCAATCTCACTCTGGTCCAACCCTATTAAAGCTGCGAGGCTCCGTTAGAAGATTTTCTTTCTGAGAAATGATATTGCAAAGCCCTTTGAAATATTTCGTAAATTAATCAAAAGAATGTTGGGCCGAATGCAGTCGGTAAACTCTGTTCGATTTCTGAACTTTGAAGCCAAAAAGACTAAAATAATTTCAGCATTAGGCTTAATTCAACAGTTCCTGTTGCCTTGTTGTGATTGTTGTTGTAACCTCACTAACACTCCATGAAGGTTAAGAAGCATATGAATATGGGCAGTCCTTTGCTGTCATTGGTACACGCCAGTACGAGCCCCTCCTGTACTAGTCCCACTGCGAAGAGAAGAACTTCTTTGACCTGTGAAAACCTACGAGTCATAGTATTTAGAGGAACCTTACGATGTGCATACTTTCCTGTAAATATAGTTTAAAAATCTAACCGACTGGTACCCCTCTCCAGTAGTAAATATATGGAAGAGATCAGTGTGCTTTAAGTGTTTCCTCAGAGCACCTATGCGATTTCGTGAGTTCTACATTGTAAGTCTTCACTTCTTCATTAATCAGAGATCCTACTAAGTGGAAAAGGCATTCTTTTGAAAGAAAGAAAGAAAAAAAATTTGAATATATTTGATGGGACTGTTTCCCACGACAGCTAGGACTACATATAAGGCTATCGGCTGACCGGTTATTGATTTTTACTGAACTGCTATAAACCCAGTTATACACAGCGACATTTTTTGGACGATGCTCCGCTTCCTAGAGCTATGAGGAAGCATCTCCGTAAGCACTATGATGAGATCCGGCACCACATTACCTTGCCGTTTGTTCATTGTAACCATAGGCGGGCTCTAAATGACCTTCATACCGAGTCAGTAGACAGATCCCTCAGATCTAACCCTGTGAGCTCCGTTATTGATATCCAACCATCTGAAAAGCTGAAGAGGAGCGCGTCCTTCCGAGGGAGACTAGAGTCATGCTAACACAACTTTGTTTTGGAAATTTTAATAGGTTAAACTCTTACTTATCCAGACTCAACCCCACCATACCAAATACTTTCCCTCATTATACCAAACATCTCTTTACCTGTTCAATTAAACCTATCCTTCCAACACCAATATCTCTGTCCAATTTTCCAGTTTCATATTCGACCAACAACTGGAACTCCTCTAAACTCTCGAAACGAATTAATGCCATTACAAAAACTACAACAACTACTTATCTTAAAATACTCATATAATTGTGTTTTGTCCTATCAACTTCTTGAAGCTCACTCTCCCAGTATGAAAAGTTTTACTTTCAGCCGTAAAAAAAAAATTACATTTAAATGGTCAACAAAATCGCTTAATGGTAGTCAATATTGAGCTGGCGAACTCATCATTCAAGCACTTGTTGTTATACTCGCAGCCAGAGCTCTTCGCTGCACAAACCACTTCCTCCCTTCCAAAGGGTCAAGAGTAGTTTTGGCTTTTTAGAGGTGTCGGCTTTGCTATGAGCTAATGCGGTTAGGCGGCAGCACAAAAGGGGAGGAAGAACAAATAAATAATTGCTAGTTCAGGTTGCTAGTTGCAGTTAATAACAAAAAAAAAGAAAGAAAAAAGCAAAAAACAAAAAACAAAAAAAAAATGGCTAAACAATCGAGAATGTGAAGTAAAGATAAAAAATTGTTCATAAACAAGCAAAGAAAAAAATTACAAAATAATAGTATTGAAATTGCTTTGAGAAAATGCATTGTTAGAAATCCATTAATCATTTGTGTACTTTGGGGCCATTGTGGGTCATAGCTTTGTGGTAATTTTTGTGGTTAGTCTTCTGCCTTATTTAACAACAGAAATATATGTATATATCAGTGTGAGTGTGTTTGTTAAAGAAATGCAATGAAAGGGAGGCAAAGGTAGCAAGAAAGCGAGAGAGAAAAAGGAAAAATTAGCAACTAATAATGATAAACTAATTGAATAAACCTCAAAATAGCTAACTATAACTTATAACTACAAAGCCGAAACAAAATACCGAAGTGAAAGCGAATATTCTTTGGTCTTTTGTTGTTGTAACCGCAAAAGCACTACACCAAGTTTAGATTCCAGCCAACTTATCGTGATCAAAATGTTGCTTATACTCGTATCTCGAGTCTTCGGATCGTGGATTGTAGTCGGCTCTTTCGACGGACATAGTTTACCTGTTGGTATATTCTTAGCTCCTCTAAACCACTGGGGGTTTTCTTCGCTCTTTGACTATTCTTTGATCAGCTAAAGCTCCCACTATCAGTATGTTTTTCTGATTGTAGCACCTTCTAAGCGAAATTAGTAGGCAAATCTTCGGTTAACTATGCAACACTCTTTCCAGAGTTGTGTGGGTTAGAGAAAAACATCCTGGTTGAGGTGGATTAAAATTGGGATGCCACAGGGTGGCTCTACATATCGAAAGTGGCTCCCTAAGCAGAGATGATAATACCATGAATTCTTACGCAAAGGCTCTGCCATTGATCTAATATAATCCAAAATAACCAACCACCTCCTGTGTCTCCGCATTTTCTTTACCCACCCACCAAATCTACAGCCAGCCTATTCACGAAATGGGCTAAACCAAAGACTTAAATGGAGGAAATCGCAAGCCTCCAAAAGCAATATAAGGCGATCCGACATAATACAACTCAGCCGTTCGAAAGAAATGTACACCGTCGGGACCTGTTGTTGTTGTTATTAACAGTGCTTCGCCCTGCATAATGGGCACAATAACTACGAGAATCCTATTAACCTATTACAATATCCAGAACGAAGTTGTGCTAGCATGACTCTAGTCTCCTTCGAAAGGATGCGCTTCTCCTCATTTGAGGTGATTGGATATCAATTAGCATCTTAAAGATTTTGTGAGCCACAAATCAAAAGCAATGGATGTTATAGCGCTCAAATTTAGTTTGCGAGTTATCATTGCTTCTAGAAAAATATTGGGTGAGAATGCGTTAACCATTACTGACCACGCCCACTTTTTTTGCAACAGTTGTAAGGTTTTTTTTCAAGATTTCTACTATAAAAAATCTGCACTATCTTCTGGGTGTGTGAAGAAGGTTCACTGATACTTAACTTAAAACTCTCTGGTCAAAAATGTGCAAGTATATAAAATGGGCGTGGTAACACATCGTTTTAATTGAACTTTTCAAAATACTTCTAAAACCATAACTCGCAAAAACATGAGCCAATCAAAATTATATTTGGAGAAAATATGACGAGAACTTCTGGCAGGAGACAGGAATAAGGATAATGAGGCAACCTGCCGCTAGCTCTACCATTTTTGACTTCAGCTCTTACAGGAGCTTGGTTGCAATTATAACGGCATATTACGTGGTATGAACAAATATCCCAACTGGGTATAAAATGTTCACCTTCACCCGAACTTAGATTTCCTTACTTTTTTGTTTTGTAATTTAAATTTTTGCAAATTAGTAATGACACCAAAAGTATTTGTAGCGAAGTCGTGACTATTCGCCAGTTTAAATTGGGTAATCTGGTTTCATTAAAAGGAGAAATAAGGTGTTCAATTCACACTTAACTACACATTTACATGTGTGTAAATGTATATATGTTAACATATATGTCTATGTAGCGTAAGTTGTACATCTTCGTACATATATTTCGGTACGTACTAGGCCTGTAAGAAAAAGGGCGAGAGTACCAAGTACTCGTGACAGTTTGTGTGGGCTTATGTATGCGACTCGAGGAGGGCTCTAACTAGCCGTACGTAAACTTATTTATAATCGTAACCGTAACCGTAACCATAACTTTAACCGTAACCATAACTTTAACCGTAACCTTAGCCGTAACCAAACCCGTAACATCATCCTCAACAGTGACCATAAAAGTGACAATTAGAGTAAACGTAGTTATACTCGTTACTGTAATCATAACCGTAACCTTAGATGAATGAGTGCCCGTAATCGTAAAAGCAATCTTAACTAAAAAAGTATTGTGTCCGCGAACTTAAACTTAATGGTAACCATATCCGCATCCGCAACGGCCACAATACATAAGGAAAATAATTGTCAATAAAAAAAATCAAATGGAGAATCCTTCTAGCCAACAAAATCTACATTAGGCCGAGTAGGCAGTTGAAAAGGAGAGTCCTCTATCGATCAGCATAGATGGCAAGTAATCGTAATAATTACTAACACCGTAACTGTAGCCGTGACCGTAACCGCAACCGTTACTGTAATCGAGCAAACTTTTCACAGTGACAAATCTGTTTTGACAGACTTCCATTGCTGCTCAAACCGTTTTCCAGTAGTACAGCGATTCCCGCATCCAGTGCCTACCAAATTGTTAACAGTGGCATATCCATTTTGACAGACATCCATTGCTGCTCGAACTGTTTTGCTTAATACAGCTGCTCTCGAACTTTTCAATGAATCTTCTAACTACACCCAGTAGGAAAACTGCGTGTACGTAGAAAAAACATTTTTAATATTATATAGTAGTTAATTAATTATGATAATGTTCCCTATTTACGAAAGATGCAATGTGAAGAGCGGGTCTAAGCGCTTTTTAGTTTGTTGGATACGTAATAGGCTACCTCATATAAAATGCTATGGTGTGAAAGGAAGAGTAGCGCCGTCAATAATCGATGGAACGGCGCTCCGCTGGTCATGTGCTGAGCGCAGTATGATTGAAGTGGATCGTTTCAAGCTGTTTGGAATAGCTAGAAATGGTTTTCTGGGGGCTAGAGAAAAATCTGAGTTTTCGCAATCAGAAATTTTTAAAGCTTTCTAAAGACAAGCAAATATCAAAGAAGCGGAAGTATGCGGATAATACGCTGGTTGCAACCCCTATCGCCCTCTACGTTGCTTATTCTTATCACTTTCCCTCAAGATGCTCAACAAGTTGGTTACATTCAATCGTCGAACGTGTTCATTGTTGACAACTCGACTCCTAAAGACCGGTGTTTCTTAATGATTAGACCTAAGAAGGTTAAGTGCCAGTTAATGATGAAGACAATGTATTGGCGTTGGAAGCTGGTGTATTCAGGTAGAATGTAGCAGAAAGCTTATGTGCGCAGGATAGCTAAAATAAGCTACAACAAAAATACAGAAATAAATAGGGAGCTACCCATCTTACACTTTCTTTCATCGCCCCATTTTTTCAAATTTAGAATGTTTATGCGAAAGAAAGCCAGTTAATTGTATGGTTGAAAACCAAATTGAATTTGAAGAAAATTTCCAACTAACAATTACACGCTGCTCGAACGATATCTATATACATACAAACATAGCACAAAAGGCATATGTTTGAAGCGTCAAAAATGTATAAGCCTTCATATTTCATATGGAAGAAGTACGTTGACTCAACTCATATGCGCATGCGCAACAGCCTCGTATGTAAGTAGCGTCATATGCGCAAATATAAGTTTGCGAGTTATGAGGGCAACTAACTACGCCAAATTTATTTAACTTCGCAAACTCTTTTTTGTTTATTTTTTTATGCTTTTGGGCCACTACTTTTCTTTTTGCCAACTCAATTTTTGTTTTAAAAAAAAATTTTTTTTTTCTACTTTCCCAATTTAATACGCCGCTGCTTTGCTCTCAACCCGCATTTAAGCATTTTTAATATTTTTTTCATCTTTTTTCCCTACATTTATGTGAGTTTAGCAACTAATAAGCACATTTAACATGGTCATAAATTAACAGCCAAACCGGCAAAAGATATCGCATAAATATGAAGATACCAACTGACTGTAGCCACATCTAGGCGTACGATACGGTTTGAGTTTCGAGTTTTCCAGCATAAAAAGTTGTTCAATTTGTTTCAAACATATTGACCTAAATTATTGCCCCAACCTATGTAAAATCGAGCTAGCAAATGTGCATCCACAGTTGAATAGTTTACTAGTGGGAGGAACTGGTAAATGTGGCTAGTGTGAATAGCCTCATGCGATATGGTCAGTTGAGCTCACTATTCGGCACAGCAAACAAGCTTAACTTGCGTAGGTGTGAAGGCGGAAGTGCGGACAGAAAGGAGACACAAAGTGCTTTAATTTATTTCTAAGAAACTTATCACTTTGTATAAAGGTTTAAGAAGTTAGCTTGTCTCAATATTATTGAACTATGAGCTTGCAGGTAGTGTCAATATGGGCTTACGTTAGGAATGTATCAAACTTGTAGGTACTGGTACTAAGGGTTGGGTTTGTGCGTATTTGATATTAATATATTCTAATAGTATCCGCATAGTATGATCTCCAAAAGTCAGGTGCTAATCGGAATATAATCTTTTCTATTCATACCCTGCAAAAAATGCGATTAGTCTAGGATGAACCCGGGATAAGTTGCAAAGGAGCATGCGACCAATGCCAGTTTTGAACTCTTTGTATGGGTTGAAGTGATTTCTTTTGTATGAGCATGTCCTATTAAGAGACTAATTGGTCCATTTCATGCCCAAAAGGGTAGTGTCGGATAGATTCCCTTTGTTCCCCTACGGGTACAGTCGGAAAAGTTTGCTTGCAACATCTAAAAGTAGACTAGAAATTAAAATCGACTTATCCCACTATGCCTATAACGGAATAGTTGGGATCAATTGTAGCCCACTGTAGACGAAAGGTATTGCTCCCGGATAACTATCTTTAGAAATCAGTCCCACGATCATATTCCATTATATAAAGCTTCAACATCGTGCGCTTCAGCCACTTCAAGCGCTGAGTCCTTTCCCTATATGACCCTGCTACTAAACTAAAGACACCAAATGTTCACTAAGTTATTCCATAATCCCCTTTCAATAATGGCGGAGAAAACTGCATGACCAGAAGCCACACAGACTTGGACATAGCTGGTGGGTTTGCAAAGATTCCGGCAACACCGTTGGATTTGACTGCTCAGTTCCGGTTTCACTGGATTCACACCAGACCAAGATGTATCGACAGAACTCAAAGAAATCTTTAGGTCGGTTTTTGGCACTGCAACAACAAAGCTATTTGTTTGTGTACTGCAAATAGCCCGAAATTAATCTGTCGAGATGGTCGGTTTTTCATTGCACAAAGACGAAAGATGATGGTGTTGTTGTTGTTTAAAATAGGAAAAACACTTCACGAGGACTCTAGTACTAGTCGAATCTTGTTGCTGTTGTAGCAGCACTTCGCATAGAATTGTGGAAAGTGGCGTAACGGACTAAACAGGGTTATACTGATATTTGCAGTCCTTAGCCGATTATTAATTTGGTACGCTCATAAGACTAGCACTGACTGCTTTAGAAATAATTTCGCTGATCCCGCAATCGGTGTTCATTTAGTTGCCTCTCACGACTGGAATACCTACCTGCAGTATTTTCTTAATCCCTTAACCCGCTTGGTTCCACATCTAGTTTTACAGTCACAACATGTTTCTACTAGTTCAAGTGCTAGCCCTGAACTAACTTTTGGTAAGTAATCAGAGATACTCGTATAGCTGTTGGTTAGGCTAGGCTTATCGGAAAAAGAAGAAGAAGAAGAAAAATATTCCAGTGCCGGAAATAAAAACTGGGTAGACTGGGTTCAAAAGGCTGATTGGTTAGAAGAGAAGAAATCTGAGAAAAATAAGAGTACGAAGAGAAGGAGCTTGAAATATGGAGCATAGTTGAGAAACCTATGAAAAGGGGATATATAGGAGGAAAGTCCGCAAGGTGGCGCATGAAGAAAGATATACGAGTATATTAAATTCGGCCAAAACCGTGAAATGTCGGGATAATTATTAAAAAGTAACTTGAAATTTAAAAATCAGTTCCGAATGCGTTAAAAATACAATATTTCAGGAGCGGAAGTGAGTCCGAAAGATGACGTAAAGCTTGGGATATTAATAAAATACGCTAGGTGGCGCATGTATCAAAAAAAATTGTGGAAGTTCGGGATCAATATTTAAGGAACTTAGAATTAATAGGTGGCGGGGCGCGACTTCGATAGCTGGCGCAACGATCGAGATATTTACAAAATCTGCTACGTAGCGGACTCATACCACATTTCAACCAAATTTCTCAAAAACTGAGGGACTAGTTTGCGTTCAAACAAACAGATGGACATGCGGGCGAACAGACGGATAGGCGGACTTGGCTTAATCGACTCAGCTCAACGCCTTGATCATTTCGGTTTACTTATTTTCTCCTCCGACTCTTCTTCTTGTCATGCTTACAGACATCGGACCAAAGTTAAAATGCCATTTCAAGTTCATGAAAACTATGAAAATATACCGCAAAATGGCGCACAAAGCATAATAGTTAGAAAATTCATATTAAGGTTTCCATGACGGATGGGAAGATTATACAGAAATTGTATAAAAAAGCTATATGCAACAAAAAACAACAAAAACTTTTTTCCTAATTAGACAATAGGCTTCATCAATTTTTGGCATGAATAAAATTCAACATCGAAACCCAATGGGAATCACTACCTTTTTGTTTAGAAAAAGTTAGTTGCTGCTTTTTGGTCTATTTATATAAAGGGAGTCTATAAAATTTCTTCATAATCTTTCAATGTTTTGATTTTTTTTTTTGTTTTAACGATCGTAAAACTAATAACACATTTTTTATTTTCTTTCTTCTTATTCCTTAATCCATTGTCCACATATTTTACTGCGAAAGAAAGGGAAAGCTTGTAACTCGTTTAACTTCACTGCTAAGCTCATCAACCCATTTTTTTTGCCAATAATGACACCTTCTTAATTACCGCTATAACTTTCTGAGCCATTTGTGGTCCACACTCGTTCAAACATTCAACAATGTATAAATGAAATTTGTTTTTATTTTTAGCATTTCATTAGCTCTTTAACTTCTCAACTTTGTTTTTTGTATATTCAAATTGTATATTATTTATTTGGATTTCGCTGAGCACTAATTAATTTTGTACAGCTAGTTTTGAAATGATATCAGTGGTGAAGTGGAATAAGCTGCGTAAGAAATGATTTTGGCATCGAGCTGGATTTGCTAATAAAACTTTTCTCCCTTTGAAAAAGCGTTCAGCAAATAAAGTGTCTGAGAATTCTAAGCATTGCGCCAAGCCGACCAGTAGGCCATTTTGAAAAAGTTTGTCTTAAATAACTTAAATATTTAAAAACGGTATTATAGTCCCAATATTTGTCAATATGAGGAAAGTCCTATTTCTAAGCCGATATGCAATGAACCTGATACCCTCAGAAATTTTGCATGCAGCTACATTTTACATAAAATTGTTGTGCTTAGAAAGGTATTTAAATCACCTTTCGAAAACATACACTTTAAAAATTTTATATTACACTGAAACATTTGCTTGCTAAAAATAAAATTTTAAGCTGTGGAATGTTTAAAAAAAGCGGTATTTTAGTTTTGAGATATGTTATATATATTAAATAAAGCTTTCAAGAAATTTTTTTAACACTTGGCGTTTCCCTATTTAAATTAAAAAATTTTATTTAAAAAAAAAAAATGTTCAGAGTAATATAAAAATTTTACAGTGTATGTTTCCGGAAGCTGATTTAAATACCTCTCTAATGGTACAAGGATTTTTCAAATCGGTTGATCCATTACGTAGTAATTACAGCTTAAAGTACCCATTACCGTCCTTTTTTAAATATTTCACAGCTTGCCACGCCCACAATTTATCGAAAATGCAATTTCTAAAAATGAGGTTGTGTTTGTGTAGGTAAAATTCACCTATACGCAAAATTTCATCAAAATCCAAGAGGGTGGGTGTCAAAATGTGCCTTTTTCTATAGGTGTTGATATGAAATTAATCATATATATTATTCAAAATTTAAAAACTAAGTTTTACAAACCGTTTTCAAAAAATAGAATGGGTTTCTTTTCATCGTTTTTAAACTGTAAATATAAAAAACAAATTCTATTAAGGGGGTTTCCAATATACCGAAAAAATTAAAAAAAATTTTTTTTAATATTTTAGAAGTCGTTTGAGTAGGTATTCAAAATTCGAAACGTAATGTAACCTTTGTCAATGTTTTTGTTGTAACCTTTCAAATGTTTTTTAAAAAAAAGATTCGAATTTTTTCAAATTTTTGATATATCTTAAAAGAGCTTTAAAAATTTTTAGGAAAAAAGGAAATTTCACAACTTTTTTAACTTGCACCTTGTATTAAAAATGCAAATGGTGGAAAGAGTTTTGAACAATTTTTCCGGTTTTTTTTTTAATATTTTAAAATTCCAATTTTAGTTGAAATTTTTTAAAATATTTTTCAAACAAATTACATTTTCTTGAGATTTAAAAATTTTTTTGGGAAATTAAAAAAATGGTATGATACCACAAACGTCATACATACTTTAAAAAACTTTTCAGTATGCACATTTGTAAAACGTGACACGAAATAACGAAAATATATGATACATCAAAAATTGCGAAAAAAAATTTTGAAAACTTTTTAAAAAACTTGGCCTTTTAAACAAATTTCCATTTCAAAACTTTATCAAACATTTTATATTTTAGTACAAGGTGCAAGTTAAAACTGTTTGGACATATTTTAGGGTTTTTGAAATATTTCTTGGTTATTTCAAAAATATGAAATGTATATTTCAAGACGTTTATCAAAGATTTTGGTTTCGAAATATCCTAAACCTGACAAAATATGGCCAAAAAGGTCAAAAAAAAAATGTCAACTAAAATTGGAGTTTTAAAATATTAAAAAGAAACCGGAAAAATTGTTCAAAACTTTTTCAATCATTTGCATTTTGAATACAAGTTGCAAGTTAAAAAAGTTGTGAAATTTCCTTTTTTACAAAAACATTTCAAAGCTGCTAAAATGTTTGAAAAGATTTTGATTTCTTTTAAATATGGTATCAAATTAAAAAACAAAAATCAAATTGCGATTCAAGTCCGTTAAAAAAAAATTTCAAATATTTGAAGAAAGTTTTGAAATTTGTTTTTAAATATTAGTTATGAATTTGTTTATCTGATTTTTTAAATAAAAACTAATGTTTCTCAACACTCAGAGAAGTATCTAAGCTTTCAAACTGGTTTTTGTTTTTTGTGAAAATATCCCATAACCTCATAGTTTGTCGCTTCAACTGGGAAGCAGCAACCGCATATCACATAACTGCTGCGCGCTAGAAACTGAGACCGAGCAAGAAGCCATAGCTTTGCGGTTCAATTACAAACGGAAATTCAAGCTGTGCGGTAGCAACTAAAAAAAAAAATTCGAAATACCATTGTTGGAAATTTTCTAACAACAATAACAAAAGCGAAGTGTACTACAACAACTACAAATACCATAAGCAGAGTACAAATGAGCAGAATAGTCTCAGCCATCAAAAGAATACTGGGATCAATGGTAATTGTTAAACAGTAGTAACAACAAAAGTAACAAGAAATGTATTTGACACGACAATGGGACGAGTACGAGACTCATAGAATTACAGCAATCATGCTTACATGCAGCGGTATATGTACGAATTTCTATGTACATTAGGGTATGTAATTTTTTTCTGGAACGATTTTTTTCGACTTTGTTTCATCAGCTCCGCTTAAATCTCCTATTCTCTCCGATTTCCTCCTTTTTCATCGTCTTTATCTTTTACTCTTTAATATTTCAGTCAACTATTTACGCTCTCCTTTACTTGAGTTTCATCTTTTCGTGCCTTTTTGGTTTTTGTTTTGTTTTGCTTATCTCATTATCTTTATCTTCCTCTCTACATCTCCATGTCTATTTCCCTGTTTCCCTTCTCTTTTCTTTCTCGTAATACAATCGAAAAAAATAGCCATCAATGCCACCTTTACTTCAAATGTGAACGAATTCGGCCTGTTTGAACTACAGCGCCACCTATCGGGTTTTTTCATCTTATAAAAACTTTACTAGAGCATTCAAAACACGTCCGCGTGCATGTCTTTCGGCTTTTGAAAAAACTGTTTTTCAGAGAAATGCCTTCATATTACCTTGAACCGAAGATTAAAAAAAAGGAGTACCCACCCTAATGCAGTTGTAGACATGTGACAGCAAATGGTTTATTCTATGGCGTCGGCGGCTCCTGAGTTCGCTTGGGAAACTGCAAAAGTTCTCTTACCTTAAGGCGCATCTTGTGAGCGCCACGTAAGCACAGAACATGCCAGACTTACATGAGCTTCGTTGTCTATGTATTCCTAAATATATATGTACATATGTATGTTTGTGCGTGCGTGAGTTTGTTTGTATGTAATTTTTTCCCAGTGACCCACTTTTGCAGCAGCAACTCTCAAAGCACAAAGGCCACAAACCAGCTATCCAGTCATTGCAGCATTCCGGCTTTAAAAAAAATGTAATTCTTGTTGTTGTTGACAAAAGAAATTCAAGAAATGGAGTTGCATACATATGTAAACATATGTGGCTATGTTTATATGCATTTAGTTATGTACATTCTTTTGTGAACTCGTATAATTAATTTCTTGATCAAACAGAGCTTAATTGTTAGAAACAGGTCTATTAGAGATAGTAACTTAGATAGCGAGCATGGGAGGTGTTTCTTATTTGAACATGTGGTTTTCTGCTTTTTCCGCTCTCTTTTTTTAGTTTTCCTTTTCTTCCACTTTTTTTTCTCTTTTGTTGTTGTTTTTCTAATACTGAAAACATTCCAAAAACGATGTGGGATAGTGTTTCCCGACCAAAAGGAATCTACCGTATTTAGACCCGACTGCAGTGGCAAATGGTTTTACGCTTTTTCTTGTCTTCTGTTTTTTTTTGCACTTCCCATTTTCCTTTATTACATTTGTATTATTCATTTTCCGACCTTATTTTCTTCTTTTCCTCACCTTCCTTTAATTTTTTTTCTTCTTTAATAGTTCTTCTTTTTTAATCCAACTTACACTTTATTTCTTTTTCTTTATTTTTCGTTATAAATTTTTCATCCCTTACTTTCCGGGAACCGTTTTTATTTTTCCTTCTTCTTAGTTTTGTTAATTTTTCCTTACGTTTATTTTCTTTGTTTCCTGCTTTTTCCTTTTGTTTTTCTTTTTATTTTTATTTTTCTTTTATTTTTTTTTCTTCTGTTTCTTTTTATTCTTCTTCTTATGCCCTTTCTCATTCTCCATGTTTCTTTTTATTTTCGTTTTGTCTCATCTCTCGATAGCCTCCACAATCTATAGGAGACTTCCATTCTTAACTGCTTTTTCTTATGCTATTTTCAAGATTTTTTTTCTTCATCAGGCTCTACACATCCTCTTCCCTTTCTTCTACTTCTTCAATTGAGGTTCACTTTTCTTCTTCTTTGTTTTCATCCGCTGATTCTTCTAAGTTTCCTGAGCATTTGCCCTCTTCTTAGTTGAGTAATTTCAGTCTGTTTTCCAATATTCTTTTTTTTTCTCTCTTTTTTCTATTCCCTGTCCTCTCTGTTCACTTCTCTTGTTTTCCAATAAAAGGATAAGAATTTTTTAACCTCTTTCTTTGCTTCTCGTCTCTCTCTTTTTGCTTTCCTTTTCTTTTTTTTTTTTACCTTTTCTTTTTATTTGTATTTCTTTCCTTTTCCTTCTTTGCTTTTCTATTCGTTTTGTTTCTTTTCTTTTCTTTTCTTTAGCTTTTCTTTTCTTTTCTTTTTTTTCTTTTCTTTTCTTTTCTTTTCTTTTCTTTTCTTTTCTTTTCTTTTCTTTTCTTTTCTTTTCTTTTCTTTTCTTTTCTTTTCTTTTCTTTTCTTTTCTTTTCTTTTCTTTTTTTTCTCTTTTCTTCTTTTCTTTCCTTTTCTTTTCTCTTCTTTTCTTTTCTTATCTTTTCTTTTCTTCTTCCCCCTTAGTATTTTCTTTTCTGATCTCTCTTGCTTTTTGTTTCTTTTCCCTTAGTCCTTTCTTTCTTCTTGCGTTTGGCTTTCCCTCTATTTCATGCTTTCATTTTTATTCTTTTTTCGTTTTTTCATTTCTTGTAAACTCCTCTTTGGGTTCTCTTTTCTTTTTGTTTCCTTCATGCTTCCCTATTCCCCTTCCATTTTTCATTCCTACTAATCCACCTAACGTATTTCATCCTAACTTTCTATTTGTTAGTTCTACTTGACTCATTCTTCCTTTTCTCCTTATCCCTCCTTCACGTTTAAATAATCTCCTGTTTATACCACGCCTTTTTCCCTATCTCCTTTTATCACCTCGTCGTTTTATTTATTCATTCTTTCTTTTTTTTTTCTATGTCCTGTTCTGGCTTTTCTATTTTCTTCTCTTAGCTTACATTCTTTATTTCCTTTTCATCCTTTTCTTTGGTTTTTTCGCTTTGTTTCTTTCCTTCTGCTCATTATTCCTCCTTAGCTGAACTTTCATCTTGTTGGCTTGGAAGGACTTTGTTAGGAGGACTTTGCCAATAATCTCCTCGGAGTTCAGTGTAGGCCATCCTCCAATGAAGCGATTTCGTAAGATGAAGAAAATTGAGAGCATTCCATCCGAGAGGAATCTTCTAAATGCCTCTCACGGCTAAAGACTACTGCAGTCAAAAACTGGATGATTTGAAACTACTTAGTTTTCCCGAGGGGTGCATATATTACTATCTTAACGTTATTCCAACAAACCACGGTGTACCCCCCAGCAGCGTTCTTCTTCCAACTGCATTTAATTAGCGTCCAACGTGTGACTAAAATATCTAATTATGGGAAGCTCTAGCAAATCTGCAAATTTTCGCATGCTAAAAAATAAGAAAAATTGTTTAATTCAAAAAAATTTATTTCCCAAACTGTAGAACTAAAATAAAAACAATTTCCTTCTAAAATTACGGTAAATTTCTGTTAAATTTCACACACGGCCGCAAACCAAAAACAAAAACTGAATGAAACGAAATAAATTGCTTGCAACGGAGGAGATGAGCCGGCAATTGGAAAAATGGAAAAAAGCCTCTAAACGCTCATTCAATGAAGCCGGTTGATAGTTATTGCAACGAAGCTTGAACCCGAAATGGATGATGAGTGAAGCCCAACCACTTTTGAGGTATGAGGTGCCGGCTTTACGGGGGAAAAAAGGAAGGAAGACGTGAAAAGTGCCACAGCATGGTTGACAGAATTGGAGCAACTTCGTGGCGTTGCAGCAGCAATATTTGCAGTTTGTGTGCCAGCAAGAGAACAACAACGGTTGAATAAATTGATAAATAGCGGGAACAGGCAGCAAGAACTTGAAGGCCAATTGTGTAGCGACAGCGTTGAGTCGTTAAATAATTGGTAATTGTTGTTTTACTACTAAGAAGATAGTCGCAAAATAGAGGCAGTGGGTGGCCCAAAGTGGACGCCTGGGCAAGAAATGTGATGATGCAGGTAAAGGCGAGTGTTCGTTTGAGTTTGGTTGTCAAAAAGAGTTCGATGTTCGTTGCGAAATATGGGTCTAAAAGCAGGCAACAGAGCCCGGTCGACTTAAATTCACACTTAGCCTACATAACATAAGTTTAAGACTTCGTGTAAAGGACTTCTCATATAGCGTCCTCTGGACTTCAGTTTTTGATGCGAATTGGCTTAGAATTTTTTTTTTTTTTTTCAAAGGGATTTACCTAAGAAATCTTCTCGCAGTTTTACAAAAGTCCAACAATTTTAAGGTTCTTCGGTCAAAATAAGCGGTACGTACCAACTCAATTTCTCCGACTACATTTTTGTTTTGTCCTTTGAAGGCTCAAACATGGGTATGATACCTTCCACCTGTCACTATCAATTAAACAATTTTCGCACGCTAGGTGGCACTGTACAAACATTTCGAGGTGAGTCAGTCTGAAGGTTCGACTGGGTCATTAAAAGCGATCGATTACAGCTGGGATTCGATCAAAACGTGCTTGTACCGGAGCTCAGTTACGAAATATCAGAAGAAATGTCTAGACGAGGTCGTATGGGTAAGGGGGATGATTGTCAAAAGCTCTCTGCTTTTTGGCTACTAAAACCAATCCTCCACAAGCGTTGTAATCAATAGCATATGGAGAGACCAAAGTATGCACAGCTCAAACAATTTCCTTTACAGAAGGCAATTAGGATCATATCTCCAAAATGGCCTGGTTTACTCATAGTAAAATCTTGCAAAAAAGAAGGAAGAACAGCTATATTGGCAAGCTGAAGAGGTCACATTGACTTGGCCCTCAGGTTATTGTTATTGTGCCATTATTTAGGTCTTTCTTATTCATAACTACGGTCCCAAAAAGAGAGATATGGATATTAGCTGATTAGGGTTCTTGAATACGTCGCCTATACGGATGGCAGCATAGAGCGTCAGGCTGTAGCTTCCCAACTAAGCTGTCTTCTACTACTACCCTTCCTTGTGGGGGGCTGTAAAAACAGAAAAAAATACTAATAAATTGGCCAAGAATAAATCAGGGCCACTAAGGTGGAAGGAAATGTTAGTCCATTCCCAGCTTTGTTTAGTTCTGCTGGCAAAGAAGTTTTAAGGCCCATTTTTGCTTCTCCTAAAGTTTATACGAACAGCAATACGAGTATGCATCCATGCAGTCCTCATTGGGGGCTAAATGCTATTCGCATTTTCTTGGAACGAACGGTTTATGCGTGCTGTCCTCAAATTTCCTACAGGGACACTGCACAACACATTCCTCAAAGCGTATCGTCGCACAGCTCAGGTGTCACATTTGCAATTCCCAGAGCTCTTGTATCTTGTAATGTGGCTGCTTGAATGAATGAATTGTAATGAAGTACACGGTGGGATGCTACTTAAACCTATAGGTACTTTTTGCTTACAAATGTATGCATGTATATTAGGGTGGACTTAACAGAAAAAAAGTTATAATCTATGCAATATTTTTTTTTGTTAATAAAATTTAAAATGATTCGGGTACGCCTTGGTACAAGCACCTTGCCGCACCAACCTACAACGGCAGTCGATGTGAATTTCAGTCGCCCCTTACGACAGGCATACCTACCTCAAGCATATTCTAGCCCCTAACCCGCAGAATTACTCAGCATTTTAAGGTATCTCAGCCGATTTTTTAAGAAGTAATTGATCAAGTTTTGTAGTTACTACGAAAAAAAAAACTTTTCAATGGTGTTCTAGAATCTGTAGGGTGTCCCCTCAAAAGCCAATGGGAAATCAAGAGTTGGAAAAAAGAAGATGAATAATCACATTCAATAAATTTTTTATGGTTTTTACGATTTTAGACCCAAAAAAATTTTGCGTGAAACTATCGGAACACTTCTAAATAAATGGGCCAAAACGTTGAGAATAAATTTAAAAAAAAAATTTTAAAAATTTGTTTTCTTTAATATTTTAAAAAAAACATTTTGTAATTTTTTTATTTCTTGATTAGTAAAAATTCCACGCCTATGCTAATCGAAAAAATATGTATTTAGAATTGGGCTGCATTATGTATCTATTTATTTAAAAATCGACTAGGCTACACAAAAATGTTGAGTAAAAAAATTCTATTTTTTTTTTGTTCTTTATTGTTATAAAGTAAAAATTTGTATTTTATAAATAAACAGCAAATTCAAATAAAAAAAATATTTTTGCATAAAATTTTTAAATAAATAAAAAAAAAACTTATTTAGAATTGCTCTGTATTATTTAAATAATAATATTTTTATATTTTGTATACCATCAATTCAATTGAATTGTGGTTTTTACGGCCTGTAAGAAAAGCTATGGCGGTTGTCTCTAAAATTTTGCTATTCTATTCTAATAAAAAACGTTTAATAATTAATTAAAAATAATTATTAAAAAATAAAAACAACAATAATTTTCATAAACAAAACGAAAAATTAATATTGTTGGCCTTGATCTCGTTTATGGGCATGGTACTTTAAAAATATATTTATTTTTTTTATTTCTTTGTTTATGAAATACATATTCCGCGTCCATGCTACTCGAAAAACAAAAATATTTATAATGGGCTGTTTTATTTATCTATTTCAAAATTGAGTGGGCTATTCTAAAATATTGAGTGAAAAAATTTCATTTGTGTTTTATTTGTATTTTTTATTTTATAAAGTACGCCAATAAAAAAATACTTGGAATTAGGCTGTATTATTTATTTGTTTACAAATCTAGGCGGACATTTGAAAAATTTTAGTAATTTTTTTTTTAATTAGTTTTTTTTTTTGTTTTTTTTTGTTTTTTGTTTGTTACAAAGTACAAATTTCAGACATAAAAAATTACCACACCCTTATGTATTTATATGTTTATAGTATATTTGAGTACCTACTAAACGGAATTGGAGCAAATGTGATTATTTAATCATTAAATAACGGCACTGGGCTTCGTTAGCGGTGTGCGGGTGTTGCAAACACCAAAAGACAACGGAATACTTGAGAGCATAGCGGTGGAGTTGATGAGTCGCAAACTACATGTCGTTGTTGTGGTTTTAGTGGTTGCATGTGATATGTAATTAGTTGAAGCTTATCGCAGATAAAAAAAAAATAAATTAAAAAAAAAATATTTATGTGTATATGAAAATATCCGAGAACGAATGTGGTTTCAATGCATTTCCTTGTGAATAAATCGTCATTATAAGGCTTTATGTGGCTTTGTCTCACATAAAAGCTGTTATTTGTATTTTTCTTCTTTTTTTTTTTGTGAGGAAAACAACAAAATTTTTTTTTTCTTTTTTTTCTGATTTTCTATTTTCCACTGGTTGCCTTTATTTCATGATTTTCCTAGCATTGCAAATTTTTTCAGCTGGTTTTAATTATAGCCATTTGCTCCTCCCACAACACACTCCCACAACACACTCGTTCTCTGACACGCGTTTGTGATTCCCCAATCATCAAAGCTCCATCTTAATCAATGCAGGGAATTAGAGCAAACTCTGAATTACAAATTAAAAATTGTCATTTTTAATTGTAACTTTGGCACTAACTCTGCTTACCATTTAGTTAAGCTAATTACGCAGAAATTTTGTTTACCGTTTGAGCTTTGAGCTGGGAATTGGGAAGCGTGGCAGTTGACTTTACTTTGATGAGATACATTTTGTATTGTTTTTAGAATTTTTTCTTTTTATCGTGGCAGCTTTCGGAAATCTCTTTGTATGCATTGAATTTGAAATGTGTAATTAATTTAGGCAGGCTAAGAGCACAAGCGCAAAGAGAAGAAGAAGTATCACCACAATGCTAAATAAGTCATTAAATACCACCGTTCTAATAGATACAAAGCTAACTAACTCGAATATTTATTCAAGTCATATACCGCATCAACTGATTGTATGCTGGATATAATAATTCATTTGCCAGGCGCAACAATATCTTGTTAGCTAATGCGATAGTTTAACGGTAACTACTAATTATATACTTGTACAAATTGAACAGAAAGCAGCCTCGATTTGGCCATTGAGAATATCTAAATAACAACATCGATTCCAGCCTCCGATCTCATTCCAGGGCCTGTGTCGATATTAATGCTGATCCCGGCTCTTTTTTCGGTTATAGTTCGTTTCCGCATTCGTTCTTGTTTTCGCTTTTGAAGTCGTTCTCAATTCCAGTTTCCGTTCCAATTTTAGTTTCGATCTAAGTTCCAGTACCGGTTATGCTTCCAATTTCGGTTCAAGTTCCCGTTTTTATTTTTTTTTTTCTCATCTCGGTTCTAGTATCTTTTCAGAGCCAATCACTGTCTAAGTTTTAGTATTGGATCCGGGCCCAGCATATTTTCCGGTCCCTATCCCGGTTCCAAGAGCTGTTCTGGTTCAAATTTCAGTTTTTCTTCCAGTTTTGGCTGCGGTCCCAGTCCCAATGTCTATATGTTCCAGTTTTGGTTCAGGTACCTATCTGTTTCAGTTTTGCTTCCAGATCCTGTTACGGTTCCAGTATCGGCCCTGCTTCTAATTTTAATTCTGGTGTCAGGTTTGTTATCATTCTCTTTCGGATACCACTATAGTTTTGGTTTTCCGTTCCGTTTGTGCTTTCGATCCAGTTAACATTTTGGTTCTGGCTCCAATTCCTGTTTCGATTCCTCTTTGAATTTCCCTCCAATTTCTGCTGCGGTTGCCTCTTAAATTTCGGCATCGGTCTCAGTTTCTGTTTCAGTTCTGGCTCCAGTTTCTGCTTCAGTTATCATTCCAGTTCTGGTTCCAGTTTCTGTTTCAGCTCTTGTTTCAGTTTCTGTTTTGAGAGCTGGTTCCAGTTTTGGTTCAACCTCCATTTTTTTCCGGTTCCTGTTTTCTTCCCCGTCTTGGTCGACCACAGTAACAGTTTCGTTTCCGATTTTCTTCGCGTGCCTGGTCTAAGCTCGGACTTCAATTTTTGTTCTGGTTCCTGCTTTGGGTCGGGTTCCACTTTGGTTTCAGTATAGGTGCCAGTTTCGGTTCAAATTTTCCGTGCTATCCAGTTCTAAATTCGGACTTAAGTTTTTGTTCCCTTTACTCTTTCCGTCCCACTTTGGTTTTGGTATCGATTGCAGTTTTGAACCCGAGTTTGGTTTATCTCCGTTGTGGTTAGTATTTTAGCGTTGGTATTTGTATCCTTTCCCGTTCATATTTATGCTCTTTTCACTTCTGTTATTTCTTTTTTATATCATTCATTAACTTTCTTTATGCATTGCCCTTTTTTGCTTTTCTCTTTATCATTTTATTTGTTCCTTTTACCTTGTTCTACTATATATTTTTTTTTAGTTTTCTCCTTTTATATTTCTTACCCTTTTCACTTTTTCCTTTTTGGTTTTTTTCTTTTTATTTTGGTTTTATCTATTATGTTTATTTTTAATTTTTTTCTTTTTATATATAAGATCCAAATTTTTTTACTTTACGTTTGTTTCTTTTCTTTCCCTTTTTTAATTTTTGCTTTTTCTGCTGAATTTCCTTATTTTCACTATTTTATTCCTCTATTCCCCTTATATATATTAGTTTTGAGTCTTTTTTTCTGTACCCTGTGCTAGGTTTAGCTTTTTACCTACTCCCCACCCCTTATTATATTTTTATTTTGCTCTCAAGTTTTAATTTTTATTTTTTTTTCTTCATCTATTGTATTTTTTTTTTATTTTTCTCATTTTATATTTCTTGTCAAATTTTATATTCCCCACTTGTTTCTTTTCTTTTCCCTTTTTTTATTTTCCCCTTTTTCTGTTATTTTTCCTTATTTTAATTTTTGTTATGTATATTCCCTTTATATATATTATCTCAAATTTTTTCTTTCTGCGCCCTTTGCTAGGTTAAGCCATTTTTCTATGTATTTATTTCCCCCTATTCTACTTTTATTTTGTTCTTTCGTTTTTATTTATATATTTCTTTTTATTTAGTTTTGACTTTGCCCTACAACTAAAATTTTTGATATTTCTATTTATTTATGTTTATTTTGCTCTCCCATTTTCCTTTCTTTTTATTAATTTTTCCCTTATACAATTCTGGTATCCTTTATATTCTCTTTTCTTGATTTCGTATAATTGTTTTTTAATTTTCAGTAAATCCCTTCACCTTATCAACCTTCATCCTTTATCTCTTGCACTCTTTGGCGTTTTCGCTATATAGTCCTCTCCCTCCTTCACATTCTTATCTGCCACTATGGTTGTCTCACTCCCTTTATAAATCGCTCACTTTAACACTTGCTCTGTTAGCTCTTTTATATATTTTTACGCTCTCACTCTATGGCGGACTATGAAAAATGATGAGTAAGCCGAGCAGTGTCGCCACAACGGGGTTTAGCATCTTAAATCTTATACTAAAGTGAGGTAATGCATTTGAGGTTCTTAAATCTTCAATTTGTTTTTCATTGTGACAATTTTCTAATTTATAGATATGTTTTGGGGAGAGAAAAAAAAAAGATTCCGAACACAAAAAACTTAATCAACAGTCGGTAGTCAAAACTAATCAGCCGCAAAAGCAAAAGGTCTATAAAAAGAAGTGGGAAATATCTGAGAGCCAAAACGACTTTGTCAAATATAATTACGAATGCAAATATTTACTTCGTGCATTGCTTTGTATTAATTGGATAAAGAACAGGTGTGAATTGAAGACAAAACCACAACAACACGAAATCGAAGAAAAATTGAAATTCTTTGGTAGCAGAGTAGAAGACGAAGACATTGTGAGGCGTAATTGCCCCCACAGAGCAAACAGCTGCCGATGCAGATTAAGCCAAACAGCAAGCAAAGCGTACAACAAAATTATTTTGTGGAAATAAAAATCGTGCATAGTAACAAGAAAAAAAAAATGCAACAACAACAACACTGCGCAGTAATAGAAATCGTATCAGCCGACAATCATAAACAACGGTCTTTGCGCTGAACATGACGACAGTTTAATTTCATATACGGCACGCCACAAACAAACGTAAACAAAAACAACAACAACAAATTTTAAGCATGCTACAACTGCAAACCAGCATTTATTGTGAGCAGCAAAGCGCGCAGCAAAAACAACAATCCAAAGAGGTTCTTAACCACTTGCCACACAACAGAGAAACTGCCGCTTTATGCGCTGCCAAGCAAGGCCGACCGCCAGAGTTCAGATGTTAACTTCATTGGAAAGTTAAAATATTAAACAAGTAAAACGCTCTAAAGAAACAAGAAATTAAAAAAACAAAAAACCAGCAAAATTAAAAATGAAGCGCAGCAGCTAGGCGAGCTTGGCTGTGCGCGTTCGCATATTTAACTCAAACGCTGCCATTTGAACTTTGTTGCGTTGACAGAATTTTCATTGCTTTCACCATCTTCGCTTTGGTTAATATCTTAGCCTAAATGTATGTATGTGTAGCACGCACTTCATTGTGTGGAATTGGGCTTTTGTGTTGTACGCGCATCTGCTCGTTTTACGTTCTTTTAATTGCTGGCACCCGTTGACAGGCCGCGCGTACGCACATTCAAACAAATAAAAATGTGCATAAATAATTAGTTAAATGGCGACTACCCCCCTTGCATGCCCGCAGAGGCTTATTTGACTGATCAACTTCTGTTATTATACTACAAAAAATAAGAAATCGCGTCTGCACATGCAGAAGGGGAACGCTTTTCTAAGGCGCCACAGCTGGTTTGGGTGAAAGTTAAATCCGGTTTAGAATTTTCGTTTGTCAAAAGTGAAAACTGGAACGTTTTTTTTTGTTTATAAAAGTAAAAACAACAAAATTGTATGGAAAACAATCAAAAATACAACAAATGAATGTATATAAACCAAAAGAACTCTTAACCTTTTGGGATATTTAAAGGAAACGACTTTAGGAGCCTTCGCTTCGGTGGTTGAGAAATCAACTTAATTCGCCTTAGGGGTTAATAAGAAAAGAAAAACTTAATCAGGTTGATATAGATCGGTTGGCACTGAAAGTTAACAGAGAACATTTGTCTTTTAGTAAAAGTAACGAAAGTGGATAAACTTTTTTTTGTCATGGGAGAAAGCATCGAAACCGTTAAACGCAGTGCGGAACTTGAACCAACACTAAAAGTACTACCTTCAAACAGCGATCCCGGTCACGTATTCCGCCTATAGGTGGTTTGAGCTCAAGGCTCAACGTCTGTTGGAGCCACATTGCATTGGAGAATGTGGTGCCACTAATACGAAGAGCGAAGATTTGCGAAGATATTAGGTAACGTTAGTTTGAGCTGGCAAGTCCCACATAGACTGAAATTGTCCACCAGAAGTTTCTTAGACCCGAAACGAAAACCCTACCAAGAACCAGAATCCACGTCAAAGAATAACTCCGTCCTCTTGGCTAAAACTAGAAGCTTTCTAGGTCCTATCCTACTTGCTGCTTCGAAATCTTATAGTTGTGGAGCGCGTAATAGTTAATCTAGCGAGCGCAGGACGCGAGCACAAAACATGCTCAACTGTCTCCTCCTGCAGCCAGCACTTCCCGGCGAGACCTAATTTATAGGCATGCGATGCCAAGAGACAGTGAGCCTGCACTCCTCCCCTTTTAGAGATAAGAGCAGTTTAGGTGAACCCATGTCGTATGCTTTACACATGATCTTGGAAACTTTGCAACCCCGCGCTTGATTCCGAGCCTTTTTTTCCTGGTCGATCATTTGCAACTCTTGCCTACGTTTCAACTCTCCCAGTCTGATCGATAGTTCTACCGTATACTCGATATTACAAATATGAAAGAATTTTCCAACACTAAAAGTACTACCTTCAAACAGCGATCCCGGTCACGTATTCCGCCTATAGGTGGTTTGAGCTCAAGGCTCAATGTCTGTTGGAGCCACATTGCATTGGAGAATGTGGTGCCACGAATACGAAGAGCGAAGATTTGCGAAGATATTAGGTAACGTTAGTTTGAGCTGGCCAGTCCCACATAGACTGAAATTGTCCACCAGAAGTTTTTTAGACCCGAAACGAAAACCCTACCAAGAACCAGAATCCACGTCAAAGAATAACTCCGTCCTCTTGGCTAAAACTAGAAGCTTTCTAGGTCCTATCCTACTTGCTGCTTCGAAATCTTATAGTTGTGGAGCGCGTAATAGTTAATCTAGCGAGCGCAGGACGCGAGCACAAAACATGCTCAACTGTCTCCTCCTGCAGCCAGCACTTCCCGGCGAGACCTAATTTATAGGCATGCGATGCCAAGAGACAGTGAGCCTGCACTCCTCCCCTTTTAGAGATAAGAGCAGTTTAGGTGAACCCATGTCGTATGCTTTACACATGATCTTGGAAACTTTGCAACCCCGCGCTTGATTCCGAGCCTTTTTTTCCTGGTCGATCATTTGCAACTCTTGCCTACGTTTCAACTCTCCCAGTCTGATCGATAGTTCTACCGTATACTCGATATTACAAATATGAAAGAATTTTCCAAAATATGCAGAAAAAGAGAAGGAGGGCAGAAGGAGGTGATGAAAGCATACCAAATGTAGGGGAGTAGGCGGAGGAGTGAGAACAAAAGATGGAAAACAGAACCCAGAAGACTGACGTCTGACAATCAACGTAAGGGCAGACAGGATGATAATACAAGACAGAGCAAAAGCTAAATGGCAGAAAATACGGGGTAAAGGGTAAACAATTTAAAATACAGAGACTTATATTAGAAGTCACAGAACCCAGGGTGAAGTACAAATGGCAAAGGGTGGAGGACAGAGAACGTACGAAAGAAGAAAAACAGAAGTCAACCGCCGAAATATACGAGAGTTGAGGAATGTTGCAGGCAAACAGAAGTTCAAAAAATCGAAGAAGAACCACAAGAGACGGAAGATCAATACCGACTACATCCAACGACGTAGTTAAGGGAAAGGAGTAAAGAAACAGCTAATGTAGAAAGCAGAAAACAAAAGCCAGTAAACTTTATTGAAGACACGAAGGTAGAAAGCGTCGGACGGAAAGCAACTAATAACAAAGAGTGCAACGCAGAAGACGGGGGAAGAACGATGAAAGGCTGAGAATGGAGAAAAGGATACGAAAGTTTTAGGAGTAAAGGTAAGAGACGGAAGACCAACAAAGGCAATAATAAGCCTCCATATAATAAATGGCAAAATGCAGTTGCTAGACAACAGTAGGGAAAGCGAGAAAGTAGTAAACCGAAGACAGGAGTAAGGTTCCAGGGCTTGTTGAAAATAAAGAAGTTTTCTATCAGTGCGATAATTTTACCAGTTCCTGAGGATCTATTTTCTTATAGACCTAAGGAGTAACTTGGGTTAGAATCGAAGAAAGAAAGTACGCGGGCTAACTGCTTTTGTTCAAGGCAGAGTTGAGCTTTGATTCCATAAGTGAAGCACTTTTATCGACTACGGTCAGTGTTTCCATTAAAATTAATCTTCCTTTTCAACACCTCTTTAATCTCTCTCATGTGTTCCTCTCATCGCGATTATCTGCTTAAAGATATTCTCAGCCATATCTCTCCGTCCCTATAATCGCCTTACTGCACTCAGTTACAACGAAAAAATATCAGGTCTAAGCCTTTCTTATTCCATATTCCAAATTAATCTCACAATCAACGTTTACCGTTATCGCATCTACTAATTGAAAAGTTCCTCTGCAATCTCTTTACCGTCGATTGCACTTCAAAAGCCTAGATACGAGTTCATGTGTGCATAGTTTTATGCTTTGACCTCCATTTCTTTATTTCAGCTCTTCTCTCGTGATGCGTTCATAAAAGTGTAAGATTTTATTTTATTATTGTTGTTGTTGCTGTTACTTTTATGTGGGTGACTCTTTATGTTAAGTTAGATCTTCATCTGCCCTGCATAACACTTGGTGGCAAGAAAATAGTTTTATTATGTCAGCGATTTGAACCAGAACGTAATAAAAGAAATATATTACTTTTTTATTAGTTAACATAGGTGTTGTTTAATATTCCAGGGAGCGTAAAAGGTTGTGACTTTTAGCAAAAAAGTCAAAATTTTATTATAATTTTTTAGATTTAACTGTTATTTTAAACTTGAGAAATAATACATAAATTTAAACTTTTATTTTTGAATTTTATTATTTAATATTTTTAGTAGAAAATCTTTTTTCGTTTAAATTTCTTCTTCCATGAAACCGGTTGTTAGTCAAATCTTAACAGTCAAATTTCACCTTTTTTTTTACGTAATCAAATCTCAACTTTTGTTTTGAGTTAAAAGAAAACAAAGTCAAATCCCAACTTTTAGTTTTGAGCTAAAAGAAAAGAGTGAAATTTCAACTTTTATTTTTAACTTAATGAAGATTCAGCCTTTATTTTTCACTTCATTGAATGTTAACTTTTATGTCGGACTTTTTCTACTTTTAATTTTGACTTAAGAATATAGTCAAATTTCAACTTTTATTTTTCATACAAAAACTACTTGTGGTGCATTCAAATATAAAAAAATGGACGATTTACTTCCTCCCATTTTGCTTTTTAAATTGAAATTTCGAAAATAGGGTTTCAGTTCGGTCCCTGCTATATTTAGTATGAGCTCGTTTGTCTCCACTATATACTCCTACAAATAGTTCAGTATTCACACAATAGATTTTTTATTGTGTGGTGAAGTAAATTACTTGAGCAAATTATTTTAACTTCACACAGTGGGCAGATAAGGTGACTTTATACGACAAAAACTTAATCTATGTTTACAATAAGAAAATAAGGAGCCCGATCTTTCTACAAACTTTAAAGGGCATCAGATTACCCCCACAGCAAACAGAATGTATTACATATTGTTAAAGTGGCTCTCAAACTGCCAGAAATGGCAAAACGTCACATAAAAAAAATATATATTTTTCGCATTATACCTCCTAGAAACTCAAGGCCGAGCTTCTCAAACAGTTTTCTTATCTGTTGTTACCGACCTATAGATTTTTTACCGACTCCGAGCGGCATCTGCAAAGCAGATTTTTGGTGGGAAGCCTTCCACGGGCCAAGTACACTAGAAGAGTTTGCCAAACCACTGCCGAGGGGCGACTCCTTTTGAATTACTTTTTGATGTTACCTGTCCCAGGACATGGGATTTGGACCTTCAGTATGATAGGCAAGCAACACTACCGCCACATCTCCGCTAAGTTAGTTGAGTGACAATCGATTACGATGGTTTGGGAAGCACTGTTGGCGAAAATAATTATTTCTGTCTATTAAACTATAGGTTAGCGTTGATCATAGTACTTTCGTTACTTCTTCAAAAACATTTTTTGAAGTCAAGCGTTCATGTGCGGAAATCAGTATAAAGGTTCCTTCTGAGACAAACATTATTTTTGCAAAATTAAAATTTTAAATTACCAGTCCAAATACTTCAATGCGTATTTTTATCTTACTTTATTTTCTTTTATTTTGCTTTATTTTCTTTTATTTTGCTTTATTTTCTTTTATTTTGCTTTATTTTATTTTGTTTTAGTTTATTTTGTTTTTTTTTTGTAATTTATTTGGTTTTCTTTGATTTTATTCTGTTTTATTTTATTTTATTTTATTTTGTGTTATTTTATTCTATTTTATTTTATTTTATTTTATTTTATTTTATTTTATTCTATTTTATTCTATTTTATTTTATTTTATTTTATTCTATTTTATTCTATTTTATTTTATTTTATTTTATTTTATTTTATTTTATTTTATTTTATTTTATTTATTTTATTTTATTTTTCTTTATTTTATTTTATTTTGTTTTATTTTAATTTATTTTATTTTATTTCATTTTATTTTATTTTATTTTACTTTATTTTATTTTATTTATTTAATTTTATTTTTCTTTATTTTATTTTATTATATTTTTTTTCTTTATTTTATTTTATTTTATTTTAATTTGTTTTATTTTATTTCATTTTAGTTTATTTCTCTTCATTTTATTTTATTTATTTTTTTATTTTTCTTTATTTTATTTTATTTTATTTTGTTTTATTTTAATTTATTTTTTTTATTTCATTTTATTTTATTTTATTTTATTTTATTTTATTTTATTTTATTTTATTTTATTTTATTTGATTTTATTTTAATTTATTTTATTTTATTTCATTTTAGTTCATTTCTCTTTATTTTATTTTATTTATTTTTTTATTTTTCTTTATTTTATTTTATTTTATTTTATTTTATTTTATTTTAATTTATTTTATTTTAGTTTATTTTTTTATTTTATTTTATTTTATTTTAATTTATTTTATTTTAGTTTATTTTTTTTTTTTTTTTATTTTATTACATTTTTCTTTTCTTCACTGCAATCATTACAGTTTTGAAATTTATTTTATATGTACATCTAAACCCATTTCAACCACACTCGCCTTGCATTAAATTGATACCATAATTACGGTTAAACCATTTACATACCAACAATTTATTTGCTGCTTTTCATTAGTCTTCCTTTCCTTGTTTTCCAATTTATTATTTTTACAAGTATTCAGTTATCAATTCATAAAACTATGTTCCCATATTAGTATATATGTATGAGCATATGTTGTACATAGGTGAATATGTACGGATATAGAAATATCTGCATAAATGTGTAATTTCTCAATTATTCTGCAATTTCTTGAAGCAGTTAGCGTATAACGGTTGTAACTGTCAGTCAAGGCTGCTGCTGACAAACAAAGAATTTTGCATAAGGCGCAAAAAAGTTAGATATGTACTATGAATGTGTGAATGTATATTTGCACTTCACTAATACACTTGTGTTAAATGATGCCGGGATTATTCCAGTTTAAAGCAGCTTCTTGTGAGCAACAAAAAGTAGGACAAATAATGCCGGAATGAAATGGAAATACATTAAAAATTAATTATAAGAGCAATGAAATTATTATTATTATTATCTTAATGCTATAACACACATTTATATATACATACAAATATTCACAGTGGTTCAGATAATATAACTTGTCATTTTGTCGGGTTTCAAACAATGTTTATAAAGCTTTCAAAATACCATATAAAGTTATAAGCATCATGGCTCATGTTTATATAGTCAGAAAAAGTAAAAGCTTGCAGTTAGGATTTTCTAACTCATCTCAAACTAGTCCGAAACATTCTCAATTAACACAAAAATTTAATTACAGGGATTTATGTATAAAATTTCCTAACATTACTAAGTGCCACGACCCTTCCGGGGAAAAGCTAACCATTGCTAACAGCTACCAAATATTTCTTATCGTGAACATATAACAGAGGGAATACGAATGAGATGGGGAGAGGAAGTAGGCGAGGAAATAGAAATCGATTAACAGCAAAAGAAATAGAAAGAGGGAGAGAAAGTTGAAGAGGTAATAAACTTAAAGAGAGGTAGAGAAAGTTTAAGAGAGAGATGAAGGTAAAGAGAAGAGTGCGGTAGAGAGAAAGAGGAATAGGATATTTACAGGAACAGGAAAAAAAGTATCAATATATATAGGAATACGAATTAGAGTAGAAAGAGAAACGGGAAGAAGCAGATAAGAAGGAAGCGAAAATGGGATAGAAAAGAGAGTAATGTGAGGTAGGCAGAGGAATAGGAAGTAGAAAGAGAAAAATTGAGTTGGGTGAATGAAGGAATGAGAAGCAGAGAGAGTAGAATTTCTTCGGGTAGAAGAACGTGTGTTGGTCTGATAATTTTAATTGAGTGCTTGAAAATGTCCAAACCCAATGATATTGATTATCGTGACTTCATTTTATTCAAAAGATTGTCACGCTTTTACTTGGTCTAAAAATTCTTTTAAAGCATTAAAAATTTTAATTAAAATATCACAATTTTAGTTCACTGACAAATTTTGCCTCAAAACTTATATCACAAGCTTGCACCTCCGAAGCACAATATTGTTCACCGAAATTGAATTGTGATTTGAAAAATGCAAACAATTTTAATTGATTAGGTTAAAAAATTTTCTTGACAAATGAGCCAAGGAAAGTGAAAGCAATTTTACTATGTATTTAAACATAAAACTTAAAAAGCACCAAGTAATAGCTGAATGAAGAGATGAATAAGAAGGAAGCTGCAAAATAATTTATTATTATTAGTTTTTATTTAGACTTGAAATAAATTTTAAGACTAACTTATAAAGAAAAGGGCACTAGCTGCTGTGGCTACCGGCTTAATGCAAAATAATTTAAAATAAATAAAAACACAAAAAAAACTTATTTCAATTGAAATAGTTACCAAAAATTGGGAATGAAAGCGAAATTGTAGGTAATCCGCTTTTTAGTCAAAACATACAAAAATGTTGGAATTTCTCTCCAACGAAAGTCAGTTAAATTCAATGCACGTACATGTGTCATTGCAAAAGCAAAGTCAATAAACCTTAAACGATCTCCACCAATACAAATTGTTGGTATGTAATAATCAAGCAGAAAAGAGATGTTACGTATTTTGTTTACATCAAAAATCTTGAAGCAGGTACATTTAATTGAAATTTTTAAGTATATAAAAGCTAAAAAGATTTTATCAATGCCTGAATATTTTTTGCGAATTTTAAATTATTTTATTTTTGTTTACAAAGAAAGTATTAACTAAATTTTAGCGAATATTACAATTTAAAATTTTTGGCTTTTATTTTTTATGACATCAACAAAAATTTTAAAAAAAGACAACATAAGCAAGAAAAATAAAACATATCACCAAAAGAAACACCCTATCACTATATCAACATTAATTTAGGCATTTAAAACATATAACCAGTATAAAATACATTTAAGCGTTTATTATATTTTGTGTTACCTTCTATTTCTTAGCGAAAGTTCTTTCACTTTTAAACTAAAATTCAGTATAAAAGCGGTTGTAAGTGAGAAAATACGACAGTAAAAAGAAAAAGAGCTGACATTTTTTAAATTTATTTTTGTTGTAAAGTGGAACGACTATAAATGAGCTCAAGGCCAAGAATAATGCTTTAAATTATTTTTCTTTTCTTTATTGATTTATTTTTTTTTTAATTTAATGATGATTGATTGAGCTGCAAAATTATTTTTAATTTCAGCTTGCCAATTATCTTACATTTGAACTAAGATTTTTAAATTTCTTTTTGAGTGTTTATGCTTTCGATAGCGTAAAACTTTTAAAACAAATTTTCGTCCTCACTTGTCAGTTTTGTTTAGTAACTGATGGTTAAAATTTTCTAGTACACCCAAATAGCGTGAACAGCTATCAAAGTCTAATAAAAAGTAAATACATTTTTATTTCAAGTTTCAGTCTACTCATGCATACATCATGCGTGACCCATTGAACTACTTTGCGTAGTTTTTTTTCTTATTTTTTGTCGCTATTCAAATTAATCCAACAAATCGTGTTTTATTGTTGTTTGGGCGCATATTTTTGTTAAGATAAATATTTACAGTTGTTTGTTATGTTTATTTTATTTGACAAGTAATGATTTATATAGATATTTAGATCTGTTCACTTTTTCTATTTTAACACAACTGAGATGATTAAATGGCTAACGAACTGCTTTACTTTCACATTTTGCGTAGCTTATAAATGAGTTAGTGTAATTTTTATTTTTTATAAATTGAAACTTTAAGCAAGTAGTAACATGAGTATAAACATGTGACAAATCAAGACAACAACTAATTTGAAATATTTTATTTAACATAACTATAATTAAGCAGACTTCATATTAACTGAGAATAAAACTCGTTTTGTAAGCATAACGACATAATTTTTTGTAGTTTTTCTCAAAGTAGAAATGCATTTTATTTCAGAAAAAAAAACTTTAAATTTGTAAAACACATTGTGTACCTAAAAATTGTTCCAACCATTTTTTTTTAAACTTCTGCAACATCTTGAAGCAAGTTCGTTTCTTAAGTCTTTCGTACGCCAAGTATAATAAATAGTGATTTTTTGGAGACAGAATCAAATATACTAACAGATCAATAAACACTTTGCTGATACTTATTGCCATTTATATTCCAAAACTAGGTACTCCGTATTATACTCTATTCTTCTAAGCAACATACACCGTCGGAATTTTGGAATTTTGACATAATACGTGTGATGAACGATCATCTCCCTCTCAAAATTATATTATTTTTTATTGTCCTCCTGAACATTGGCTTGTCTATATCTCTCTCTCTGTCTCTTGCACCCCCAATTTCATCTACTACCTTCAGAAAAAAACTAAACACTGAAGACGCCGAAACCGGTTGGTTACGAATCCAAATTTGACAAGGAAAGACGGAAAATCGTTCCAATATACATTAAAATTAGTCTTTTCGTAGGTCATGCTCACACTCAGCCTTGCAAAGAGATCAAAACTGGCTTTGGTCGCACGCTCCTTTGCGACTCATCCTGGACTCACAATAGACTACTCAAATTTTGTGCAGGAGATATACTGCAGGCTACGCGTACTTTAGGAAGAAGTGCCCGTGCAAATGCTGTGTAATGGGCCAAGAGTTATGGCTCACAGAAGCGTTCAAGTTCGGAAAACGTCTCTTCGCTAAGTAAAATGTGTTTCTGTCTGATTCTAATTATTCTGAGCGCTCAAGTCCATGATAAATTTTTTTTTTGTTTTTATTTTTTCCTTTTTGTGGTTTTTCCTTTTTCTTTTTTCCCCCTTTTTCTTTTTAAATTCTTTTGCTTTTTGTTTTTTTAATTTTTCTTTTCTATTTCTTTTTTTTCTTTTGTTCTCTTATTAACTAACTCTTTTCCAATCACCAGAACAACAGCGAAGCATCCACAAATAACCGTTAAAGCACGCTCATTAATTAATTCTTAAAACGCTTGCTATCGCTTCTCTGCTTTCAGATTTTTTTAATTTTCGTTTTTTGTCAGTCAAAAGCTCTTCTTTCGCCGTTCAGCTATAAATTTCAATGCCCAATGCTACGCCACAGCTTCTAATTTTTTGTTTATTCTTCCAATAAACATTTGTACAAATTAAATTAGCATAGCAATGCCAATGTGTAACGGTTAATGCTAGGTTTCCTCGTATTCTCATATTGATTACACTGTGCCACAGATATTTTTTGACAGCTGTTCCCAAAAAGATTACTCCATCAGTATTTAAGTCTTGTTGTTCCACTTAAAAAGTAAAAGGGTCACATAGGGTTTTTGGGATACATGTGCGAGGATTGATAGGTTTGGTGAAAAGTGCCAAAAATTCTTAGTCTTTTTATAAGAGTCAAAATTGCCATGGATACCAATCTGAGACATCAATTGAATAGACCTGCGAAGTAGAGAACGAGTGAGGTTTGGCGGTTTTTCAAGTTATAAAAATTTAATAAAGATTAAATGATCTATATATTTTCCATTTAATCAATTCCGATTAATTTATAAATTTAATTGAAATCTTATAAGTCTATTTATTTGTAATTTAGTCAAACTTTTATTAATCGACTAATTTATAACTTAATCACATTAGTCGATTAATTCACAATTTCAATCACATTTTCACTACGACTTGTGTGCCAATTTAATACATTTTAATCAATGGAAAGATTTTGACTTTAATCACCTCCGATTATTACATGAATTTGCAGTTTAATCTTAATTTTGTTAAACGATTTATATTTCCTATTTTTAATTTATTCACATTTTTATTAATCGACGAATTTATAAATTAATCACATTAGTCTATTAATTTACAACTTTAATCACATTTTTACTAGGATTGGTCTACCAATTTAATACATTTTAATCAATGGAAAGATTTTGATTTTAATCACCTCGGATTATTACATGAATTTTTAGTTTAATCTTAATTTTGTTAATCGATTTATATTTCCTATTTGTAATTTATTCACATTTTTATTAATCGACGAATTTATAACTTAATCACATTAGTCTATTAATATACAATTTTAATCACATTTTTACTAGGATTGATCTACCAATTTAATACATTTCGATCAATAAAAATATTTTGATTTCAGTCACCTCCGATTAATCGATGCATTTTAAGTTTAATCTAAATCTTATTAATCGATTTATGTTTCTTATTTTTGATTTATTCACATATTTAATAATCGACGAATTTCCAATTTCAAACATATAGAGCCGCAACTAATCACATTTTGATCAAAGATACACATGATTTGTAGATTAATATTTATTTAATCGCTTCCAATTAAAATAATAGGGTTTTTTATTTATCATTTAAACGCTTTTGTATTAATTGCCAAATTTTTGGTTTAATCACATTAGTCGATTACTCTTCAATTTTAATAACACTTTAACAGCGATTATTGTATAAATATATTGTAAATGGAATAATAGATAAATTTTCCAGTGATTATTAATCAGTTTGGGATTTAATCACTTTTGACTGATATTTTAATTTTTTACTTTATTCTAAATTTTTTTGATCGGTCAATAAGTCTGTTTACTACACATCATACATTGATTAAGCGATTAATTTATAACTTCTTACATTATTCAATTCATTTCCAGCATTAATCAAATTTTAAAGTCATTTAGTGTGCCAATTATCAAATTTCCATGAAAAAATGTATTAAGTATCAGTTAATCGATATATTTTTTATTTACACATTTCCGATTATTGTATATTAATTTTCAATTTAATCTTAATTTTGTGAATCAATTTATCTTTACTTTGATCACACTCCTATTAAACGAAATTTCTAATTCAAACGCGTTAATCGATTACTTTACAACTTTAGTCATTGTACGATTAACAACATGTTTCAATCGATTTTAATTAATTAAATCAACTTTAATTAAGCGACTAAATTCCGGTTAATCACTTTTCATGAATGGATTAATTTTCAATTTAATATAAATTTGATTTATCAATTATGTATTTTCTTCAAATTTTTTTTAGTAGACTTATTTTTAATATATTCGCATTAATCGATTAATTTCTAACTATAATCACATTTGGACCGCGATTAGTATCATTTAATCAATTTTAATTAATGAAATAATTTTTCAACTAATCACCGCTAAGCGCCAAAAAAGTAAGACGTGATGTACTACAAGCTTGCGAAGCAAAAGTTAGCTACAACATTCTCCTTCCAGAAGACTACGCTTACTCTGTTCCAAAATTGCTGTTGTACAGTGTTAGTTTAGTTAAGCGATTTTCAATGGCTTCGGTATTAAGTCAGCTTCCGCTTGGTCTGTGCCATCATTTGGTTAGCGACTTTGCGAAATGAAACTTAGGTTATATTTACTTTTGTAAGGTGAAACTGTTCAGCATTTTTAGACTTTTTTATTTTTTTGTTTTGAAATTAACATTTTTCTCGTTCACCTACGGGTATGACGAATGTGTAAACACCTTTTATATTTATTTGAATATTTACATTCTATTTAGCATATTTTCACTATAACCGTATTTAATTAGTATTCTTAGAGCCAGCTATTGGTATTTAGATTAGTGCTGGTGTATGCCACGTAAGAAAGTAGCAGAGTTTTTTGAGCAAAAAACGCTTTCAATTTTTTGTTTTCTTTGGTTGTTAGCAGGTGTCCTTATAGCTGTGGTTGAAACTTTCAGAAATAAATCGAAGCTTGGCAGATTCTGAGCGCTTTGGGTGTGTTAAGAGTAGGCAACTTGGGTATTTTTATTTTTCTGTGGAAATGATGTTGTACAGCTCGGACTCATTAAAAGCAGATAAGATGGCATATTTCTGGATGTAAGTAAAAATTTGTTCTGTTGCTATAACGGGACTATGTTTTATGTTAAGTTGATTTCTACTTCGAGAACTCCCTAAGTCAATATGAGTGCCTGAGCTGCAGTTGTTTCGAATGCATTTTAGCTTTAAGCATGAATTATTAATTTTCAATTTCATTCAAATTTATCAATCGATTTATTTATCACATAATCAAATTTTGATTAATAGTTAAATAACTAATTTAATGACACTATTCGATAAATTTATTGTTTTAATCTTATTTTGACTGCGATTAGTGTGACAATGAATTACACTACGATTGCTTAGAGATATTTTTCATTTATTTATCGGGTAATTTTCCATTTAAGCACTTCCTTTTAATCCATGAATTTTCAGTTTAATCTCAATTTGTTTATGAATCGATTTCTTTCTAATTTAGTCACATTAATCGATTAGTTTCCAATTTCAATCACATTTTTACTGCATTTAGTGTAAAAATTTAACACATTGCGATCAACCGATTATTAATTTTCAATCTAGTTATAATAAAGTTTATTAATAGATTTTTTTCTTTAATCATTTTTTGATGGATTAGTTTCTAATTTAGTCATATTAATCGATTAGTTTCTAATTTAGTCATATTAATCGATTCGTTTCTAATTTTAAGTACATATATACAATTAATCACATTTCGATAAATAGGTGTTTAGTTTACCAATTAATCACATTTCGATTAAGAGGCACATTTTCCGATTAATTTTCGGCTTGGTCGCCAGAGATCAAACCATCAAAAAATTGTAATAATCGTCATATTTTTTATTTAATGAAGTTTTTATTAATCGATTGATCTTCAATTTTATTAACAAGTTAATCACATTTCGATGAATATTTTAGTTTCCCATTGATTTGTTAATTAATATAGCAAACTTTCTTTTTAATCTAAATTTTAACTATTTGATCTGAATTTAATTGATGATGATTTAATTCCTCCCGATTATCCGAAAGTTTTCAATTCAATCTAGAGTTTTAATTTTCATTTCATTTCAGAGTTTACTAATCGGTTTATTTATCATTTAGTCACATTTTTATTTAATGAAACGTTTCTAATTTAATCACATTAATCGTTTAATTTCAAAACTTAGTCGCATTAATTGATTAATTTCCCGTTTAAATCGCATTTTGACTATGATTCGACTAATAATTAATTACATTTTAATCAATCATAATCTAATGTATTTATTTATTTAGAAATCTAGCTAATTATAAACTGATTAAAAAGAAAATTTATTTGGTTATCTCTTTTCTGCCCTTAGCAAACTCAACACTTTCTGATATAGCCCATTAATTTTATATTCAGTGGTTTCTTTGTAGATAAATACAGTGTTTCATACTGAGAAAGTTACTCAGGATTCAATTAATGTTTTTTTAGTAAACTCAGTAAAAGCAGAGTAATTATTTATTAATAATTTTTGAGACTATTAATCGGCCATTCGTACTTTAATTCGCATTTGGAGCTGAATAGAACATTTTTACTTAAAGACGCCCTAATATATACACAACACCTTTATACCGCAATTGTTTACTCTAAGCCTTCGCCAATTCTTTTTCCATTAACGTATTTGCTTGACTTTCTTTGTATTTTGAATGCTTTCAACTATTTACTTTATTTAATCTTTTCTGGCAAGTATTTATTTTCGAATTTATTGTTCTTTCACAAATATTGATATTTGCAAACACTTTTTCTATTATTGTTTCTATTCTTTTAAACTGTTTACCTTTTCCAAATATAACGGCATTTTAATTTGTTTCTTTCTAATTGGCAATAAATTTTTGTTGCAACTTTGAGTGTTGATATAAAAACGAAAAAATCATTAAAAGCAAATTTACGTTTTTTCTGTGATTCTTAAATTTTTTGTTTTGATAGCGTCTAATCGTTAGCATGAGAAACCCAAATATTTAACTTTTTACTGTTTGCGTAAGCTTTGGCGGTCCTTGCCATTAGCCGTTACTTAGTATGGACTTTTGTTTGTTTTCATTTGGCTCAGCTGAAATTTGTTGCTGCATGCGAAGCAAAAAAGATTTCTGCTACTATTTAGCAACAGTATGCAAAATATAGTTTGGCGCACAAAGGTGAGCTTCAAAAAATTTTAAAACATTTTTTTTTTAAGAACATTATTATTTCATTTACATTACAATTATTACAAAATAAATAATAACTTTTTTTAAATTAAATATTTATCTTATTTTTTTGAAGATTTTACTGATAAGTTTCTTTTGAACCAATTTATCTTTTTTCAGCAATTATTGTCAGTAGCTATTAACATTTTCTATCTCTATTCTTATCGTTTTTTACATATTTCGCATCTTTATTCCGATTATACGGTATTCTATCGATTTTTATCAACTATCAAATTCCGTTTGTTACTTAAATTTGTTGATTAATTTTAGCCTTTCTTACTATTTCTATCAATATAGCAACTCACTGACTTTTTAAATTTTTATCGGTATTTATCTATCTCTAACTTAATATAGGTGCATCGGTTATTGGCTTCATGTGATTTAATATATCTTTTGCTATTTGTTTTATCATCAAGGTTCTTTTTGAAAAATTGTTTGCTTTTATATAGCTATTTCTATGAAACTTGACATATTTTAGTCTATTTTATATATGCTAATAGGTTTTCTAGCATTGTTATCGATTATGAACTCGTGTAATATATTTTCGACTTTTCATATTTTTAAAGAAATTTTATGAATTTTTGTACTTTTTGATTTATCTATACTCATGTTTTTTCGATTTTTTTTTTATCAAATTATTTTATTAAATCGATTTTCTTTTTTTTAGCAATTTTTGTAATGTTATAAAAATTTTCTTTCTTTCTCCTTTTCTTTTTCAGCTTTTCATATTTCTGTTTACTGCTATCGCCTCTTGAATTTTATATCGATATTTTTACTTTCCGTTTCATGTTTTATTATTATCGATTTATTTGTGTTTGTGCCAAATTATCGAGTTTAAAAGACATATTCCTATTTAAAGTTATTTTGAAGAAATTATACGTATTTTATCGATTGTAAAGATTTTTTTTTCTTTTTAAAATATTTTGTAATATTGATTATTGATTTGCGTAAAATTTTATTGACTTTTTATAATTTTAAAGATGTTTCACAAGTTTTTAAAATCAATGCATATACTTTAAGTCTGCTCTTAACTTTTTTTAAAAGCCTATTTATCGAAATGTAAAGTTTTATCGATACTTTCCTTATTTTAGAAATTTTTCAAAATCATGTTTCTAATTTTATAAAAATTCATCTAGTTTGAACCTGCTGAATATTTTCGGTTTTTTGTATTTTTATCTACTGTTATTGGCTCTTTAACTTTAAAACAATGTTTTTGGGTTGTCAGCTTTCTTCATAATTGTTATCGATTTTTATATATTTTTATCGAATTATTGAGCTTGTTGGACGGTTTCCTACTTGGAGCTCGATCAATAAAATTATGCGCACTCTTAGCGATTCGTGTATCGCTTTTTTCTCGACTTATAAAATATTTGGTTATTTCGATTATTGATTTGTGTTAAGTTTTTTAAACATTTCTGACTTATATGATTTAAGTCTATTGTTTTTCTGAGAATATTTTTAAACTAAATCTACATTTATTGATAAATTGTAAGTATAATAAATAATAATAAAATAACCATATTTATTATAACTTTTTTAAATTCTTTCGATACTAATCGGCATATTTTCAAATCTATCGATTTATATGAGTATCCTTTTTTATTGTGTCTATATTTATCGAAAAGTCATATCGATATTTATTATAATATTTTTAAATTGTATCTATTTTCCTTGGCATATTTTTACAACTACCGATATTTATAGCATTACAAAGTTTGGTTCGATTGCTGTCCATTATCTCCGAAAAGTTTTTTATAATTTATATATGTACTCCAAAAAATATAATTTTCATAAAAACGCTTTTTATTGCCTAAAAAATGTTAACTACAATTACAAATTCATTTATATTTATATCCAAGCAGTTAGTGTACAACTTCAATTTTTTTAAAGATCTTGAGTTAACAACACATACTTTCAACTGAATTCATCATACCTTCATGTGTTCCATAGTTTACTTTAAGACGAGATCAATTTCAATTTTTTTTTTTTATTTTAATTGATTTTGAATTTTTGCTGGTAAAAAAAAACGTTATTTATTCCACAGTTGTTTGTGCTTTCGCTCAGCTAATCATTTCGTAATTAACTTGGCCACACGCAAGCAAAACAATAGAAATTCTAGCCTGCCACATTTAATAAGTACAACTTAAAACAAAAGACTGAAGCAGCGAACCCGCTGAAATAATTAGTTGCGCCTTAGAATGTAGGCCTACTGCGTTGTGCAGCAGCCAATAAGCCAACTGCAATTCCCTTTAAATTGGGTGGCTTTTAACAGCTATTTCAATAACAAAAAATTAATTAAAGCAAAATTTTTTTGAAATGTATACTAGGGACACAACAAAAAAAAAGTTAAAAAAAAATTTTATTCTATGAAGCATTAAAAAAAAACGGGTTAATAGCGTAGTAGCAGCATGTTGTTGTATTTGAAGCAAAACCAAAAAAACCCAGCATCATCCTCCACCCAGCTGTGTTTGTGGCCGCATGAGGCGTAGCATATCCAATAACAATTCGGTTTCGGTTACGATTTGCGGTTGGAAATAAACGAATTGGTTGCTATCTGGGAATTGATTTTGAGCAGCCGATTAAAGCTTTCAATTGAGCGTTTGTATTCAGTTCTAATAGCAAATGTTGTCTTCATTAATGCGCTACAAATGAGCAGCGCCTATTTTGGCTTTGAAAAATTGTGTATATGTATGCAGCTAATCTAATGAAAGTTTGGTTCTAGTACTTTTCTGTGCAGTTAAAGAGCGCTGGTTGAGTAATTGATATTGCATACAGACACACTTACATACACACATACGAAATTTAACGTTTCCCTGTACACAAATACATTTATGCATATGTGTTACTTAGCGTTTTTATTGATGTATTTTTTAATGTTTTCTTTTAATTTGTTCAATGAATGAAATGAGCAAATCATTGGAAAGTAAATAAAATTCACAAGAAAAGTTGGTTACGGTTTTTTTAACTGTTTTCTGTGTGCTAGTTTTAGGTTTTTTTCTTCTTTTTTTTTTTTTGTGGACCAAACAGTCGAAAAAACAGTTATAATAGCTTGATAATGAGTTGTAAAATTGGCAGAAGAGTAGAGTAAAGTTGTAAATAAATACTGAGAAAAGACTAATCTCTGCTCAGCTGTAGACCGTTATTTGGCAATAATCATTTTTTAATTAGATTTCGAATCTTTCTAAAGAATTGTTTGCATAATTCCTTCTGTTTAAAAATAAGGAAAAGCAAACAAAATACCTAATTGGAACAACTTGATTTTTTGCCTTTTTCTGAGCAAATCTTTCTGATAGGAATGAAGAGAAAAAAAAATTGTGAAAAAAAAAATTTATAAAAAAAAACAACACTTGGAATTTTCAGATTTTGTTTTGTAGTTGTTTTTATTACATTTGATAGCAGTTTTGGGTTGGAATGTAAAAAAATAAAAAATTTCAAAAAAAATTTTATTATTTTGTTACTCCATTTTAATAAAAAAAAAATTTTATTACATTATTCAATTTTAATAAAAATAAAAAAAATTTATACAATTTTTTTTAAAAATTTTATTATTTTATTATTCAATTTAAATAAAAAAAAAATTTTTTTTTATACAATTTTTTTATAAAATTTTTTTTATACAATTTTTTTATAAAATTTTTTTTTTTTTCAAAACCCAACCCAAAAATGTTATCAAATATAATAAAAACAACTACCATACAAAAGTTGAAAATTCCAAGTCTAAGTTAGTTCAAACTCAAAATTTCTGTTTTCGTTGCATAACTAAAAGCCAAACAGCAACAATAATATAATTTAATTAAAATAAATCAAAAATATATTTTTGTAAAACCAACAACAAAATAAATCAAAAACAGTTTGAGCTTATAAAGTAAAAGTGAATTACAAAAAAATATAATTTTTTTTATATTTGTTTTTCAAACAAAAAGTAATTCCAACCTAACTGTTTTTATGTTAAAAAACTACAAAATTCAAAAGTAAAAAAAAATGTTTCTTAAAAAAAACTCAATAAAAAATAACAAAAACAAAAAAAGAATTTCAGTGAAATAAGTAAAAATTGAAATAATAAAAAAATTGGTTTGGTTAAAAATAGTAAACAAAATTAATTTTTTTTTTATTTTTTTATAAAACTAAATTGATTTAAGAAGTTAATGAAACTAAAGTATTAATTACATTAAACTAAAACAAAGAAAAGGATTTTAATAAAAAAGTAAGAAGTAAAAAAATAATTATTTGGTCACAAAAAAATATTTATTTTAAAAAAACTAATAATAAGTTGTTTAAAATTGTAAAAAAAAACATTTTGTTTTATTTACAAAACAAGAATAATCAAAAAAGTTGAAAAAACTAAACAATTAAAGAAAATGTTGGATCGCAAAAGCTTAAAAATCGCATTAGAAATTTTTATTTTTCTAAACAATTAATTACATTAAAATAAACCAAAAACAAAGCATTTTAATAAAAAGAGTAAGAAGTCCAAAAAAAGTTATTTGGTCACAAGAAATTATTTACTAAAAAGAAATAATAACTAAACCTATGTTTTTCTAGGTTACAGTACTACACAGTTAACAGCTAAACCACGCAAAAAATACAAAAAATATTACATTAAATATATACAAAAAAGAATTTCAATATAAAAGAATTTGAGGTAAAACAACTTAAAGGTGGCCCAAAAAAGTTTTATTTGTCCCAAACAATTTTTTTTTATATTTTTGCAAAAGAAAAATTATGAACCCATATTTTTTTCAAAAAAATAAATATTAATTACATGCAATAAAAACATAAAAAAATTTGAATTGAAAAAATTAAAAAATGTGGCTCCAAAAATTTGTTTTTTGTGAAATAACTAAAAGGCGAAGCAACAAAGTTTTTTTTGCCACAAAAAATTTTTGTATATTTTTCCAAAAGATAATCACTGAACCTACATTTAAAAAAAAAATATTAATTAAATTTAATAAAAACATAAAAAAGAATTTGAACTAAAAAAATTTAAAAGTGCGACCACCAAAACTAGCTTTTTGTGTTTTTCCGAAAAATAAAACTAAACTCTTATTTTTTAGTGTTAAGAAAACTAGAAAATTTTAGCGTAAAGAATATTTTTCCCCTTTTTTATTTATAAATAAAAACAGCTATAAACCAAATTTGAGACATAAAAAGTGACAGTTTCATTAAAATCAAATTTCAATTCTTGCTGCAACACTAAAAATCAAAGAAAAAATCTTGAATCGCTCACTTTCAGATAATTACGATGCTTTCCAAGTAAAATGACGTTTGTGCGTGCAAAATTTATTAAGTGCCGTTAGAGCTGATATTTGCAATTATTAACATACACGTATGTAAACACACACACACATGATTCGCAACTTAACCCACCGCCACAAATATCCGCTCCCTGCAGAAAATTTTTTTTATGTTAAAACAACAACTTTCACATTTCTTTACACAATTTTTTGCGCTTTTTTATATTATTTATTTTTATTTCAATTCTTTTTTGCTTCTCAGTAATTTGCATATTTCATAATTTTTTTTATTTTTGTTTTTGAGGCCTCAGGATTGGGAAGTGAAATACACAAAGAACCGCAATTCTCAACTTGATTAATCTTTTATTGGCCGTTGAGCAATAAATATTTCTCTCAATATTTATTTGCATGTACAAAAAAATGAAAAATTTATCAGCCATAAAAATAAAAAAGGCAAAGTAATCAGCTAGAAAAGTAAGAGCTTAGCAAGTTAGAAAAACAACAACAAAAAGTGCTAAAAGAACTTTCACAGTTAACAGGAAAACTCTGCTACAGTGATGTTGAAGGAAAGAAAAACTTCGCTAACAACAACAATGACAGCATTTTGAAAAAAAACTATTGGACCCGTGCAAAGTGATCGATGTGCTTTTTAGATGCGGGCGACTGGCGATGGGTGGCTGGCCTCCAATTATCTACTGCTATGCAAACGAGAAGGCCTTGTTTTACAAGGAGATTATGCATACACTGTAGCTGATTCAGTACCAAAATAATAGAATGTGTAGAAAAAGAAATATAAGCTCGACAAGCATCTGTAAAAATTCGTGAAAATTAGCAGAAGAAATCACGTGAATCAAATCAAGTATGATAAAACCGATAATGGGCCATAAAAATCAAATAGAATAAAGCAATGGAAAAATTTTACTTGAATTGAAAAAGTCGACAGAAATTTAATAAGTCTATCGAGATTTAAAAAGTCGATAGACATTTAAAACGTCGATAGAGACTCAAAAAGTCGATAACAACCGATAGCAATACCATCTATAAGAACCGAATAAAGCCGCACAAAATTAATAAAATCCAGGAAAAAAAGGCTTATAATACATAAAAATAAGTACAGGTCGATAAGTAAGGGTGTATGATACAGTAACTCGATAACTGTAAAGAAAAATGGAAAAAGGTATATTAAAAATGGATGCAAACCAGACAAGTTCAATCAAATCGATCAAATGGTGTTTTTTTATAAGAGCCGATAGAAATTGATGAAAACGATAATAACCGAAAAAAGCGATAGTTTAAAGTTAAATCGATGCAAATAAAAATTAATGAACTTCGATGAAGGAAATTTTCATAATAGTTAAAGAAGTCGATAGATAATAAAACGATAATAACCGATTAAAATTGAGACATTTTTAAAAAATTAAAAAAGTCAAGAGAAATTGCAAAAGTGGGTAATACCCTATAACAACCGATACCTTAAACTAATATCGACGCAAATAAAAACCAATAAACTTCGATAAAAGATATGTATATAATAATTAAAAAAAGTCGATAGATATTTAATAGAACCGATAAGAGAAATTTTTAGAAGAATTGAAAAAATCTATAGAAATTGCAAAGTCGATAATAATCGTAACAACTAATACTTTAAATTAAATTCGATACAATTAAATAACCAAAAAATTCCATAGAAGACCTCAAAATCGATATAAATTGAATGAAACTTAACAGAATTTGTAAAATCGAAAATAAAAATATCTTTATTAAAAAAAAAGAAAACACTTGTAATCTTCCGAAAAAGATTATAAAAATCTTAACAAATACATGAAACGGCAAAAATTTAATAATAAGAAACGAACAGAGCCGATGAAACTTCCCATCGTTGTTATTCGCCGTTGAAAATGGATCTCAGCCTAGATGGAGTGAAGTACAGTGGGCAAATAGAGCTAAGCTTGCTGTATGACTATTATATCTTATATATAAATAGACAAGATGAATGCAATGTAGAACCGTTTTCTGCTAAACTATAATTCTAAGGTATACAAATTATATATGTATAGATAGGAAATTTTGAGTTGTACTCTTATCCGTAAATAAAAAAAATGTAAAAAATCATTTTAATATAAAAACTTTAAAATAAAAGTCACACCACTACACATTTACTTATTCACACTATAGACACGCTGTGTGTGTGTACTTGCTTTTTGTGTACTATGCTGAATCGTGAGCATGGCCGAGGAGTTGCTTTGTAGGAAAAAATTAAGAGCCATGCATGTTTTTGTGTTATTCGTGTGGTCGGCTCTCACTGTGAGTGCGAAGAGTTGGTAGTGGACCAATGAAAAATAAGTATTCGCACTACAGATACTCTGTTGTGTCATGCATTTTTGCTTTAGTTGTTGTTATTGTATTGATTACTGGCTACGATGCCCAGTGTCAGCTGCTCTCCTGAGAGCACGAAAAGTTGCTTTGTTGGATAGATTAAACAAGCAATGTAAAATATGAGCAAATATGTAAAATTCATTGCTGATACCTACAAACAGGGCTTACAAAAATAAATGATTACTCATAAAGAGTATTAAACACCGAAGAAAATTAAAGGAAAATAGAGGAAAGGAAAAGAAAGGAAAGAAAAGGAAAAGGAAAGGAAGGAAAGGGAAGGGAATGGAAAGGATGGGAAAGGAAGGAAAATTAAAGGAAAGAATGGAATGGTAAGGAAATTAAAGGAAAGAATGGAATGGTAAGGAAATGAAAGGAAGGGAAGGGAAAGGGAATTAATGTTAGACGAAAAGAACGACATAGAAAGGAAGAAAAAAAGGCGGATAAAACATACCTACAGCAAAAAAATAAAATAAAATAAAGTTTATTGGTTGAATTTCAACCACTGGGCGAACTCTAGTACTAAAAACTCGACTACAAGGCGATCAGGTACAAACATTTGAAAACGCAACAACAATAACGAAAAATTTGTTTTCTGTAATTTTCAACGAAAATACCTACTTCCACTTTAACAACAAACTTTAGATACCAATAAAGTTTGGCTGAAGGTAGCCATCAAATTCCTCTATTCCACATACTATTTATGACTGTGTGTTATATATGTGTGTGTATGTATATATATACGCATAAAGCTCAACATAGTTACATGCAATTATCTGGTATTTAAGTAGCTGCCATATGTTGTAATCCTTACGATTAATTTTCCACCAACACTCAATGCAACTGACACCAAACCAAATGTGGTATGACATTTGTAGTCGTAGCTATTAGCAACAACAACAGCATTCAAGTGCAGCAGTAGATGCAAGTGTCTGTAATAGAGATGGGATTGAGATATCGGAACCCGAAAAACTTAGTTCTAAATGACAGGGATGAATGATATTGGAAAGGTGTTAAGAGACTGCGACTATAAAGTGATCGAACCCAGCAGGAAATAGTCGGTGAATTATCGTATGTAAGACAATACGATTTCAATGATTTTGTTAGACGATATCGATATTTTTTGTTCGATATTTTTATAAAAAAATGTTAGCACAAGTTTTCAAACTCTTCTTATTCTGCTTGTATTGCTCGTATCTGCGCTTTCTAAAATCGATACATTTCATTCGATATCGCTTCGTCAAATCGGGATTCAACATACATACTCATACTCTCATCTCTAATTCATATATCTTAAATATGTATGTATATCAGAGTACTAGCAATGGTAGCATCTTCTACTGCTGAAGAAGCCAGTCTAAGTACAAATGCTGACAGTTGCATGGGTAGCGTTTGCAGCACACTGTCTTACTGTGGCGCCACAAATCGCCGATACGTTGAGAAATGACAAAGTATCGTGTGGCAATGCAACGACTTTGGTTTGTAGTTATTGGTTGCTGCCTAAAGGGAGCTGCAAACGACGAGGCAGGTGCCTTCCTGAGTATAACTATGTAGTCAAGTTATGGCGCCTAAAATTTATATTTTCATGTGCTAAAATCTTTGGCAATGTCTTTGGCATGTGAGCTGTGGCAAAGAGAAAAGTAAGTTTTTATAGCAAATAAAATGGGAAAAAAGTACAGAGTTTTGGGGCAGGCAAGCAGACAGCGGAAGACTAACCTAATGCGGGTCATAGAAGATTTCCAAAGTCATCTTTAAAAAAGTTTAAAGGAAAATCTCCCCGAATAGAAGAATGTTTAAGAAGAAGTGAGTAATTTTTGGGATTATTTTAAGAAAGGTTTTGAAATTTTTTCTTGGGATTTTGAAAATTTATAAAGCTTTAAAATAAAATTTCGTATGTTGCAAAATCTATTAGGAAAAGTGTTTAAATCTTTTCAAAGATATTATAAATTTTTAAAGCCATGAAATTTTGAAAACCTTCCTTTGAGGTTTTTTAAAAAAAAATTTTAAAGTTGTTTTTGTGATATTTGTAATATTCGGAACGTTCAAGATAGAAGACTTAGAAACATGTCGAAAATATTTGTAAATATTAAAAACAATTATTTTTTTATAATTTTACAGTTTGAGCAATTCAAAATCTATAGGGGAAGCCGGAGGCAGATTTAAAAAAAAGGTTTGAAAAAAGTTGGAAAAAAACTTTTTTATGTTTGAAATTCGTAAATTTTAATATTTTAAAATTTGTTTAATTAAGCTCCTTTACACCCATGAGGAATAGGGTCTGGAACTTTCAAATTTTTTTTTAAATATTTTGTTTTTTTATTTTTGTTATCGAAAATTCGGAAAATTCTTTAGAATCTTTTTATGTTTGAAATTTTGCAAAAAACTGTTTGAATAGTTTATTTTGTGAGTTTTGTAATATTCGGAACGTTCAGGATAGAAGACTTTGAAACTTTTCAAAAATATTTGAAAAATGTTTTAAACTTTTTTTTTCAATTTCAGAGTTGCAGTAATTCAAAATCTATAAGGGAAGTGGGAGGCAGTTTTGAAAAAATTTTGTAAAATACATTTTTTTGGTTGAAATTTGTAAGTTTGTATATTCAAACTTTTTTTTTTTAATTAAGCTCCTTAAAATCCATGAGATATTATAGGGTTTGGAACATTTAAAAAAATTTAAAAAGTTTCAAAAATGTTTTTGTTTTTGTTATTTTTGAAATCATAAATTAGTTACAATCTCCTGTGTCTGAAATTTTGCAAACAACTGTTTGAGAAAGATTATTTTGTGAGTTTTGTAATATTCTGAACGTTCAAGATAGAAGACTTACAGCTTTTGAAAAATAGCGAAAAAAATTTTTCAACAATTTCCTTGTTTTTAATATTTCAGACTTTCAGCAATTCGAAAGCTGTAAGGCGAGCTTTCCAAAAACGTTTTAAAAAAAGTTTTAAATATATTTTTTGTATGTTTGAAATTCGTAAGTTTTTTTATTTTTTTTTTATAAATAAGCTCTTTAAAATCTATAAGAAAAAGGGTTTTAAACTAGTGAAAAAAGTATTAACAAAATTTTTTTTTTTTTGTTATCGAAAATTGTTAAATTGTTCTACCAAAAGCATTCAGAATTTTAATTATTAATCAATGAGGATTAAAATATTGAGAATTTATTATTATTTTTTTACTTTCGAAATATTTTAAATTTTTCAGTTCAGCATTTCCACATCAAAAAAAAATGTGTTTCTAAAACTTTTCGAAAATATTTTAAACATATATAGAATTTTTTTTTGTTCCTTAACATTTAAAAATTATTTTTGTTTAAATATGGTGCGTATTTGGTTTCTTTTTTATTTAACAAATATTTGAAAAAAGTTTCGAACTCTTTTTTGGGATTATTCAAAAAAAACTAGCAGAACAGGTGTTTGAAGCTTTTAAAAAATATTTAGAAAAAGTGTTGAAAAGTTTTTTTGTGTATTCGAAACATTGAATTTTTGTGTTGAAATATTTTATTTCAAAAGTTGTAAGAAATGCTGATCGGATTTTTTTTAAATATTTGTAATGGATTGCTTGGCGATTTTCGAGACTTTTAAAGCGTTACATTTTTTTGAATTTGTTAAACATTGTCAGCATTCGAGTAAAGCATTTTAAAATTTATAAAAAATGCTGATTGAAACTATTTAGAACAATTAATAAAAAATGTTGAAACATTTTTGCAACTTTGAAAATCGTTATTTTGGTCATATTTTCAGAACGCGAATTCAGTACTTTAAAACATATAAGAAAAGCTATTTGAAACTTTTCAAAAATATTTGAAAAACGTGTTGCTAAGTATTTTAATTGCTTTTTTTAAAACTTTGAAAATATTTTTTGGTAAATTTTTTAAATATTGTGAGTATTCGAGTACAGGATTGAAACTCAAAACTATTTGATAAAAGTTTTGTATTTTTTTTTTTTGGATTTTTAAAAAAAAGGAAACCAAAAAGTTGTTTTTAGAATGCAGCATTTCCAAATCTTTTAGAAAAAAGTTTTAATGTTTTGAAAAAGGTTTTTCTAATAAAAAATAGCAAGTTCTGAACGAGTCTCAAAATATAGAGACTTTTAAAACATTGTAAGTAAAATAAGATAAACCTTTCAATCAATAATTTTTCAACTGCTTCTAACTCAAATTTGAACATATTACACTACTTTTACTATAAAAATAAGGAAAACAAATAAACATCAAGTATGCTTTTAACGTAATGAGGAAAAACCTCTTAACTACAAATAACGGCACTTATTGTGACACAAAAGCTTAACTCAAAGCAGAAATTTTCCATATTTTCCGTCAATGCATAAAGAGTGAAAATCGCTCATTAGCGATTGAAGAAGCAGCAAATGATGTTTGATGCTTTAAGAATTTAGGTAAATAGCAGATTTGAAATAATACAAAACAACAACAAAATCAACAACAAAATCTACAAGAAACAACCTTTGCAAATCAGCATACCGACTATTGTACCGTTAATGCCACAAAACTTGTTTGCTTTGCTGATGACCACTATTATTTGCATGAAGTTATGTGCAAATAGAAGTGAAAATATTTTTGAAGAAATAGCGCACAACAACAAAAACAACGAGCAAACGGAAATTGATGCTGGTGGGTGTTGTTAAATGCCGTTTAAAGAAAAAGTTGAAAAGAAAGTGGATATGTCTAGGAACAAAAGTATTTTAGTGTGTTAACACAAATAGAATTTATTTATTTAGATTGCTAGTTGATAATAAATAAATTAGATTGTATGAAAAACCATTAGTGAAAACAGGAAAGCTGTTTGATACCGTTTGCTGGCACAGAAGAGAATGCTTGTGAATTGCGTAGGATTTAAGTCAGAAGGCTAAAAGCAGTGGTGGGGTTTTTAATTAACATTTTTTTGTTGTAGTTTCTCTCATTCTTCGCGGTATTACTCATATTTCTCCTTCTTCTTCTCCTTCTTCTTGTTCTCATTTTTCTTCTTCTCCTTCTTCTTGTTCTCCTTTTTCTTGTGCTTCGTTTTTCTTTCTTGTTGTTGTCGGTCTCGTTGATTTTTCTCATTTTTGTTCTTGTTATTCTTATTATTCTCAATCTTTCTCTTTTGCTATTTTCTTCTTCTTGTACTTCTTCGTGTCTCTACCATTGTTTCTTTATTCTCGTTGTCATCGTTATTGTTTCTGTTCTTGCTAATTTGTATAGTAAGCTGTTTTGGTTTTCCTTTCTTCTCGCTCTTATTTTTGTTCATTTTCTTTGCCCTTCTAGCTCTTCTCATGTTTTTTTTATTAATGTTTGTGTTGGTTTCTTCTTTTATTTTCTTTTCTTTTCTCTCTTTTTAGTTGTTGATATCGTGTATCCTCTTCTTTTTCTTCTTCCCCTTTTTCGCATTTTTATTATTTTCTTTATAGTTTTGTGCTTGTTTTTTTCTTACTTTTGTTGTTCTTGTTATTGCTATTGTTGTTATTATTATCTATCCTTCTAGCTTCTTATCGCGTATCACATTTATGTTTATGTATTTTACTTTCCTCATTGTTTTTGTTGTTATCATAGCTGTTCTTTTTCCTCTTTATTTTCTTCTTATTCTTCTTTCTTTCTCATTTCTTCCTTTTTTAGTATGGTTAATTGCATTCTACTTCTGTTGTTTGCGTTATTCCATTTCATTTTTATCTTCTTAGCACCTTTTTCTCTCTGTTTTTTTTTAAGAATTATTTATCTGGTTATTCCGCTTTATATTCTCATTTTTCTTGTTCCTTTTTATAAAGTTGTTTTTGGTTTGCTATTCCTATTCATCTTCATCTTCTTATACTTTTAATCTTTTACATTTTGCGTATTATTGTTCTTTTTTCCTTCCTTTTCTTTTTCTAGCTCCCATTTTTCTTTTTGTTGTTCTTTTTTAGTACCGTTACTCTTAGTTTTCATCTTATTTTTTTTTTCTTACTTCTTCTGGCTTTTCTTTTAATCTTTGTTGTTTTCCTTCTTCACATTTTTACCGTTCTTTCTCCTCTTTATTTTATTGTTCTTGGTGTTGTCGCTCTTCAAATATTTCTATATTTTCTTGTTCTTCTTTTCCATGTTGCTCTTTTTTCTTTTTTTGTTACTGTCTTTAGTGCTATGATACTCATTATTCTTCTTCCAGTTCTTCTACTTTGTTATGTTCCTTGCTTGTTCTCTTTTTATGGTTGTCGTTCCTCTTTTTCACTTTTACTTCTTTTTAGTTCATTGCCTTGCCTCTATTGTTTTGTTTTTCTTCGTCTAGTATTACAGTTCTCCTTTTTGCGCTCGCTATTTCTGACTCTCTAATTTTTTTATTCAGCCTACAGTTTTGTTGTTGTTGTTGCTGTTGTTTGTTTTAATTTTTGTTGTTGCATTGCTGCTACTTCTCGTAAATTTTGATAATTTTTTTTTTAGTTTTGGCTATTGTTTTTACCAACAAAAAACTTCATAAATCATTTAGTTCAAATTTAGTCGCCTCAGTTTAACTTTGAATCATTGTGATATCAGCTTACCGCATCACATGATCTTCCGGTATGTCTTTCGTTTAATAAGTTGGGTAAATTTTTTCACAGTTCGCAATCGTGGGAAAAGTAAATCAACAAAAAATATATATTTCTATTACTAATATTAATACTTAATTGCTATCACTAGATCACCTGCATATCACAATTAACATTTAAATTATTATTTTAAGTAAAAGAAATGTGTATTTAATTGAATACTTCTTACTATAATAATTTAAACTTGTTTTCTCAATTGTATTTTTCTTTTCTTTTCTTAATTATTCACCATGTGATATCTCTAGATCACACTACCATAACATGGCAGTAACGCCTTTACAATACAACTTTACTTAAAATAATATATATCGCCAGAAAAACCCACTACAATTTGTTGCTTTAAAACGCGTTTATTACTAATGGTTGTAAAAAATATAAATATTAGCCTAGTACTTATGAACAAATATTATGAAACGACATCACTTGATCACATACATGTTAGTAGTAACTCTATAAGCAATTTAAAGAACTTTCTAAACTAAAAAAAATATTAGACTGCATAGTATAGACGTCATCAGATATGATAGCATGTAGAGAGTAAGTGTAGTAAATTTATCACATCTACATCACATGATGTTCACAATAATATCACATTCTTCCCTAGAGAAGACATATCATCTTTATCGCCTTGGAGCTGCTTTTAGTAAGTTTCAACAAAATCACCCTTCACTTGTTCGCAACTATAACAAATGTCGCATGATCATGTCCTTTATTGACACATCTGTGTTGAGATTTATATTTATTTTACTTTATTTTCATACACTCTTCTTTTATCTAACTCTATGCGCCTTACTGCTTTGTCGCTCAAATACATTTTCTCTGTTAAACATTTGATGCTGCAAACACGCAAACTCACTAATTACTTTTCTCATTGACAAGTTTTTTGTTGCAACCAGCAATAAAGCATTCAAAATATCACCAAAGCATATTAACCATAATACGCATATCACTTTGACATTATTTGGATTTGATTGGCGTTTTATTTCCAGTTTTTCAATTAATAATTTGTGCTTATCTTCTCAGTAGTGAAACTTGGTTGGCCTAACACCTGCCTTCCTTTGAAGTTGTCGGTTATGGAGTGTGTTTATTTTTGATTTTACACGAGTATAATTTTGAGGTCTGTGGTTTATATTTGAATTTTTTAACTAGTATTTATATGAATGTGTGAATCGATGTTGTGGGCATGAAATTAGATTTTTAGCACGCGTTGATGGGAAATGCTGAATTCGAAGAAGAATCAAGATATATTTAAATTTTTTCTTTTTTTCTTGTTATTGCTGGTTTGATAGCAGTGGGATCATAGATCCCGAAACAAAATAAAAAAAATGAGGCTGTGATAATAATATCACATTTGAGCTGTGATATTTGCTTGAATGATAGGTACCAGCATCAGATTTGCAACAGCTTGATTGAAGGTATGAGAACGATAGTTAGAATGGCTTAGTTCCTTTGCCGCCATATCAAGTGAGCTTCTTTATATATCACCTTATAATCAAATAGTTATGTAGGCTGCAAAAGCATGGATGAAATTTCTTGATGACTCGTGATCATACTCTTATAAAGACTTGAAGTATCCAACACGAGACTCAAAAAAGGCTCATACGACTGCATAGAAACTATGAATAGAGATGTCTAAGATTAAATTTTATTAAAATTTTGTTTGCCACTTTCTAAGCAAAATTCAAAAACATGTAGCTAATGGCGTATTTCCAGTTGTCTGCTTCTAAAAAAATACAGCTTGAGAATGTTGTTGTAACGATGTTTGAGGATTATCTTTAGATCATCTTCAAGCTAGATGGTGTTTTTGGTTGTCAGAAATGTTTTAGAGCAAAATTCCTTCCTTGAATGTACTTCTCACTGTAGGAACCCAGTCAGCATCGTTGCCTATATTCTAGGAACTCTGAAATATATACATAAGTGACTTACAAAAGTAGCTAACTAGGTAGAATGCAATTGTTCCAGACTAGTCTTATGATACCATAACTCTTCTAAGCCCACTGAATGCTGCTAAAAATTCAATTTTTGTTTTTAAAGAAGTCACCTAATGCCAACGAAATTTCTACAGCTGAAGATGAACTAACTCGATGATTCCATCCCGCTCTCCTCCATATAATTACAACACGTATGATTTTCCAATATATTGAGGCTCCACTTGCGCTCCGATAAACGAGCTTCAATTAATAATGTGAGCTCTGTAGATTGCCTGTGCCAGAAGTTAGTCGCATCTTATAAGATGCATACCTTATCGCTGTCATATTCTTTACCCACTCATCCGCCGCAACTACATGCAATTATGTATTCTAAACATAAAAAAGTTCAAAAAATGTTTTTGAAAATTTCTCCACAAATTTTAAAATATTTTAAATTAGAATACCGAAAACACAGTTTTGTAGCTCGTTAAGTATTAATACCACATGCTATAAATTATAAAAATTTATTTTCCTAAATCCATCTTTATTTTATTTTTATTTAAAAAAAAAGAATTCAAATAATCTGGAAAATTAAAAATTATTTAAAATTTATAGTATATTCTCCTAGAACTGAATGGGCTAGAAAACTGTGTTAAAAATATGCTGTGATTTCACAACTATGGCAACCGCAGATTCGACATGTTTTAATAATTTATATAAATTTTAATTTTTTTAAATATTTTTCTCATTTATTTTTGTATATATATATGTTTATCCTAAGCTTTGTGCACATATTTAAATGTTCACATAATGAGACGCTCTATAGGTTTATTTAAACATTACAAAGCCATTAGCCTCATATTTTTATACAAAGTTCAATCTCAGCACTTCAAAAAACTAGCAAGTTCGTTTCGTAAGTCTTTTGATTTAAAATGAAAATTGCTTTGCATATTATATTATTATACCATAACAGTGATTTCAACTGAAATAAATGCCATATAACATAAAATATCCATACATATCATCAGCTATGTTGCCAACAATAATTGTCAGCAACAAATGCCAACAGCAATGCAGCTACCAAAGTATTTATAACTAAAAATACCTAACTTACTCCACTCACAAGAGTCTTAAGAAAAAATGCTGTTAAATTACAACCGGTTTACTTAGCAGCAACACAAAACTCTACACTCATTAGCCGCTAGTGGGCTGTTATGTGCACGGCTCAGCTATGAGACATGCAACAATTGGTCGATGCTTTGCTGGCAGTAGCGGAATAACCTTGATCTTGTCAGCAATAACATTGAAGACTTTTGCGAGCGCATAAAGGTGAGTTTGGTTACGAGTTCAGTAGTGCTCGCTGTTGCAGTTCAAGTTCAATGACGATGAAGAGCGAGCATAAGCGAGCGCGCGTAAACAGGAGCGATTATTTTTGCTACTCATTGCGCTCTGTTGCTCTATGCGCCAAGTCTCCAATATATTTCTTGCTTAGTTTTTGGTTGGTGGCTATTTTGTTTTCAGCTGCTAAGCTTGAGAATTTTCTCTAACATCAATGCACATTTACTCTTTTTCAGGTGTTCAATCAATCTCACACTTTACTCTGCACGAAAGCGCTCAGTTGAAGTAGATCATGCGTTAGGTACTCAAATGTCTCAAAACTATCAAGTTAGCGATTTTAACTTCTCTCTGCTTCTTCTCAACTTGTTTGATGTTTTTATGTGCATAGTTACACTTCTAAGCTGCTAGCGCCAATTCTGCAATTTCTTTAGCATTAAGCTTCCGCTGCTACAAACTTTCTTGCCACAAACATAACATTTCTTTCTCCCAAATCATTTGTAGAGTTACTCACTCTGTGGCTGTGATGAGAGTTTTTTGCTTCACATTCTTTAGCTTCAGCGCTGCTGCTACTTCTTGTGCTTCTATTGCTTTCTCCTTGTCAGCAAGAAAGAATAATTACCATTTCTTCTTCTTTGCCAACTTCAGCGCTGCTCTCTGCTTGACTCTAATTTTCTACTTCTTCCACCTTCTGCGCTTCCTCGTTTCTCATTACTGCATTTAGACGCTTTATGCTGTTCTTCAACTCTATTTTGGGCCAACTCACTTGCTGCTGTTGGCTGATGGACTGACGTTTCTGGGCTTTCATATGTCGCCGTCGTTTGGAGACCTTTGAAGAAAGCATAAAAGAGGCAAATTTACAGGTTCAAAGTCATTGCCCATGATGCAATTGATGTGGTAACAACGCTCGAAAAAGTTCGCTGCAAAGTCCACAATAAAAAAAAATTTATTTTTAGTAAAGAAAAATTTTCAAAAAAACGTGCAGAGGAACAAAAAATTAAATTTAAAAATTTTTGAAAACGAAAAAAAATAAAAAAAAACAAAGAACAAAATTTCAACATTTTTTGTGGTGAAAGTGCTCTTTTTATAAGAAAACTCTAACTAAAAGTTCAATTTTTCGAGTTAAATAACATACTCTGATTCAATCTTTTGGTCGCAGACTCCTTAGAGGTGCCTTCAAAATACAATAGTGTAGTTATTTTGGTGTATGAACACTTATATTGTGCAACAGTAAAACTTCAATTCAAAAAATTGTGCAAAAGAATTTTCTGGAAACAAAAAGAAACACGAAGAAACAAAAAAAAAAAAACGAAAAAAGGGCAATCCATATACTCAACAAAAGTTTCACTTGGAAAACGTGCTGTGTCCTTGTTAAAAGAGAAAATTTAATAAAATTTTTGATTTAGCAAAACTTGTGCTTAATTTAAAGTCTAGAAGCAAGCAAAAAAAATTGTAAACACTTGCTCTAATCCTGAGAAAACTGTGAAATTAAAATAAAAAAGACACAACAACTTTTTACAAATTCGCTGGATTCACCTCTGAACTGAATACCCACATCAAAAGCTAATAAAGGTATGTTGGAATATGCAAAAATGGATTCGAATGCTACTGGAGCTGAGAATTTTGTTTTCAGCGAGTGATATTGAAACAAATTCCTTAGAAAATACAATGTTTCGAAACCCGCTTGGATGAAAATGAAATAACAACCAAAAAAATTATTTAAAAACGAATTTTGGAAAACAAATTTGAAAAATCATAACGACGTATCCAAATTACACAGCTTTGCTTATGATCTACTATAAATTAAGAAACTAAGAAAACGAAAAAAAATTCAATCTGTAAAATCGAAAAGATTTAAATTAAACCAAATTAAACATAAAAAATAATTCAAGAATAAGAATAAATTAAAAAAATTAATTTCTTTATTTTGTATAGCAACAATTCAATAATAATTTCAAATATAAACTAGAATGAAATAAAATGAACGGACCGTAAAACCAACAATAAAATAAATTGAAAATATTTAAAAGTGGAAAAATATAATGAAAAGAAAGTTAAAAAAGATATAATAATTTGAAGAAAAGAGAAAATAAAACAAAATATTAAAAAACTAGAAAGATTGTGAATTAGAAGAAAGATTGAAAAAAGAAGATTTTGAATTTAAAATAAAAAAAAAAGTTTTAAATAATAAAATGTGTTCTTTATATTTCTTCAAATTAACAACAAAAATTAAATATTATTTCAAAAATTAAATATTATTTCAAAAATCTAATATTATTTCAAAAATCTAAAAGGAAAATTGTATTGAATAGAAAAATAAAAAAATGCATTATTCTATTAAATGGTTTTCTTTTGGTTTATTTTTAAATCTAATTAAAATCATATTAATAATAATAATAATGAAATGACTAAAAACGCAAGATAAAATAAAATAAAATAAAATAATAAAAAATAAAATTAAATTAAATTAAATAAAACTCAATTGAATTAAATAAAGTGAAATAAAATATAATAAAATAAAATAAAATAAAAACAAAAAATAAAAACAATAAAAATAAAAATAATTTGAAATTAAACGAAAAGCAAGTTTTACATAAGGCGCAAAACAATCAAATAGAAAGATTTCAACATATAATAAAACAAACTTTTTTTTTTTTACATTTATTCAAATTCAAATTATATTTCAATTTATATTTTGACGTCTTAAAAAATCCTAAGGAAAAACATATTTAGAATCAAAACAAAATTTACCAAAATAAAATGTTTAAAAGTGTAGCATACGAGTACAATAAAAAGAAAAAATAACACAACATAAAATAAAAAAATATTTAAAATTTAATTGAAAATAAAAACAAATGAAAATATTTCAAATTTAAATTTAACCAAAAAATAACCCAAAATAAAAGTATTAGAAAATGGAAAATAAAATTCAATTAAAATGTATCCAAGACTATAAAATAGGTCAAGGCCAAGAATAATAATTTTTATAAAATTAAAAAAAAAAAACAAATTAAACAGAAGAGAATATTAAAGAAAACCACTTTTAAATATAAAAAAATATTTAGTTGAATTTATTAAGACGAATGAATATAAAAACAAAAGAAAATGAAAGAAAACTACTTTTAAATATAAAAAAATATTTATTTGAATTTAATACAATGAATAAATACAAAAACAAAATTGCAATAAAAAAAATTACTGCAAAAAATTATTAATCGTGCATCAAAATTGCTAACAAAAGTTTTAAGAACAAACAGAAAAAAGAAATATAAAAATATTTAATAAAATTTAAAAAACAAAAAAAAAATTTTAATAAAAATAAAATATATTAGAAACTAAATTGGAATAAAAAAAATAAGACAAATTTTAATTAAATGAAAGTTAAAAACAAAATAAAAATTTTTAAAATGGCATATAAATCAGGAAACAGTTTTATTTTACTAACAATAATTAACAAGAATATTCAATAAAAAAAAGTTTTACATAAAAGTCTGTCTTTATATTTTCCTTTTCTATTCCAATACAATTTTTTAATAACTGTTAATAATTATTAAAAAAAAAAAAAATCAAAAAAAATTATAGTTTTCATAAGAAATTATTATTCTCCACCTTGAGCTCATTTATAGTCATGAATATATAAAATAAAATGAAAAAATTATTAAATGAAGATACATAAATAAAATTTAAAGCATTATTATTAATAAATTTCAGTGCCAAAACATTCTTGGAACACCATATTTCTCTCAGTGGTAGGCTACAAAAACGGTAGAGTTACACAATAGTTAAGGAACTCTAAGTCTTTTGCTTCTGACTGAGCTTTTTGCTAACCAAACGAAATGGTTAATTTGAGATTTTCTTAGTATTAAAACATTTATTTGAACTTTGGGAAAAACTCAGCAGCGCTATTTTTTAAACATAAAAAACCTGTTATGAAAACGAATGACGACTTTACAACATTTTAAAAAAACATATTTTAAAATTAAAAAAAAATTATATTATTCACTTCTCTATTTTTGGCTATATTCTTTTAAATATATAAATATTTTTCATCTAAATGGTTAATTCAAAGTTATTGTACATCTTATTTAAAAGAAATTTGAACCAGCCTTCAATTCTACCACAAGCTTAAGATATAACCAGCCAGCGAATTAATAATATATTGTTATTCGTATTGATTTCTGTTTTTGTTCGAACGATAGGCGCTTAAACTTAACCCCTTTTAAACATTAACTGACGCCAATTGGTAACTCCAAGGTAGACCAAGTCAAGTTTAGCATATTGGTTTATGCAACTCAGTAGAGGATCTCCGCTTGCCTTTCTGGCAAATCGGGTATTTTTACGAAGACCTTCTGAATCTCAACGTCTTTGTCCACATTCAAATTTTGAAATTAAAATTATTGTTGACTGTTAATCAATGTTGTCTCTTAGCATGAACAATTCAGTTTCGAGCTCAATTTAGGCATATCACATTTAATAGCAGCTCGCGTTATTCAACCCTTTGTGTTGTTTACTACTAACAATTATAAATCTCTTAATACACTTTTTAGGTATTTCCACTTCCCATTTGATATGCTTCATATTGCTTATTTCCCCTTTTCCTGTTTGGTAGAATATTTCTTAGAATCATGTACCTAGCATGTCTAATAACTAGTTACCTAATGCATTGACTTATTGAAGTTGTTTTAGTTTTATGCCATACTTATTATTTTTTTAAATTTTTTTTCTGATTTTGTTAGCGCTTGCCAAGCATTTATACAAATGAAGGCATTATAATCAAATAAGCCAAGTTAATATTCCTTGCTTTGCAAGAAGTAAGGAAATAAATTATGAAGAGAAAAGAAAAATTCGCTAGCAGGGCACTCATTTAGTTCTTTGGGTGTTGAAGGCCACTGAGCTGGATTGCATGCTGTAATAAGCGTTTGAGCTAGTTCTCCTATTAATTTTTACTATTTTAATACCTCTTTTGGGTTCTTAGTAAAAAATGCTAACTCCATATCAAGAATGCTTTAAGAGTCACTCAACCAAGCTGGGATAGTCTGCCATTTTCTGCATGTAATACACTTCCAGAGAATGTGAAGTGATGTCTCATCATAAAATGTTATCAAAAGAATTGGCTTATCTTAAAATATTTGCGAAATTTCACTTCTATCAATCAAAAACCAAAAAAGTGCGTGTATACTCTGCCCAAATTAACGCGTTTGCTTCATATTTTTTTCGATGGCAGTACAAATAGTTTGAGAGTCTTTATATAAGTTAAGAAATAAAGTGATATTCAAAGTGTATAACTTCCCAAGTTCTCTTAGAGTTTGGCTGATATTTTTTTCACTGAATTTTAAACAGTTTGCAAACTTTTGTCATAGGCAGAGAATCCAGTGTTGTCCAAACTGTTTGCCTGTCCAGTTGCTCATGGTCTCATTTGTATGAAATTTATTAAACTCATTGAAAGGGCAATAAAATGTTAGTATCGAAAGCCTTTATATAAGTTAAGAAATACAGTGATATTCAAACTGCATAGCTTCCCAAGTACTCTTAGAGCTTGGCTGACATTTTTTTTTTACTAAATGTTTAACAGTTTGTAAGCCTTTGTTATAGGTCCAGTGCTATATAAACTGTTTGGCTGTCCAGTTACTCATGGTCTCCTATAAATAAAACTTTATTAAACTCACTGAAAGGGCAATAAAATGCTGTTATAGTACTGTACTTAGCTAGTTGGTCTAACTGCTCATTACCTTTATGCCCCTAATGTGCAGGATCCCATCCCATCAAAACCCTTTTTTTTCTACCAGATAGTTAAGGGCTATAAACTAATCAGCAGTCATTTTATTTACAATGTAGATCCACCTCGAAAGCATTCTACAGCCAATTTCTTTTGCTTGAAAATAGTAGGGTAGCTTTCCATTGACCAATTTCCTGAAGCTCGCTGCCTAGATACAAGCCTATGTTTTACTATTATAAATTTTTAATAACCCATTTAAAAGAGCTCGAAATTATAGCCAATATATGGAGCTCCTTTTTCCCAGAGTACTTCGTCTAAAATGATTGCTTCAAAGTTCCATTGCTTCCTGAGTAATATAGCATTATCTAGAATGATTTTGAATAGCATTTCCACTATTTCAAACAGGAGAACTTAACTTGAACATAAATTGTTTAATTGCTACCTTTAACTTTTGAATTTTTCATAACTTCGGAGCAAAAAACAAAAAAAAAAATGCTCTCAACTTTAGTTTCTTCTGCTAGCATATACCTGAAGACATTCATCAACGCTTAACAGTTCAATACCAGAGGCGTTGCTTTAATAATTTAAGTAAATGTATGAATAAATAAACTCTTTTTCATGCAATGAAAACAATTAAGTCAATTTATTGTGCGTCACTTAATACGCAGCGCGCAGAGAAAAAACGAAAATATTAACTTACTGCAACCGCAAATAATGTTATAAATACAAAAAGCGAAAAACAACAACAACATGATACGCAACCCTTTCAATTTTTATGTACAATGCTACTTTGTAGCTACTATCTACGCTTATTAGTTGTACTACAAATATTGTATAATAAATATTCATAGATTGTTAAAGCACATATGGCATGCATGCGTGCAAGTTCGTTTTCTAAGTCTTTTGTGTTGTTGACTTACGCTGTAGGTGCATTTTCTTGCTGTTTTGTGTATTGTAATATTTATGTGGAGTTTCATTTTTGTTTTTTTGTAAGCCCTTAATAATTAATTAGTTAATACAAAGCCATTTTATACATGCACGTCTATAACCGTGAGTCAAATGTGGCCAATAAATTAATATAGGAAAGTTCAATAGGAAGTCTTAGGTAATTGTTTGCTTTTTTGGCATAGAATATTTATGGGTAAACTTTTCCTTATATGCATATACTTAAGTAAAACTTATTGTACTATTTATAAATACACCTGCAAATTTTTATAAATAATTTTTATGATTCAATCTCTTAATGTTGTTACAAAAATGTACACAAAAATAAAAAAATTTTGATATTAGAAATATTTAACAAAATTTTCAAATCACAAAATTTTAAATCTCAGATTTAAATTACCAAAAAAAAAACAAAAACAAATTTAAAAATATAAATGTAAACAACTTATTTAAAAAATTTAGCCATAATACAATTTTTCAAAGGTTTCCAAAAAAAAAAGAAAACAAACAAATACACCACACAATAGAAACTTGCCAATTTTTACAAATGCTGACAATTTTTTGCTTTACAATTAGAAATATTTCAAAAATCGGAATTTTTTAAACAGAATTTTGAAAAAAAATGCAAATTTTCGGTAGGTTTACGGACAAATTAATTCAAACTTTTTTTTAAATAGAAGCTAAGCGAAAGAATTTTGCTTAAAATTTTGGGTTGTTCAAGAAGTCGATTTTCAAGTGTTTATTATTTTTAAAATTTGTTTGCTAGTTTAGAAACATTTTATGCATTTATAAGTATTTGTGTTAAACAAAATTTTATTTATACAAACTTTTAATTGAAAAGCTTCAAAAATTACAAGAAGCTGAATTTTTTATGAAACGAAACAACTTTTTAAAAGTGTTTAATCAAATTTATACAAAGAAAATTTGATTATTTGTTAAAAAAATACAAATATTTTGTTTTTAACTGCTAATGATTTCATTGTAAATTTTAACTACCAAAAAGTTTAAAATAATTGTTTTAATTAAATTATTTATGAAAAGTAACAAATAGTTTACTTTGATTTTAAAGTTATTCATAAAAAAATATCAAAGATGTTCTTAACGAGTTGATTTGATGTTCTGTTTTTCCGACAGGGTGGATATTAGCTGTATATTGGAACGATTTTTCGTTATCCCTTGTCAATTTTTGTTTTGTTACAAACCGGTTTCGGCGATCCGCCATCTTCAGTGTATGTTTTCGTTCAAAATTGACAAGGGATGACGAAAAATCGTTCCAATATACATTTTCTTAATTTACTAAGAATGTTTTCAATTAAAAAATTTTTTATTTCAAAAAGTCAAATTAAAAACTCTTAACCAAATATTATTCTCAAAAAAATTCAATAAAATATATGTGTAAAAAAGAAATAAAAAACCGAATTTCAATATATCGACTGCTGAGTGGAAGATCACCCTATTTCAAAATTGTTTTCAATAACGCCCTATTTCAAAATTTGGTTTAAGAACGCCCTATCTCAGAATGAGTTTCAAAAACGCCCTTTCTGAACAAAAATTCAATATATTTTTAGCTGAGATAGGGCGTTTTTGAAACAAATTCTCATATAGGGCGTTTTTGAAAAATATTTTGGAATAGGGTGATATTCCACTCAGCAGTCGATATTCGAGCAAGCTACAAATTTTAACAAAATGTTTTCAAAAATAAAAGATTTTGTTTTTAGTTTTGAAAGATTTTGTTATGACTATAAAATTTTTAATTTCAAAAAGCTTAAAATCTAAATGAAACAGGATGTTTCATATCAATCAAAAAATAAAAATACTTCCAAATTCAATAAGTAATAATTTTCAGATTTCTTTTTTTTTCAATTTAAACCGTTAAATATTTTTATAAAAAAAAAAAAACATAGAGTCATTCTTTAATTTCCTTCAAACTAAATCTAATTGAAAAGTTGTTCTCGAAACCACGTACTGCGTGGTGTTCTTATATTTTTGGCGAACAGCTGTATATGCCTCCCAGCTAAGAAGCTCGTGTTTGAAATACCGATCACAATCAAACTAAAAATACCAACATACTGATACAATAAAAATATAAACGAGTATGCCATACATCTAATCGGTGATTGTCATTTAATCATAAACTTCAACACTTGTTGGCTCCCTTTTCAACCAGCATTGAGTTGTCAATTGTTACAGCTAAAAATGAAACAACAACAATGTGTAGTACAGGAGTGCATTGACTGCCACCAAGCTAAAGAATGGAAATCGAAGCAATAAACAAAAATTTAAATACACACATATATACACAAACCTGCCTATCTGTTCCTATTCATTCTTTTTGTATTTGTACAGCACTCTTTTCCCCCTCTTGCATGTATGTGTATCACACACTTATGAAATGATATCCAACTGTCGCACTTATTATTACTGGCACCACCAACTTGTTTATTACCACATTTATGTCGGTCTTCTCATCAAAGCGCCTTTCCCAACCAACTTAATTAGGAGAAAGGAAAAACTGAAAACTGCTAATGAAAAAATGAGAAAAAATGTAAAGAGTAGCGTGTATAAAACAAAACTGGAAATCACTTGTTGCAGCACAGCAATCACGCAACGGTACTTCAATGGCACTTTTATGACAGTTTTTTGTGACACAGGTTTTGTTAGAAATTTTGTGTAACCATATAAACAGTTGTTGCCGGCTTTTATTCTAATGAACGTAGAATAGCAGAATTTAATTTTTTTGGTTTAAAAACTTGCAAGCTTTTTATGACGGAAGTAGTGTATAACATTTTTGCATGAATTTTCAGAAAAGAAGAAGAAGCGGCTGAGTATGCACGTGAAATTCTGCAATTTCTTTTTCAATTTTTTTTTTTTGGTATTTTTAAAATTTGAAATGCGATTAAAATTCTTAAAATTCAAACTTGAAGTATCCAAATTCCTTTAAATTTGTTTGTAATTAATCTAAATAATCTCCTTTATCTCTATTTTTTATTTAATAAATTTTTGTTTTGAGATTTAAATTTTTTTTTCTTTTTCAATTTTTTTTTTTGGTATTTTTAAAACTTGAAATGCGGCTAAAATTCTTTGTCTGCATGCTGAGATAGTTAAAAGTTCTTTTGTTCAGATTTGCAAAGAAATTTAGTTAGTGAAAATTAAACTTGAAGCATCCAAATTCCTTTAAATTTGTTTGTAATTAATCTAAATAATCTCCTTTATTTCTATTTTTTATTTAATAAATTTTTGTTTTGAGATTTCAAAACTTTTTATGAATAATTTTTGGTTTTCTTATTAATTTTTCACTTGGTGCTTTCTTCCAGGTCGGGTTTTATTGCATACAGTTATTTCTTTTAGTTTTCTTTTTAATTTAAATATTCATTGAAAGATTTTTTTTATAAATATTAGTTTCTTATTTAATTATTATTGCATAATTTTATGTTTTGAAGTTTCGAAATTTTTCATATTTCATATTTTGAAATTTTTTTTTTTCAAGAAACCGTCAAATTTATTCTACAATTGTTTTTCAGTTTCTCACAACTTGATTTTTTTTTTCTTTTTGGAAGAAAATGTATGTTATTGTTTTTGTTTCTTTTTGCATTTCAAATGATTTTTGTTTTGTTTCAGCATCTCAATTTTTATCCTTGTAACAGCAAGATAAAAGTGAAAAAAATGTATTCCACCATTTTTTTTTCAGTTTCTCATAACTATTATTATTATTTTGTTTCAGCATCTCAATTTTTATCCTTGTAACAGCAAGATAAAAGTGAAAAAAATTTATTCGACCATTTTTTTTCAGTTCCTCATAACTATTATTATTATTTTTTTTTTTTTTTTGAAGAAAATTATTTTTTTAAGTTTTATTTTTTCATGTGAAATGATTTTTTTTTTTTTTCTGTAGCTCAATTGTTTTCTCTATAACATCGAAATAAAATTTAAAGGTGATTTTTTTTTTTCAAAACACGTAAAAAATTTATTCTTCAATTTTTTTCTGTTCCTCAAAACTGTTTTTTTTCTGGAAGAAACTTAGTTTTGCAAATTTTTGTTTTGCATTTCAAATGATTTTATTTAGTCTCAGTATCTCAATTTTTACCTAGTAATATCGGAATAAAATTAAATTAAAAAAACAGAGAAAACATTTATTTCAAATTTTTTTTCTTTCTCTAAACTTGATTTTAATTTTTCGAAGAAAATCTAATTTTAACTTTTTTTTCCTTTTTTTTGCGTTTCAGTTTTTTAGTTCCAGTAGTTATCTCTGTAAGTGTGGGAAAAATTTTAAAAACCCCTTTTTTTAAATATTTTTCCAAAAAAAAAAACTTAATCTTTTTTTTTTTTTTTGAAAATATGTACATTTTGGACAAAGCAATAAAATCAAATCTAAACAAAATTTATTCAAAAATTCAAAACTGTGCCCAAACGATTTTCGGAAAGTAAATTCTGCGCAGGAAAAAAAAACACCAACTTTTTGCAAAAACATTAAAAAAAAATTTACAAAAATACTGAAGTAAAATGGCCTTAGCAATCAGTACGCGTAAACGCAGCAATGTTTACTTCGTGCTTTTGGTATAGTTTTTGTTGTTCTCAATGTTTATGAATTTATTACATACTTTGATCGTTCTTTGTTGTGCTACTATAAATCCATGGTACCCGCCAACCAACTACAACAGTAGCAACCAGAATATATGCCAGCAACAACAACACTTTAATCGCTTAATAAATTAGGTGACCATTTAGTGTTTGCTAACGGTTGATTGCTTTAATGACTTTTTGGAGAAATGACAATGTTAAGCTAACAACATTAACAACAATAAAAATGGCAACAATGTAAACTAAGCTGAAAACAACAACAATAGAAACAGCAGCTAATTACGTTGCAAAAGGTTCGTTCACTCGGCGTAATTCTCTTGCCAGCATTGAATTTATACAACAATAAAACATGTGGCAAAACGCATACTTTCGAATATTTACATATACAGGCACAGGTTAACATGTATATACATCTACCAATACACATACATTTTAGCATAGCAGTCAAGTTCTTTTAACGAATTTTTAACGCATCCCCACTACTTTTCATGCTCAGATTCTTGTTCTTCTTCTTTTATTTACCTTCTTTTACTTTTTACAAGAAATTTTGCTGCCTCCTTTTTATTACCTTACGTCTTCGTTTACTGTTATGAGAAGTCGTTTCATACTTGGTTCATATGTTTGTATTTGTATGGCCAACTGTCACCACTTTGTGAATAATAAGAAATGCGAAATTTTTGGTAGCTTTATTTCCTTACTGTTATTTCACTTTTTACGATTATGCAAAATTCTTTTAGTGACTTCATAAACATTTGAAATAGTCTTAAAAATCCCGCAAGCTTTGATGATGTTGTTATGTTGGTGATGCAAGATAGTGGCGTTAGAAACTGAACTAAGAAAATGTTTAAGTTCTAGCAGGTAGTAACAACTTGGCGCAATCGTTGGGCTTTGCTTTGATGCACTAAACTCTTCGCTGAATTTTCTTCTTCCGAAGAAATTTTTTCTCCTAAACTGTAAAGCTCATGCAACCTCTTTTCGACATATATCAGGACAAGTGTGATCAGAGACTTATTGAAAGTGATAACTATTCTACGAAAGTATTCTCAGTCCAAAGAAGCACTATTTTAGCTGTTAAAGATGGTTACAAAAGAGACGAATCTTCTCACAGATTTGTATTTTTAAATGTCAATAGTGACATGATATTCTATGGCGAGCTTTGCTGTTCCATTTATCTTCTCGGGAATACGACCAAACAATCGTACGATATATAGTAGCCTTGGCTGAAGCTTTGTATGGTTTCGAATAGCTCGAACATATTGTTTGAAATACTGACTGACCTTTCAGTATAGCTCAAAGTTCATTTGGTAAAATAAGCTCTTGAAGAGAGTCAATACGAGTGTAAATATTTTCAAAGAAATGACATCACATAAATCATCAAAACGTGCCGATTCTCAGCGTGCTGTAGTTATGAAAAAAAAAAATTTCAAATATTTTAAACCAGAAAACCAAAAACACCGTTTTGTAACTTATCAAATTCTAGTTGAACAATGTATAAATTTAATTTTGTATAAATTAATTTACTGCATATAAGGCATGAAAAATATTTTTAATGAAAAAAAATAATTAAAAGCTGGCTTCAGAAGAAAAATTTTTAAAATTAAAAGCGATTTTCAAAACGTAAAATATATGATTCATTATATCAAATTAGATTGGCGACATAAACTATAACTTCGAATTTCTGATTTGTAATGCCATTTCAAAATTTTTTGAAATTTTTCAAAACTTTTCTTGGTAAGCGCATAAATTTTAGAAAACAGATATATACGGATCTTATATTAGAATTTTATGCGCAACATATTTAAACCCAAATAATAGCATATAATTAACTAAAACATGGATTCAGAAGAGAAGTTCTAAAAAAATCAAAACATAAATGTATGCCAGATTTTGAAGGGTCACAAAACTTTATTTTCGATTTTTTGATTTATGAATCCATTTCAAAATCTTTTAGAAACTTTTCTTGATTTCAAATTTTTCAAAACTTTTCTTTGTAAGCGCACAAATTTTAGAAACCAGATTTATACAGGTTTAAAATTAGAGTTTTATGCGAAAAATATTCAAACTCAAATAATAGTATATAAACAACTAAAACATTGCTTCAGACAAAAATTTTGAAAAAACTAAAAGCGATGTTCAAAACATAATATTTACGCTTCATGTGCATTATATTTTTCATTTTCTGATTTATGAATCCATTTAAAAATGTTTTGAAAATTTGTCAAAAGACTTTACTTCCGATTTTTTGATTTATGAATCCATTTCAAAATCTTTTAGAAACTTTTCTTGATTTCAAATTTTTCAAAACTTTTCTTTGTAAGCGCACAAATTTTAGAAACCAGATTTATACAGGTTTAAAATTAGAGTTTTATGCGAAAAATATTCAAACTCAAATAATAGTATATAAACAACTAAAACATTGCTTCAGACAAAAATTTTGAAAAAACTAAAAGCGATGTTCAAAACATAATATTTACGCTGCCTTTGCATTATATTTTTCATTTTCTGATTTATGAATCCATTTCAAAATGTTTTAGAAACTTTTCTTGATTTCAAAATGTTTTGAAACTTTTTCAAAACTTTTCTTTGTAAGCGCACAAATTTTAGAAAACAGATTTATACGTGTCTCAAATTAGAATTTTGTGCAAAAAATATTCAAACTCAAATAAAAGTATATAAAGTCATGAAATGCACTATATTCTGGTTATGGTACGTATTTCCAAACATCAGATATTTGGCTGTCAGACACATTATCACCCTCGCTTTTTAGCAAAGAGAAGACGTTTTCCCTCCAGAATTCATGTACGTTCTATACGACAGTTAACAGGTCGCTATTAAAGCCCCTGCAGGAGTTGACACTGGTCTTAAAACTTTCGGTTGTGCCTGGATTTTTAGGTAGAATTTTCCCCAGGTTCACTTTCATGCACTAGGAACTCTATTAAGTTTCACCGGAGCTTATCAGCGAGCTTGTTGTAGACAATGTGTATCTGTGCGATGCCACACCGTAACGCAAGTGGCTTTAAATATTCGATTTCAGCCGTACTTAGACTTCCTTACTTGTTGTTTACATGCATTCAATCATTAATAGTTCTTTCGCTGCTTCAACTATCTGAAAGAGCATAAATCACAATTTCTTAACGAAAGTTTTCGCCAACAGCCACTTTGTACACAGCATCAATGGGCAAATAAATTCGCATTTACAACATTCGCTGATGAGTTTTTGATACTTTTACAATATTTACCATATTTATTGGAAAAAGTGCAAGCAAAATATGCAATAAATCAATGTAAGCATTGAAGAACACATAAATGGTAAAAACACTGTGCCACAACAACAGTAATAAACACAACAAGAAACGATAAAAAGTGAACTTCGTACATATGCTTTGTTGGAACACATTTTAGAAATCGTAAAAATTAAAACAAACAAAAAGCTGCATAACAATGAAAAATAAAAATGCAAACAAATAAAAGTTAAAAATAAAAGCATAAAAAGTTTGAGCATTGAAACACAAGAGAAAATTCTCATAATCACATGAAAATGACCATAGATGGATGCAATTATACTCACAAATATGTAGGCTGGTGTGCCCAAACCAGAAATAAACACAACAAAAAAAAAAAATTACGAAACTACATAGGTGCCAACATTCACCTGAAAAGAATTACAATGAAGAAAATCACAAAAAAAAAAAAAAAAAAAAAAAAAAAAAAAAACAATTCCGACAAATTTGTTTTTGTAAGACCAAAAATGCAGTTCGAAAGTGCAGTTAAAAAGTTGAAAGTGAAGGCAACTTGACTACAAAGATTGTGCTTATAACTTGGTTTAATAGGCTGCACATAGGCACACATGTGTTCATATATATTAATAAACAAACACACACACATACACTTGTATTTCCCACATCTACATGATTGCTTGGTCATTCTGCTTTGTATACCGCGCTCTTTGTTGCTTGCAGTCGCCCGCTTCGTTGACCTTAATTTGCTGATGTTGACGAAGTGTTGAGATGATGAGGCTGATAAGTTCACTATCCGCTTGTTGCTTTTGTTGTAGCTTTTTGTTTTTAACTATTTCGTTAGATTTTGGCTTATTTTTGTTGACAAGTGTGTGCTTTTGTATCTTTAGTTTTCGTTTTATTTTTAAATTTTTTTTATTTTTTTATTCTTTTTTGTTATTTTGTGAAAATTTTTAATTTTCTTGATACTTAAGTTGTTAGAAAGAGCTTGAGGGGCGCGGAAAGTACATTGGTATGCAGACTGAAGAGCGCTAGAAAACAATTTTTACGTGCTTGAACAATGACGCTGCACAATGGAAGAAGGGAAAGTGATCTAATTTTATGTAGGGAAAGAGACCTATAATTACAAAAGCTGTTAGTATGGGACTTTTGCTGTATTTGCTAAAAACACAATGCTCATTAAACAAAAGTTTTCGTTTTTTTTAACCATTTTAAATTTTTTTTTATATTTTTTTTATAAAAATCTTGAAAATTTGGCTATTCTACAAGATAAAAAGTGTAATTTTGTGAAAAGAAATTCTCGAACTCTGATTAATTTGGTTTGTTTAAAATTTGTATAGCAAATAAATAGTGCATTTTTGAAACATTTATGTTTTTTTTTTTTAATTTTTACTTTTCTTTATAAAAGTCTTAAAAAATTTGCTTTTCTACCAGATAAAAATGTAATTCTGTGAAAAGAAATTCTCAAACTCTGATTAATTTGGTTGTTTAAATTTTTTATAGCAAATAAAAAGGGCATTTTTGAACCATTTATATTTTTTTTTAATTTTTATTTTCTTTACAAAAGCTTTAGAAAGTTTTGCTGTTCTTCAAAATAAAAATGTAGTTTTGTGAAAAGAAATTCTCAAACTCTGATTAGTTTGGTTGTTTCAAGTTTTTACAGCAAATAAATGGGCATTTCATGATTGCGACAGAATAGAAATTTACATGTGTTAGTCGTTTATGTACTATTATTTAAATTTAAATATTTTTAAAATATAATTTTTTTTTTTTTATGCCTAAAGTATAAAGGTCGTAGTGTCCGTCTGTCCGCCTGTGTGAAAGACTTTAGATCGATTTTTAACCTTTTTTTTCCCCCCCGATTCTGACGTGTACATGAAAATCGCCAATACACGTGATTTTTATTTTTCTCCCCTTTCCGAAAAAGTATATTTGGTTCAAAGGACAGAACTAAAGCTCGTTTTGGTAACTCAGTGTAATGAAGCATACACTACAAGTTTTAAAAGTCGGTTTGAATTTTTACCATTTTTTTTTAAATCATCTCCCACTTACTTCTATATAGAAATACATTTTTGTCATACGTTTTATGGAAAAATTTTTTTTTTAATTGAGGGAAATTTTTAAATAATATAAAATTTATTTTTTATCGTACTAGAATTTTATAAGCTACGAAATTATATTTTCGCTTTTTTGGCTTAAAATATGTATGTCTTTTTATAACCATAGCACAATTTGAATGGATATATTTTATTAAATATTTAAGGTCTATTGAATTTTAATGTATTACTTATATTTTATCCATTGAAGAGTTATATAAATCTCCTCCCTTATAAAGTAATTCAGATTTAAATTTAAATTTTGAGAGTGCTATAGTTATGAAACACACTATAATATAAAACATATATTTTTTTCTTCGGCATGCAAAAGAAAGTGGGCGGTCCCAACACTTTCGACTTCGGTATTTCCGTACACTCAACCCAAAAAAAAACACGCAAACGACACAGATAACTCAAAAATGAAAAGGAAAAATTAGCTAGTTTCGTTTTCCGTTTTGGCGACTTATAATCACAGATATCTGCCACTCTTCAACCGCTTCTGGCATATGACCACATTTGCGGCGCATTAATCAATCAAAAATGTAGGCTAATAAAATTCAAAGTGCTAACAATTCGCTGATTAGCTCATTAAAAAGTTTAATGAACATACAAATATCGTAAGCTTTAACATAAGCAAAAGCTTAACTACCTTTACATGCACACATACCTAAATGAAAGTCATATGCTTTAACACAACCCAATGAGCTCGCTATCATCACTTCGCACACAATCAGTTTGTCTAAATTTATTAACAGCCAACTTTTTTTAATATTAAATTTTTTTTGTTTCTTTATTATTATGGCTTTCTCCTACTTGGCGCTTGTTTAATTACCGCATTTGTTGTATTCTATACTTACTCATACATATTAATAATCGAATTTTTTTTTATTTTTTGCTGGTTTCTGTTTCTTGATCGTCATGATTGCTTTCGTCTTCAAAATACTTAATTTATTTTTGGCCATTTCGGCATTGAACTTTAGTTGCTTTAAGCGAAAGTGTTTGCCAAATTTAGTCTGGAAATGATTTTGCATTGAATTCGCTTTCTTAAAAAGTTTTAATCATTTTCTGTCTTCGTTTTGGGTTTGCCTTTTTGGTAATAGTTGATGAGTTGCTTGAGCCCTGCAGATTTCGCTTTTAATGGAGGAAATGTTTATAACTTGTTATCGATATTTTTCGTTGCTGCTGCTTTAGACTTTGAGGAGCACTTTGGAACAACACATAACAAGAATTCCATTTCTGTTGATTTTTTTTGCTGTGAGGATTTTTTTTTTCTGAGAATATTTGTTTTCTTGAGACTTTTTTTTTATTGAACTTTTTTTTTCTTGTAAGAATTTTTTTTTCTTGAGAATTTTATTTAATTTTTTTTTTTTTGAGAAAAATTTTTTTTATTGGGAATTTTTTTTCTTGTGAGAATTTTTTTTCTTGAGAATTTTATTTTTTTGTGAAGTTTTTTTTTTTTTTTTGCGAGAAAATTTTTTTTTTCTTGACAATTTTTTTTTGTTGTGAAAGTTTTTTTTTCTTGTGAGAATTTTTTTCTTCTGTCCAATTCAATCGCTAAATTTACCACACTTTTATTAATTTCGTTTTTTCCTTTTCTGGCTTTTCCTACTATAAATTTTTACATTTCACGTGTTCGTTACTTCCTTTTCGAACTGTCCGTTTAGCTTTAAGTGAATATACTTACGCCGCTTGTGGTCTATTTATGGCTTTTTGTGGTTGTTCAATCTATACTTACATGTGTGAAGTGATTTTCTTCGCTTTTTATGGCTCTTTCTGTTGGTATAAGATTTTTAATGATTTTTTTTTTTATCTGCCGTTTTATTTGCTTCCGCATACCTTCGTTTTTCCTTTTTTGTATTAACGTTTATTAAACTTTTTTCAAACACATTTATTGACTGAGATTGAATTTTATTATTTAATAAAAATCATAACTTCTTATATTAAGACTAATAAAAAAACTCAAATTTAATTAAGACATTGGCGGCAAAGACCGTATTTCCCTTTTCAAATTAAATTACGTCCCATTACCTTGATCCGTTTAGGTGTATACTTTCAATCCCCTACGAGTACTTCTATACTACGATGACTTCATCATCTTTATTTTCTTTTGTTCTCCTTCCATTGAAGAGAAATATTGCTTTTGTTGTTTTCTTAAGTCTTTTTTATAATTTTTTAAAATTTTTGTTACGTTTTTTATACATTTGTTTTCTTTTTTTTAATCACCGTAGGTAACCAAATCAAATTGCCGTAAAATCAATTTTTATGTTAGAAAGTCACATCACACTTTACATTTATTTGTTTTGTCACAGCAACGTCGTGCTTTACTATTTTATTACTCCTTTAAGATTTTATTTTGTTTTTGGGATTGCTGATTTCGTTTTATAATCTGCTAGCGGGCCTATTGAACGTCAGCGGCGACAGCGCGATTTGTGGTGCGTCAATATCTGTGTCAGCTACGTTTGATTTCTTTGTCAAAGCTGACTTTCAATAACCTTCTAACCCAGTTTTTGTCAATCTTTTGTTTATCATTTTGATACTCGTGCGACTTTTGAACAGCAAAATCGTAGAATTAGTAGAATAAGGCAGAGAGCAATTGAAGAAGCAGCAGGCTCGGTAAGCAAATTCAAAGGAAATAGAGAGGCGGGCAGTGAAAGCGGTAGTGACAGTTGCAGTGGTGATTACGGTGACAATTGAAGGAACCGTGACATTACAAGTGACGGTGACAAGAACCGCGTGAGTGGCAGTTGAAGTGATGGGGACGGTGCCAGTGGCATTAAACGACAAGGGCAGTGAAAGTGAGAGTGACAGAAACAGTGACTGTGGGAGTGGTATTAAATTAGTAGCGATGGTCATGTTGACAGTGACAGTAACAGTGACACTAAAAGTTCCAGTGACCTGGACCATGAAAGTGACACATGTCAGATACAGTGACCGTGGTAGTGGCATTTACATTTACCTTGATGGTCACGGTGCCAGTGACAGTAACAGTGACATTGAAAGTGCCAGTAACATGGGCCTTAATAGTGACAGAGGCGGATACAGTGATGGTCACAAAGTCTGCGAAAGTGACAGTGGCAGTTAGAGTGATAGGGAGTGTAGCGTATGACATTAAAAGTGACATGAAAATAACATTGGCAGTGACAGTGATGGTGAGAATTACATTAACAGCCACAGTGATATTAACAGTTACAAAGATGGTGACACTAACAATCACACAATAACAGGGATGCAGACAAGAACCATAATCCTGACTATGACTCTAAATGTGACTATAACCGTGGACGAGATACTGAGCGAGATACTGGCTGTTGAATTAACAGTGACAAGGAAAATAATAATAAGAGTGACAGTAACAATAACAATGGATGTGACATTGACCTTGTTAGTGACAGTGACAGTAACAATCTCACACAAGCATGTCTTATGAATCCAGCTGCACCAGTACTGGGTATTGTGTATTTTTGAAATGTTTTGTTGATATCGTAGGTCATCGCAACCGCTCCTGCAATAACTAATTTGAGGTCGCCAGAAGCTTTCTGCTAAAAGTGCGCACAGATACATTAGCATTTGGAATAGGTTTCGCCTCGAGTAGGTTGACACGTGGACAGAATACGCTATGAGCTCAATCTCAAAACCCCTCGAACACTAGCCACTGTGGCTTCTAAGTGCCCTCTCTTGCTCTTTGCCTCTATCTTGCCTACTCCGTAGTCTATTAGTGAATCTAATAAAGTAAAAATATTTTCTCAGCTTTTTAAAATTGTATATAAAAAAAATCTTTATTATTATTTTTAATAAAGTAAAAATATTTTCTCAACTATTCAAAATTTTAAATTTAAAAAAACATTTATTTTTTTAAATTTAAAAATTTACATATTCTTAAGCTCTACTTTACTGTTTGTTTAGTATGTATTACTTAGTTAAGAACATGGCATGCAACCAAAAAATTAGGTCAACAGCATGCTATCGTGCCATACAAACACTCGTACTTATATATTAACCCCTTTACACCCACAATATGCCAAAGAATGCAATCCGGCACTGCTGCAAAACACTTCAAGTTACATTGCAGCAATGCATTTTTATTGTATACCATTTACTATATTAACAAGAATAATGCTAAGCGCTGAGTTTTAGAAGAAAGCCACTGCGCATGCGCAAAGCATAACAAGCATGTTAATCGTAGTAGAGCATTGGTGCGCATATGAAACTGACTTTGGCATATAAAAAAATAAATCTAAAAATTGACGTAGTTATTTTAAGCTATTTTTGAAAAGTGACATAAACAAAAAGAGATATGCACAAATATATGAATGAAGCAAGAGTTGACTCAACGCTCAAACGCAAAATTTTAATGTCAACGAAAGTTGTCAAGCCACCGCATAATGTGATTGCATAGAGCAGCGTTCATTCCAATGCGTTTCCTCAACAACTGTGAAAGTGTTCTCATTTCGTTTGACAACTAACGAGGCAAGCGGCTATACTTTCCTTTCAAAAAACACACAACAATAGTTTTACTGTCATGTTTTTTGTCGATTGAAGAATATGTAAACTGCGACTAAGGCAAATGCGGCATGTTTTACAAGGCCATTAAATATATTTACTGCAATTTAATTAATTTGAAAAACTAGAAAACAGCCGTAAAAAGCAAAAAAAAAATTAAAAGAAAAAAACGTAAATTAAGAGAAATGCGATTTGATATGAATTTTTTTTTTCGTTCAATTTGTTTTATTTTCTTTTTGTTACTTCGTTGACAGGTCAAATGTCGTTTCACTTTCATGCGCAGACGTCACTGTCTTTAACTAGTTTCGGTATTTTTTTAGTAAAGAGTTTCCCACCAGTAATACATTTTTTTCTTTAAAAATACTTTCATTTCTCAATTTTTTTTTTCAAGTAAAACTATAAATAATTTTTGAAAAGGAAAACGCAATTTTCTATAGCTCAAGCACAGATCGTATAAATTTGAAATGCAAACGATATTAAATCTACGATATGCTAAAGTTTACATAGGATATACGATATTACATATAGTAATACATTTTTTTCTTCAAACATACTTTCATTTCTCAATTTTTTTTTTTTTTCAAGTAAAACTATAAATATATTTTTGAAAAGGAAAACGCAATTTTCTATAGCTCAAACACAGATCGTATAAATTTAAAATGCAAACGATATTAAATTTACGATATGCTAAAGTTTACATAGGATATACGATATTACATACCTTATGTGTCGATTTGCGCTACAAGATATATAGTATAATATATTATAATATGCTAACCCTAAAATATAATAGTTATGATTAGCTACATGATAAACCAAAGACAATATTTTTACAATAATATCGAATAATACTATAACACTAAATAATATTTTAACGTTATACTCTCTACGATAAAGGATTCGCAATATAAGATCCATAGTCATTCATTGCAATATTAAGTTAGTTTATAGCCGAGGAAAACGCACAATTGTACAGTATACGATATTTGGTACACCATTTACTGAGTACAATAAATACTTGCCTATTTATACTGAATAATTTGCCATAATCGAGCAATACGAAATGCGATATAAAATACGATTTAGCTCGTAGCTTAACGCAACTTTGTTATATAAACGATTGAAACTTTTCTGTGTGCTATTTACTATAAGTATATCAATACGATCTAATATACGGTGCAACCACAATACGATAAAAAATATCCTAAAGGTGCTAAATGTATTAAATACAACGTATACGTAGAAAATTCGGTAGATAATCCAATTTTCAATTTTCTATAATAAACACATGTCTCTGGAAAGGCTACACGACATGCTAAGTTTTACGATATTTAATTCTCTCTGCATTAAAAAAATTTCAGTACACCACTGAATTTTAGATTTACAATGTAGTATTCAGAATATACGTCTCACTATAGAGGCAACATAAAATATCTTTAAGCAAACTTTACAGAATTTAACAGGCTTGAGTTTGCTATACGATATACCGCATACGGAATACGAGGTACCACATACAGGTTACGATATACCATGAACTGTGCGCAGTTTTTTACTCACCTAAAATATGGGAAACTATGGGAAATTAAATATGTGCTATAAGCTACATATTTCTGGTTTCCCTAGGTCGCATCGTCAAAAATTTCGCAAACTTCCTGTTCATTTTTTCCTTAATATGTTGTTACATAAAATTTTATAAACTATATATATTATTACATATATATATATCACATTTTATTGTGAATATTTATTTCGTTCTAATCGAGAATTTTTCAAGCACCACTTCTACTTTAATTTACCTCACTTTACCTTGCCAAAAATTTCATTACAACTAAATATTGCATGCCATGTTGCATGAAAATGGTGACTCAAATGACTCGGTTGCATGGTTGTGGAGAGTAAGCGATTTTTTCTGTTGTGATAAAAATGTTTTTCCTCGAATAAAAACATGCCTACATAAACAAAGCATATGTGCAAATCTATAAGTATTAGTAAATGTATGTATGTCTTCTCTTTTGTGCATTACCGACATACAACGTTGACCCACTTCGAATTGCGCTCAAAGGCGAGTACAACGAAAGACTTAAGACAGCAACTTGTTTACAAAGTATTTTGTGTATTTTTTTTTTTTTTTTTTCTCTGCTTTTACAATTTAGTTTACTTAGTTTAAATACTGCTGCGGTTGTTTACTTATTCATATTTTTGCAAACATACTCGGTTTTTGAGCTGTATGTTGTCCAAATAATTATAAGAAATCAAAGTACGTTTATTAACTTGAGGGAAAAAGCCTACTAGTAGAATATTTGGAATAAGTTGTATATAACTCGATAGTGAGTGTTTCTGTTTATGCTTTCTTTTCAAAAAAAAGCTGGGCTTGGGAGGGAAAATCTTATTATCTACCAACTCAAAGAAAATAATTCTTAAGTTGTGAAATTTGTTAACGCATCAAGTTGGAGGATCTCTTCACTGCCTATTTACCTCCATACTCTATACGGTAAATGGGCTTTGTCTTTATTGAAAAGTGATTGCCTAGTTTCTATTTTGAGAGACGTGAGATATGGGTTTTGTACTGCGGGTTTTAGGTTATCGACATTGGAAACTTTTGCCCTGATTTTTCTTTTTCTCCATTCAACGCAAAAAATCGAAGTACTCTTGGATTGGGTGCCTGGGAAATCAATTCATACACTAATATCTTCAGGATGTATGAATCCGTCCTTAATAATTTTTGATGCTTATAGATGCACATGTAACTTCTTTCAAGTAGCTGTTTTGTTCTTCAAATATGTGTCTTTGAGATATGTGTATGCAATACCTTGAAAAATCCTAGTTATATTAAAAGACTCAAGAAACGAACTCAGCATCAAATATTTCCAAAAGCACTCTTAAAATTGCTAAAATACAGCTTACAAGTTAACAGAAGTTCAATGAAATAGAAATTGTCATAGTTGCAATGTCAGAACTTATTTTATTAAAAAAAAAAAATATAGAAAAAAGGTTATAAACCAAAATTTATAAAAATTTGAAGTGTTATTGATAAAAATGCATGCAGCTTATTCTTATATGCTTTTATTTAAAAATCAGTCTAAGATATTTTCAGAATAATTTGTTCTTCAAAAAACTTGAAAAGAATGAAAAACTGCAGCATCGAACTCGATTGAATACAGTGTGATGTGCTCTTGCAGAAAGAAAAACTGAGGAAACGAACTCGAAAAACTTTTTTGATGTGTCGCCATCAGCTAATCCCCATGACTGCTCTATGCCTCTTATTAAAAAAATTCAGTTCTTGAAGGTTTTGAAAAAAAAATTGCATACATGGGTCCTTCAAAAAACTGTAAAAGAATGAAAGAGTGAAGCAACGAACTCAGTTGAATATCATGTAATGTCAAACTTTAGCAGGATGAAGAACTGAAGAAACGAACTCGACATTGGATATTTCCCACAATCGCTGAAAAAAACAATTTTTAACATAGTCGTATAATCTGAGAGAAAATAATAATTGCCTTATTTGCAAATTAAAAATTTTCAATTATTAACCCACTAATAGATTTTTGAGCAAAGTTTATAAAAAAATGTATAAAAGTTTATGTTATTTGTGGAAAAAATGGTATGCATGCATGTAGAAAAATCAGTTCTTAGAGAATTGAAAAAAAAAATTAAGGCGAAAGAGTGAAGCAACGAACTCGGTTGGATATCGTGAGCAGTTAAAATTTGAGTCTGAAGGATGGATGTTAACAATTTTTTTACGGAGCGGGAGTTTCACATAGCCATATCATGAAAGCCAGTTTACATTGAGTCCAAGTCAGTTGGGTTTTAGTATCAAAAAATTTCGAACTCAGACGCAACGAAGGACCGTTAATATCATTGTAATTTGTAATATTTATTTAACAGATCTGGCGAAACAAAAATTACCAAAAGCGTATACTCCTTCAGAATTGTTCTTCAGTTTTCAAATTCAGCATTCAAATAACCATAGTCACCCAATCTCTTACAAGTAAGCGCATTTATTTCCTCAAGCGATCATAAAATTCTTTGATGCAAGTTCGTTGCTTAAGTCTTCCGTATGCAATTTGCTTTTACTTAGATTTTTTCGCATTTGTTCTTTGCTATTCTTTTATTATTATTGGTTTGCTGCTACCACCAATAACATGTTGCATGCAGGAAGTGCATGCAACACACAATAATTGCACTTGTAAGCATTGCAGCACTCTAACTCTGCCACGCCTCTCACACGCTGCTAGTGAGCAGCTAATTTTTTTTTGCATGGTTGTTTTTGTCTTTCTTTAAGATATTTTCACAAGTTTTATTGCAAAAGAATATCAGTTTGCCATTAAATATAATTGCCATAAATTTTTCCGCGCTTTTCCAGCGTGCGATTTTCCTGCTGTGATAACGCTTTGTGCCACAATAAACAGCAACAACAAGAGGAAATAAACAAAAGCCTTTAAAACAGCAGTGCAACAATGCCAGCAACTGTTTGTGTATCTATTGCGCTTAACTGCCATAATATTTTTACTTTGGTCATAAAGTGTCCCAGTGTCCATGACCAGTTGTGTGTGGCATGCAACTCCACGCTTGTGTGCGGCGGTTTTATGCTTTTTAATTAAACTTTAGATGTATATGTGTTTATCTATGTGTGTGTGTGAGTATTTATACTACCTTCGAACAACTTTCTTTATATGCATGTGACTTTAATGAAATAACTTGTGTACCGCTGCTGTGTTTAAGTTAAGAAACAGGTCGCGCTCGCTTGCTGCTAGGCAATCACAAGAAATTCATAGCATCAACAGCTCATTATGGCTCACTTTGTATCGCACTCGTCTATTTATTGCATGCTGCCATATGCTTGACTGTGTCCGTGTATTGGTGGCAAGAAAGTAGTGCCGTTATGTTCTGATTTCAATTCTCGATCAAGGCTTGCAACTTTCTTGCCATCAAACTACCGGTCGTGGTCAGCAAGAGGCAGAACTAGTCACCGCATGGCCTGTGGTGCAAGTCACAGTGGCATGCCACAACTACATGCATACACACATACAACCAGCAACAAGTAACTAGCAATAGCATTGAGTCTATCATTAAGCTTCAGGTTTTTCCTACGGCAGCAAAAACAACAACAAAGGCGCAGCAAAGTCATCTATTGATTGCTATGCACTTTTGTTGTATTTCCAGTTGCCGCTAATATTGTGTTTGTTGTTGTTAGATTTTCATTAAAGTGGCAACATGTGTCAGTTGCTCGTTGCCTCAATGCCAAATTAAGATGCAGCATCGCCATCGAAGCGTTGACGAAGTGAATGGTTGCGATTTTGTGCTGCTGGTGGTTGAGTTCGGAGCCTGTTTTCAGAACAATTCTCACACACAGCGCCTTACACTCCCCGCGCTGCCAGTTTTGTTTTATTTTTGTAAAACCGATTTGGTGCGCTGACATTGATCGTTTCTTGTTTTTCTTTGTGCTAAGTAAGCCAGTTAGTTGCTTTGGAAAAATCAGTGATAGTACGAAAGAGTGAAGAAACGACTCGCTTTAGATTTGTGAAGTTACGACAAAATTTCATTTTAAAATACGCCAAAAAAATAATATAAAATTTATATCAGGAATTTTTTAATTTAATGAAAACACATAAAAAGTAAATCAACAACCAAGAAAACTTAACATTAAGTTTTTGCAAGCATTTCATATATTAAAATATTTAAATGATTAGGAAATCTCTTTAAAAATTTAAGTTTCCGATACAAATATTTATTAGAAACCATCACAAATTTTTGTTAAATGAATATAAAAAAATACCTTGAAAATACAAGAGAACATTGAAAGACTGAAGGAACGAACCCGACAAAATTATAAGCGTTCACCAAAATTTTTAGAAAAATTAAAGATAGAAACAACGAACTCGCATGTAAAGCTAAAGTAACAAAACTAACCTCTCTTAAGAAGAAAGCCCAAAGATCGAAAAAACGAACTCGATTTAAAAGACTAAAGAAACGAACTTGAAAACTAAATATTTTACATAAATTTATATCAAATTTTAAAAAAAGGTGAAAAATTCAAATTTAGAGACAAAAATATTCGTTCAATATCTAGTCTCTTACATTTGTTTGGTGTTTTTTACAAAAATTTATAAATACCATATATGTACTTTAAATTTAAATAAAAACATTGGATTCCTTCTAAGCACTGAAGAAAAGAACTCGCCTTAATAAAATGTTAAATGTTCTAAAATTTAGCTCCCAAAGTAGGAAAGACCGAAGAAACGAACTTGAAAATAAAATAATATGAAAGACCGAAGAAATGAACTTGAAAATAGAATTTCCACATAAAACCATATTCAATTTTAAAACAAAAAAATTTTGAAAAAGCTAAGTCCAAATAAATATACAATATTCAATTTTTACATGCTTAATTTATGATAATTCTGGCCCTTCTTCTCTAAAATTTACATAAAAAATTCCCAAGTAATAACTTTGCGATTACTCCTCTAAATTCTTTCCATGTTTACGCACCAACTACTACTGTCCAATAGCAAACAACAAATTAATTCAAGAAAATTAATTCATATTCCGCAACTCCATTAACTGCAGCACCTAAATTGCCAGCAATTTTGTGCCATTAAATATACACGCGTCGCAACTGGTTAAGTAAGTGTTAGTTGCACGCTATCTTTTAAAAATGATTTGCTGCACAATGCCATATACTCGTACATTCGTTTATTAATGCCGCAAACACTTGTGGCATGCTTTTGCTATTTCGCAAAATTTATTTAATTCATACGTAGCAACATTGGTATTTATGGCAAGTGCTACTAAGGCTATGAGTGCTTTATTTTAAAACGGATGTGCTAATGGTAGTGTTGTTGCAATTAGAATGACAAAAATGATAAGGCAATATGATGCTGAGATTAAAAGTACGTGTCTGGATGATTTTTAAGGTACCTTTAAGGTATTTTTTTTTTTTTAGTTTTTTCTTCGATATTTTTTTATAGTAATCGATTTTTATAAATATTAATCAACTTCCAAAAATTTATTAATTTTATTTCTTTACCAAATATACCGATACGATCAATTTTGTTTGTTTTACTTCATAGTATTCAATTTTTTTTTTTAATCTTAATTAAGCTTTTTTTTTTTTGGTAGAATTAGATAGCTGGCAGCTAAGTAGTAACATAGCGATTTTTCAGCGGTTTATATAACTAGCTAGTTCTTTTTCCTCGGCTTGCACTGTCTAATACAGAATTTTTCTACGACTATCGATGTATCGATGTTTTTATTTTTATGTTTTTACGGTTGTCGTGAATATTAACAGAGTTCTATCAATTTCTCTTCATTACTAAAACTTTTTGATTATTTCTTAAATGCTTTTATTATCGGCCTTTTGATTTGTTTTCATTCTTATTCAACAAAATACTCTATTTTGCATGTTTTCTGATCAGTTTTATTCAATTTTATTCGATTTACAAATAATTTTAAGTACCTATGGTATTCTTCAACGTTTATCGATCTTTATCGATTACATTATTGAGTAATCGATGCCCATGGTTTTCTTCAACGTTTATCCATCTTTATCGATTACATTATTGAGGAATCGATTTGTTATCAAAACAATTTTTGATAATATGGCGATTTACCCGCATGGCACTGATATCATAGCGAATTTTCAATTTTATTGAAAGTTATTAATTAAAATTTTTTTATCGATTTTTTTTTTTTTTAATTTTGGAAAGGTTTGTTCAAATTTTTTTAATGCCCTTCACTTGACATGAATTCTATGGCACCAACATCACAATATTTTGGTAGTTGTTTTTTTTTTCAATTTTCATCGATAGTTATTTTCGATTATTACTTCTGAACGACTCCTAAAAAAATGTATCGCAATATTTAAACTTTGCAATATCTAATGAGCTCATGGGCCCACTTCTCCTGCCTTTTCCTCTTACACTCTCTCTCTCTATCTAGCTACGACTCCCCAATATATAAGACCTTTATACCAAATATTAGACGGCTCTTAAAAATAGTTGATAGAAAATTCTGCGAATGCCAACAATTTTTATTAATAAGATTTTAAGCCTTCTTGTGTTTTCAAACAAGGTGTATTAATTTTTCAAATTTAATCCCAGAGTTTCTTTGAAATCTGAATGAAAAAAACAATCCCAGAAGCATGAAATTTTTTTTTAATTTTTTTTTATTACAACGAAATAAAAATATTTTACAAGCCAATGAAAACTAATCTCTCAACTACAATAAACTAATTCCAGTCTTATCCGAAGTCTATTAAAAATTCCAGCTCGCAGGCAGTTAGGAAAAATTCACTCATATAGCATTCTAAAAGAAGAATTTATTAATTATGGCGTCAAGCCAGAAGTTGACTTGAAGAGTGAACTGCTTCCGTAAACGCCCACAATTATGAGCAATAAAAAAATAGACAAGCGCTTGCATGTATGGCATGTAGTACATAAGCACTTTTAAGAGTATGTGAATATATGTGTAGCGGACATTTCTCAGTCACAGCATTTTATGTGCCGCACGTAGCAACGATTATAACTTGCCACATTATGCCGCTTAGCTGATTGTGTTTGTGCAATGCACGCACTGCAGCGAACATTGATTGCTATTTGATTTAAGTGTTGGCAGCAGCAGCGGCAAACAAGTTGTAAAATTCGTACAACAACAAACAAAAAATACATGGCTTTTATGACTTTAATGGGTCGCCTAAAGTGTGCAGGAAGAAAGAGCAGAAGTTGTAAAAGGGAGAAGAAGACAGTGGAGTGCAAGCCACGTAGGGAACAAAAGGTACGCAATGCCAGCTAATAGATAAGAAAAGTCTTTAGCATAAACGGAATTGATATTTTTACGCAACAACAAACATGTTAAGAATAAAAAGTAGTAATTTTGAAAAAAAATTAAAAAAAACATAATTGTGAAAACATGCGAGGTAATTAAAAACTAACGCTTTGTCGCATGATGCACGCATAGCATGAATGACGTTTGTGGCGCCACAAGCGCTAATTAATTTTTTACTGTTTTTAGATTTTTTTATAATGCCTATTTAAGCTGTTATTGCTTTTTGCTTGTTATGTGAAAATTTATTGCTTTACTTGTATTTGAAGAAATTGATGTTTATAATTGATTTGTTTTGAAATTTTAATTTCTGACTTGCGTCCTTTAAACGTCGTTCTAAAAATATTTACACTAAACTAAAAAAATTTTAAAATTAATAGAAAAGATAAAAAAATAAAAATATTTAGCAAAAAAAAAAACGAAATTCAAAAAAATCAGAATAAAAAAACTTAAAAAATGTTAACTAAAAAATGTAATAGAAACAGCTGGAAAAACTTTTTTAAAAAAATATAAAAACATTTAGCAAAGCTGAAAACATGGAAAAAATAATAAAAATTAGTAACAGAAAACAAGGAAAAAAAAACGTTCAAAAGATATAAACATAAAAATATTTTAAAAACTTTAAAAAAAATTTCAGGAAAAAAAAACCAAAATTCAAAAAAATCAGAATAAAAAAAACTTAAAAAAGGTTAACTGAAAAATTTAATAGAAACAGCTGGAAAAACTTTTTTAAAAAAATATAAAAACATTTAGCAAAGCTAAAAAAACATGGAAAAAATTATAAAAATTAGTAAAAGAAAACAAGAAAAAAAAGGTCAAAAGATATAAACATAAAAATATTTTAAAAATTTCAGGAAAAAAAACGAAATTCAAAAAAAATCAGAATAAAAAAAATTGAAAAAGGTTAACTGAAAAATTTAATAGAAACAGCTGGAAAACCTTAAAAAATTTCAAAATATTGAGCAAAGCTAAACACATGAAACAAATAATAAAAATTAGTAAAAGAAAACAAGGAACAATTTATTAAAAAAAAAAACAAACTAACATTACTTAAAAAAATTCAAAGATATACACATAAAAAAAATAACAAAAAAGCATAGTCGACAAAGAAATAAAAAAAAAATTCAATTAACTTTCAGGAAAAAAAACAAAATTCAAAAAAAATCAGAATAAAAAAACTTAAGAAAGGTCAGCTAAAAAATGTAATAGAAACAGCTGGAAAACTTTAAAATTTTAAAAACATTTAGCAAAGCTGGAAACATGGAAAAAATAATAAAAATTAGTAAAAGAAAACAAGGAAAAAAAAAGTTCAAAAGATATAAACATAAAAAAATTTTAAAAACTTTAAAAAAAATTTCAGGAAAAAAATCAAAATTAAAAAAATCAGATTAAAAAAAATTGAAAAAGGTTAACTGAAAAATTTAATAAAAACAGCTGGAAAAACTTTAAAAAAATTTCAAAATATTTAGCAATGCTAAAAACATGGAAAAAATAATACAAATTAGTAAAAGAAAACAAGAAAAAATTTATTAAAAAAAAAACTAACATTATTTAAAAAAAAACAGCAAAAAAAACTCAGCTGACAAAGAAACAAAAAAAAATTCAATTATCATAGCACAAACAAAAAAATAAAATTTTTATTTAAAAGTAAAAAAAACAAAAGCAAATTCAAAATATAGAAACATAAGAACATTAAAAAAATTTAATAACGATATTTAGTAGAAAAACAACTATCTAAAAAAGTTTAGAAAAAAATCAAAGTATTTAACATGGTTTAAAAAGAAAAAAACAATGTAACAAAAAAATTTTGCCTGAAAAATTTTACAAAAAAAAACTGAAAAAAATCCAAAGTATAAAAATATAAAAAAAATTGTAGCATATCTAAAAACAAAAAAAACGTGGTAAAAAATTTAGTAGAAAAAACACTTAAAAACCTTTGAAAATTTTATTTAAAAATTTAGTAAGGAACAAACATTACTAAAAATGAAAAATAAAATTGAAAAACGTGCAGCACAACTAAAAAAATAAAAAAATGTTTAAGACTTTAATAGAACAAAAAAATTACTTTTAAAAAAATTCCAAATTTTTAACAAAAAATAAAAAAGAAAATTCCATCAAGTTCAATTATCTTTTCGATAGCAGAGAATAGTCCAAAAAAAACTATATAAAGTAGTTTAAACCAAATTCGAAAAAACAAAAACATATAATATAAAGATTAATAAATAAATTAGTATTTAACAAAGTATGTATAAAAAAATGTAGCTTACTTTTATTACTCTCACAGTACACAATGAGAAAAAATACTTCCCTCTCGAGAAATGGGTCCTAAACTTCAAGTGTGACACATATACAAATAAAAAATAATCAATTTTGGCTCAAACTAAGATACAAAAAATTTCCTAAGCACACCCAAGAAAAAAAATCATGCACTACATAAAAAGTGACATGAAATATCCGTTGAGTCTCTAAGTAGCACGTATAAAATAGAAGGCAGAAAGAAAGCCACAAGTCAAGCAGAGCAGATGAAGGAATGTTTACGATTTACCATAACCAAGAACGTTTAGTTTATAGACATTATTATTCAAATTATATTTAAACCTCGTTTTAGTTTTTTTTTAATATTTTCTTGCTATTATTGTTTATAAATGCAAACAAAATTAAACGCACGCAATATAAAATAATAATTTCCCATAATAAGCTTTTCACTAATTTTTTGTTGTTTTCATTTTCTATTTTTAGCGCTTTTGGCCCTGCAACTGAAGATCATAGAAGCATTCCCCTTCTTGCTATTTGCTGCTGCATCAAGAAAAGGCTCATTGGCCGCAGTGACCGAGGTAAGTGGTAGACCTGTATTTGTATAAGAATGAGAGAGGCGAGTGTATAATAGAAAAATTAAATAACTAAGTACAAATACAAGCAAAAAGTAAGCACTCGTGCGCAAACGTTCTTTCTACTTCTTGCTGCATGCCAGCCAAGAAAGGTAAAGGCACGCGTTAGAAAAATGAAAACAAAATTTAAATTAAAAAAAATGAAGCGGGAGCACCAACTGACGCACGCAGCAGGTGTTGAAGCCTCACACGTTCGATTGATAGAAATCTTATTACAGAGAATATAAGTATAAACCAAGCAGCTAGCACTCTGCTTTCAAAAGCTGAGGGAGCATCACTGAAAGCAAGAAAAAAATTGTGACTAGCATAAACCTTAAGGTGGCTTGGAAAATGTCATTATAGAAATATTTGTACTAAGTTATAAACAAACAAAAATTTAATAAAAAAATGTAATAGTAACAAAACATAACTAAAACAACTTTAAAAAAATGTTAAGGATAAAATCATAAAAAAAAATTTAACATAACCATAAACCTCTAAAAAATCAAAATGTTTAGAATAGCTGAAAACAAAAAAATTAGTCCAAAATTTAGTAGAAAAACAAAAATAAACAAAATCTAAAACATAAAAACATTAAAAAAATGTTATTAAAAAAATTTAACAAAAAATTTAGTAGAAAAAAAAATATCACTAAAAAATAAAAAAATATAAAATATAAAACAAAATAATTGTAGAAAAAACATGACAAAGAAAACTAAAAATATGCAATCATAAACCCAAATTTAGTAAAAAACAAAAGTATAGTTAAAAGAGTGTAAAACCAAATAAAAATATTTAGCGTAGCTAAAAACATAAAAACAAAAGTATTAAACAAATTTTTACAAATTAAACAAAAAAAATTTTAAAAAAATTTAAAAGAAATAAAATAAATATTTAAAAATAAGTCTCACTTCATATTATTCCTGACTAGCACTGTAAAATAATTTTTGTCAAATTGTTGTGTTAGGAAAATTTAAAAAAACACAAAAAAAAACGTTACTTTAAAAACTTAAAGGAATTTCAAAATAAAAATCACAGAGAACAATTCATTATCGTAGCTAAACAGATAAAATAAAGTTTATACAAAAATTTTGTACCAAATAACCGAATTAAAAAAATTTTTTAAATCAAAATATAAAAACATAAAAAAAATAAGTAAATAACCAAAACATTACAAAAAATATTTCACAAAAATTAGCAAACAATTAAAAGAACAATTTTCAACACTTCACAAGTTCAATAACCTTTTCAAAAGCTGAGACTAGCCCAAAAAATTCCAAAATAACAATGTATTGAAAAAGATTTGAAAAAACAAAACAATACGAAAACTTTTGGAATATGTTTTTTTTTTAATTTTTTTGAATTTCACTTAAATTAGCACTGGATTTTTAAATAAATAAAAAATAGTTGCAACAGAAAAAATTAGTTTGGCCCAAAATCGGAAAAGTGGAACGAAATTTTTGAATATGATTTTTAAGTGATTTAATCTTTTACATAAATGGCAAAAATAATGCGTCATTTTATTTTTTCAATATCTGTCTTTAAATAGACTTTCGGCCCTTAAAAATGCGTTGCCCCTGATAATCTCCCAACTGCTGAATTATTTATTTAAAAGTTGGCCAAATGTTGAGTAAAAAATTTTTTTTAAAGAAATTCATGCCTCCTTTTTTGTAACTTACAAACTCTAAAAAAAAAAACATTTTCAACCTACCCTAGTAAAGCCATTTACCAGCTGTTATTTTTAGTACCCGTGCATGTAACCTCAACCCACTCCATATACAACCAGCGCTGACTGCATGTATTTTCATCTTTGAGATGGTCTTTCAGTCGGTTACTTTTCCTCTGATCTTGGCAGGTGGCAGTTGGCGTTGTGAGTTTGTGTTGTTTGGCTTGCAAGAAAAGGCGGAAGTTGCACATAGCTTAGATGATTATTGCTACAGCGTGCATGCTGCATGCATGCGTGGCGCACAAACACACAAACATGTGCACAATATTTATTATTATTATTTTTTTGTTTAATATTCTCATGCAATTTGAGAAGCCGCCTTCTCCTTTGGCAGTCCATTTATCTCACAAGAGCTTTTAATTACAATTATTAAACACACAGCAGCAGCATGCTTTGTAGACGGACTTACAAGCATCCATCGATAGATATCTGTGTTTCTAGCTTAGCTGAGAAGCAGCTTCTAATGGCAGATGTACACTTCGTTTTTAAAAAACTTGTTTCAGGTATTATTGTCCAAGGGCTTCAGCTTTCGACCTCCGGTATGGTAGAACAGCTCCTTTTCACTATACCAAGGCGGCCGGCATTTTTAATAAAATAACTTAATGACAGTCTGAGCAATCGCTTTTCTCGCTGGAAGGTACCACGCCTATTCCTCTATAATTTGAAACTCGTACTTCTATAATAGACATGACAACTTCAAGAGGTTTTGAGCTATGCCTTGTAAAATGTTCAAAATTACACGCCACGCCCATTCTGCAAATTTTATTTGAAGGCGGTCAGGTCAATCTGCTTGTAAATCATCTGATTACCACCATTGCCTAATAAATTATCAATGTTTATATTTTCCAATTTTTTTTTCAAAAATTTTAAATTTGGACTTCAAATTTTGGTTTTACATTCGAAGTTTCTCGATTTAAAAGAATTTGCAAATTGTTTTGCTACATTGCGAAAATTTTTAGTATCTTAAATTTTGTTCAAAAATATGGAGAAAATATTTAAAAAAAATGTATAAATGAAATTCTTTAATTAAATAATAATTCAACATAATTTTTTTTATTTCAACTATTTTTGTAAAAAGAGTTTTTAAAAATATTTTTCCAAAACAAATTCGCTTATATAATCTTGAATTAATATTTTTTTAAATGTAAAGCTTCTTAAACTTAAAACTATTTACAAATTGTTTTCCTCCATTGAAACGATTTGTCAAATTTTAATTTTTTTCGAAAAACATTTTTTTTTCTTTTAATTTTGAATGTGGAATTTTATTTTTACATTCGAAGTTTCTCAAAACTAAAATAATTTTCAAATTGTTTTTCTCCATAGTCGCGATTTTTCAAATTTAAAATTTTTTCCAAAACACTTATTTTGTTTTTTAATTTTGAATTTTATTTTCACATACAAAGTTTCTCAGATTTAAAATAATTTTGAAATTTTTTTCCAAAATATTTATTTTTTTTTTTTAATTTTGAATTCGGAATTTTATTTTTACATTCGAAGTTTCTCAAATTTAAAAGAATTTTCAAAATGTTTTTCTACATGAGCGAAATTTTTGAAATTTAAAACTTTTCCAGCAAATTTATTTTTAAAAAATTTTGAATTTTTAATTCTAGTTTATATTTTGATCCGAAATTGCTCGAATTAAAAGATTTTTTGGCATTAAAAATTTTTTTCAAAAATATAGAGAAAATATCAATAAAAATTGTATAAATATTAATTAATAATTTTACATTTATTTTCTGTTTTTCAACAATTTTCGTTACAAGAATTTTCAAATTGTTTTTTTCCACTGCTGCAATTTTTGGAATTTGAAATTGTTTTTAAAAAAATGTTTTATTTTAATTTTGAATTTGGAATTTAATATTTTATTTTTACATTCCAAGTTTCTCAAATTTAAAAGAATTTTTAAATGTTTTCCTGCATTGTCGACATTTTTAAAATTTTTAATTTTTTCCAAGTATTTTTTTTTTTAACTTTGTTTTTTATTTTTGCATTCGAAGTTTCTACAATTTACAACAAAAAATGCAAACAGTTTTCCTACATTGTCAAGATTTTACAGCTTTAAATATTTTGAGAAATTTTTTTTTTTTTTTTAAACTAAACAATTGTTTTAAAATTTACATTTTTTTATATGAAATTTTAATATATATATTTGTAAACTTTGCATTAAGACTATGCACGCATGTCCTTTACGTCTATTGCATTCACATAGCACAATAAAACCCAAACGTGCATAAGCCAAACTTCAAACCATAAACATTTATATTTGAAGTGTACTTCATACCAACAACACTTCAGGCTAGTTTTAAAACGCAGGAAATAGAAAAAATTAGATAGCAAACCAAAATAAACCTATTACTTCAATGGCATAAGTAGACGCAATAAAGCGAAGATGCTGAAAGGAGCTTGGCTTACTGTTGCACCATCAAAGCGACAGCACCTCCAGCACGACAGTAACTTCGCACACTTTTATTGCAAAACATCCAACTAGCTATTTATAGCAGCTCGAAGAACAACCCAACTATTTTGTTTATTTATTTGTTTGTTGTAAAGTTTATTGTATGACAGACAAACACTAAAGGGCATAAACACACACACACATATAAATATTTTTTAAAATATGCTGTTTACTATTTAGAAACCTTCAGCAGCTTCCCATTGCGTGCCGCAAAACCCTTTTTGCTTTAAATAATATTTTCTGCCCTTTTTTCGCTTTTTATCTCTTTATGGTCCGCTTTTAGTGGCAGCATAGCTCTTAACTCAACTGTCGCTATCATCAAAGTCAATTTGATTTACAATTTCTTAAAGTCACTTGTAATGTCCTCTAAGCGCACCGCAAGAAGCTGCCAATGGGCATTCATGGCGTCAATAACTGCGCCGGACTGTGTCTTTTCCAGGATAATTAAAGTGACAGAAGAATTGTGTTTGGCAGTGAGCTTAGTGCGCTTTGTTGCTATTTCAACTTGACATTGCTAGGTGACTTTGACTGCCTCATAATGGAGCAAATATGCCATGAGACGGATAAAGCAGTTTGTGTATGAATAGCAGGCATTGGTCTTTTGTTGCCAATTTGGTATGGTTAAAGATTAAAAGCACTTGAGCTTATGGCAGTGCTTGTTAATATGTGTGAAGGCTTGCCTAATAAAGAATGAAAATGTGTGACATCGAAATGATAGAGATATCAATTGCGCGAAGCCCACTAGTACGCTCGTCCAGCCATTAGTTTGTCTATCTTGTTGCTGAGGCGGATAGAGACTTGGTTTAATAAAATAAGATGTTAAAATTATGAATATAAAAACTAAATATTTAAATTTGATTTTTGAACCCCAGTTATTCCAATTTAGTTTTTACAGAATTTTATTTAAAATAAAAAAATTCTGCTAAAATTAAGAAACTTTGATATTTTTAGAAAATTCTAAAAACGCTCAAATTTTTATGTTTTTAATTAAACAAACAAATTAAAAACTCGAAAATATTATGCTGTATTTTCAACTTCAAATTTTAAAATCTTAAAAAGTTAAAATTAAAAAAAATATTTGTGTAGACAAAAAATTAATTCTGTGTATAAAAATAGATACAGAAAAATTATGCAGTTTTCAAAAACTTTAAGTTTTGAAATATCTAAAAATTTGATATTTGACTCTCAAAAATTTGGAGGGTTTTGGAAAATTTTAAAAATTCGAACCTTATTTGTAAAAATCAGAAAAAGCTGTATAGTTGGATCTACACAATTTGGAAAACTTCAAAACTGCTCAAAATTTTAGATTTTTTAATAGAAAAGCAAAAAAAAAAAAACATTTAAAAAAAATATGTTTTTTAATTTTATGTTTTAACATTTAAAAAAAAATTATTTGAACAAAGATATTTCAATATTATAAATAGAAAGAATAGAATGCAACCCCAATTGAAAAATCTAAAACAAATTTTGCTATCAGATTTCATCGAAGAAATCAAAGGAAACTGTTTTTCATTTAAAATTCCAGCTTGCAACCGGCTGAGTGTTAAAAATTTTAAATACAAAAATGTATAAAAGAGTTTTCAAAATTATTAAACTTAAAAAAAAAAACAATTTTAAAAAATTTATTTAAAAATATTTTTATTTTTTTTTTGAAATTGCAGTAAAAAATGTATAAAAGAGCTTTAAAAACTATTAAACTTAAAAAAAAAAACAATTTTAAAAAATTTATTTAAAAAAAATTTTTTGTTTTTGAAATTGCAGTAAAGGAAACACAAATTGCATTAAAGGAAACTCACATATACTAAAGTTTTCAAAATATTTGAGAACTGGAAAACATTTGAAAACTTATAAAACTGTTTTAATTTGTTTTTTTAACTAAGAAGTGCAGCGGAAATTTATGGAAAATTAAAATATTTAAAAATTCCTTAGTTTCAAATAAATTTCGAAAAAAATAAAAAATTAAATTTAGAAAAAATACTTAATTTTAGAAAAGTAACTACTCTCAGTTCCATGCAAACATTTCAATTTTGAACGAATTTTTTTTAAGTTGATCCCATTCTGTAGGCTCTTAGAAGATTTGAGACATTCAAAATTTTTAAAGGTTTTTAAAATAAAGTATACATAAATATACATAGCTTTAGTGACAAAAGTATGCAATTAAATGTAAATCAAATTTCAGAGCTTTTGGGTTTTTCCAAATATTTTTTCTTTCTTTCTATGGCTTACATTGCTTCATTTACTTCCTCATAACTTGTGAAAATTAGTGCACTTAATGAACTGTGATAATTGGAGGTGTCATTGAATTGCATAAGTGTAGGCTTTTGTTGAGAATCATTTGTCGATTCCATTGTTTATTATAAGTAGACTAATATATATACATACACACATAGTCAGGTCTACAGTCACACTCAAAGTAATACTGATTGAAGCCGACAACAACGAAACTTATTCATTGCTAACACAAAGCGTCTTACTTAAAGTTGTGGACGGTCAAAATATTTTATGTACAAAATCGCACAAAGACCCAACTATTCCAATTTGATAAAAATCGATAAATATCGATATATGCTTTTGAAATGAAATAAATATCGATACAAACTTTGAAGTCGATACACCCGATACCTAATTTGAAATTTGATCAAAAAGCCCTACTTTTTCTTTAATAAATTAAATTAGATATTAATCGATAAGCATCGATAAAAGCCTCTAAAGACTTGCCCAATCGATATGAAGCTATGGCATCTCATGAAGTTGGAAAATAGAATGAAGTTACTTAAAAACCATATAAACTGATAAAAAGTGATGAATTTATGTAATGATAAAAATCGATGCTAATCGATAAATATGACACATATTTAATAGGAAACGGAAAAAAATTATGTAGTTAAAAAAGTTACAAATTAGTTGAAACGGATACATGACGGATCATGTTATAAATTTTCATCGATTTTCACAGACTTTTGCCAGATTTGATGAGGTAGTCGATACAAAGCAATAACATCTGGCAAAAGTCTTTGAAAACCGATAAAACGTGTAAATCTTTAATCTATAATATTTACAACATGCGTAAAAGCGAAAAATAAATAAAAAGGAACCCAAAAATATTTGAATATGGCTACGGAAGCATAAGAATCCATCAAATTCTATATCAGTTAAAAATTCGAAAAATCGATAACTTTGATAAAAATCTGCACAAACTAGTCATTGATAAAAATTTATTAGATCTTATCGAAATTTGCAAAAGTCGCTGTAAATTTACAATATCAGTGTAAGTCCCTAAAAATTAAAAAAAAAGTCATTAGAAATATATGAAAATCGATAGAATTATATAAAACTCTTTATAAAATCACAGAGTACAAAAAGCGGCTGATAAAAATCGATTAGAATTGATAAGAATCGATTAAAATTTACAAATCAGATAAAAAGTTGTAAATTTTGATTAAAATCGATGAGAGTATTGGTTAAAATCAAAAATATTTGTAAAAACCGATAAAATCCGAAAAAAATCGAAAATGAAAAATCGATAAAAAGCTGTAATTTTGATGAAAATCGACGAAAGTAAGTACATAACGGTTAAAACAAAAACTATTTGTAAAAATCGATTAAATTCGATAAAAAATCGATAATTAAAAACGATAATATTAAATCTCTCTCGATGGCGCGATATACAACAGGTATATCATCATAAACCTCCTAAGAGATTTTTGCGCCAAGCTTCTCTTCCAATTTGTGGTGTGCCGATTTGAATTTTCCCTACAAATTGGTGGGACCTACAGTTTTTTGCCGACTCCGAACGGCATCTACAAAGGAGACGAATTTTTTGCTGAGAAGCCTGTCATGGCAGAAATACACTCGGAGAGTTTGCCAAACCACTGCCGAGGGGCGACCCCGTTTTGAAAAACTTTTTTCGAATCATTTTTGATGTTACCTGTACCAGGGCTCGAACCATGGACCTTCGGTGTGGTAGGCCGGCAACACTACCTTCACACCACGGCGGCCGCCACGATAATATTAAATAAAAAGCTGTAATTTTGATAAAAATCGGAGAATGTGAGTATGTAACGGTTAAAACAAAAATTATTTGTACAAATCCATTAAATTCGATAAAGAATCGAAAATAAAAATCGATAAAATTTAATAAAAACCTGTAAATTTGGATTGAATTCTATGATAATGAGTCTCTCTCTATGGCGCGATATACAACAGGTATATCATCATAAACCTCCTAAGAGATTTTTTGCGCCAAGCTTCTCTTCCAATTTGTGGTGTGCCGATTTGAATTTTTCCCTACAAATTGGTGGGACCTACAGTTTTTTGCCGACTCCGAACGGCATCTACAAAGGAGACGAATTTTTGCTGAGAAGCCTGTCATGGCAGAAATACACTCGGAGAGTTTGCCAAACCACTGCCGAGGGGCGACCCCGTTTTGAAAAACTTTTTTCGAATCATTTTTGATGTTACCTGTACCAGGGCTCGAACCATGGACCTTCGGTGTGGTAGGCCGGCAACACTACCTTCACACCACGGCGGCCGCCACGATAATATTAAATAAAAAGCTGTAATTTTGATAAAAATCGGAGAATGTGAGTATGTAACGGTTAAAACAAAAATTATTTGTACAAATCCATTAAATTCGATAAAGAATCGAAAATGAAAATCGATAAAATTTAATAAAAACCTGTAAATTTGGATTGAATTCTATGATAATGAGTCTCTCTCTATGGCGCAATATACAACAGGTATATCATCATAAACCTCCTAAGAGATTTTTTGCGCCAAGCTTCTCTTCCAATTTGTGGTGTGCCGATTTGAATTTTTCCCTACAAATTGGTGGGACCTACAGTTTTTTGCCGACTCCGAACGGCATCTACAAAGGAGACGAATTTTTGAAAAAACTGTTTTCAAATCACTTTTGATGTTACCTGTACCAGGGCTCGAACCATGGACCTTCGGTGTGGTAGGCCGGCAACACTACCTTCACACCACGGCGGCGGATAATGAGTATGTATTGGAAAAAACAAAAAATTTTCGTAGTAACCGATAAAATGCGATAAAAAATCAAAAATGAAAAATCGATAAAATTTAATAAAAAGCTGTAATTTTGATGAAGATCGACGAAAGAAAATACGTGACGGTTAAAACAAAAAATATTTGTACAAATCGATTAAATTCGATATAAAATCGAAAATGATAAATCGATAAGAGTTCATGTTTCCGCAAAGTAACGCAAACCGCATATTTCATGCATGTCAATTATGCCACATTTTTCGTTAAACATAAAAAACTTCCTGAGGAAAAACGAGCAAGCAACAAATTTAGTTTGTTTTCCCACCAAAATCCCAAGCGACAAACCCAACTCTTCCAATTCAACAAGCGGCTAGTCACTTCCGCAGCTTGCTCACATGTTCGTGACTAATTTACAAGCTACTGCAAGAGAATTGAATGCTGACATGCTGATCTATTGCTGTAACTGCAACTGTTGTTGCTGCTGCTTCTTCTCTGCTTGACCAGCAATCAGTTGTCACAGGAAAAATATCTAAACGTTTTGACAATGAATGTCACGAAGGTAGTAAAAAGAAATATATATGAGTGTGTTTGTAAGTTTATACAAAGGTATCAGTTGTTGTTGTACTATATGCATACATATAAATATGCTTGTCTGCCACGTTTGCTAGCTCTTGTATGTGATTGAATACAACTTCCGCGGTCATACATTAATCTGCAGAACCATCAATGGGCTTGCACAACAACCACAAGTGATTAACAATGCTTGTTGTTGTTGTAATTGTATGCAGCTACTTTTGGTCGTCTATTGCAACTACTATCATCCACCAACAGCCAGTTGATGCGCCATGAACTTGAGTGATGTGCGTTTGTATGTTCCACATCACTTCAAGCGCGCTTCATTGATTCGTCGGCCCTTAGTTTCACTCTGCGCTTTGCATTGACTGATGGACAATCAGTTTGGCAAGCAACATGGTGAACGCGTCAGGCTAGCAAATAACAATTGATGATGGGCTTGCTGCACGTTTTCACTACAAAGCTGGCACGTTGCTGCCACTTGGACTGTTCGTTGGCTATGTCTAAGTCTGCGGTAACTCACGATGCTGCTTGAGGTTCACTCACTTGCGTGGTTCCGCTTGGATTCTGTTGGCGATATGAATATTGGTAGCGGATGTACAGTAGCTATAAGCATAAGCTGACAATATGCATATATATAAAGATGAGTTTTTACTCCTCTTGTCTAGCGCTTTTGTGGCCCTTTTAAGCTCTTTTTTCTTAGTGTTTCATTTCAACTCAATTCTCTTGAAGACATTTATTGCAAATTTTTATTAGAAACTTTTCAAATATTTTACCCCAAAAGCTGTCAGCTTAAAATCTGAAATTTATATTCTTACAAATTTATGTGTTTTTTTTTTGTCTCTTCAAGAATTGATTTACACAATTGCTTTATTTCCAAATTTCATATTATTCCTTGCCACGAACAAACTTTCATCAGCAGCGCATGCTTCTTCATGACATTCGTGTTCTCCTCTCCACTACATTCTCCCCTTCATTGTATTCTTCTCTATATATTTTTTTCTCTTCCATACTAGCAGCACATAAATTTGAATTTTCTCTCTTGTCAATAAAAGCACAGATTGATTTGCCTGCCAAGCGAAATACACATTTAAGTGGCATAGCAAAAAACGGTAGCAAAGTTAATGGCTCCGCAAATGACAAAAACATCAGCATACAATAATGGCAATGTGTACAATAAATAGACGCACTCAACGTTGCATGTTAAATTTTCCAAATACAACAACAATCATAACAAACGGCCGCAATAATCTACTCAGTTCCATTAAATCTTTAAGCAAATAGCCTGTCTATCGAAAGGAAAGACTTAAGCGACGAACTTGAGTGTGTGCGCCACAGTATTCAATTAGCTTGATGTGTAAAAATGTGTGAGCCACATTGAGAAAAGTTGACAACTCGTATTTCTAGAAAATGCAATTTCAAAAAAAAAGTTTTTGTAACACATGATATGGGGTTGCATCACATGATACTGCGTGATATATAATGTTTAGGAGTCACTGAAGTGAAAATCGATAACACAAGCCCAATATGAGAGCGTAGATGTAAATCAGAAGTTGAGCTTTCAAGCTATTGAAATTCAATATATTTAATGTCGTTTAACAAGCACTGGATGAGAGTGAATTAATATTTAACCGAGATGGACTTTATGTCACTCAAAACAGCATATAGACTTTATATAGCCATTATTTCAGAAAAATTCGAGTGTCTACGTCGTAGAAGAAAAATTAATAAACCGAGACTGCAGTTTGAGAGGCCCTGAGAGATAATAAAGCACAGTACAACTAGATTTCAATATTCACAAATAAAGCATCAATAAGTATTGAAACGGAAGTAGTATTTTCTGAAGAATAAACCGCAGATTTAGAACGCCATGGGAATGAAACAGTTTGAAGTCAACAATTTGAGTCACTGGAGGGAAAAAACATGTTCTCTGGTGCCATCACTGACCAAGTCTGTGTTAGTAAGTTATCTCCGGAAAAAGGCAAATGCTATGAAGATAGTTTTATTTCAAATCAAATTTTGATAGCTACTAAAGTGCGTAATATATTATCTATGGAGTTTTTTAACATAGTTGGGTCTCATACACAACTCAAAAGTAACACGAACTTAGGGAAAGGTTTTTAAAAAAAATAAATTTAATAAGAATTTCAGCGAAAAAATGAAATAAATCGAAGTCAACTGTTTGAGATCCACTGAAGTGGTGGATGACTAATTCTATTATTTTTTATTTTTAAATCATACAACATGATACAAAACCGTATGCGCTGTTAATACATCAAATATTTATTCTTTTAATTTACAAATCGCTCGATATATATATATTATTAGATTTGTGACTCGCTGTTGTCATCAAATAATCTTTGTAAATCACGCTTTCTTATTTCTTATCAACACTGCAACTACTTGATCACTTCAAATCAATCAAATATCAAACATCACATCACATCAGCATGATTCAACATATATTCACATCACATCACATCAGCTTGACTCAAATCATATTGGCACGATCTAATTGTATGATAGTCGCATGACTTTTGGGAGTATTCGATGCTTTTGCCAAAACCACTTTATTTAAATTAGATATTGGGGTTAGAAAAGATTTAATAATCACATCACTTCATAACTAATAGCTTGATATGATATTCGAGTTTTCAAAAATCTGAAAATTTCTTTATATGTTTCTAGTAATCTTAGTATAGAAGGGACTTTCGAAGCGTAAATTGCGCATCAATTAATAGTCATTACATATCGATTCTGTTTACATTCTATCAAATACCTTATACGATCGCAGGCATCATGTGACTTCCTCTTTTTACTAGTTCAAAGGTATCTTTAAAACTTTCAAAGTCCAGGTCGCATAATTACATCGGTCCTTATAAGCGTGTATAGCATATTATGCACACTTCCATAGACAAAATCATGTGATAATTTATTTGAAAATATATTTATGGCATTTCTGTTATCATCATATCACTAATTCACATCTTAGTCATGATTTCGGTTATGCGACAATTTGTTATTCTGCTATCAAAAATTCCAGAAAACGGCATTTAATGCTGTAAACAAAGTCTCAGACCCGAGTTAAAAAAATCACATCACATCACTATCAAGTGCAATGCATCAAACGCTTAATTTTATTGCAACAAAATTTCAATGTCATACATACTAACTTGTATAATATTTGAACTCTAATAAAAAACCCGTATTATTTATATCATAAAAACGTGCATCGCGTGATATCCCGAGTTCCATTGATGTGATCATGTGATAATTTGAATGGCTGAAATCCTGTATTTTTCAATATTTCAAATTCATTTTTGTACATGAATACTGGACAAAAATTTGAGTCCCACTAAAAATAATAATGTCACACCATACAAATGTTCATCAAGTGATATGCTGATTTCCATCTATGTGATCACTTGATAATTTAAATGGTAAAATCATGTATTTTTCAACTCCTCTGCTGTTTTGCTGCTAAAAAGCTACAAGAAACAGTTAAAAGATATTTTGGTCATTATCATCTATCGTCAGCAATCATATCACGTCACATTTCCCTATAAAGCATCATATGATTATCATGTGATAATTTTTAATTTATTTTTTACTCGAAATATCACACAATTTTTTATTTTTTTAAATCCCAAATTGTTGCTTCTCACTACACTGTATCACAATTTAAAATACTGCGCGTTGAAAACAAATTGCTGACTACACTGCAAACTGGCAACGTTATATACTTCAGTATAGCATTATAGTGCGATGCAATTTTTTCGCTGTCAAGTTATTGCTACAATGTGCCTTTTGTTGCCGGTATATTATCTGTCTCAGTGAGACTGCTTGTTAGTTTTGTGAGCACTTTTGGTATTGTTACTGTTGTTGTTGTGATATTTGCAGGCTTACATGTTCGATACTTCTTTTTGCTTTGTGCTTTTATGTTTGGATGTAGGTATGGCTACATGTACGTTCATCCAACACGCACAATTGCTGCTTTAACACCTCAATTTGCTAATAATGACAATGCGGTAGCAACAAAAAAAAAAAGTACTACAAAAAGAGGAATTGGAAAATTAAAATAAAATGCCAACTGAAAGAGTAAAGTTGATAATGAAACGATTGAGTAGGAAAAAATCACAGCCAGTAAAGGCAGCTGCGTAAACAACGCCTTTTCGACTTCAAATATTGTTCGAATGGCTGCACTGTACTGGCTGACAGCATGTGCTGTTGCTATGGCATTTGTTGCACGCATGCTTTGTGGCAGGTAGCAAATATTTAAATAAGCATCGCATCGAGCATCGTAATGCATCATCATCTGTGCGGTAACAATACTAAAGAGTAGGTACATACGCGCTTACATACAAATATGTGTGTGGCAGCTGACAAGTGTAGGCATGTTGGCAATGTAGTAGCAGCAGCTGCTACAACAACAACCACAGCAGAAATGAATCATGGTAGCAACTATTTAAAATTCAGCAAACTCAGTCTCATCGCTTATCTGTGAAGCTGTGACAAGCAACCGGCAAACAACAATACATAATACGGCAACAACAAGCGTGTATGTTGTTAAAAAGCAACAAACAATAACGACAACAACAAACAAGGACAACATCAACAGCAAAAAGTTAAATGTAAATGCAAATGTAAATGCAAATTTAACTAAGCAAATATTTTTGTTGCTTAAGTCATTGGAATGTCTCGCTGTTTGTTTAGTAAACTGTTGGTTGTTTGTTGTTTATTTTTTTGTTAGTCTTTGTTGTGATTTCTGCTGCATTCTGGAAGCTAAAATATGCATATATTCTTATGGCAGTTATTTCCTTCGGTCTTAAGTCAGTTAAGCTAAGCTGCGCACATTAAGTTCAAAGCAACTGACCTCACTTAGAGAAAATTCGCTGAAAGCACAATTTCCTAAGAAGAAAAACAACCAAATTAGCTAACAGTTTGTGAGTCACTGAAGTGAAAATTTTTAATTAGAAGTAACTTTCAGGCCTTGTAAAACCAATGGCATAAAACGAAAATGTGTGCGTAAATATAAATCAGCAGTAGTTACTTGTATTGTAAGCTTTACAACTTCAATAAATCGAATTCCATTTGACAACCACTGGAAAAGCATAAAACAATATTTGAACGAGATGCACTTTATGCAACTCAAAACAGCGTATAGAATTTATAGAGCCGATATTCCAGAACACATGTCTCAATCAGTGTTTCGTAGAAGAAAAAATTAATAAACCGCATACTGCAGTTTGAGAGCCTGTGAGAGAGTACTAAGTAATCTAAATCTAGATTTAAATGTGCATAAATAAAAAGCGTCAATGCTCAGACGAAAGTAGGATTTTCTGATAAATAAAACACAGATTTATAATTAAAGCTATGGTAAATCAACATTGCTTAAGTAGATTTTTGAGAGCCACTTTAAAATAAACTACTTTATATGTGTTTCTCAACATAACACAGCTTAAAATGACTAAGAAGCCGATATCTCAAGAAATGAAATAAAGTTAGTATTTTCTATGAAATAAAGTGGGGATTGCCTGTGATATGTGTAAAATTAAACGAATTTACATCTTTGAGGGACACTGAATTAGAATATATCACAATAAAAGTAATGGTTTCGAACTAGACAGCAATTCAATTAAAACTATGGTACATTTAGTAAGTAGTTTCTAAACAATTAGACAATGTTTGCTAACAAAAATGAAGCGGCTCACAGTTAACAGTTTGGCAGTCACTGTAGGGAAATATTATGTACACAAAGCAAGTAGCATCAATATGGTCTTATGGAGTGCACAATTCAAAATCAATCTGTATTAGTAAGGGGCATTAAAGGAGAACATCTATAAAATTGGTATAGATTCAAATCAACTATTTGATAATCACTGTAGTAAGTAAAATATTCTCTGTAAAGTCTATATTTTTGACTTACTTCCCTCCCCTTAGATATCATACTTTGAACGCTACACGAATTAGGGCTTAGTAAGAAGTTTTTGAGAAAAAAACCTGCAATAAAAATTTCATTCCGGGAAAGCGGCATTGATGGAGAATATCCATATATAAAATATTAACTCAAGTCAACCGTTTGATAACCACTGTAGTGCACATTATATTATTTAAATGAAGTGAATTTTTTTTTAGGTTTTACCATAATTCGTAATGAGCACGAATATAAAAACTTTTTTTTAAAATGCGATTGAACTAGAATTTCAGCGAATAATAATAAATCGAAGTCAACAATTTGAGATCCAACGAAGTGGTGGACACAAATATGACGTATGTTTACGCAAAAGTTTGTTACAAGTTAGTAAAATATATATTACACAATAGGAAGAATCACATGATATCTCACACCAGTTTAAGTTCTAAAAATGTTTTTTTTTCTCTAAAAAAGGGTTTTTTTTTGTTTTGTATATTGTTTATGTATCAACAAAAAAAAAAAAATTATAAGTGAGAGTGATTTCCTTAATTGCCTGTGGACCAAAAATCACATCATATAATCGTGGATAGGGTCTATCACATAAATATTTCCATTGTTGCAATAAGGCAATCATTTGGATTAGTCAAGTCATACATATTACAATAATTGATAAATATGAAATAGTCACATCACATAATGCTTCAAATATCACATCATGCTTCACATATCACATCATGCTTCACATTTCACATCATATACACTTCTTCATACACCACACATACATAATATGAAATCGTATGATATTTTACATTAAAAATTGCTGAATATTTCTATAGCTATAAATATTCACATCACATCATGCGTCATATATCACATCACATGCACTTCGTCATACAGATCACATGTACAACGTGAAATCATATGATATTAATTTAATATTTTCAGGTTAAAATTTTCTTAGTGTTTCTATAGCTCTGCTAGCATAACAACAAATATATATATATATTGATGCACGAAAAAAGTCACAAAGAATTCTTTGCAAAGCCGATGTGCGTTGTAAATCACATTAGTCGCACTGCATGACAAACATTTTAAGCTCTAAAAGCTAAGAACGCAACATTTGTTTTTTTTAATATTTAAAAAAATTTTAAGTATATATATATCTACAAATAGTGATACATACATACCTACATACAAAAGTATTATCAGACATACTACATAGCACTCAGCGCACTAATTACTAGCTTGCACCTTTACTGCCCGCCACAATTGCTGACACAAGCATTTTGCTTAATGATGCATTTGCCAATATTTATGACACATTCAACAAAACGTTTGTGGTCATAAATGTGCAAATACTTACATACCTACGTCATATATGAATTTACTACCTTGGTATATCACTAATAGCGCAAATACTTTGGCTTAGGCGCCCATGCGTCCACGCGCACTTAAAACAGCCTATAATGCCCTTGAAGGTATACGAAAGTAGCAAATAAATGTTAGTTGAAAATAGAAATACGACTTTGGCTCACATACACGTACACACACACACACAGGCGTACACATCTATGGACGCCCTTATGCTACTTGGTGCTATAATAAAAAGGCGCCAGTGCACGATTAGCTCCTTACGAGCTCGAAACACATGCGCAACTCTCTTTGGTGCTTTGGTTGCCCATTTTTTACACACCTACCAATCGTTTTTCCTGCGAATATGTACAGCTGTGCGCATAAAAATGACAGCGCACTATTTTAGCTTAGTTGCTATACTTTTAACAAAAATAAGTAACCAACAGAAAATCGAAAATTAGATATTAGCCGTCATCCGGTCGTCCTGGCCGCGGGCCAGGTAAAACATTTTACATTTAAATGCAACAACAACGATTTTAGCTAGATAGTTTCAGTTAGACTACAAGCTCAATTTGTGAGCCAGATAATGTTGCTTGTTTATTATCTTTAATATGGACACACTACATTTTGATTAACCAAATTTTTAAATAACAGATGCTGTTATTACCATTCTTCTGTGCGGAGTTTTAGACTGAGGTATTTTGTTTGGATTTCATACTAAAAACATTCAAATTTATTGAAGTTGCTTCGTTTCCATGGACGTGAGATATATAAGTGATTTCTTTTATTTATATATTATTTAAATTATTAAATTACCAGCGCATCTTTAAAATGATTTTCATGATTTTTAGTACTAAACAAAAATACTTACGGTATTTTTTTAAATATTATGCATGGCCTGTGTTTACTTCAGATTAGAAACAAGCTCGCTGATAACTAGTGCTGAAGTCTACTAATGAAGCGGAGTATTCCTGTGAAAATAGAGCGCCATATGTAGCTCTATAACCCACCGGATGTCAGCTATTAGCAGCCGATTAATAAGGTTTAGCAGCTCGCGAAATGGGTTTATACAAATAGCTATAATGTTTTCTGTAATTTTTTGCATTCTTCTGTTTATAATAAAATATTAAAATTACATAAAATATTAAGAATTTTTTTAAATTTAAAAAGTATTTAATAATCTTACACCCGCCGACTAATCAACTTTATTACAACTTTTTTTATTTTTGTAAAATCTTAGCTAATTATTTCTGTATTTTGCTACAATTTTTTGCGCGCAATTGTACACACACATTCTTGTGTATTCAGATAGATGCGTGCCATTTACCCGGCAGCAAGTTTGCTGAAAATTTATGCGTTCAATGAGCGTGCGCTCGTTAGGAAGCCCTTTTTTATTGCCTCCTAGCACAAACAGGCTGTTGTGGACCACAAGATGCTTATGATGCGGTCAATTTTGAGTGTGCAATAAAGCGTGTGTGTGTGTGTGTGTGTGTGTATGTTAATAGTGCTACGAGTGCTTACAACAACAATGACAACAAGCACAGCAGGCAACATATTTCTTCTAAAATGCAACCATTTCAAGCACAGCATTAGCAGTCAAATGCAACAAAAGCTTTGCCGTTTAGTATTTCTTATTGCTGCTGAGGTGCTCTATTGTTGTTTTTGTTCTTGCTTAAATCTTTAAATAGTTAATGCCCCACGAAAGTATGTATATAATTAAATGCTATGCGCCTATTTGATAAAAGTTTGCCATATAAAAGTCACGAATTCGCCATAAAATGCATGCGCTGAGTTTGTCATGTTCTTGGCTAGTAACTAACTATTAGACCTTTGCAAAATAATAAAGTACGCAAGCACATACGTAGATATATTAAGGTGTTATGAAAGTGGACGTTTTATGCATGCCATTAGTGTAGACACAAACATGCCTATATATGTGAATATTAGGAAATTTAGTATCTCAAAGCTGTAGGCTATGCAAGCTTGGCTTTTTGAAAGACTTTTTTATGGTTTTAGGGTACATGAGAAAGGGTTCTAATGAGAAATAAAGGAGAAAACCAATAAGAAAGATCAAAACATTTATATTACAACTCTCGCATAAAAGCTGAAGTTGAATTTAAATTGTTTACGGGCCCTTTTGTTATCACGCATCAACTAAATTAAGACGATACTTAGATGTTTAGACTTAGGATGAAGTTGTTTACTTTTTTATAACAGTATAGAACTCACTGCGATAAAAAGACCAAGTAGATATAGCTTTGCGATCCCATTGTCAGAGCTTATAGTTTGCGATCCTATTGGCGCGGTATGTTGGACGCCAAAAACGGTTTGCACAGTCAAGTGCGTTAAAGGAAGAAGTTATAACTCGATACTGAATTAAATGATCCTTACCTTTGTTTCCGCCCTTCTCCACATTGCTCCATATCTATGCCCATCCACTTGGCATCAAGTATCGCTTAGAAGTCCAGCACAAGAGAAATGCCCCACAATGTCAAACTTTTAAATTTTTAATTTATTTTTCCCTTCTAGTGATACTTTAGCAATTAAAAATATGATTTCTTGATTAGTGGCAATTAATTTAACTACTGGTTAATGACTTTGCGTACAGCTCTCGCATACAAATTTTTTTTTTTCATTACCTCATTTTATCATATTTTTATTGCTACTTTTTTACGTTTTGCTCACATAATGGGGGAACTCGAACACCAAGGCAAATAGAAAAGAGAAAAGTTTGAGGCTTTACTCAACACCTTTATTTATACTTTAGTACTAAGAAAAGGTATTTAAAAAAATATTTTTTTATTTTACTTAATTTTTTTTTATTTCGTTTTGTTTGGCTTCATTTTATTTTATTTTATTTTATTTTATTTTATTTTATTTAGTTTAATTAATTTTAATTTAGTTTTATTTTAATTTATTTATATTTTATTTTATTTTATTTTATATTATTTTATTTAATATTATTTTATTTTTTTTAGTTTAATTAATTTTAATTTGGTTATATTTTATTTTATTTTTATTTATTGTATTATATTTTATTTTATTTTATTTTATTTTATTTTATTTAATTTTATTTTATTTTATTTTATTTTATTTTCTTTTGCTTTAATTTATTTTATACTATTTTATTTTTTTTAGTTTAATTAATTTTAATTCAGTTATATTTTATTTTATTATATTTTAATTTATTCATTTTTTTATTTTATTTTATTTTCTTTTATTTAACTTTACGTTATATTATATATTTTATTTAGTTCAATTTTATTTTATTTTATTTTATTTAGTTTAATTTAATTTTAGTTTATTTTATTTTATTCTAATTCATTTCATCTTATTTTGTTTTATTTAATTTAATTTTATTTTACTTTAATTTATTTTATATTATTTTTTTATTTTTTTTTATTCTATTTTATTTTATTTTACTTGACTTTACTTAATTTTTTTTTAATTTAATTTTATTTTATTTTATTTTATTTTATTTTATTTTATTTTATTTTATTTTATTTTATTTTGTTTTATTCTAATTCATTTCATCTTATTTTGTTTTATTTAATTTTATTTTAGTTTATTTTATTTTATTCTAATTCATTTCATCTTATTTTGTTTTATTTAATTTAATTTTACTTTACTTTATTTTATTTTTTTCAGTTTTTATTTTATTTAAGAAAGCAGTGTTGGTGGCCTACCACACCGTAGGACCCCGGCTCAAGCCACGGGCTTTTTTAAAATTAAGATCAGGGCTTGGCAGTGGTCAACAACCCTCCGAGTGTATTTCTGCCATAAAAAAGCTTCTCAGCAATAATTCATCTGCATTTGCAGACACCGTTTGAAGTCCCCATAAGACGTGTAAGTCACGCCAATTTGTAGGAAAGGTTAGAAGCAACACACCACAATTGGTAGAGGAGCGCCGCCTTAATCTCTTCGGAGTTATATCGCTCCAAATAATAAAATTTTTTATAACGAAAAGCTGCACTAGCAACAGAGGCTTCCGACTGCCAAATGCATTCATATTCAAGCACATTTTTCCTTTCAATAGCCAAAAGTAAAAGACAAAATTTCACTTTCTCATCATGCCTTTGGTTCAATTTATCACTACAAAATAAATAAAAATAAACAACATGACCCAACATTTTTACAAAAGCGCTACAGAAAAACTTCCCAAGCTGCTGCATGTTTCCATTTCTAAAGCAAAATTCAGCAAAAAAGACAATAAACAAAAAAAACCTAAAGAACCTAAACAACACAGCGTCTAAGTATGGATTTTCGTGTGGGCCAAATTTACATTTCACGCCCGCGCATGTTAGCAGCAGCGCCAGCAGAAACACCGTACAGAACAACAACGCCAAGTTATGTTGCTGTTATCTACCTGCCACAATTGCTGTCAAACAGAAATTTACCGAAAATGAACGAAGAAAACAATTTGAAACCCAGACAAGCGTTTGTTGTAGTTACACTTATTCATTTTGTTATTGTTATTGTTTTCATTTGCCCTTTACTCGCGCAATGCTTGTTTTATCGCATCTATTCTTTCGTCGCCCCCTTCGTTTACCACTAAATGCAAAACAAACAGCTTGCTATCTACTGCTTGGCATGTCATTTACATGGCGCACCACAAAGACGAAAAACTTAAGCGACAAACTTGTTAGGGTGCACGTAGTTGTAATATCGTATGTTAGCAATGTCACCATTGTAGCACAGAGCACAAAGGTAGCAAACCAGCAAACAAGCAAGTAAGCAAGCGTATAAAAGTGTTTGTAGTGCACGATGTGACTTGGTGGCAAATAGCAAGTGAAACAACAGAGCAAGCAAAACTAAAAAACAAAAAACAAAAATATTAAGTAAAAACAAGCAAGTAAAAAAACTCAAGCGATAAGAAAGAAAAAAATTATCGGTCATAGAGGTGAGAAGCAAACATTTGTGGGCTGATATGAGTTAAGCAAATTAAGCAGAAATATTGGTCGTAGGCAGTGAAAGATGGCAGTTGCATGAGTAATGGGGCTGCAGACCAAGATAAAGGGTGCTTGTAAATAGAAGCAATATAAAAACAACAACAACAACAACTTTTTTAGCAAACTTAAAACATGCATCTTGAATGAAGCTTATTGGTCCCCATTATTCCAGATTTATGGCAGAAGAGTCTTCCTTGTACAAAAGTCTGACAAGTCTGCTAATCTTATGTAACATACTAGAGGGCCTGGCAGACGTTTTCCTGCCCAGAAATTTACCAGCATGAATATAGAGGTTGTGAATTACAATAGCATGCAATGCAAATGAAATAAACGAAATAAATAATTACAGCTTATGTCGGTTGAACATTGGCTTTGCCTATAACTTTTCCTTTTTATTTT